>OX104068.1:16920932-17357792 GCA_944474145.2 Dicrocoelium dendriticum | reverse complement strand
CGCTCTGCCATATATCGCAGTCATACCTCGAGTAATAATAGATAAAGAATCCTGAGTGATCCATTGGAAGATAATTGAAGAGCAAGCTATCCAGTATGATGATTCTAATTGAGCTGCCAGTGTGAAGTTATGGGCTGTGACTTTATTCGGTGGCGAGTCACATTCGCCACGTTGCAGTGTTGTTAACCGGACATTTGTGGCTTTTTATAGGGAGAACGCTTGCCAGGCGAAAACCCACCACGTCCTGAAACACTGCCGCCAATCCATTGAATGGCAAGTTGTAACTGGCTATGTTTCTTGTTGAACGTTCTTTTGCTCCGTTATTCGCAGTCAAGTTGCGTCCCATTTTTCTGCTGACTGATGCGCTATGCGAGTGGCCATTGCGTGCCTGGGTCCTCTCCTGTTCCAGATCGGTAGGTCAGGAACTAAGCATGCTTTCTGGATATGATGTGTTGATCATCTGCAGAACCACGTGAAGCCTCGAAGAATATACGTTGAAATATGTTGAAGTCTTGGAGGACAGGATAGGTTCCGAAGAAAGAATCGCAGATCCCCCGGGGTATGTAGTGAAATTGATTAGAGATAGGGGAAACCACGGCCATTTGAGCGGTCAAAGCGGATTGAAGAGCTTAGAATGACCGATTGTTCAAGCTTTGTTTTGGCAGAAGAATGTGCCTTCCGTAGTCGAAAGTCCTCCAGTCAAGAGATATGTGGAAGAGGTATTGTTAGGTAAATTGGACTCAGTGGTTCATGCCGCGGAAGAATTGTATCAGTGCAAGATATTGAATGATTTGTCCGGTTAGTAAGTTGTAAAAAAGTTGATAATTTTCCGCTCATGTCCAGGTAGAGGAACTGTGTGCCTTGTATTGTTGTCGAAACGGAGGACAATTCCTTGGGTGCGTGTCGCTGTACCTGTGACAGACTCGGGAGAAAAAGGAAACGAACAGAGACAGCCACACAGACAGAAGAAAGGAATGCATCTGGAATGCAGTCAATCAATTGCGGCGATGCCTGAACTATTGTACCACTATGCATGTAATTGTTATTTAAATATCGCATATACACGTATATCATAAGTGGCGAAATACGAAGAGAATCGAGCGGAACACGGATCAGTAAAGAATGAAAGATTGAAGATGAAGCAGGAGTGTTTGGGGAGGGGTCAGAAAGCAAAAGAGCGTTTAGATGAGACTGGATAAGTCAGCAAGATGTAGCTAGGCAGTCAGATTAAAGTGGGGATAACAGTAGTGAATGTCGCGAGAAAGTAAATTTGCGGGACTACAGAGGCTATATAAAAAGCCCGTTAGCATATCAAACGAAGCTCTCAGGCTGAGGGACAGGGTGTGTTGTGACTGCACAGCCTAGAACACGTGCGTCTCCGATTTCTGGAAACAGTCAGAAAATAGGAGACTGGTCAGACCAGGCTAGAGTGCAGCCAGGCCCGAAGTGTTATCCGTCCAATGGATAAAGGAAGGCAGACAGAGTGCGAAAATGAAAGAATGTAATCGTGAAGGAGACACTTAAGGGGAAGTGGAAGAGCCTACAAAAATCTCGAGGTGTTGCGAACAGACCTTTGGACCAGTCGATGGTTCAAAAGTATGGGCTCAGTATTCGGAAAGCAGGAGACCATGGAGATGAGATGAGGATATCGGCTCATGGAGAGAAAGCCGTATTATAAATGTCAGAAAGTTAACAGAGCGTCAACAGGATAGAAGTGTTAAAGATAAAAGCGGATATACTAGTGATGAATCATGAGCAGCAGTGCTCTGGAGGCGGGGGAGACAGAGCATTGCGCCTGCAGAGACTAGATCATTTAGAACTCAGAGTTCGAGAGAGGTCAGAAGGCAGGAGGCCGTACAGCCAGAACCAGATAAGTCAGGCTAGAGTGTAAAAAAGGGCTCTATGGGTGAGAAGAGAAAGAAAAAGAAAGCCAACGATATGCTCCAGGTGCTGTGCGCAGACCGTTGGAGCTTACGGTTTCTGTTCATTAGGGTCACGGAAGTCGGAAGGTACGAGATCGTTGAGACGAGCCCAGAATGTCAGCTCGTAGGGTGAAAGTCGTATTAGTAAAGTCTAAGTGCTGACAGAGAGCATCAACAGAAATGGACATGTTAAGGAAAAAAGGGGACATGATAATAAGGTTCAATCATGACCAGCGGTGGTCTTGCGGTGAGGGTAACAGACTTTCGTCGGCAGAGTCTAGATCATAGATCACAGAAGTCCGAGCGATGTCAGAAGACAGGAGAGCGTACAGTCAAACCCGGGTAAGTCAGCAAGCTGAAGCTAGGCCTCCAAAGTAAGGTGGGAATAAGTAATGATTGTCATCAGAAAGCAGTTTGGGAAGCAAGTGACTATATGAAAAGGCGGTTGCATGCCGAGGAACGGTCTCGGGATAAGGGGGACAGAGCACCAGGACAACAGAGCCTAGATCTTTAATGTTTGGAATGTAAGGAAGTAGTCAGAAAGCAGGAGGCTGGTCGGACGCCGCTAGAGTAGTGCCAGATCCGGAGAGTTGCCTGACCGGTGGAAAAAGGAATGCACACAAAATGAGAAAAGGAAAATTTTTCATTGATGAGTGAAGAAGTCAGCGATATTTCCGACGTGGTATGAACAGACCATTTGGTCTGCCGACCCCTGATCATTAGGGTCACAGAAGTCGGAAGGTGGGTCGTTCAGACCAGACTAGAAAGTCAACTCATAAGGAGAAAGGCGTAATAGTAAGCTATGCATTTTGTCGGATCGAATCGGCAGAAATGGACACGTTAAGGATGAGAGAGGACTTGATGATTGCGATTAGTCACGACCAGCAACGTTCTTGAGGTGAGGGTAACAAAGCGTTGCGTCGGCAGTGACAAGAACAGTGAGATCGCAGAAGCCCGAGAGAGGTCAGAAAAAAGGATACCATTCCGCCTATCGCTGATCAATCGGGTCACAGCAGTCAAAAGCAAAGAGACCACTGAGACGGAAAAGCAGACTGATAAGTCAGCCCGTCCCTGGACATTCAGGTCAAAATAGTCAGATACAAAGAGACTATTAAGACGAGATTAGAAAATCAGCTCAAAGAGTAAAAGCCGTAGAATTTGGGTCTAAGTAATAAAGGAAAGCATCGGCAGCATAGGCACGTACACGAAGAAAAGAAACTTAGTAATAAGGATTAATCAGGGACAACAATGCATTTCAGTTGAGGGATACAGTACGAAACTTTCCAGCCGTTTATCTCGCCTAGATCATGTTGGAAAACTCCCTCTATATCAAACTGTTGTTGGTACCACAAACGATTTGTTCTTCAGGCCAGGTGGTATCGCCCGCCCTGTTCCTTCAAGAGAAACACCAAACGAACGGTTCGGCCAGCGGGTAGAGGCGACGGACGTCGCTGGCTTCTACCGTCACCTTTTCTTCGTCACCGATCGCGGTACGGAAGTACGCTGTCTCGTTGAAACCGGCACAGGAGTGAGCGTTATCCCAAGTTATACTAATGATGTTATTGAAGAGGAGATCTGTTCATTGTGCGCAGCAAACGGCACCACCATTTACGTGTATAGACGACGTTCGCACACACTTAAGTTAAACCTACGACGTCCTTTTAACTGGCGCTCTCTCGTCGTAAGTGTCCAGACGCCAATCCTTGGACTTAATTTTATGCATCACTTCGATTTGGTTGTTGACGCGGAGCAACGCTGTCTGTTCGATCGTCAAACACATCCGGCAACTATAGGTAATTTGACCTACATTGCGTCGATCAGTCCTGTATGCACCAACCCATCGTGCTCGCCTATCTGTCAGATGCTTAACACCTGGTTCCCGTAAGTCCTCCGTACAATGGCGCCGTTGCCATCCTTCACCGATGCCGCAAAACAGCACATCGTTAACAAAGGTCCACCCTTTTTCGCCGAAGCTAGGCAAATGACCTCTGACAAGCTAAAAGTTGCACGCGCATAATTCGCGCATCTACTTGAACTAGGCATCGTCTGGCCACCTAAAAGCCCGTGGGCTTCGCCGCACCACATGTTGTCCAGAAGGTCAGGAGGCTGGCCTGCATGTGGTGACCAATGTGGGACAAATGTGCGCTCTTAGTACTGCTACCTGCGTACCGGACGTAGACTGGATCTGGAATAGTCAAATAAATAAAAAACAAAAATTTGTTCCCGGCTATGCGAGGCATGCCAGCGAGACTATGATCAAATAAGTGCAGTTATACAGACATGTCATGGCAATTGTAACAGCGACAATCGGAGATTGTTCATACGCTGCTATTTGAAACTGTACAAATAGGACAGAAATAAAAATGAAGAAATTCCATTGTCGTGAGTTCGGGCACGTTCGTGGGCACAGTCGGTCTGCCATAAAGTGCAGTAACATTTCAGGCAGGAATAGATCAAGCACGATTACACGATATGTTGGGTTAATGTGAGTGTAGCGTAGAGAACAAAGGTGAATATGCAGCAAAAGACGTGGCAAAGAAATATGCGGATAAGAAAGTGTCGAGGCGTATCCATCATCGTAGTATATAGTCATGGTCAGCTTGTCAGTGTGAGCTTATTGGCTGTGACTTTATTCAGTGGCGAGTCACCTCCGCCAAGTCGCAGTGTTGTTAAACGGACTTTTGTGGCCTTTTATATGGAGAACGCTTGCCAGGCGAAAACCCCACCACGTCCTGGAACACTGCCATCGACGCATTCGAGCGACAAGCTGCAATTGGCAATGCTTCTTATTGACCGATTATTGGTTCTGTTAGTCTCAGTCAGGATACACCAATAATATTGGCTGGCTGATGCATGATGGGGCGTGACTGTATCAGCCATGGGTCCTGTCACTTAGTGACGGAATGGCACGGCTCGTGCGGTAGGTAAAGTATAAGTCGAACGTGCCGACATGTTTTGTATTTGTCGTCGGTAGAACCGCGTAATGTCTCCGAGGGGTATCCAGTAATATGTTGTTGAACCAAATATAAGAGTAAGGAGAATGGCCAAACGCACTTTATAGGCCCGAAAAAGCTGCAAGTTGTCCTAAATAATGAACCGAAAATCCTCCCAGGGTAAGTTCTGTTGATTGGGGACACTGGCATCCACGACCATTTGGACGGTAAAAGTAGTGCTGGCTGTTCCAGCAGTGGTAAGGGAAAAGCATTTCAGTAGTGTAAAGGGCCGAACTCATTGTTCTTGCCACAATGAAAGCATTGCGTGTGAAAGTATTGTGTTGGGATATTTTCGAATTAGGTGTATAGCACAGGCAGGATAATCTGAACTCCAGTTAGATGAAATGTCCGAGTTGACATTAAATATCAGCAAGTGCAATCCGAGTGTGAGTTATGTGAAGAAGAGGCGGGCTGACCCCAGTTGTTCAGGCCTCAATATAGTGGTATCCATCCAAGGTAACAGATAAATGTTTTGTCCATTCGATATGTAAAGAGGCAGCGTAATAATTGTTCATCCATTTCCAGATATGGGAATATTGTGCTTCGTTGAAGTGTTAACGTCAAGGCAGTGGACGTATCCTCGGTTTCTGGCCACCAGCTGTTTGAAAATCTCGGAGGGAAGACAACGAACAAAGGCGGCCACACAAGCAGACAACAACGATGCATCCGGAACTCAGAGAAGCGATCAGTCGCAAAAGTGCTTCCACTAATGAACCTCACATTATATGTATCATTTTAAACTAAATACCTCATGTACAGGTGTTCCATAAAAGTTTAAATTAGCCGTACCGTGCACAGCGACGCCACAGAGAACTGCGCGGTATGGAAGGGCGAGGGGCCGATCCGAAAGGTTTGGATTAGTCGGTGGATTGCGATTAGGTCGTTTACTTAAGTAGGGAAGACGAATAGTGAGAATCAAGGTTAGGAATGCAACAAGCTGTGGTAATAAAGCATGAGCAAGTTTAGCTTTCAGGCTGAGGGACAGGATGTGTTTGACTGCAGAGCCTAGCACACGTGCGTCTCCGATTTCTGGAAGCATTCAGAAAATAGGAGACTTATCAGACCAGGCTAGAGTGGAGCCAGGCCCGAAGTGTTATCCGTCCAATGGATAAAGGAAGGCAGACAGAGTGCGAAAATGAAAGAATGTAATCGTGAAGGAGACACTTAAGAGGAAGTGGAAGAGCCTACAAAAATCTCGAGGTGTTGCGAACAGACCTTTGGACCAGTCGATGGTTCAAAAGTATGGGCTCAGTATTCGGAAAGCAGGAGACCATGGAGATGAGATGAGGATATCGGCTCATGGAGAGAAAACCGTATTATAAATGTCAGAAAGTTAACAGAGCGTCAACAGGATAGAAGTGTTGAAGATAAAAGCGGATATACTAGTGATGAATCATGAGCAGCAGTGCTCTGGAGGCGAGGGAGACAGAGCATTGCGCCTGCAGAGACTAGATCGTTTAGAACTCAGAAGTTCGAGAGAGGTCAGAAGGCAGGAGGCCGTACAGCCAGAACCAGATAAGTCAGGCTAGAGTGTAAAAAAGGGCTCTATGGGTGAGAAGAGAAAGAAAAAGAAAGCCAACGATATGCTCCAGGTGCTGTGCGCAGACCGTTGGAGCTTACGGTTTCTGTTCATTAGGGTCACGGAAGTCGGAAGGTACGAGATCGTTGAGACGAGCCCAGAATGTCAGCTCGTAGGGTGAAAGTCGTATTAGTAAAGTCTAAGTGCTGACAGAGAGCATCAACAGAAATGGACATGTTAAGGAAAAAAGGGGACATGATAATAAGGTTCAATCATGACCAGCGGTGGTCTTGCGGTGAGGGTAACAGACTTTCGTCGGCAGAGTCTAGATCATAGATCACAGAAGTCCGAGCGATGTCAGAAGACAGGAGAGCGTACAGTCAAACCCGGGTAAGTCAGCAGGCTGAAGCTAGGCCTCCAAAGTAAGGTGGGAATAAGTAATGAGTGTCATCAGAAAGCAGTTTGGGAAGCAAGTGACTATATGAAAAGGCGGTTGCATGCCGAGGAACGGTCTCGGGATAAGGGGGACAGAGCACCAGGACAACAGAGCCTAGATCGTTAATGTTTGGAATGTAAGGAAGTAGTCAGAAAGCAGGAGGCTGGTCGGACGCCGCTAGAGTAGTGCCAGATCCGGAGAGTTGCCTGACCGGTGGAAAAAGGAATGCACACAAAATGAGAAAAGGAAAAGTTTTCATTGATGAGTGGAAGAAGTCAGCGATATTCCCGACGTGGTATGAACAGACCATTTGGTCTGCCGACCCCTGATCATTAGGGTCACAGAAGTCGGAAGGTGGGTCGTTCAGACCAGACTAGAAAGTCGACTCATAAGGAGAAAGGCGTAATAGTAAGCTATGCATTTTGTCGGATCGAATCGGCAGAAATGGACACGTTAAGGATGAGAGAGGACATGATGATTGCGATTAGTCACGACCAGCAACGTTCTTGAGGTGAGGGTAACAAAGCGTTGCGTCGGCAGTGACAAGAACAGTGAGATCGCAGAAGCCCGAGAGAGGTCAGAAAAAAGGAGACCATTCCGCCTATCGCTGATCAATCGGGTCACAGCAGTCAAAAGCAAAGAGACCACTGAGACGGAAAAGCAGACTGATAAGTCTGCCCATCCCTGGACATTCAGGTCACAATAGTCAGAAACAAAGAGACTATTGAGACGAGATTAGAAAATCAGCTCAAAGAGTAAAAGCCGTAGAATTTAGGTCTAAGTAATAAAGGAAAGCATCGGCAGAATAGGCACGTACACGAAGAAAAGGGACATAGTAATAAGGATTAATCAGGGCCAACAATGCATTTCAGTTGAGGGATACAGTACGTTACGTCGGCAGAGCCTAGGTCATTGGGATCTCAGAAGTCCGAGTGGGTCAGAAGGCAGGAGACCGTTCAGACGAGTCCGGATAGGCCAGCAAGATGAAGCTAGGCCACCAAATTAACTTGTGGATAGCAGAGGTGTGTGTCATAAGAAAAGGGACTACAGCGGCTATATGAAAGGCCAGTTAGCATGCCAAGGGAAGGTCTGGAGATAAAGGGAACAGAGTGTTTGGAATGTAAAGCCTCAGGTGATAACGTCCCGGATGTCAGGGAGCAGTGAGGAAAATAAGACTGTTCAACCGAGGATAGATTAGATCCAGGTCCGAAGAGATTTACGTCTAATGAAAATTAATGCAATAGATGCGAAAAGGAAAATACTCTTCAGAAGAGGTCGAAAAGCCAACTATGTTCTCCGGGTTATGGGAGTAGACCGATAAGTCTGCCTATCCCTGATCAATAGGGTAACAGTGAGGCGAGATTAGAAAATCAGCTCAAAGAGTGAAAACCGTAGAATTTAGGTCTAAGTAATAAAGGAAAGCATCGGCAGAATAGGCACGTACAGGAAGAAAGGGGACATAGCAGTAAAGATTAATTAGGGCCAACAATGCATTTCAGTTGAGGGTTACAGGACGTTACGTCAGCGTTAAGGAGTGTCATAAGAAAAGAAGCTTTCGAGACGAAAGTCACCATATGAAGAGCCAGTTAGCATGTCAAGGAAAGGTCTTGAGATGAGGGGAACAGAGTGTTTGGAATGTAGAGCCTCGAGTGTTAACGTCTCGGAGCAGTCAGAAGCATGAGACTGGTCAGCCGAGGATAGATTGGAACCAGGTCCGAAGCGATTTACGTCTAGTTGAAAAATTAATGCAAACAGAGTGCGAAAAGGAAAATACTCTATTCAGAAGAGGTGGAAAAGCCAGTGATGTTCTACGGGTTATGGGAGTAGACCGATAAGTCTGCCTATCCCTGATCAATGTGGTCACAGTAGTCGGAAGCAAAGACAGCAAGCCGCTGAATATAGGTATACCTACTAAAGAAGAGCATCGGCAGAATATGCATGTTCAGGAAGAAAGGGGACGTAGCAATGAAGATTAATCGGAGCCAACAATACATTTCAGTTGAGGGTTACAGGGCGTTACGTAAGCGTTAAAGAGTGTCATAAGAAAAGAAGCTTTCGAGACGAAAGTGACCATATGAAGAGCCAGTTAGCATGTCAAGGAAAGGTCTGTAGTGCAACTGAAAACATGCTCTTTCAGTATCTTGTAACATTGGATTTTATGGTTGTTTTAACCTTCGAAACGTCCATTTGTTTAACTGACTGCACATCCATGGTCACAAACCGTTTTGGTGAGTTCCTCGCTGCACGTTTCTCGCTCTCTCTGATTCGCTTCCTATTTTTGTAGCCTGTACAATATACGTTGGGTTCAGTTGCCTCCGACTTCTATACTGTCGTATTTGGCACGTCTTACGTGTCATTGCTTACCGACTAGTATCCCAGGTTCCGCCCAACAATTGGTGACCCCCTGTCAGGAACACGCCGCCCGCCATTTTGCATTTTCATTTGGTGAGCTCGTTCCAGTGATCTTGTGATTCATTACTTGTGATCATATTGTTTTCTCACCTACCATATTTTTTTATCTGCTTTTTGCAATGAATTATCTAGAGGATAAGCCGTCTCCATGCTCGGTTAACGCTGTTCAGCCTGTCATGGTCAATTCTGTTGCCTTAGCCCCTCCCCCTTTTTGGGAGAATGATCCTTTATTATGGTTTTTACATTTAGAATCCGTATTTTATATTCGTATGATTTCTTCTGATTTCGCCATGTATAACCAGCTAATATCTTGCCTTCCACAGAATATATCCTTATTTGATCATAGTCTCGCTGGCATGCCTCGCATAGCCGGGAATAAATTTTTGTTTTTTATTTATTTGACTATCCCAGATCCAGTCTACGTCCGGTACGCAGGTAGCAGTACTAAGAGCGCACATTGTTCCCACATTGGTCACCACATGGAGGCCAGCCTCCTGACCTTCTGGACAACATGTGGTGCGGCGAAGCCCACGGGCTTTTAGGTGGTCAGACGATGCCTAGTTCAAGTAGGTGCGCGAATTATGCGCGTGCAACTTTTAGCTTGTCAGAGGTCTTTTGCCTAGCTTCGGCAAAAATGGGTGGACCTTTGTTAACGATGTGCTGTTTTGCGGCATCGGTGAAGGATGGCAACGGCGCTATTGTACGGAGGACTTATGGGAACTAGGTGTTAAGCATCTGACAGGTAGGCGAGCACGATGGGTTGGTGCATACAGGACTGATCGACGCAATGTAGGTCAAATTACCTATAGCTGCCAGATATGTTTGACGATCGAACAGACAGCGTTGCTCCGCGTCAACAACCAAATCGAAGTGTTGCATAAAATTAAGTCCAAGAATTGGCGTCTGGACACTTACGACGAGAGAGCGCCAGTTAAAAGAACGTCGTAGGTTTAACTTACGTGTGTGCGAACGTCGTCTATACACGTAAATGGTGGTGCCGTTTGCTGCGCACAATGAGCAGATCTCCTCTTCAATAACACCATTAGTACAACTTGGGATAACGCTCACTCCTGTGCCGGTTTCAACGAGACAGCGTACTTCCGTACCGCGATCGGTGACGAAGAAAAGGTGACGGTAGAAGCCAGCGACGTCCGTCGCCTCTACCCGCTGGCCGAACTGTTTCGTTTCGTGTTTCTCTTGTATGAACAGGGCGGGCGATACCACCTGGCCTGAAGAACAAATCGTTTGTGGTACCAACAACAGTTTGACATAGAGGGAGTTTTCCAACATGATCTAGGACGAGAGCAACGGCTGGAAAGGTTTCGGCAGTTGGAGTCGGACTGTGTTAATTTGCCTAGTCGGTTGGCAGTGGGACCAATGTGCGCTCTTAGTACTGCTACCTGCGTACCGGACGTAGACTGGATCTGGGATAGTCAAATAAATAAAAAACAAAAATTTATTCCCGGCTATGCGAGGCATGCCAGCGAGACCATGATCAAATAAGTGCAGTTAGACAGACATGTCATGGCAATTGTAACAGCGACAATCGGAGATTGTTCATACGCTGCTATTTGAAACTGTACAAATAGGACAGAAATAAAAATGAAGAAATTCCATTGTCGTGAGTTCGGGCACGTTCGTGGGCACAGTCGGTCTGCCATAAAGTGCAGTAACATTTCAGGCAGGAATAGATCAAGCACGATTACACGATATGTTGGGTTAATGTGCGTGTAGCGTAGAGAACAAAGGTGAATATGCAGCAAAAGACGTGGCAAAGAAATATGCTGATAAGAATGTGTCGAGGCGTATCCATCATCGTAGTATATAGTCATGGTCAGCTTGTCAGTGTGAGCTTATTGGCTGTGACTTTATTCAGTAGCGAGTCACCTCCGCCAAGTCGCAGTGTTGTTAAACGGACTTTTGTGGCCTTTTATATGGAGAACGCTTGCCAGGCGAAAACCCCACCACGTCCTGGAACACTGCCATCGACGCATTCGAGCGACAAGCTGCAATTGGCAATGCTTCTTATTGACCGATTATTGGTTCTGTTAGCCTCAGTCAGGATACACAAATAATATTGGCTGGCTGATGCATGATGGGGCGTGACTGTATCAGCCATGGGCCCTGTCACTTCGTGACGGAATGGCACGGCTCGTGCGGTAGGTAAAGTATAAGTTGAATGTGCCGGCATATTTTGTATTTGTCGTCGGTAGAACCGCGTAATGTCTCCGAGGGGTATCCAGTAATATGTTGTTGAACCAAATATAAGAGCAAGGAGAATGGCCAAACGCACTTTATAGGCCCAAAAAAGCTGCAAGTTGTCCTAAATAATGAACCGAAAATCCTCCCAGGGTAAGTTCTGTTGATTGGGGACACTGGCATCCACGACCAGTTAGACGGTAAAAGTAGTGCTGGCTGTTCCAGCAGTGGTAAGGGAAAAGCATTTCAGTAGTGTAAAGGGCCGAACTCATTGTTCTTGCCACAATGAAAGCATTGCGTGTGAAAGTATTGTGTTGGGATATTTTCGAATTAGGTGTATAGCACAGGCAGGATAATCTGAACTCCAGTTAGATGAAATGTCCGAGTTGACATTAAATATCAGCAAGTGCAATCCGAGTGTGAGTTATGTGAAGAAGAGGCGGGCTGATCCCAGGTGTTCAGGCCTCAATATAGTGGTATCCATCCAAGGTAACAGATAAATGTTTTGTCCATTCGATATGTAAAGAGGCAGCGTAATAATTGTTCATCCATTTCCAGATATGGGAATATTGTGCTTCGTTGAAGTGTTAACGTCAAGGCAGTGGACGTATCCTCGGTTTCTGGCCACCAGCTCTTTGAAAATCTCGGAGGAAAGACAACGAACAAAGGCAGCCACACAAGCAGACAACAACGATGCATCCGGAACTCAGAGAAGCGATCAGTCGCAAAAGTGCTTCCACTAATGAACCTCACATTATATGTATCATTTTAAACTAAATACCTCATGTACAGGTGTTCCATAAAAGTTTAAATTAGCCGTACCGTGCACAGCGACGCCACAGAGAACTGCGCGGTATGGAAGGGCGAGGGGCCGATCCGAAAGGTTTGGATTAGTCGGTGGATTGCGATTAGGTCGTTTACTTAAGTAGGGAAGACGAATAGTGAGAATCAAGGTTAGGAATGAAATAAGCTGTGGTAATAAAGCATGAGCAAGTTTAGCAAAGTTCTCGGGGGAAGCAATGTTTTGGGTATGCAGCACTAAGATCATATGCTTCTCAGTTGTATGGATGCAGTCCGAAAGTACAAAACGGTCAGAAACTAATAGATTAGAGAAAAGCACAGAGATGGCCATTCAGTTGAAAAGCAATCAGAGACCGAGTTAAGGAAAATACAGAGTATGGTTGAGAAAGGCTTTTGGGGAAAGAGTGGAGAAGTCAGCGAGTCTTTCGAGGAAGTAAACAGTCTGTTAAGACAGCCGAAACAGGAAAGGTAACGTCACATAATTCCCAGTGAATTCGGAATTCAGGGGGCTGATCAAGCGAGACTGGGTGGTCAGCGCGTTGGGATTGGGATTTAAAATGAAGGTAAGAAAAGGGCAAGGACAATTTACAGTGAACAAATCCGGAAGGCCCGAGAGGAAAGGAAAACGTGTAGCTGAGCCTGCAAAGCATACACCTCTGATGTTTGTCACAAAAGCGTAGTTAGAGCGAAACTGACAGGTCAAAAGGGGCTAGATCACTGCACTGCAGTAAAGCCAGACGTCCGATTGATAAAGCAGTGAAAACAGAAAGCGATATAAAAAATGTTAGGGTCGGGGCGAGAAGGGTTTATTGGTAAAGAGTGGAAAAGCCAACGAGCCTCTCCACGTAATGTAAACAGAACCATTAAGTCAGCCGAATCAAGAGAAGTGATGTCTCAAAAGTCCAAATGAATTCAGTGAATATGAGGCCGACTAAGCGGGACTGGATTAATCGGTGCTTTGGGACTAGGACGTACAATGAAGGTAGGAAAAAGGCTATAACAATAACGAGGGAACAAATCTAACGGTCCCTCCGAGTAGGGGCAACAGAGTTAAGTCTGCGGAGCCTGTGCAGTTTAAGTCTCGGTAGTATGGGTGCAGTCAAAGGGAAGCAGACTAGTCCGCTGAGACAAGACCACGGCAGGGCAGTAAAGGTGGCCGTCCGATTGAAAAAATGAATGAAAACAGAAAGAGAGTTAAGAAAAGGTTAGGGTCGGTGTGAGAAGTTTTTACTGATAAAGAGTGGAGGAGCCCACGAGGCTTTCCAAGTGATGTAAAAAACCTTGAGTTAGCCCGAACCAAGATTTGTGACATCGAATGACTCTGAGTGAAATCGGATAACAAGTGGCCGGTCTGGCGAGACTAGATTAGTCGGCGCATAGGAATAGCACGTACAATAATGGCAGCAAAAAGGACCGCAACAATAGTGGGTAAGCGAGTCAAGCAGACTCTCCGGGAAGGGGAACATGAGCGTGGAGTTTGCATGGCGTATACCACTTAAGTCTGGGTAGCGTAGGAGCAGTCAGAGAGAAAGAGGCTGGTCAATAGGACTAAATCACCTCAGAGCGGTGAGATCGGGCACTCTAATTGGAGAAGAAATGAAAACAGAGCGCCATAATAAAAGTTAGGGTCAGGATGAGAAAGGTTTTTTGACGAAAGGTGGGAAACCCCACGAGGCTCTCCGGGTAATGTAATCGAGTTGTTGGGTCAGCCGAACCGAGAGAGGTGACGTCTCAGAAGACTGAATGAATCCGGAGAGCAGGAGGCCGATCGGGTAAGACAGGATTAGTCGGTGTGTTTGGATAAAGGCATATAGTAAACATGAGGAAAGAGCTAACAATAGACGACGGCGAAGTCTAGAAGGCTCTAAGGGTAAGGGAAACCTAGCGTTGAGCCTGCAGAGCCTATAACGCTTGATTTACAGATGTAATGGGGCAGTCAGAGAGCAACGTACTGATCAGGCGAGACACGATCACGGTAGGGCTTTAAAGGCGGCCGTTCGAGTGTTAACGAGATGAAAATACAGAGTGCGATAAGCAAGAAAAGTTGAGTTCGAGAAGAATGGTTAATGGGTAATGTGTGGAAAAGCCCACGAGGCTCTGCAAGAAATATCAACAGATCCATTTGGTCAGCCGAGCAAGTACGGAATCATCTTAGAAGTCTGAGTGAGTTCGGAGAGCTGGGGCCCATCGGTCGGTACTACGTTAAGTTGTACTATTTAAGTGAGTAAAAAGGGTATACAAATAGAATGAAAAAGTCTTGCAGGCTCTCGTGGGGAGCGATACCTCGTCAAGTCCGTGGAGCGTAGACCGTTTGTGTCCCTGTTGCATAGAAGCAGTCAGAGTTATGGAAATGAAGTCTTGGCAAGGCACTGAGAGGCGGCCGTCCGATTGAGGAAGAAGGAATACAACGAGCGCGATAATAAAACTACTGGGTCAAGATGAATGGTAAAGAAAAAAGGTGGCACACATAGCGCGCCGTCAGTCAAACATTGACCGTTAACGTGACAGTGATCTTAAAGAGCTCGGAGAGTAAAAGATCTTTCAGGCGATACGTGATTACTCAGCGTAAAATGAAGACAGAGTGCGCAGTACAGAAATGATAAGGACAGAATCCAGAGCTTTACTGATTAGAAGTAGTAAAGTCAACGAGGCTCTCAAAGTAATATGGACAGGGTGTCTGCTCATCTCAACACTGGCCGGTGACGTCACAGTAGTCTCAGAGAGGTCGAAAAGCTGTAGACTGATCGGGCGAGACTGGATTAGTCGGCGGATCATGACTGAGTCATTTACGTAAGGTTTGAGAACGAAGAGAGAGGGTTAGCGAAGGTTAACAGGTTCAATGATGAAAGGAGCTATACTAATATAGTGTAGGCTAATCCAGCAAAATTCTCGGGGTAAGAGAATCGGTGCATTGGATATGTAGTGCCGAGATCATTTAGGTCTCAGCCGTATGAGTGCAGTCAGAAAGCAAGGGACTGGTCAGATGAGATTAGATTAATGCAAGGTAAAGAGTTGACTGTCTAGTTAAAGAAATGCAATCCGATGGAAGGAGGCATGAAGACAGCGAAGGACAGAACATGGTCAGAGTGGAGAAAGGTTTACTGATTAAGCGTAGCGAAGCCAACGAGACTATCTAAGGTAATGTGGACAGGGTATTTGGTCTTCTTAATATTGGCCGGTAACGTCACAATAGTCAGGGAAGTCAGAAAGCAGGAGCCAAAATACACGAGGCCGTATTAATCGGCGCATTGAGATTTAGTAGTACAGTTAAGTTGGGAAGACAAATAGAGTGTCAGCAGAAAGGGACATGTTAGATTTGGGAGATTTTAAATTAGTTAGTTAGGTATAAGCACTCGGGGTGAGGGAAATAGTGTTTTGGTTGTGCCCAGCCTATATCGTTTATAGCTCAGTACTCTGTAGGCAGTCAGAAAGTAGGAGACTGGTCAGAGGAAGCTAGGTCTGCACACAATTCTGGGTTGCTGATAAAGTGGGGAAAGGCAACTAGTGAGAGGAAAGGATGGTTCAGTCTTCCGAACAATGATTGGTACCGTCACAATATTCCGAGAGGGTCAGTAGGAATGGAAAGAGTAGAGATGGAGGTGGCTATGTTAAAATAGGGTGAGCAAGATTAGCAAGCTCTCAGGAAGAGGGGGCATAGCCAGAAGTCTACAGAGTCATGACGGTATTCTGGAGTAAGTCAAAGAGAAGCAGGCCAGTCAAATGAGATTGGGTCAGGGCAGGGCACTGACAAACGACAGTCCGACAGAAGAGAAATTAAAAGCGAAGAGCGTGATAAGGAGAGGACTGGATCGTTTTGAAAGGAGCCTTATTGGTGCTGGGTGTATAGGTCAACAAGACTCTTGGCGCATTGAGATTATTCCGCACAGTTAAGGCTTTGTATGTAAGTCTGTATGTAATCGGGGCCGTTCTCCCACAGCTCGTCCTCAGGGATGCAGGTTCTCAAGATGTCTGCTACCTTGGAGACACAGTAGTCTATTTATGGCCGTGGAAAATGGCAGGATACTGTCAGATGCTCTGATGGCTTCAGGTAACTTGTTCCACACATGTGCATGTCTATAGAGAAAGAAGTTAAAGCGTATGGAGCAACGGGTTTTGGGTATTGAGAATGTGTGTCTTTTTGCGTTGAGAATAACCTGTGTCGCCCAGCGGTTGGAAATATCTTCCAATACTTGAGTCCGATGTTTTGATTAGCTTATGTAGAAAAACTAGGTGGGTTTTCAGTCTCCGCAGCCAAAGTGGTTCCAGACCAAGCTGCTTGCAGCGGCTTTGCTAACTGAGCGTAGTTGATCCCAGAAGGCGCTTAGTGAGCGAACGCTGGACTTTCTCAATGACCGTCCTATCAGTATGCGTGAATTAGTAACCACTCTCGAGCAGTACTCTACTGTAGGTCGGGCACAAAACTTGTAGAACATGAGTCGCGATTCTAACAGGCTCATTGACTTTAGTATATAGCCAACGATGGACCTGGCTTTTGCAGAGCTATAGCTCGCTTGTTCCGCAAAATTCAGTGAGCCTGAGTAGTGCACACTGAGATCGCGCACGGTAATGCTGTTGTCTAGTGGTATTCCGTTAAGTTATTATGTTGGTCGGTATAGAGCACCGGTAGAAAAGGACGTTACATTTCGTTGGTGTGAACTCTAGTTTCCACAGGTCACATCATGTTTCAAGAGCGCCGAGATCTCTTTGAATGCTGGAGAGGCTATTGCGTAGGCAGCTAGGATCAAATAAGAATACCACTTTTATATCATCAGCAAAGTGGTAGGGAGTGTCGTGTTGGAAGACCTGGAATACATCATTGATGTACGGTAAAAGCAGCAGTGGACCTAGGACGCTGCCTTGGAACACTCCGCTGGTTACAGCTGCCTTTTTAGACGAGACATCGCCCAGTAGCACTGACTGCGTTTGGTTAGAAAGGTAAGGAAAAAACCAAGAAAGGAGGCGGCCAGAAACAACGAATGCAGCTAATTTTGTCAGCAAACCATTGTGTGGAACCCGGTGAAATGCTTTTTTCATACCGAGGAAGATGATGACCAGCGCTCGACCCAGGTCTATGGAGTGTGTAACGTCGTTTAGGAATTCAAAGTGGCAAGTTTGCCACGATTTAGTAGGGAGAAACCCGTGTTGGGACTTATTAATAAGGTTATGTTGCAACAGAAAACGAAGCATCCTGCCTTTTATTATTTTTTCCATGAGTCTAGACGCAATTGGTGTGTGGCTAATAGGACGGTAACTGTCAATATTTTGTCGGCAGCCTCGTTTGTGTTGTGGTATAATGGTTGCGTGTTTCCATTTAGACGGATATTGTCCGCTCTTCATAGAGATGGTGAACATATTGAGGAGAAGGACTGGAATACGGTCCTCCAAGCATTAATACGGAAGAAAGTACACCATCAGGGCCTGGGTAGTGTGACATTCAAGGAGCAAAATGCTCGCTTGATGTTGTTTAAGTCAAAGTCAATGGTATGTGTTTGATCTTCAGTAAACTTATGAATCGTAGTTGGCAGTGCCGAGTCATTGCTGGTGAAGGAGTTACAGAAGTGCGTGTTAATGCCGTTGTAGAGCTCGACCGCGTCAGTGACCATAGTTTTATCAGGAAGTTGAAGGGTAGTGATCGGTATATATTTGCTGCCACCCCGCTGCTTCATTAGTCGAATAAGAGACTTTGCCTTGTTGCCAGTGCAAACCGCTGCGTGTCCAGCTAACGTGCGAACATTGCTTTGTGAACTTCTCCAGGCGATTAGTAATTCGTTCATGCGGATGATTAGATGAAAGCTTTGAGTCTTGCTGCAGCGGGAGCGCATTTTCTTCAGCCTAATGGCTAGTTTGCGTGGGGAAGCATCATCAAGAGTCTGCCGCCTTCTTGGATTCCTCTTTTGGGGAGCAGTGACGTCTAAGCAGTTCGTGAGGTTGTTATAAAGATCCCCAATCGCAGTATCTATATTTTCTGTGAGGAAGAAATCGTCCGAGGATGACGCTGGGAGAAGGGAAGAAAATGTTCCCAAGTTGATGCGTTGTAGGAGGCGTGATACCTCATATTTGTTATCTTCCTGGAAAGGAAATTTAGGCAGTGCAAAAGACAGCTTCACCGCCTTGTGGCCGCTGCCTGGCACATAAATAAATAAATAAATGGTATATTCTCGGTAAAACGAGACACACCTGTAAAGGCGTGATCAAATATGTATACAAGCATAGCTTCTTTGGAATGTTAAAACAAATCGTTTTAATGAAAGGTATACACGAAAAGATGTAGTCCATATGAGTGAGCATATTGTCAGGTAATAGTCAGACCAAGGAACATGATGGCGCTGTCAAGATACAAGTTGAGGGTAATTTCGCCATGTAGTGATCCTTGAGCGCAGGAGCCAAAACAAGGTTTTGGTGCAACCAATGACCATTACGAAGTCGGGATGATCTGTGCTCCAGCAAAGCATGCTTCATAGTAAAATCAGTTGCACAGGTTGGATGTAGAAGGTTGAGGACTGCGTCAGTGTGTAAGGTCTAGCTGTGACTTTATTTTGGGGCGTCACATCCGCCACGTTGCAGTGTTGTTAAGCGGACATCTGTGGCTTTTTATAGGGAGTACGCTTGCCAGGCGAAAACCCACCACGTCCTGGAACACTGCGGTACCTTCTGTTGAACAGTAGTGCTAGTCGGCTAAGCATCGTATAGACCGATTTTGCGCTCTATTATTCGCAGTCTGTTGACAGCCAAACTTCTTCCTTGGTTGGCCGAATGGCTTAGCAGTGATCCGGCGGTAGTTGTTGAAGCCGGTCAATGATGCAAAAGCGTCGCAGAGTCGAATGATAAATGATGCAGGCGAGTAAACACATTGTTAATAGAGGCCGGCTTTTTCTATTATATTCTTGTCCGGCTCGCAAGCCGTGTCCAGCTATCCACGCTGGACTTCTCATGAGGACGGTGAGTGCAGTTGTTTCTTGTGGCTGAATATGTCCATAACGGGCGAAAATGCCATCCTCCACAAAGTGGATTCGGAATTCCTTCAAATGTTAGTAAGTGTAACTGTCTCCATGGCCAAGTGAAAACTCCATGAAAGGCCATCGGAAAAGTCACTTATACAAGCGCAAATTCGTCTGTTATATGACATCAGAACAGCTCCAGGTGACTGGAGAATCGGAATGTTTGAGGCATTGAAGGTAATCACGCCAGAATTGTTTGTCTTTGGTTGTGGAACAGGGGATCTATGTAAATATATTATTCCAAGTAGGTAAATTGTTCTACTGTGAGTACGAGGCGAGCTAATCCTCGTGAACGTAGCGTCTCCGCAATGGCGGAAAGAGCTCCATTTGGAGCCAGAAAGCATCAAGGAGAAAGGATCAAGCGTATGTTGTCTAACAAGCTGACGCATGCGTGGAAATGCCTTTAGTGCATATTAGGTCCAGTATGTTAGATTGTCTCGTCGGTGTATTCACATGCTGGGTCCAGTTGTGCGTGAAAATAGTGTCTACTAGGGCTCTATATTTGCGTGTGGCTGACTGATTAAGCCACTAGACATGAGGCATGTTAAAATCTCCAGCAATAATTTTATGACGTGCAGGAAGAAATGAGACTTCCTGGAAGAGCTTGACCATTTTGTCAACGCTAGCACAAGATGAGTGCGTGGGTTTTATAAACAGGCTATCATGAGGTCTAGTTGGTCTCCAGCGGCTTGAATCCATACTGAGTCTTCAGAATCGCCAATGGATACAGTTTGTAAAGTTGTTGCGTGAAACTCGTTCTTGACGCATGTGAGACATCCGCCACCTCGGTGCTTGGCGCGTCCACTGCAGAAAATGGTGTACTCTGGAATGTGTAGTGGTATGTCAGAAGCATCTGCCGAATGTCATTTTTCTGTGACCAGCACCAGATGCGGGCGTGACAGAAGAATGAGGGGGCCTATGAGGTGCATTTTATTTTTGATCGATCGTGCATTGTGGCGGAAGAATATATACGTGTAGTATCCGCAGAGTCTTGTCGTCTGGTCGCCACCTTCTGCAGCGGTGTAGTAACCGGGTAGTTTGAAAGTGCTTGGGATAGGTAAGTGCAGCCGATATGTGTGCCCGGGGGCGGCGGATTGTTAAGCTGGTGGCAGCCGGCCGCTGACGGGTCACTTGTCGGTTTGAATTCCAATGGGGTTACGCTTAGGGCCGGAACCAACCTTTTTGGGTTGGCTGCAGTGTGCAAATGAGTCTCTGTAGATGATACAGTGCAGGCGCGAGCTCTTGGAGGACTGGGCGTGGTGGACCATGCCCTGTATTATTCCATAAAAAAGGGGTTGGGGTAGGTGTGGCACACCTCGGCGACCATACATTCTGCAGAGATCTTGATGTATGAGAGCAGTTAGTCGAAGTAAAAGGAGCTGTGGTATTCATGTTGTATGTCGAGTTTTCAATAGCAGCACACTGTCGTCTTCGGCTAGGCGCCGTATATCCGTGTGTTTTGAACTGATGTTGATAAGTTGGAGTTTGAGCAGTTTGATTTGTTGGTTCGAGTAGATATGGTTTTCTGAATGAATGGCTAGATCTGGTCGGAGCAACAATCCCGGGTAATGCTTGATAAACCGGAGCAGAAGGTGTAATAGTCACCGGTTTTAGTTGCATGGGTATTGGTTTGACACAGTGGATAGTGTAACGGGGTTTGTTGCGAATTTGAAAGTGTTTATTGGGTTTGGGGGTTGAGTAGGCAGTTCCGACGATGAGACTGTGCTTGATTGGCAATGGACTTCGGTCAAAAATTGGTAATTGGGGGTCCTGTTGTATGCTGGCGAGCCATCTAGTGGCGTGATAGTTCTGGTACGGGCACTGAGTATACTTTAGCCATATCGGAACGCCTGGGTATAGTCCTTTTGTTGTACTGATATGGATTCGATGGAAGACGATGGGGGAGAGCTGTGGAACACCGTTGATTTGAGCTGCTGGTCGCTGGCGTTGTGTTGATAGAGAGCTACGTGGGGTCGTTGGTAACGCTGGCTAATGGGGTATATACTGATAGAAAGCCCACACTCTCAAGTTCAGAGTCTATGTCGCACAAGTCAGACATATCAACTGCCTGTGTATTGTATTCGGTAGTGTCTACGACAACAGTCGAATTTCAGCTGATGTTACGGAATTAGCAACAATATTTTTTGGCTGAGTTTTGTTTTGTGAGGACTATTTGCATCGCGGTATGTTAGTCGCTGTGAGGAATCCGGGCCAACGTCACACAGGTTCGTGAAAGAGGCCGTGTGGGTTGGATTTTCTTGCGCATTTGTGAGTTGGGTTCTGTGAATTATGTCACACGGGTTTCTTTCTTCGGAGAAACTGAACTAGTAGGCAAAGTCGATCTTTGCAGCGGGGTCCTGTCCGGTTTTATCAGAATTCGCCCGAGGTTCGAGTGCTGATTCAGTACATATCAGGCGTCAAGGAATCGTTTATCAAGCTCGGGGCTGCTAAATTTCATGACTATTGGGCGAGATCGGCCGGGAATCTTACGTAGCCAAGTGGCTGATCAGCAAGCATGCGGTAGTGTACAATCAATGAGAAGGGTACACGAAGCTTTGTTAAGCGGCACTTTGTCAGGCACGTTGAATACAACCGTGTTATTGGCACGACGAATGCGTTCGCTGACCTCGTGCGTAATGCTATTCAATATTTTCACCTGCGGCTAGCATATCAGGTTGACTAGCCAAAGTTTGGACGGTGTCCAGATTGACCAAAGGCATGATTTTGTTTAGTAGCGTCGCAAGAGATGTAAACTCTTCTTTCAGCGAGCTTACCTGACTTTCGAGAACACGGACATTTGCAGAGCTTCTGCTAGCGGATCTAAGAGCACTACTTTGCAATCTCATACTTGAGATGGGCCAGCCTCACTGACGTCATGGGCGCGTTGTTCCAGTGTTTTCCTTTTGGCAGATATGGGTGACCTACGTTTATTCACCATGATCCGAATAATAAGTGAAAAGCTCGAGTAAAAAGGTGGGATAAAACGATGAACACGTGACGCGAACAAACGACTTTGGGAAAACGGCTTGGACAAAGGTCCAAAAACAGCAAAAAGGATGTAACAGTTAATACGTGTTAAGTTAGTGTAACACAAACCGAACTAGAACGCAGCGATTTACAGTTAAAAGAACAGCGGGACTATACGCAGCGAAAGCCCACCGTTTCAAGGTCGCGACCAAGGCTCTGGATTTACACGTACTGTTCGCAATGTCAGCGAGATGAGAATGGGGCACAGCATTTACATACTGCAGGTTACGTATGTCGCGTGGCAGGCGAAGAAGTTTCATCTCTTTAAGGAAAAATCTGGAAACAACGAGAGGATTAGCTAGAGTTAACAACTTGTGTAGGATCTGAGAAGGCTTTCAGCCACCCAGTCCGGTTTCGTTAGGAAGCTGCGTAACGTGAACATGGTCTGATAGGTGGAATCGCTTTAGGACGTCGGCCTTAAGCTCATCGTAACGCTTTTGAGAGTGGAGAAGCTCCAAGCTGTCCTCGAGGTCCTCGACGACTTATGGAGGAAGCGATGCGATAACACAATGAAAGTTGACAATGTCAAGCCTAACGCCATGTAAGGAAAAAAGGATTCTAGTTGATTAACCCAGGTCTTAGCATAAGTCACTAGGATCCAAGCTTAGTAAATAAGGCCTTACGATTAATCCCTCCGAAAGACGGGATAGGGAAGAGGAACCCACTTACTTGATGGTCCGAATCTCGGTGAAAGAGCTTCATGGCAAATAATCCGGAGCTTGTGAAAGTGAACCCAAATAGTAAAAAGTAAAACCAAACTGGTAGACTGAATAATTTACCGGATCTTAAAAGAAATATTAGTATCAACACCTCCAAAAAAGCTTTTCTGAGGTCACCAATTATAGCGCAAACGTCGTACGCCATGTACCCAGTACAAGTCTAGACGGCCAAACAAAAGCAATGGGTAGAACGCCCAAAAGTTAGGCTAGGGAAAGAGTTTATTGAACGGGAGAAGGGTTAGCTAATGCTAAAACTAGGGCACCAGGAAAGAGCTAGCTAGTGAGGATGTATTTGGGCTTCGAGTGCGTGAATGGAGCGTCGTTCCCCGTCGAGTGACGCGCACCAAAAGCGGATATTGCCTTCGCGTTTCAAACAAATGGGAACAACGTTCCAACAGGCAAATCGCCTGATTCTCTAACACATAAGTACACTATAATTTTAATGTATTTTCTTATAGTTTACAGTCATACTGGGAAACTTCCTGGTCACTACAATACGGCTCCTACTACAACAAACTTCTTACGTGGCAGTCTAAATGTTTCTGCGCATCGGAAAGCGCCGTTAGATTCGTTATCTTACCAAACCTTTATCTTGCATTCATCTACTACCTCGTTAGCGGACGACCTGTGGGTTCACAGCAATGAATACGGCCGGGCACTTCAGTGCCTCTCCCCAGAGAGCCGTGAAACAATAAGCGCAACCTGCGTAGTACCTGCACGTGGAACATCTGTTGCCGTCTTTACTGACTCCACCGTGTTGACACGCAGGGATACTACACACAACCCCGACTTTACGCTCTCCAAAGACGCATGCAGTCAAACCTACTATACTAGTGACCAAACTGCCTAATGGAATGGCTACATCTGGCCACCGAAAGTTTTTCATAGCGCCATTATCTGTCGATCCTATTAACCTCAGCACCTCTATTTAGTAGCAACTAGTGGTCGTAGGTCTCTGAGGTCTTGAGTAGGTCTCTGAGCATATCCCGAGCTTGCTAAGAGCCACTCTCTTTTATCTCCAACCCTCATCCTTTGCGATTGTCTGCGTTACATACATTTACTGTCTGTTGACATATCCTGGGACACTTTAGGCATCCACTAGAAGGCCTTATCCCAATGCCATTGCTAGCCGTCGACACTCTCTCTCCCTTAGTACCATTATCAGTTCTTCGGATTACCTCTGTTTAGCAGCAGCCATTCTTCGTAGGTTGAAACCATCTCTGCGTTTATCTGGAGCCTGCTAAGAGCCACACTTTTATTCCTCTCTGGGACTGCGTGCGTCACATACATCTGATGTCTGTTGAGTTATTCTGGTACACTTTAGGCATCCACTAGCAACCAGCAGGCTTCATCCCAATGCCATTGCTAGCCGTCGATACGCTCTCTCCTTTAGTACCATTATCAGTTCTTCGCATTACCTGCATCACCACTTTTCAGCTGCAGCGAGTCATTCATTGTAGGTAGCATTGAGCTTTGCGCTAGGAGTCACTCCTTATCTCTCCAACACTAACTCTCTTGAATTGTTTGCATCACACCTTCGCTGGTTTGTTGACTTCTTCTGTCCCTGTAGGTATCCACTGGTAAGTAGTAGGCCTAATCCGAACGCCTTTGCTGGCCAATGCTATTCTCTATCCTAGCGCCAATATCTGTCGCTCTTCTTATCTTCCTCACTACCGCAACAATTCGCCGTATACTCCATGTCCCTTCTGCACAGACCTTGAGCTTGCTAGGATACACTCCTTGTCTCTCCATCATACATTCTCCTGAAGTGTTTGTATCACTTACCTCCGATGGCTTGTTGACGCATTCAGTGACCCTATAGGCATACATTAGTGACCAAGCATCTGCTTGAAATGGTTACATCTGGTCACTGATATTCTTGCATGGCGCCACCATCTGTCGGTCGTTTTAAATTCGACACCTCTGTTTAGAAGTAGCTAGTAGCCATAGGCTCCATGCATGTGCGATTATCCAGTGCTTGTTAGGAGCCACTCCGTATCTCAATAACCTTTATTCCTTTAGAATATCTGCACCCAATCTTTCCGCTGCCCTACCGCCAATTGACCCCTAGATCTCTCTCGCGGCGACCTATTTATTTTCACTTATTCTGTGCTCCCTATCGTATTACACTGGCTACTTGCCGTTCATGCACCTTGCAATCACTGCCAATATTCTAACTCTCTTTGCTCTTCCCCATGCAACTTTTGGTTCATACTAAACCCATACTTCGTAGATTACTTACTGGTACAACGCCTTGTCTCTACTTAGGCGTTAGTAATCCACCCATACGGCTAATGATGCTACAGAATATTCAAAAGGCACTTTCAACATAATTATTGTTGCATAGTGTACATGCTTCTGTCTCAACTCCAAATGTTATTACATAAGACTTTAACAATGTTTAACTCCATGCCTGTTCTTGCGGTCTTCTCTCGGTTGTCCTTCACTTTCCCTTTTCTTCGAGGTCCGGAACTTCTTGGAGATCTGGGACGGGACTGAGGAACAGCTTTCGCCCAAGATGAACGTAACAACCGACAAGGACTTATATGGAGCATGGTTTAAAACCAAAAGGACCCAACTACAATCAACACAACCCTTGTCCAGTATGGAGAACTGGACACATCTTCATACTCCTATATATTATACATCTGAAAAATCCAGACAGCAAAACTTTGAACTTTTGCCCCCCTGGACGCACAACAAGACGACTATTCGCGATGTTCCCCCCTCAACCGGCCTCAACCATCATGGCGACCACGATTAAATAACCTGTCCAACTAACAGAAGAAATTAGGAACCATTTGTCTGCGCGTAACCCAATATGATACCAGTCGTCAAGCGGCTTTGCCAATTCAACATTAATGTTCAAAATGCTTTAAGGCAGTGTTGCAGGACGTGGTGGGTTTTCGCCTGGCAAGCGTTCCCTCATAAAAAGCCACAAATGTCTGTTTAGCAATACTGCGACGTGGCGGATGTGACTAGCCACTGAATAAATTCACTGTTCGCAACTACATACTGGCAAGTCGACTAGACGCATATTTCAACTCCTCCCGACATAAGCAAGTATATGATACTCTCAGCCTATATGCCCCGTTTCATTACACTTCCAGTGCCTTGACCGTCACAACTACACACGATTGAACCCAAAGTATCGTCCTGGTACATAACTGCTTTTAAACCTTGATCATGCCTGAGTTGGTGTGTCTCTATGAATGTGAGAATAAACTATTTATTTAGTTATTTATTTATTTAATACAAGCACCATTAATCATAAAATGCCCTACATCGGTTTATTTGTCCTTCTCTCCTCCCCACAAATCGTTTTTAGTACGGATATTTGGCAATCCTCCAGGCCACTGACAACTCACTAAATATCCCGGGTACACCAAGTTCTGCAAAAATGCGCCAAGCAACGCGATGGGGATGCCATGTTTACGTATGGGATGACTTCGGTGCGGCAGATTTCGAGTTGTTATCAATTGAAGACCTTGAGGATTCAATCTGGGTCCCGAAGAATGCGATATAGTTGACCTCCTGATTGGTTGCGTATACATATCCCACATGTTCCTAAAGCCAAAATTAAAGAACTAGTAAACCACTGCATTTATGATTTCACAAGGTCCCCACACTACAATATAGTTGGTGGTGCGTGTAACGTGCCATCTAGCTCTTGGAATGGCCAGTGTGCACCTCTCAGATACAGGGGCTTTGCTGACACAATATATGCAAACAACTGGATTAAACACGTCCATGTTCTGACTAGGCTATGTGACACTCTCGATCTACTTTTTAAGGTTAACAGCCGGATGCTGTCACTAGCGTTAAAGACAACATTCCAGGAAACAACCACAAACTAGTTCATCTATCTGTTACACTTTCTACCTCACCCCATTTTCAACTAGTCTAGCTCGTGAGTCTCGGACGTTCAAGCCATTAACTGGGATAGCTTTTCTATGGTGGTCCGATCAGGCGATTTGGATACTTGGTTCTCGTCCGAGGTTGTAGACACAGCCACCCGCGATCTATACGATAACATCAACAACGGAGTAGATGTGGTCGCTTTGTTAATGACCAAACACAGGCCGAAACCGACAGAGCGTTCATTCCATCTAAACAGGGTTCTGATGAAGCTCCGATAAATGCGTCACTAATACACAAAGACTCCTGCTTTCCATTCCTTTACTCACATGACCAAGTCCTAAACAACTGGCAACACTCACAGGGGACGATTAAGCTAGCTGAGGAACGCGCCGCTCACAACCTTAACAATAAAAGCACCTTCCTCACTCAGCTACTGAAATACAGAAACAATCGTACAGCAACCTCCAGCACCTCTAAGACTCTCCAATGAGTCCGTAGTTAGTGATCCAATAGAGATATCTGAGATTCTTAATTGCCACTTCTGCGATTCCTTCATTGACATAAACGTGACCTTGCCAACTGTTATTCCTAAATTTACCCAACACTTGCTGGACGTAATTACCTTCGACTTTGTGCTACAACCCGAGTAATTAGATTATTCAAGCTGTCAATACACCCTGGCCCTGGGGGTTTTCCAGCTGCGTTGCTGAGTCTCGGTGACCAAGACCCTCCTGTTCGGCCTCTTAACTTACTTACAATAAACGAAATACGGCGGATATCCCACCACTTGAAAGCACTCCATAGTTATCCCCAGACATAAACATGGAAGCCGTCAAAACTTAAAATACTACCGCCCCATCAGCCACACGTCTATTGGTTTGAGGGCAACGGAAAGAATAGTTAAAGAAAACATGCTGAACGTTCTACTTAGTCCCAACAGTAGCAATTGGCAACAGCACGGATTTCTACCCTGCAAACCTTGTCAGACTTGCCAATTAGAGTTTCTTTACCACGTGACTGACAGAATGAGGCTAAACAAGCAATAGTCATAAACATCCTTGACATGAGAAAAACTTTTACAGAGTACCACACGCGGAACTATTAGTAAAGCTTGGATAATACGGTCTCAGACGGACTGTTTACATGGTTCCAATCATATCTCTTATCTCGCACACAATCAGTAAGGGTGAGCGAGTTTACCTCCCTTCCCAAACCAGGCACATTTGGTGTTTTTGCCTTTTTGTTGCGGTCGTTTTCCTATTGTATACGTGTTGTAATTCTAATCTGTTTTCCACATGAACATGGCTGTCTCGCTAAACACCGAGACGGATGGACCTAAGGGGTCCTCGTTTGATGAGTCTACTGCAGCTTGCGGACAGGTTAACTGTTCAGAGCCAGTAACAGATGCATCTGGTGGTATGCAGTGTGACGTCTGCTGCCGCTGGTATCACGAAAGCTGTACCGACCTACAAGCTGACCAGTACAAAATGCTATCATATAGCGTCCACTTTCTTTTCAGCTGCGCTGAATGCTGCGCTTAACAATCGACGCGCCCGGCTGTCACCGGTGCTAAACTTTCAGCGCTGGCTTCAAGGTTGGCAGATGTTGAGGAGGCGATAGCTAAACTCGCCTCTGTTGCGTCGCTCGATATGAAAATGGATTTGATTTTAAAATCCCTGAATCTTTCGTTTGAAGACACAGCAATAGCCGGCAACATTGCTGACGATCCGTCCACTGTAGTCTGTCACTCGGTCATAAAGTCGCACATCCTACCTGCTAATATAGGCAGCATTGCTGGCTGTCCTCATGAGCCGATCAAAGGGAAGAAAAATAGGGTGCGGAAATACCAAAGCCCTCTGCTAAACCCAGAGAAATAGTTGCCACGGCATCGAAAGAGATGCCGTCTTTGACAGTCATAAACTCGTCTGACGATTGCACACAGAACTTTCCACAGACGCTGACTGTCTCGGCCGCCAGTGAACCAGCCTGTTCTGACGAAATGCTGGTAACTGCTCTATGCGATACAAAGTCAACGACACCTGCTCTATCCAGTTTACAGTTATAGTGATATACATAAGTCCTGGAAGTTCCCCCAGGGGATACTTGACTTGATTCGCACTCAGTCTGCGAATAAGTGTTTAGTTCTAGGGCATTTCAACCTCCCGGAAGTCTGTTGGGCCGATCTTTCTTGCAATTCGGCATTAGGAACACTCGGTGCAGACTTCCTTGAACTGACTCTCCAAGTGCCTTTGCACCAGTTCGTTGACTTTTCAACTAGGTATATGGACAAGCAAATACCATCTGCTTTGGATTTGGCTTTCGCTAAGCCCCTGGACTTCGTGACTGACGTTTCATACGGTGCACCTCTAGGGTCCAGCGATCACGCATGCATAACCTTTCGATGTGCCCTTTCAAGGCACCAAGAGACCGCTGTTGAATTACTTCCGAATATTTGGCGGGCGGACTTTAGTGCAATGCGAGCTAAGACTTCAGTTCTGAACTGTGAGATCTCGATGGCGGACTCTGTCCAGTTAGCCTGGGATAAATTTGAGGCATACCGTAAGGAGGTTTCCGCTCCCTATATTTCACACATGTGGTAAAGAGGGTTACGGGCACAGCCTCTTTGGATAGGTACCACAAGCAAGTACCTACTCAAGAAAAGGTTTGATGCTGGCGAACCTACCAAGCAGCTCCATCAGCCGGTACCTATGATAGTTATCGAGAGATTAGAAATAAATGTAAGCAACATCTCAGAACTGCTCGTCTTCAAAACGAGCAGGGTTTAGCGGACTCGGCCGCAGCTAATCCCAAGATATTTTTTGCTTACGTTAAAAGACGCAGCGGGGCAAAACTGTCTATACCAGCTTTATTGCGAGCAGACGGGACCCGTGCGCAAACTGACTATGACAAGGCTTGTATACTGAGTGACCAGTATACTGGGGTCTTTGCTCGGGAGACCTCTTTACCACAGGTTGAATTAGTTTCAAGTGTTCCAGAGGATTCTTGCTTAGCTGAATTTAGCATAACGGAGACTCAGGTCTTCGAGCTACTGCAAGGCATTTATCCCACTAAAGCTTCCGGTCCTGATTCAATTCATCCGAAGCTGTTGCATGAACTGGCCACTGAGCTAAGTGGTGCGCTCACGTGTGTATTTTCAATATCACTGGACAGCTGTAGCCTACCTTCGGAATGGAAGGAGGCAATCATCTGTCCGATTTTTAAGGGCGGTGACAGCGCTCTACCCGCGAACTACCGGCCTGTCAGTTTGACACACGGAATAGTCAAGTTGTTCGAGAAGCTGATAAGGGATTCAGTGGAGAACCACCTGAATAGCTTCAACCTTCTCAGTGCTGCACAACATGGATTCCGCAAAGGATTTTCATGTCAGATTAATTTACTTGTAGCTCGTGAAAGCTGGGCCGAAGCGGTAGACAGTGGCCACGCTGTAGACGTGCTATTTGTAGATTTTTAGAAAGCTTTTGACACTGCTCCACATCTTCGGCTCTCACTAAAGTTGAGATATTGCGGGATATCTGGTCGCACCCTTCATTGGGTGTCTGCCTTCCTTGAGGGGAGGGAACAGTGCGTACGGGTGGGGAGTAGCCTTTCGCTCAGGCAAGCTGTCCTTAGTGGCGTTCCGCAGGGCTCGGTATTGGGGCTATTGTTGTTCGCGATCTATGTAAATGACTTGCCGGAATAGCTAGGGGTGTCATCACTAATGTTTGCTGACGACCTTAAGCTCTGTAATATTGTGCATATCCCGGGCGGTCCTGAGGCAATTCAGCGTGCCTTGCATAGGCTCTGGGAATGGTCTATCTTATGGTTGATGCCCATAAATAGAGCCAAATGCTCTGTTCGCCGAATCGGAGCTGCAAATCCTCCCACTCGATATGTTGTCGGCGGTGGTGAACTCCCTGTTTTCACTCAGCTGGTTGATTTAGGAATCGTACACGCTACAGGACTTCATTCTGGAGACAATTCGAAGAAGGCTGCTTGTCGAGGGTTTCGTATGATGTGGTTTATCCGCCGCTCTTTCGGAATCCTAACGGCCAATTTGTTTGTGAAGCTATTCTCGACATTCGTCCGACCCCACCTGGAATATTGTATCCAAGCTTGTCCACCATGTCTTAACCGAGACAAAATGGACTTGGAGAGGGTGTTACGGGTGGGCAGTCGGTTAGTGCAGGGTCTACTGGGACAGACGTATCCTCAACGATTGCTCAGTTTAGGTATGTACTTCATGCACTACCGAAGGATAAGAGGAGACCTGATTCTCACTTATCGTATTTTGACAGGTAAGATTGGCCCTGACTTATCAGGGCATTTTAGTCCCGCTACGTTAGCTTATCTCCGCGGTCACCCGCTGAAACTGCATAAAGCACGGTCTGATAGGATTAGGACGGAAACTCGTCTGTCGCGCCGAGTTATAGATCGCTGGAATTCGCTTCCAGATCACGTGGTTAGGGAACCTACGGTTAAGGGTTTTGCGCACCAGCTCGATGCTCTTGGGTGGCAACAGCAAACCTTTCCTTTTTCCTAGCTGACTCATCTTCACTTTTCAGTTTTTTTATTGACTCAAATATCTTGGTATTCCACTTGCTTAGCTCTTACCGCTTTCTCTTTTGCCTTCTGAGTTAACATTTTTCTCTTTCTTACTTCACCTAACTTACCCAGCAGGGACTGCTAGGGCAGGATACGTGGGCATTAATTGGTTGGACAGGGTGTGAGGCGGTCTTTGTTTTAGGTCTATCAGTATTTCAACGTCTGCCAACTACTGGTTCAACGATCCTCTGAAGAAGAAACACTCACGGGATAACCCTATCGTTCCAGTCCCGCATGAACTTGATCTTGAACTTACTACGGCTTACGCTTCTTTAACTCATTTTAACTTACATCTTAATATTGTCTACGATATGCGATTAGCTTGTCTTCTCCTCTGTTTTCTTTTCTTTACTGACTACTGTTTACTTTTATTCTTCACGTGACCGGCACAGCGGGGACTGCGAGTGCAGGGCACGTGGGCATTGGGGAAGGGCTAATTATTGTCATGGCGGGAAAGGGTTTCACTACCGTTGTCCTCGGTAACATCCAAGTTTGTTTGAGTGACTGCAGAGTATATGCTTAATTTTTGTGCTATTAAGGTGCGGGTAATAGAAAATAATGCTATATGGTTTTACTTCGTGAAAACCAATTGAACTTGTCCTGTGAGTACTACGGGGTAACCAGCTTTTTTGGCGTGCTATACTGATCGAACTTTTTAATCGGAATAACGTGGAAAAGTGTTTGAATAAACACTTGAAACCAAATTTGACTATTGTGCAATTTCCTCTGATTCACGAGATGGATCGATTAAAGTGGTACTAGCCAAAGCGTCTTTGGCGCTTACTGTTGATTTTTCCGGTTGCTCTCCGTTTTAATCCCGTTTTGCACACTCTTTTTGCTTTTTTTATTGCAGTCGTTTTACTATTGTATACATGTTATAGTTCTGCTCTGTTTTCCACATGAACATGCCGAAAAAACATTATCCGCAAGTGGCGGATAGGACACTCCGGTTTCATCGTTCTAGGTTTTCTGTACTGAAATCCTTGTTTGAGAACAGTAGTTAAATAAGATTACACAGAAAATTTGGCTTTGTCAGTTTTCTTGTGATCCGAAATTACTTAGAAGTGCCAACATACTCGGCGTGCTTGTCGTGTTTCACCGCTCGAGATTTTCTTTACTGAAGTCCTTGTTTGATAACAGTAGTTGAATATCTCTACATAGAAAATTTGGCTTTGGCAGCTTTCTTGTACTCTGAAAGTACTTGGAAGTGCCAACATACTCGGAATCTGTTGTGTGCCTTCCTTTGTCACGACGTGGTTGTCGTGTTTCTCCGCTTGAGTTTTCTTTCTCGGAAGCCTTTTGTGGAAACAGTGTTGAATAACTCTGAGTATAAACTGCCAGTGTACCAGCGTTTGAGGATCTTACATTGTTTACCTACTGTTCGTGGTTTTCTCCTCGAAATATTGGCCTCTGTTTGAAGACTTCAACGCAAAAGATTCCGGCCTTTGTCGATATCTCATCGATCGAGTACAAATCGGGTTGATATTCGACCGCGCGAAGCTGATCAATCCCTTGCTCCTACAGTCTCTCCCAGCTCCATCGGAGAACAGCTTTTGGAGGGTATTCTACAGAAAAGCCTGTTTTGGTCTTCGTTGCTATTTTTATTGTTCTGGTGAGTCCAAATCTGGGCAAACGAATCACTCCGGGTTCTAACTGATTGCTGCTTACGTTGTCTGCATTGTAGCCTACCGTACCCCGGTTCACGTTCCTATTATTTGTTAAAGTTTTTCATCTTCCGTTATGGTAAAGATATCCAGTTCCAAGTCGCCCTCGGACCCATTAACCGATTCGTCAGCTGTTTGTGGTAAAGCGAGTGGCTCAGAACCAGTTACTGGTTCTTCTGGGGGCATGCAATGTGACCTCTGCAGTTCTTGGTTCCATGAGGCTTGCACTGGGTTGGATAGACAGCAGTATATCCTCCTACAAAACAGCGATAATTTGCCTTATAATTGCCCTGGTTGTGTGGGGCACAAAGCATGTCGTCTAGTCCCAAATGACGAATTTGAAACTGGTGAATAGTGTGGGTACCCTTCTATCTTTGTTTAGTTCTTTAGAGGGGAAGGTTGATCAAATCGTCGTAAGCCTTGAACGTGCAGGCCTCCTCAGAACAAGCGTGCGTTCAGACGATTGCATAAATAGTAAGGCTTCGAAGGATTCACTAACTTTTGAGGCGCTGCCTGAAGATGGTAAACATCCTGACGTTACATTGAACTCAGTTGTGAGTGGGGAAGTTGTACAGATCAGTGTATCTGCGAAGGCAAAGCGGCGCAAGATAAAGAAATCCATCAGTACAACCAAACCCAACATAAGAGATGTAACGGTGGGCTCTGTCGATACCGTCCCCGGAAACGAAGGCAGTAAACCCTTCCACCTCATTGCCGAAATCCTTCTCCTGTGTACCTGCTGTTTTTACTAAGGAGGATATGAACTCAAGCGCTGCGCCGGCCACGGCTACGGTGACGCGTGCCGTAAACACCCCTCGTCGTAGTGATGCATTTATGGACAGCGGCGTTATCTTAACGAATATCTAGGAGCCCTCTGTGACTCTTCCGAAAGATCGCATGCTTGACGACCTTCATCGGTTCAAACTTTGCGTTTCTAAACTACTTCCACCCGGGTTTCCTGGGGTTACTGTTAGAAAACTTACTAGGCTTGGAAACATCGGGTGATAGTACTAAATGTAGACCCCGTCTATTACGCGTGGTACTATCTACACCGGAGCAGCGCCAAGCTCTTTTGCGCTTCGTCTTTAAACTAAACGGTTCCGGAGTGAGTATACAGCCGGATCTACCTTTGGCAGATAGGATAAAGCTTAAGGAAGTCATCAAAAACCTTAAAGCGCGTCGCGAAGCTGGCGAGAAAGGTTTATGTTTGGTGGGTTTTCGGTTGGTGAGCCGACGGTCCAATTCCGCCCTACCAGAGCCCATTCTGGTAGCACACGACCCGGGGCTCTCCATACCAAACGTTTTCACATAGTTCTTAGTAATATGCGTAGCCTGCGAAACAAGATGTGTGAAGTAGGGGCCCTCATAGATCACTCCCATCCTGATGTACTCGCGTTCACTGAGACCTGGTTGTCTTCTGACGTCATGGACAGTGAATTATACGTTCCGGGCTACGCAATACTGAGATCTGACCGCCCATCTGATCACCGTGGCGGTGGTGTCGTCTTGTGTATCAGATGTGGTGTAAACATATCCAAAACACATGCCTTTAACTCAGCTGATAAAACTGTGGAAGCTCTTTCAGTTGAAGTCTGTACCGAATCAAAGCAATTTAAAATTGTGCTGCTGTATAGGAGCCCTGATAGCGCTTCTAGGAGTTTCATTGACTTCATCCGCACTCAATCTGCGAATAGATGCTTGATAATGGGGGACTTCAACTTCCCTGAAGTAAATTGGCATGACCTATCTTATGAGGCAGCGACAACAGGGTTGGCTGCCGAGCTTGTTGACTTGACACTAGAAGTACCCTTACACCAATTTGTCGATCGACCCACCAGGTACATGGTGGGTCATGCTCCTTCTCTGTTGGACGTAGTTTTCGCAAAGTCGGTTGACTTTGTGAGTGACCTTTGGGAGCCAGTGACCATGCGTGTTTGTCATTCACTTGTGCTCTCATTAGAGACTACGATTCACGCAGGGTCCCGACTCCGAACATTTGGCACGCCGACTTTCCGTCTACTAGAGCCAAGGCAGTAAGTTTCCCATGCATCATCTTGCCAGATGATGATATACAGACGGCTTGAGATACGTTTAAGTCTTTCCTCTTTAACATATCCCACCCCACATCCCTCTTTCGGTAAAGAAGGGCACCAAAGCGAAGCCACCATGGTTGGACTCAGTCACACACCAGCTAATAAATAGACGGGAAAGATGCTGGCGGATCTACCGAACAGTTCTTTCAGAATGTACTTTTCGGCGTTATCGGAAAGCTCGGAATGCTTGCAAGAGTCATTTACGAGCTGCTAGACTTAGCTATGAGATGGAGCTGGCTAACTCAGCCTCCGCGAATCCCAAAAGATTCTTCGCCTAAGTCAAAAGGCTTAGTAACGTTGCCTCATCTATCCCAGTGTTATTAGGCAGCGACGGCGCCACTGCCACCACTGATCACGAAAAAGCATGTCTACTGGGTGCGCAGTATGCCGGAACTTTTGTTCGGGATGAGCAATTGCCGCATCTTGACCTAGCAGTGAGAGTCCCACAGGACTCCTGTTTAACACACGTCACAATTTCGGAGGCAAAAGTTCTCCATCTTCAGGCTCTAAATCCTGCTAAATCCGCTGGGCTGGATGATATTCACCTTAAACTTCTGTACGAACTCGCAAGCGAGCTATGTGGTCCAGTGACGCGTTTGTTTCAATTGTCGTTTCGCAGCTGCTCCTTTTTTAAGAACTGGAAGGATGCTATCGTTTGCCCGATTTTTAAAAAAGGCGACAAGCATCTTCCTGCCAATTATAGACCAGTAAGTTTGACAAGCGTACTGGTCAACGTATTGGAGAAGTTGGTCAGTGATGTGCTTGAAGACCACCTGCGGGAGTATGGTCTGCTCAGTCCACTGCAACACGGCTTTCGCAATGGTCATTCCTGTATGACTAATTTGCTAGTTGCACGCGAATGTTGGGCGGATGCTTTGGATCGGGATCATGCAGTAGATGTGGTGTTTAATGACTTCTCCAAGGCGTTCGACACTGTATCACATTCTCGCCTTTCCTTGAAACTTCGGTCCTATGAAATATCCGGGGGTGTACTAAAATGGATCACCACGTTTCTGGAAGGGAGAGAGATGTGTGTTCGTGTCGGGTCTAGCCTGTCTTTCCGACAGTCAGTCCTCAGTGGGGTCCCTCATGGTTCGGTGCTTGGCCTGTTGTTATTTTCCTTGTATGTCAACGAGCTGCCCGAACTGCTGAAGTTACCATCTCTCATGTTTGCAGATGACCTAAAGTTTTGGCACATAGTGTCCGACTTCGATGGACCCCAGACTCTGCAACGGGCCCTCGATAAACTTTGGGACTGGGCTGCTCTGTGGCAGTTGCCCATAAACTATGCAAAGTGTTCCATCTTACGAGTAGGGCCAAATGGCCCCCAAACGCGTTATTTTCTTGGTGGTACTGAACTCTACCATGTTACCCAATTGGTAGACCTAGGGGTCACATTGTCTTCAGAACTTAAATCCAGTGAATACTAAAGGAAAGCTACGTGTAAGGGTTTCAGAATGTTGTGGATGATCCGCAGGGCATTCGGGACCATCACGGGCGCTATGTTTTTTAGGCTATTCTCAGAGTTTGTCAGGCCACACTTGGAATACTGCATCCAGGTTGTCCACCTTGCTTAGTAAGGGACAGGATGTCAGTGGAGAGAGTGTTGAGAGTTGGAACCAAACTGGTCCATGGACTGCGGAACCATTCTTACCCAGAAAGACTACTTGCGCTGGGAATGTTCTCGATGCACTATCGCCAACATCGAGGCGACCTAGTCTTGACCTATCGTATACTTACCGGTAAAATCGGACCCGATTTATCTGGGCTTTTCCAACCGGCTCGGCTTCCATCGCTCCGAGGTCACTCGCTGAAGCTACACAAACCACGATCGGATGGAGTCCGGGTGGACTTTCGTTTATCACGCCGAGTGGTGGATTCCTGGCATGCACTGCCCGAGAACGTGGTATTGGCATCAACAGTGAAAGAGTTCGAACGCCGACTCGACGCTCTTGGCCTTCAATTCTTAACATTCCCCTTCACGTCCTAGCTAGTTCGTTTTATTGAATTATTAAATCTATTAGGTTTTTTTCTTGACGCTCTTATTACTTTCGTACTTCTCTTTCTTATTTCACGTGACCGATGCGGCGGGGACTGCCATTGCAGGTCGCGTGGGTATTAATTGGTTGACCGTAGTGTGATTCGCGCGCGCTCATCTGACTCTTCTGGATTCCAGTTATCGCGGACGAATAATACCCTGCATCAACGACGCGTCACGGAAGGAACATTCACGGGGATTTATCCTAATGTTCCGGTCCCACTTGAACTTGAACTTGAAGGGCGCTGCGCGCAGACAGCAACTGACGCCACCCACTCAACCATGCTCCATCATCATGCATGGCGTCCCAGAACTGCATGCCCTTGACGCAACTTCACAACAACGACAACAGCGTGACTGTAATCAATGGCGGTTCCTTCAGCAGACACTAAATATTGGCAACGTAATCATAACGGATGTTCACCGCGTACCTCGTCCAGCAAGTCATACAGGAACAGCCGCCCCATCTCCTGAAAGTGACATTCCTCACCGCTAGTATAGCAACCAATGCGCTCATCATCTGGTATGCTAATAAAAGACGAGCACCACCAGATATCCGTCTGCGTCCTGATGGGTACCCGGTGCCGAGGTGCACAACTTCCCACAGACAGCCAACTCGTTACCGACACACTCTGACCAAATCGTCCTCAGACGGTCCATCACCGAACCATCTGCCTCACTGCCTGGAGTAATCTACTCACCTACACATTCCAACCTTCAGTATTTCAACGACCCAACCGCCAGTACCCATCTGTGCTCCGACGACCCACACCTTGCTTCCCCAACTACAAACCTTAGCGGCTCCACCCCTCTAAACCAAAAAACGGTGCACTGCCGGTCATCTGCTGACCGGCAGCACCTTAGTTACTCCCGCGCTCATCACTCAAACGGGCCTCACCTGTATCTGCACGAACGCACAGGTCCTCATGTCCAAACTTCTGGAGCTCCAATCCCGACTTCTGTCAACACCAGCGGACCTAATAGCCATAACGGAAACGTGGCTCTCCGACGATATAACCGACAGTGAAATCCAACTTCCTCATGTCCGTCGCAACGAGACTGGACCCGTCGCAACGAGACTGGACCCGTCGCAACGAGACTGGACCCCGTCGCAACGAGACTGGAGCCCGTCGCAACGAGACTGGACTCCGTCGCAACGAGACTGGACCTTAACGTGGTGCGACGGTTTGCGTACCTCATTGACCCATTGAGCTATACTGGGTGATGCCTCAAAGCATCTTGAGAGCTACTCCTACCAGGTTGGTCGATGACGAGAGGTCAGACAAACTCAGTCTCCTGGTCCTCCAGGCTGCGGGTTTGAAATGGGATGGCGTCCATTTCTGTAAAACTAAATCACTGCCACCCCGCTGCCTTGCGGACAGGCTTTTGAGCCAAAGGCTTTGGATGAGGATCCTAATCATTCTCCTGTCTAGGTCTGGGCGCCCTGGCAGTATCTCAGCCCAAATACAACCATGAAATTGTCTTCAAACATAAACTTCATCCTGCATCGGCCGTCGCGCAGATTATCAAGGGTCGCCTTATCTGCTGCATACAGCAGGGCGGATAAGCGAAAGTATGCTACTGCTGGCGCCTCCCTTCTTTCTTTTCCACCTTTTTCTCTTACTCCCATCCCGGCCCCCATTACTAACCTTCCTTCTATAATTCCCAGCTTAATTGACAGCAACCGAAGTGCTACTGGAGTAGAACCATCTGCAGCCACCATCCCACAGCACCTATCGGACGCCTATCGGCAAAAGTTCCTTATAAGGCCACGCTGTCCCGTTTCCATGGCGACATTCAACGTCCGCACTCTAAGACAAACAGGTCAGCAGGCTGCACTCGCACGCACCTTGGACACACTGGGTGTTGATGTGTGTTGTGTGTCCGAAACTAGGATTAATGACCCTAACGGGGTTATTGAATTGACTGCACCCGGCTTATCCTCTCGTTATTGGTTGCACGCATCCGGAGACGCCGATGCGGCACTCACGGGTCAAGCTGGTGTAGGTATCATTCTCAGCTCCAAGGCTGAGTCATCGTTGGTTGATTGGATTCCGGTGAACAGCCGTTTATGTGCAGCCCGTTTGACGACATCAGCTAAGGTGAATTCGCGAAGTAAAACAAAACGCTGTTTGTTTGTGATTTCTGCTTATGCTCCCACGGACTGCAGTTTTAATGCAGTCAAGGACACTTTCTATCACGAACTGAACACGCTGCTACGCAGTGCTACTAGTTCAGATATTATAGTACTTGCAGGGGATATGAACGCACAAGTAGGGCGTCTGAACTCTTCAGAAGCTCAGCTGGGTGGTAAGTATGGACTTAACGCCGAACGGACTGACAACGGCGAGCGTCTGCTGCAACTGTGTGCGGAGCACCAGTTGTTTCTTACTAGCACTGCTTTTAGACACAGTGGGCGCCGAAGTGCCACTTGGCGTCCACCTGTAGCTGGTCAGCGATGGACCCAAATTGACCACATAGCCATAAGTTACAGGTGGCGCGGTTCCATTCTGGATTGCCGCTCGTACTGGAGTACCTGTGTCGACTCTGACCATGCCTTGGTGCGCTGTCGTTTCTCCATGAACTTTACCGGAAGGCGCACAAAGCGTCTCCCCCGATTGGCAACGGAGAAATTGTCTCAGCCCTCGGTCAGGCAAGCCTATCAAGAAGCACTGCATAGCGAACTCTCGCTGTCTTGTCCTAATGATACTGAACTTCAGTGGAATAGGATCTCGGCCACTATGCACGACGCAGGAGCATCTGCTTGTGGCACTATCAGTCGTCACCACACCAGTCACTGGATATCCGAGAGGTCCGTGAACCTTTTGGAAGCTAGAAGGCACCTCCCGGCTGGTTCTGAACACAATGTGACCAGACGGGCTATTAGGCGTGAACTAAAGCGGAGCCTACGTGCTGACAAGGAAGCCTGGTGGACCAGTAGGGCTCAGGAAATGGAGGCAGGAGAAGTAGGCAATTACCGCAAGCTCTTCCAGCTTATCCCCACCACTGGTCCGAGAAAACCAGGCGTCAGTGAGACAATCAGGGACAGCGCGGGTGCGCTGATACACAATAAGGAGCGCCGTATGGCTCGTTGGGCTGAGCACTTTGAACATCAGTTCAGCTGGCCCCCTGCTCCCGGACCTCTTCCTACTCAGGTGATGCAGGACGAGCCATGGACGGTTAGTTTAGAGCCTCCGTCGGAGGCCGAGGTCCGAAACGCGATCACAGCCCTCAATCGTTTTCGTGCCGCTGGCCCGGATTCCCTACCACCTGCACTATTTAAGGATGGAGGTGAGGTCCTCTGCAAAGCACTGACCTCCCTATTCGAAAGTATCTGGAACGAAGAGTGTGCCGGCTAATTGGAGCGAATCGATTATAGTGGCAATATACAAGAAGGGCAGTCGCACAGACTGTGCGAACCACAGGGGTATTAGCCTAACGCCAGTTGTGACAAAATTACTGGCCTCGATTATCGTTCGTCGCCTCACTGCAGAACGGGAATCTCGGATTAGAGAAGAGCAGGTCGGTTTTCGCCCAGGACGTGGCTGTATAGACCATATATTTACTTTGCGGCAGATGCTAGAGCAGCGCCACGCATACCGCAGACCGACAATAGCTGTGTTCCTCGATTTCAAGAGTGCGTTCGATTCAGTCGATCGATCGATTCTGTTCGAAATACTTGCGCGGAAAGGTGTTCCCACGAAATATGTGAACATCCTTCGTGCTCTGTACTCGAACACTAGAGGCCGCGTCAGGGTCTATGGTGCCCTATCGGATAGCTTTTCGACTACAAGTGGCGTTCGACAGGGTTGCCCGATTTCCCCGTTTTTGTTCAATTTCGTCGTGGATTCTATCATGGGGTGTTCCCCTGCGGAATCTCACGATGTAGGTGTTGAAGTGCTGCCTGGTGAACGGTTAGTTGATCTAGATTATGCGGACGATATCGTCTTGCTTTTCGACAATGTTGAGGCTGCACAATCAACCCTGAATAGCCTCTCCAGAGTGGTCCCATTATTTGGTATGCACTTCGCACCTTCGGAGTGCAAAGTGTTGCTGCAGGACCACCAGCCACTTGATGACCCCTTGACGCTTGCTAACGAGGAACTCGAGGTGGTTGATCAATTCACTTATCTTGGCAGCTGCATCAGCAATGATGGGCGCATAGAAACTGACGTGAGCTCACGCATTGCAAAGGCTAGAGCTGCCTTCTTGAACCTGCGTCATCTTTGGCGACAGAAGGGAGTTTCCCTCCGTCTGAAAGGCCGTGTATACAAGGCCACAGTGAGGGCCGTTCTGCTCTATGGTAGTGAAACTTGGCCCCTTCGGTCTGAAGATCTGAGGCGCCTTCAAGTCTTTGATCATCGTTGTTTGCGAAGCATTGCTGGTGTCGGATGGCACCAGCGTGTCCGCAACGATGATGTGCGTAGGCGAGTACTAGGTGGTGATAATCATGCTAGCTCCCTAGAACAACAGATAGCACTGAATAAGTTGCGTTGGCTCGGGCACGTGCTACGCATGCCTGGTCACCGCTTACCTAAGAGGGCCTTGTTCAGTCTACCAGGTGTCGGATGGCGCAAGGCTCGAGGTGGACAGAAGTTGACTTGGCAGCGGGAAATGAAGTCACTGACGACCAAACTGGGTGCCGTTGGTCCGTCTCGCCTTCCGGGTTGGAGTCCACGTGACTCACCTTGTGCTTGGCTCGAGACTTTACAGGACATGGCTCGCAACCGAGACCAGTGGCGCGTCTGCTGCCGTCTCCTAATCGGATTGTCTGTTTAAAGTGTGTTTGGTGCTGAGTTATCTGCTGGGTAATGGCTGATTATGACGCGTGGCAGTGAAAGCCGCAAGGAAGCTGTCTCGCCGATGCCGCCTTATCTTTGCACGATAGCCAGCTGTTTGTGACGGTATGTTGTCTACACAAGGTGTAGGCGCCTTGACCCTGAATGTTTGCTTAGGGCATTAAGGTTTTCAGGTAAGCCCCCCTTCTCTCCCTCTTCTTATTCTTTATTTCATAGGTCCTCATGGTTGTATGGCAGCGAAGCATCAGTTCAAGTGGCTGATGTACTGCTGTTGATGATGATGATGATCTCAGTTCTTTGCTCTGACCGCGCAATCCCAGGTGGCGGTGTCGCACTGTACTATGACATCTCCCTCAGTTGCAGCATGTTAACAAACACTGCCCTGCAGTCTCCAGACACCATGTGGCGCGAGGTCGTACTAACTCCTAAATACTCCTGCCGTCTTTGTATCATTTACCGCCCCCTAATAACTCCCCCGAGAAGGACGCACGACTACTGCAAGACGTCCACCTTATGTTATCCCACAAGCGCACACACTTCCTTATCATGGGAGATTTCAACCTGCCCCGTCTATTTCACTCTGTCCCTTCTACTGACTCCTTTGCATCAGTCCTCGTTGATCTTCACCACGCCCCGTTGTACAACCACACGTATCAGCCGACCAGATTCCGATCCAACAACCAACCATCCTTGCTAGATCTCGTCCTCACTAACGAAGAACTGATAGTTGAGCACGTTGAGTATGATGCCCCTTTGGGGCTTAGTGACCATTGCGTCCTCCGTTTCGATTTTATATGCTTCGCCGAAAGTTCGTCAGCACGTCAACTTATACCAAACGCTGGACTGATTACGGAAAGTTGAACCTTCTCATTTCCGCTAACAACTGGTCACCCGAGCCCCAATCGAGTGCCGACAGCGTGTGGTCAAGCTTTTGCCTTATCCTACGTGAACTCTGCTCCACTACGTCGACCTGCAAAGAAGTTTCCCTAGGGAAGAGACGCCCAGCACTCATCCGAAGTCGTACACGGAAGTGGATTGCCTCTAGGAACACGGCATGGAGAAACTATCGCTCCCATCCAACGGTCACTCAGTGGGAATATTACCGATCCATCCGTAACCAATGCGTCCATCTTGTACGAGAAGACAAGAGTGAGCATCAGCGTCAGCTTATGCGTAAATTTTCATCCAATCCCAAAACCTTGTATAGTCACGTCAGCAGTCTTCGACAAGTCAAGCACGGTGTCACCGCATTGACGACTCCCACAGGGCTCACGAAATCAGCTAACGAGGCAGCAGAAGTCCTATGCCAACAGTACGCATCCACATTCTCCGTTCCATCAATGCATACAACGACGGTACCCTCTTCGGTTTCACCCTCAACTTCCCTGACGACTGTTCATTTCACTCCGGAGAACATCCTGGCGAAACTCAAATCCCTACGGCTAACGGCCTCTCCTGGCACTGTTGATTTCCACCCACGGCTCTTGCGAGCGTACGCTGCAGCTCTAGCTTTAACCCTAGCGGAGCTGTTCACCCATTTCTTCTCGCAAGGCAAAGTTCCCAATAATTGGAAATGTGGGACCATTACGCCAATCTACAAAGGCGGTACTCGCAAAGATCCGGCCAATTACCGACCGATAACTCTTCTCTCTACGATCTCCAAAGTGATGGAATCGATCGTCGCCGACGCTTTAATGGACTACATGGAGGCCCAGCAACTGTCCTCTGATTGCCAGCACGGTTTCCGGCGTCAGCGGTCATGCCTGAGTAACCTGCTACTTGCCAGCGATAGCTGGACGATTGCTGCCGACTCTGGCCTAGAAACGCATGTTAGATTCCTAGATTTCGCCAAAGCTTTCGACAAGGTCAACCACAAGAGTCTACTGTAGAACCTGTTGTCTTACGGCGTTTCAAGGGCCTTGATGGACTGGATCCGGAACTACCTTCAAAACCGTATCTTTCAAGTACGCGTCGACGGAGCGTTGTCTCCCCGCATCCTTGCCACAAGCGGAGTTCCACAGGGGTCTGTTCTCGGACCGCACCTCTTCCTAGCCTTCATTGATGACGTCACACCGCAAGTGGAGTCTTCGCTGCTGCTATACGCGGATGACGCGAAGCTGTGGCGCACAGTTAACCTTCCGGACGATGCCCACGCACTTCAGGCGGACTTCAACCGCCAACATCAGTGGTCCATAGAAAATAACCTTCCATTTAACGCTTCGAAATGTCGCGTCCTTTCTACGTGCCCTTCCGCTTTTTCTCCTATATATTACCTGGGAGCGTCTATCCTCCAGATCTCTTCAGCCGAAAGAGACTTGGGTATCATTACCCAGACCAGTCTTTCCGTATCCGCTTCCTGCGGGAAAGCAGCTGCTGCTGCTACCCGCATGGTGGGACTGCTGAAACGATCCTTCGGTCAAACTGACCCCAGCAATTTCCGCCTCCTCCTCAACGCTTTTCTTCGACCCCACTTAGATTTCGCTATTCATGCTTGGAGCCCTTGGTTGTTGAAGGACCAACGCATACTCGAAGCCCCACAACGTCGAGCAACCAAACTGGTCCGAGGTCTCAAGCACCTAGATTATCTACAACTTCAATGCCTGGGCCTCTACTCGCTTAATACCGACGTCTACGGGGTGACCTGATCCTTGTATTCATGATCTTATCCAACCCTGGACATCCCTGCCGCCACCTACTCACACTGCACCAATCGGGCTCCCACCTACGTGGCCACCCACTGAGGCTCACCCATCAGCACAGTTGGCTGAACTGCAGACGACACTACTTCGCTTTGCGAATCTGCCGACCGTGGAATGCTCTGCCTGCCGATTTAGTCTTGGCACCTACTGTGGCGGACTTTAAGACCCGCCTGGACTGTCATCTGACCGAGTTACACCGCGATATTCCCTGATATAACTACCTTCTACTTGATGGAATTTCTTTCCTTTTTTCTTCTACCTACTTCCTTTCCAAAGCCGTTTCGGAGGGCGTGGTGGGATGTCACGCTTTGAGCCGGCGTGCATTCTGTTTAAATGTTGCATAAGCCCGATGAAGATACGACTAACACGCGAGTCCAACCCGCTATAAGGTTGCTTGGCCTTTCATTAGACCCGACCCGAATTCTTTTTACCCTATGGGTCATGTAAAGCTCGAGCTTTTATTCTCATTAAATACAGTGTTCCAATGGGACCCCTGGGGTCTTCGTTTGATGAGTCTAGTGCGGCTTGCGGGAGCCTAAGTGTTCAGAGCCAGTAACATTTATCTGGCGGTATGCAGTGTGACGTCTGTTTCCGCTGGTATCAGGACCACTGTACCAGTTTACAAGCAGACCAGTACAAAATGCTATCATCCAGCGTCCACTTCCTTTTCAGCTGTGCTGAATGCTGCGTTCAGCGATCGACGCGCCCGGCTATCACCGGTGCTAAACTTTCAGCGCTGGCTTCAAGGTTGGCAGGTGTTGAGAAGGCGATAGCCAAGCTCGCCTCTATTGCCTCGCTCGATGCGAAAATGGATTTGATTTTGAAATCCCTGAATATTGCGATTAAGGACACTGCAATAGACGGCGACATTGCTGACGATCCATCCGCTGGGGTCTGTCCGTGAAGTATTCGCAAATCCAACCGGACACTCCAGGTAGCATTGCTGACGCTGTTCATGAGCCGGTCAAAGTGAAGAAAGATAGGATGCGGAAATACCAGAAGCCATCTGCTAAACCCAGAGAATTAGTTGCCACGGCATCGAGAAAGATGCCGTCTTTGACAGTCTTAAAGTCATCTGACGGTTGTGCACATGAGAAGATGCCGAAGATGCTGACTGTCTCGGCTGCCACTTAACCAGCCCGTTCTGACGAAGTGTTGATAGCTGCTCAATGTTACACAAGATCAACGGCCCCTACTCCCGTGATCCAAAAGCAGTAGCAGACTAGATCTGCCCGTAAAACCTCGAAGGGGCTTGAAGACCCAGGAACTAGTAAGACGCCGGCAATAGGGCGGAAAACTTACGCTACTGTTGCTTCGGCGTTGTTTGTGAAGACAGGGACAGTCCCACCGCCAGTGGTGAAAACAACTGGTATAGGTGTCGAATCAATGGCACGTGGAGTAAACACTCCCCCTTGTGCGGACTCACGGATAGTAGCATTGTATTCCGTAACGTTACTGAATCTGCGACCGCTCTCCCAAGGGAACGTATCTTGGATGACATCAAGTGGCTGAAACTGTGTGTCAGCCAGCTGCTCCCACCTGGCTTCCCTTGTGTCACTGTCAGAAAGCTGACCAGATTGGGGAACGTCCCTATCGCTACGCCAAATCCCCGACCTCGACTACTTCACGTGGTCCTTTCTACCCCGAAGGAACGCAAATCATTACTGCGGTTTGCATTCAAACTTAAGGGTAGTGGTGTAAGCGTTCATCCGGACCTAACACTGGCAGATGAATTGAAGTTAAAGGAGGCTATCAAGGACCTCAAAACTAGACTGGCGGCTGGTGAGCATGGCCTCCATCTGGTGCGTTTTCAGTTGGTCAGCCGGAAGTTATTTTCCGCCCTATCAGAACCCATCCTGATGGCGCACGACCCAGGGATGGTCGTGCCAACTTACTTGAGGTAGTACTTAACAACGTACATAGCCTAAGGAACAACGTGCACTAGTTGGGTCTACTTGTAGACAAATCTCATCCCGACATACTTGCTTTCACTGAAACGTGCTTGTCCCCGGATATCGCGGACGGTGAGATTTGTTTACCTGGCTACGCGCTGCTTAGTACTGATCGCTCCGTTAATCGCCAAGGCGGAGGCGTCGTACTGTATGTGAGCTGTAACTTAGATGAGTTGAAGACCTGCACATTCCAGTCGTCAGATCAGAATGTTGAAGCCCTATCGGCTGTTTTGTGCACATTCTCTACCCATTTTACAGTTGTAGTGATATACAGGGGTCCAGAAAGTTCTTCTAGGGGGATAATTGACTTTATTCGCATTAAGTCTTCGAAGAAGTGTTCAGTTCTAGGGGATTTCAACTTCCTGGAAGTCTGTTGGGCCGCTCTTTCTTGCAATTCTGGATCAGGAACATTCGGTATAGACTTTTTAAGCTGATTCTCCAAGTGTCTTTGCACCAGTTCGTGGGCTTTCCCACTAGGTATATGGACAATCAAATACCATCCACTTTAGATCTGGTTTTCGCTAAGTCCCTCAACTTCGTACACCTCGAGTGTCCGGCGATCACGCATGCATATCCTTTCGATGTGCTCTTCCAAGGCACCAACAGACCGCTGTTAAATTGCTCCTGAATATTTGGCGGGCGGACTTTAGTGCCATGCGAACTAAGGCTTCAGTTCTGAACTGTGAGATCTCGATGGCGGACTCTGTCCAGTTAGACTGGGATAAATTTAAGGCATACCTCTACTCCCTATATTCCACTCATGTGGTAAAGAGGGTTACGGGCACAGCCTCCATGGATAGGTGCAACAGGCAGGTACCTACTCAACAAACGGTCTAGATGCTGGCGAACCTACCAAGCAGCTCCATCAGCCAGTACCTATGATAGTTATCGAGAGATTAGGAATAAATTTAAGCAACATCTCAGGGCTGTTCGTCTCCAGTACGAGCAGGGTTAAGCGGACTCGGCCGCAGCTACTCCCAAGCAGTGTTTTGCTTGCGTTAAAAGACGCAGCTGTGCAAAACTGTGTATAACAGCGTTATTGCGAGCAGGCTGGACCCATGCGCAAACTGACTATGACAAGGCTTGTATACTTAGTGATCAGTATACTGAGGTCTGCTCGAGAGACCTCTTTGCCACAGGTCGATTTGGTTTTTAAGAGTACCAGAGGGTTCTTGCTTGGTTGAGTTTAACATAACGGAGACTCAGGTCTTCGAGCTGCTGCAAGGCTCTATGCACCTGTTCCACTTCTTCGACTCTCACTAAAACTGAGATCTTACGGGATATCTGGTCGCGCCCTTCAATGGCTGTCTGCTTTCGTTGCGTACGGGTGGAGCGTAGCATTTCGCTCAGGCAAGCTGTCCTTAGTGGCGTCCCGCAGGGCTCGGTATTGGGACCATTGTTGTTCACGATCTATGTAAATGACTTGCCGGAAGAGCTAAGAGTATCATTAATGTTTGCTGACGACCTTAAGCTCTGGAGTATTGTGGATATCCCGGGGGTCCTGAGGCAATTCAGCATACCTTGGATAGGCTCTGCGAATGGTCTACCTTATGGTTGATACCCATAAATAGGGTCAAGTGCTCTGTTCTCCAAATCGGAGCTGCTAATCTTCCCACCCGATATGTTGTCGGCGGTGGTGAATTCCCTGTTGTCACTCAGCAGGCCGTACACTCATCAGCACTTCATTCTGGCGACAATTCGAAGAAGGCTGCTTGTCGGGGGTTCGTATGATGTGATTTATCCGCCGCACTTTAGGAATTCTAACGGCCAATTTGTTCGTGAAGTTATTCACGGCATTCGTCCGACGACACCTGGACTATTGTATCCAGGCTTGTCTACCATGTCTTAACCGAGACAAAATGAACTTGAAGGGTGTGTTACGAGTAGGCACTCGGTTAGTGCAGGGTCTACTGGGACAGTTTGGGGATGTACTCAATGCACTACCAAAGGATAAGTGGAGACCTGATTCTCACTTATCGTATTTTGACGGGTAAGATTGACCCGGACTTGTCAGGGCTATTTAGTCCCGCTGCGTTACCTAATCTCCGCGGTCACCCGCTGGAACTGCATAAACCACGGTCTGATAGGATTAGGACGGAAACTCGTCTGTCGCGCCGAGTTATAGATCGCTGGAATTCGCTTCCAGATCACGTGGTTAGGGAACCTACAGTTAAGGGTTTTGCGCACCAGCTCGATGCTCTTGGGTGGCAACAGCAAACCTTTCCTTTTTCCTAGCTGACTCACCTTCACCTTTCAGTTCATTTTTAATGACTCACATCTCGGTATTCTACTTGTTTAGCTCTTTCCACCTCCTTTTCTTACCTTCTAAGTTTACTTTTTTCCCTTTCTTACTTCACGTAACCGACCCAGCAGGGACTGCTAGGGCAGGATACGTGGGCATTAATTGGTTGGACAGGGTGTGATGCGGTCTTTGTTTTAGGTCTATCAGTATTTCAACGTCTGCCAACTACTGGTTCAACGATACTCTGAAGAAGGAACACTCACGGAATAATCCTATCGTTCCAGTCCTGCTTGAACTTGTCTCAGCGCCGTGACTCTCCATGGTCAATTCTTGCCTTATGACTGCTGACCGAGTCATCGTTCCTATCTGCCTTAGATAAGCCGGAATCCGCCAGTTCCATTCTGCTCACCCTGGTACGAACGGAATGAAGTCAACCGCCCGCAGTTATGTTTACTGGCTCCGTATGGTCAGTGATATTGATGAATTGGTTCACCGTTGCTCACATTGTCAGCAAGCAGCCAAGATGCCATCACGTCAACCTCCAGTCTCTTAGCAACCAGCAGAAATTCCGTGGTCCCGTGTAGACGTCGACTATGCTGGTCCGATAGATGGCGTTTCTTATCTGGTTCTGGTCGACGCCTATTCCAAATGGCCGGTAGTAGTGTCCATTAACTCTGCGACCACAATTGCAACGCTGATTTGCCTACGGCGGATCTTCAGTCAAAATGGTCTTCCCGACGTCTTGGTGTCTGACAATGGTTCGTAGTTTACGTCTTCTATTTCTGAAGATTTCTGTCGTCGTCACAGCATCCAACACCTCCACTCACCGACATACCATCCCCAGTCCAGTGGTCAAGTCGTGCGTTTCGTCGACACGTTCAAGAGAGCCCTCTTGCAAGCTCGTGGGAAGGGAACTGTAGATGAACGTCTCCAGGCATTCCTGTTCTCATAAAGGAACACTCCAAATCCAGCATTTCCAGGTCAATCTCCCCCCGAAGCATTAATTGGCCGGAAGCTGCCTACCACATACAAAGCGCTTATTACAACCGGAGGCACCAAAATAACCCGCTGTTTTCACCAGTCGTATTGGATTCGTCGTTGGAGCTTTTGTCTACGCCTGCGGACGTCGAGGTGGTCATCCACGGTGGATCGAAGCAAAGCTGACGGCCCACCGAAGCGATATGCTTTATGACGTTGCCGTGGATGGTTATACATGGGTACGCCACTGCAATCAACTCCAGCCGCGACACGGAACGATATCTACGTAACACATTCCGACTATGCGTCGGCCGCTGCACATCCTGCTGGACACTTGGTATCGCAACCGAACAACCGACGCCTGTCGAAGCTGTTCATCCGTCAAGCCCCAGCTGTCCTCGCCGTCGGACAGAATGTGTCAGAACAAAGCCCGAAACGCTACAAGTACACACTCGCCAAAAACAGTACTTTCTTACTTGTAGGGGAGTACTGTAGAGCTCTCAAGTACACAGGAGTTCCACGCCGAACCGTTTCTCTCTCGCTGACCCCGTCCCACCGTTTCCGCATGGCAACTCACACAGATGACAGTTACACCGATCTTCCCTCCTTGTCACCGTCATCTACTTCTAGTATGTCATCTTATTAGGCGATAATCAACCTGCTGCAATCAGTCCGTGCTTCCCTCGGTAACGCCGTTGCTGGTGACAACTCCCATTAATTGAGGTTCACCTTTGTAAATGCCTTTTTACTCTCGTCAGCCCGGCAACACGACGCTATAAATACGGAGGTGTAGAATTCATGTTCGCCTTTCTTCTGAGTCAGTGAAAACGCTCTTGTCGTAGGACTATCTTCTCTCCGTATCCGTCTATCGGGGCAGTTTTGGGATTGCGCTTGCCTCGCGTGTGGGATAATCGCGGATAGGATCTGCGGGGGCGTAATCGGTCTGGATTTCGTGCAGCTACCCGGCGCGTGGGGAACGACACCGACAAGCGTTATTGGCTTGGCTAAGCAGCATACTTAACCGTCTGCGAATCAATAATGGGTTTTGGCGGACGGTTCCAGTCATTTGCTACCCTGGTAGATTAAGCATGCTAGGGACTGGCTTGAAATATCCTCAGCTTAACTAAGCTCCACTTGTGATCACTTGTCAAACTGCCACTTTGAGATAGAAGAATTACTGCAGTTCAGTTCCAAACGCTCCCCTTGGGATGAGTCTGGTGTAGCGGAGATTTCCGCAACGGCGGCGGTATTTCAGGAAGAACAGGTTCAACGTTTTTAGTCGGCGATCGTAAAGAGGGTCCCGAAGCTTCTATATAGATTTTGAGCCACGCCTTTGCAACGTCTCTACCTTTTCGTGCGCATATTTAGTTAGAGTGGGATTCCACAGGGTTCTTTCTTCGGCCCTGTACTCTTCAATATCATCATCAACGACTTCCCGTCCGCGCTGCAGACTGGCTGTTTGATTTATGCAGATGATTGAAAGCTTTGGATTGAGATATCCAGCCTAGAGGATGCAGACCGGCTGCAAGGAACACTCCACGACTGGTCGATAAAATGGCAGTCACCTATCAACCGGGATAAGTGTTCCATCCTCCCGATCGGTGCTCATAAACCATTTGGGGCATACCATATTGAAGGTTTCTTGCCTAGGAACATCGCTCAAGAAAGAGACCTAGGAGTGCTTGTGTCTCCTTCCCTCAAAATAACAGAGGACACCCGAAACAGTGCTGCCGCTGCTTACAGGATTTTTCATGTCTTACGAAGAGAGTTCTTCGTTTTTACTCCGGAGCTCTTCAGACTCCTGTTTGTCTCACATGTGCACCCAGTTCTCGATTATGGTTTGCCAGCTGCTCATCCTCTCACGAAAACCGAATGCGACATGATTGAGAAGGTCCAACCCCTTGGATCTAAATGTGTCAGAGCTGCGGTGTTTATCTTATCCTCCGTCTCCAACGATTAAACCTCTTCTCCCTGGACTACCGTCGTCGTCGTGGCGATTAGATTTACACTCGACTTATCTTAATAGGAGGGCTGGAAAGCGAGTTACAGCAGTTCTTTCATCTGGACAATGAAAGTTTGGCACGTGGTCACAGTTGGAAGCTGATCAAGTCGAAGTGGTCAGATCTATCTCTATCTGCTCGCGTGCTTACTGACTGGAACCACCTTCCGGAGCTCGTCGTTGATGCGCAGCACGAGGAACGTTTCAAGAAACTGTTGGCTTTCCACCTGCTAAGTGTGCCTGGATGTTGTTTTACAACACGGCTTTAAAGTTCATTGTGGAACTTTATTTTCGCAATGACTCCAGCAATGTCCGCAGTTACTGGGAAGCGACGGAGCTGACAAAGTACTCCTACTCTACCATACAATAAAACAATAAATTCACTGGAACGTGGCTGTCTCATAATCTCACCGACGGGGAAGTGCATTTGTCTGGCTGCGCACTATTTAGATGTGGTCGCTTCGTTGGCCAACAGGGCGGGGGCGTCGCACTTTATAGTGGATGTGAACTCAACATGTTTCAATCGGTAGAAAATACTGTTGAAACTCTATCGATAGTGATTAGCACTTCCTTGGCTCAACTTACATTTGTAATTGTCTATAGAAGCCTTGGGAGTACATTCAAAGTGGTGCTTGAATTTATTCGCTTTCAATCCGCAAACAGGTGTTTGATATTGGGGAGTTCAATCTACCGGAATTGTGCTGGGTAGACGTTTCTTGCAAATTGGCAAAAGTTACCTTCGGTACAAAACTTCTTGAGCTTGCGCTACAAGTATCGTTATATCGGTTCGTAGACCTCCCCACTAGCTACATGGGTACCGAAGTACAGTCTATTTTGGACCTAGTTTTTGCCAAATCACTAGACTTTGTAGGTGATGTCGCTTACAGCTTTCCCTTAGGTGCCAGTGATCATGTCTGTTTATCATTCAGCTGTGCTCTGTCCAAACGTCACCAGAGCATCGTTGAACCATGTCTCAATATATGACGTGCGAACTATCAAGCAATGCTGACCAAGGCTTCAAGTATGCGTTGTGAAACCTCGGTGGCTGATACGGTTCTGGCTGCCTGGGGTAAATTTGTTTTATCTCACAGAAGTGCCGGCTCCCTACATCTCGTTTGTGAGAAGAATAAGGACACGAGTACGTGCCCGTGGATAGGTGCCACTGGCAAGTACTTGCTCCAGTAGCGTTCTAACTGCTGGAGGACTTACCGAACCGCTCCATCAGCTAGCACATATGATAGGTACCGCGAGGCTGGAAATATATGTAAACCACACTTGAAAAAACTCGGCTGTTGTACGTAAAGGGATTGGGTGATGGAACCTCAGAAAATCTGAAGTCCTTCGCTTATTGTAAGAGGCACTGTGGTTCATATTCGGCGATTTCAACTTTGACACGGGCCGATGGAAATCATGCATATGCGGACTCTGACAAGGCTTGTGTACCTGATGTGCACTATGTATGGGCTTTTGCACGTGAGGCTGCGTTAACTAGCGTTGAAATTGTCCCCAGAGTTCTCAAGAGCTCATGTTTTAACTGAATTTACTGTAGTGGAGACATAAATCCTTGAGCTGCTACAAGAACTAAACCCTTCTACAGCAGTTGGGCCTGCTTCAACTCACCCGAAGCTTCTGCATGAGTTGGCGTCAGAACTAAGTGGACTGCTAACAACGATGTTTCAGAAGTCATTTGCCAGTTGCACATTACCTTCTGAATGGAAGAAAGCTGTCACCTGTCCTATCTTCGAAAATAGAGACAGGAGTCTGACAGCCAATTATAGGCCATTCAGTCTGACTAACGTCGTAGTCAAACTGCTTGAGAAGCTGGTGAGAGATTCGTTGGAAGATCACCTGAATAAATCTACTCAGAGATGCACAATACGGATTCCGAAAGCGGTTTTCGTGTCTGACGAATTTGTTGGTTACTCGGGTTGAAGCAGTGAACAATAGCTACGTTGTTGACATGCTTTTCGTCGACTTCTTGAAAGCATTTGACATGGTAGCCCACTTGAGACTATCACAAAAGCTGAGCTCTTACAGTCTATCTGGCCGTGTCATTCACTGGATAACTGCATATTTGCAGGGACGAGAACGATGTGTAAGCGTGGGTCGCAGCTTATCCTTTGGGCAAGCGGTCCTTAGCAGTGTCTCATAGGGCTCGGTCCTTGGACCTACGCTGTTCTCCATTTATGTAAACGATCTCTCTGGGGAATTTTGGGTATTATCGCTATTATTTAAAGATAATGTAAAGCTGTGGCATGTTATAGATGTTCTGAGGTCATACAGCATGCCCTAGACAGACACTGGGACCGGCCTAATTTGTGGCTACTACCCGTTAATCAGGCTATGTTCCGTTCTTCGTATAAATGCATCTTTCTTATCTTCGAGGTACGTGCTCGGTGCTTGTCTCAAACCAAGTAGACTTAGGCGTCGTTCATTCCTCGTTTTTTCATTGGGCTGACAGCTTTAAGAAGGCCGCAAGTATGGGGTTCTGGATGTTATGGTTAATACGTCGCTCTTTCGGAGTTTTAACTGCCGGAATCTTTGTGAAGCTCTTCTCGTCTTTCGTTCTACCCCCTCTAGAATATTGCGTCCAGGTTTGCCCATCTTGCCTCCTTCGGAACAAAATGGAACTTGAGAGGGTTTTGTGAGCGGATACCAAGTCGGTCGAGGGGTTACGGGGGCAAACGTATCCCGAGCGTCTACCTAGCTTGGGTATGTATTCAATGCACTACCGACGGATTCGAGGAGATCTAATCCTTACTTAACGCATTTTAACAGGGAAGGTTGGACCGGCTATTTAGCCCGGCTAACTTGTCTTGTCTCCGTGGCCATCCCATTAATGTACCCAAGCCTCGTTCCGACCGGATCAGGACGGAAACTCGTTTTTCGCATAGAGGTATCGAGCGCTGGAACTCGCTTCTAAAGAATGGGAAACTACGGTTAAGGGTTTCGAGCGACAATTAGACGCACTTGGGTGACCATATCCATCTTCCAACCTAGACTTCATATTCGGTGCTTCTCACTCTTTGGTACAGTCCTTCATTTAAATAATTTTCCTTCCTCTCCTCTATTTTCTTCCTTAGCCTTTCTCACTTCACGGGACCGGCACTGCGAGGACTGCTAGTGCACGGAACGTGGGCAGTAATTGGTTGACCAGGGTGTTTCATTCTAGATCCATCAAGACCTCTGAACACCTTATACTTTCTTGGCTCAACGATCCGCTCAAGAAGAACATTCAAGGGATCTTTCTATCGTTCCAGTTCCATCTAAATCCGAATCACCGAGCCAGGCTCACAAAACCCTCGACCGGACACATACTACAGGGAACCACGGGCGCAGCCTCCATGAGACGTTTACTCAGGAAGCAGTCTAGATACTGGCAAAGTTGTCGAGCGGTCTCACCAACCTCTCAGGACTGATCGTCTCCAACACAAGAAGAATCTAGATGACTCAGCTGCAACTAATCCCAAGTACTTTGTTTGCGTAAATAGGCGCAGTGCTGCGAATTCCTCTAAACCGGCGTTACTACGAGCGGACGGCACTCATGTGCACGCGGAAACTCCTTTGTCGCGCCGAGTTATTCAACGTTGGACTGTTCCTAACTGAACTTGAAGTTGAATACTTGGCGAACACTATATTGGTGTCTGCTCCTGAGACCTGTTTACCACAGAGGATTCCAGCCTAACTGAAATTGGCATAGTGGGGCTATTACAAGGCCTAAATATTTCTAAAGCTTCTGTCCCTAATTCAATTCATCCGATTCTGCTGCATGAATGGTCGCTGATTTAAGTGGTTCTTCTACAAGCGTGCCTACAAAATTGATCGACAGGCGTGCCTTGCCTTCTGAATAGAAGTAAGCCGTCATTTGTCTGATTTTTAAAAGCGTTGACTAATTTTCCCGCGACCTACCGACCTGTGAGTTTGACAAGCGTAGTAGTCACGTTTTTTGAAGAACCGGTGATTGATTCGGCGGAGAACCACTTTCTCTGTGCTGCAGAGCACGGATTTCGTAAGTAATTCCCGTGTCTGGCAAAATTTGGCTCATGAGAACTGGGCCGTGGCGTTGGACGACGATCACGCTGTTGTCGTGCTTTTCCCTGATTTTTCGAGAGCATTTGTTACTGTCGCTGATTCACAACTCTCACTAAACTTGTCTTACGTACTATCTAGTAGCGCCACTAAATAGATATCTACTTTTCTGAAGGGAACAGTGTACGCGTGAGGCATAGTCTTTCGCTTGGGCAAGCCGTTCTTAGTGCCTTTTCACTGGGCTCAATTTTAGAGTCATCGCTTTTTTGCAATTTATGTTGATTACTTACCGCAGAAGCCTGATTCCCATTAATCAGATGAAGTGTTCTGTTTTACGCATCGAAGCGGCTAGTCCTTCAAAGAGCTATGTTTTTGGTGGAAGTGAAATCCCTGTTGTCACTCAGCAGGTTAGTAGTATCCTCCACACTTCGGCCAGTTACTCTAAGGACAGTTGTAAGAAGGCTGCTTATCTACGGTTACGTATGATGTGGTTTATCCGCCGCTTCTTCAGAGTCTTGACTGCCGACACGTTTGTGAGGCTTTTCTCCGCTCGTCTGCAGCCTCACTTGAAAGACTATGCAGACGTGTTCACTTTGTCTCGTATTAGACAAAATGGAACTGGAGAGGGTTTTGCGAGTAGGCACAAGGTTTACAGGGACAAACGCCATATTTTGGCGAGTAATATTGGTCTAGACTTGTCCTGGCCATTTAGTTCCGTTAAGTTGCTTAGCCTCCACTGCTCCTCTTTGAGGCTGCACAAACTGCGTTCTGAGCAGGTTAGGACGATGACTTGTTTGTCGCACTGAGTTGCTAAACGCTGGAATTCACTTCCGGAGCACGTCAGGGAATCTACGGTTAAGGGTTTCGTGCATCAGTTAGCTGCTGTTGGGTGACAATACCAAACCTCCCTTTTCTCCTGACCGACTTGTATCTTTAGCTTTCTCCTGTTCTTCCTTTCCATTTTCTCTCATGCCTTAGTATTAGCATTATTTAGTCGACATTTCTCTTCTTGCTTTCCGAGATAACTATTCACTCTTACCTCAAACAACCGTCCCGGTAGGAACTTCTGGGCAGGATATATGGGCAGTATTAGAGTGGCCAGGGTGTGATGCGGTCTTTGTTTTCGTTTTATCAAAACCTCATACCGACCTCTATTCCTGGTTCAACGAAACGTAGAAGAGGGAACATTCACGGGATTATCCTTCTGTTCTGGTCCCACTTGAACCTTAACTTGATCCCCTCGGCAACTGTGACATCGACATTCAGCTCGCCACGACGTGTTTTTCAAGCACACCTTACGCTCAGTGTGATTTCGAACTAGGTGATCACCGTGATTTTATCCACCAGCCTCTGTGGTATTCGTTTTCATCGCAGGCGCTCAAGTCTATTACTGCATATATACGCATTGGGCCGGCCCATAGTCTTAAGGATCGTAAGCCTGCCTTGTATTCCGAGGGCGCGGCTTCGAGTCTGCGTAGGGACTGTGCGACCCTCTCAGTTTCCTTAGCCCATGTGCGACTGGTGGTGGTTGCGCGCTGGATAAGCGTTGGTACTCCATATCGGTATACCTTTATATTGGCGTTGGGCAAGGAAGTCCTCGGAATACCTGACCAGACACATATTACGTCGCGTTCCCTTTCTGGACTGGAAATGACGGGACACGGGGCTTGCTAGTTTCCTATACAACTCATTAAATGAACCCTGTGTTTAACGACTCGTTTGTTGTGACCTATGAATCGCGAACGTGCCAACCTCAATGACCCTAACGCCGTTGAAGGAAGAAACCTCACAAGACTACTGTCGCTCCGATTCCACTTGAACTCTCATTAAACTCTTCAGCTTTTTATCATCATCATTATGCACGTGGTACAGGTAACAAAAACTCACCACAGCTATTGTGCCGCAATACAAGAGACAAGAAAACATGCAACAGGGGCACGCCTGGCGATGCGAAGAGATATCTCTTTTCCAGTAGTGCCATCAGCAGAAATACAGCTTCCGAGGTAGACAAACTTATCCACAAGCTCTACCTGTGTTCCTTCAATGGTAAGCGAGGGGGCAGATGATTTCCAGTCCTGGAGTAGCGCTTTATACTTCAAGGGAGAAAAGCGCATACCATACTTAGACGCTTCAATCGTCAGACGGTTCAAAATAAGCTGTACACTGTGAATCGTCACCGAGCAGAGCCATATTATCAGCACAATCTAAGTCAGTCACGCGATTGCCAAGAAGATGCTCAACGCGAAGACTTTGGGAGCCTCCAAGGGATCTCAACAGGACGTCCTCAATTTAAAAGTTGAAGAGGGATAGAGACAAAGGGCATCCTCGTCGCACATCACTAATGATAGTGAAGGTGAGAAAAGCTTACCTCAAACCCTCACTTTACCTGGCAGTTGGAAGTAAAGCGCCCGAATGATAGAAATGTACTTTACTGGATTCCATTTCTCAGCAGACAGTGTCATAAAGCGGGCTGATCAACCGAGTCACATGCAGCTCGAATGTCTAAAAAAAGAATGGTTTTCTGGTAGTAGACACACACTATACGCGTTAGCTAGAGGAGGGAAACACCTCAGCTACTGTGCCGCAAACCTGAAAGAAAAAAGGGAATAAAATGCAACAGGTGCAAGCCAGCTGAGCTACCGATAACCGATGGGCGTCGTTCCGGTAAGCTACCTGCCGGCTACTATGCAGCAGAAAAACAAATAATTTACTATGCAAAATTATATAAGGCTAAATAGTGGGATCGTGCTTGGAGGGGAGGCTAAGTGGGATGAGGTGGGACAAAGAAACTCACAACACGAACGCCACTGAGGTCGGCTCCTAGCCATATCAGCAAGTGTATCCAGCCAAACGTGTTCATCGTCTTTCGGACCCCCCAATCAGGGAGCCGAGACGCTCCAACCGAGGCCAGCTCCGAAGTGAGGGTCTTCACTCCTCTGGACCAAGTCATCGCTTGGCCACTCCTCCTCTTCTTCCATCCACACCCTCGGCGCGCAAACAACGTACGTCGCGGGAGTCGGTGGACTGGCATGCGTAACACGTGGCCGAGCCATCGGAGCCTGGTGCGTGAAATAACGGGGCTGAGCGGTACATTTCCTTTTCCTGTGCCGTAAACAAGGCGTCGAACACGCTCGTTGCTAACTTGGTGTTCCCACCAGATGTGAGCTAAATTGCGAAGGCATCGATGGTTGAACGTAACTAGCCTCTTTATGTGCGCTGCTCTAAGGGACCAGGTTTCACAACCGTACAGTGAGGTCGAACATACCGCTTCATTGTACACTCTGCCCTTCAGGTTGAGAGTGATGTCGCGCCGGCACCATAAGTGGCGAAGGTTAGCAAAAGCGCCTCGAGCTTTTGTTATATGGTTCGTGGTCTCATCTTCAATCCCACGGGCGCTGATACAACTTCCCAGGTAGTTGAATTTTCGAACGACTTCTAGCTGATCCTCACCAAGGATCAGCGAAGGAGGCGGTCCAGAACAATCTTGGAGGAACGCTTTGCACTTCGATGGTGCAAAGCAAAGCTCGAAGCGGCTGACAGCCAGTGCTAATCTGTCCAATGCAGCTTGGCACGTTTGTGCGCTGTCACAGATTAGTGAAATATTCTCCGCATGCTCCAAGTCAAAAGCTCGTTCGCCTGGGAGCAGCTTCACGCCCTCTAAGTTGTGTCCTGTGAACGCGATTTTCATGACTTCGTCAATAACGAATTTGAATAGGAAAGGTGACAGCGGGCATCCTTGTCTCACACCGCTGGAGATATTAAAGGGCAACGACAGCTTGCCGTAAGCCCTCACTCTGCCTGAGCTACGCGCGTATAATGATCGGATAATACTTACCTATTTCTTAGGTATACCTTTCCTGAGTAGACAGTCCCAAAGTGCACGTCTGTCCACCGAATCGAATGCATCTTTGATATCGAGGAACACGACACCGTTGGGCCGCCAATATGTGTGACGGTGCTCCAACAACTGACGCAAAATGAAGTTGTGGTCAATGCAGCCACGACCTTGACAAACCCGGCTTGCTCTTCACGTATATGGCTTTCACAAGTGCCAGTCCGTCTGTGAAGGATGGCAGTGGCAAGCAATTTGGAGGCGATGGAGATCAGACTGATTCCTCTATGATTGCCGCATTCCGATCGCGAGACTCCCTTGAAAATTGGCATTATGACGGAGCGGCTCCAATCGGTTGGGACCCTTTCCTGATCCCACTGTTTCACTAGTAACTCGTATAAATCCTCCGCAAGAGCAGGTCTCCCGAATTCGAAGCGGGCTGGAGGAAGATCATCTGGTTCCGCGGCTTTATTTAACTTCAACAGTGCAATCTCACGTTCGGCTTCTGAGCGAGAGGGTAGATCCAAAGTGACAGCCCAGGGAGCGGGGCGATCAATAGCCGGCGAGAAATCTAACAATTCCGACCAATTAAATTGCGTTTCAAAGAGCTCAGCCCAACGCTCCAAGCGTTTTGACATGTTGTGGTTAGGCTGTCTACTCTCGTCACGTATAGTTTCACTAGCACTAGGTCTTCTGCTGCCCGTTTCCCCTATCAACCGGAATAACTTGCGATGGTTACCAAGATCAGCGACCATTTCCATCTCTGATGCACGATGAGACCACCAGGATTCGCGGTCTCTTCAGACTAGCACGGAGTTTTGCCCGGAACACTTTGCGAGTTTTATTGTGTTCGCTTCCAGTCGTAATGTGCAGGCCAGCATCTATAAGTTCCAGAGACTGCGAAGAGACCCAATGTCCATATTGGCAATTAGACTTACCACATGAGGATTTTCCTGCTACTAGTAAGGACTAGTGAATATGAGACCAGTGAGCTTCAACTGCATCCGGTGGGTGCTTACTCAACTCACATGACAGCGTACTTTAGTAGGCATTCAGAACAGCTGGTTTCGCCACTTGGCTGGTGTCAGTACGCTCACAACGTCGTCTTGGGCGTCCGCCAAAACGCATCCGGTCAGCACATACAAGTGCATGGTCGGTGTCCACGCCTGTGCTCCCAATCGAGCGACAGTTCTGGACGCAGCCTCCATCGGTAACTTACCGCAATGTGATCGATTTGCGTCCATAGCTAGTTCGAGGTTGGTGGGCGCCAAGTCACCCTCCTGCGGGTGCTGTGTCGCAAATTAGTGCTCGCAAGAAATAAGCGAGCATCTTCACACAAATGAAGTAACCGCTCATCGTTATCATTACGGGAGCCTACACCATGTTGGCCGCCCAGATGCAGCTCATCAATGGATAATTTTCCAAGTTGAGCGTTCAGATCCCCAACCCGCACAACAGTGTCCCAGCTTCTTCTGTGGCGAAGGAGCTCGTTCAATTGGCGATAGAAGTCCTCCTTTACCGAATCATCTATAGAGTTTGTCGGTGCATAGGCAGCGATAACGAATAGACACCTGTTAGTCCCGCGCGACTTCGAAGCTTTGAACGAGCCAGCCAATCCGACCGCACACAACCGGCTACTGATTGGAATCCAGTCAAGCAGAGCAGCTTCAGCCCGGGGACAGGGCAATATTGACACCGGCTTGGCCGGTGCTCGAAGCTGCATAGTCACCGGATAGGCGCAATGAGAAACTGCTGCTAGTGTCACCTGAAGGGATCGCAGCGTGACCACAGAGCTCGAGCCTTGCAGGCGGGTTTCCGATAAGCAGCAGATATCGATCGAAAGAGACTCTAATGTTCGGGTAAGTGCTGCCTGTAGCAATGTGCGTACATTGAGGCATGCCAGTCTGAAGGATGATCGAGGGCTCCAAATGGAAGTCGATGAACTGGGCTTGGCCGCTTGGTTATACATGGTCTTGTCAACAGGACAGGAGTGACGCTCCGCATTCAAATGTGGGTTGAAACTAGAAGGGAAAAGCCTAGCAAAGCAAAGTGAGTGAAGGCCAAGAATTTGGGAGTTGAAAACAGGGGAACATAGAAGGGAAGCTGGAACGGGACGGTAAGCGAGAAAAAGTGTAGGAGGGGGAATAAGGAGATGGGAAGGATTGAGCAGTAGCATCCGAACCCTATCCACCCTGCTCAATGCAGCAGATAGGGCACCGTTGATTATCGTCTGTGGTGGCCAGAGCATCAAAAAACGATTTTATGACGGTGTTCAAGGGTTTGGCCTAGCGTGAAGATCTGGTCCACGCATCCTCTACCGGGGCGAAAGCCAGCTTGTTCTTCTCGGTAATACAACTCGTAGATCAGGGCTAGTCTGCGAAGGAGAATGGATGCCAGCAGTTTGGAAGCATCATCATCATCATTACAGTTTGTAAGCAACCGGCATGAGACTGATGCCCCTATGATTAGCACAAGATGTGCTCTGGACAGCTAAAAGCAAATTTGCGCCTTCTGTCACACCTTCCTCTCCTCTGTTCCTTCTCGCCTTCGCACATATCTGCCCCATTACACATCGTCCCTCCTAGCAGTTACCCGTGACCGTAATGCATTGTCCCTCATAAAGCGTTGTTTAGCGGACACATTATTGCAAAGGGTACTATAGCTCATTAAAAGCGAATGTGCCACCTCGCCTGCTGACTCTGGCCTTTGTGATCCGTCTGTACCAAATAAAGCCACTGCTCTTGGCCTATCCAAATGATCTCACACTCCACGGACATCATTCCTCCACCTTGAAGATTTCATTTGACTCCTCATTTTATCGAACCGACAGAACTCAACCACCAATACACCAACATATCTACAAATCCAAGCAACACCGCTACAAACATACACATTTTCATCATGAAGATGTTCATGCAACATAGATTCAACGCTACCGGTAAACTTGTAATGTTTCTATACATTTATCGATCATCTGTTTAGTTTTACCATGATCATGCCTATGCAGACGTGCTTCGTATTCTCGAGCATATGCCATGTATTTATACTTTCAGAAATTGATTATCACTGTCTGTTCGACCACCTCCCAATTGTTCCTCCGAATCTTAAAGGCGACTTTTTGGGCGTTCATGTCACCAGCAACAGTTACAATGTCAGCATTTTTCCCCATCGAGATGAGATGAAAGATGGTGATAGAAATTCTTTTTGATTCCCTCCAAACTGCAGCCACTAGGAAAATAAACGGAGGCGATCAGAAAGCACCTTGTCTTCGTACGGTGCCTATTAACCCCAATAGAGGTCTGAACTCGAACAGCCCGTGCAGATGTTCACCAATCTAATAGAGTACTTCCAGCATATTTTTGCTAGTGGCAATATCAACACCACAATACCTTGTGCCAATGTTTCAATGTCGTCAGAGACGTGAAGTGTACTGATTGTCGTTGGATTCTGAACCAGGGAGTGGAAAATTCCTCGTATTTCAGCACACACACAAATCCTAAAAGAGTGAAGAGTGAGTGTTACTGCTCATCATCATTATACACGTTAGCTTCAGGTGAAAAGCACAGCTATTGTGCCGCAATACAAAAGATAAGAAAAGCAAAACAAACAGTGGCACGCCGGCTGAGTCCCTCGTAACGGATGGACATCGTTCCGGAGAGCTATCAACTGGCTATCGTGTCGTAAAAAAGAGTCATATTATGCAAGTGAGATCCTGATTGGAGGGAGATGCTAAGCAGGAGAGGGATGGACAAAGGAACTCACAACACAAACGCTATTGGGGCGGGCTCCAAGCCATATCAGCAAGTGTGTCCAACTAAACATGTTCACCGCCCATAGGACCCCGACCAGGCAGTCGGGATGCACCAATCGACGCCAACTTCGAAGTGAGGATTTTCATCTCTCTCGACCAAGTCATCGCCTGGCCTCCCCTCCTCCTCTTCCAACCGCACCCACAACGCGCAAACAATGCACGTCGCGGGAGTCGGTGTGCTGGCATGCGCAACACGGCCCAGCCATCGGAGCCTGGTGCGTGATATAATGGTGCTGAGCGGTTCACTCGTTTTTCCTGCACCAAATACACGACGTCGAACACGCTCATTGCTCACGCGGTGCTCCCACCAGACATGAGCTAAGCTGCGAAGGCAGCGATAATCAAATATGACGAGTCTCTTCATGTCTGTCGACCTGATGGACCAGGTTTCACAACCATATAGTAGAGTTGAACGGACGGCTGCGTTGTAAACTCTGCCCTTGAGGGCGAGAGTAATGTCGCGTCTGCGCCACAGGTGGCGGAGTTTGGCAAAAGTACCTCGAGCTTTTGCTATACGGTTCGTAACCTCATCTTCAATCCCACGGGCGCTAATATAGCTGCCCAGGTACTTGAATTCCTGAACGACTTCTAGCAGATCACCACAAAGCGTTAGCGCAGAGTTGGATCCTTGCTAATCTTAGAGAACTACTTTGCATTTCGATGGAGCAAAGCATAGCCCAAAACGATTGACAGCCAGTGCTAATCGGTCCAGTGCTTCTTGGCATGTTTGGGAGCTGTCACAGATTAGGACAATATCGTCCGCATACTCCAAGTCAAGAAATCGCTCACGAGGAAGTAGCTTCACACCTTCTAGGTCGTGTCCAGCGAACGCTGTTTCCATGACTTCATCAATAGCGAAATTAAAGAGGAAAGGTGACAGCGGGCAACCTTGTCTCACACCGCTGGTAATACTGAAGGGTGGCGACAGTTTGCCATAAACCCTCACTCTGCCCGAACTATGCGCATACAGCGCTTTGGTAGTGTTTACATATTTATCAAGCACAGTGTTACTGCTACTTGTTGGCTGCTCTGATCCGGAATGAGGACGTTGAACGTACTAATGTGAAATAGGATCCTTGATTTGAGGGACGAGTTACATCTATCGATGACAGCAACTGCGAGATCAGCGGAAGTCTCTTGCTCGATAGACAGGGAAGGAGGGTAGATAAGAAGAGGGAGTATGGCCGACAGGGTCGACATAGCAGATGATACTTTCCTGCTGCCCATTTCGAGAAGGGTTTTGTTCGAGGTGCTCTATCTCCTATTTTTGGTTCGACATTCTGACCCACAAGCTTTCACTCGAAGCGTTTGACACAATAGCCTGGCGTACAAGGCAGTGGAGAATAAATTCACATCTGGAGTGAGATTACAGAGGTCCATTGGGCTCTATTTGAGACCTGCCACGCACTACGTTTGAAGATGTAGAACAAATCGCAGGTGTTTTTCGACCGTAATATGTTACACACCTTTGACCAAGGCCAGCTGCAGGTGGAAGTTGGCAGGTTGCCATCGTTTGACCAGGGACTGATATGATATATCCTTGTTCATGAACTTTGTTGCTCTGTTTTAATCCGGTTAATAAAGGTTTGCAATTTCTTACCTAGCCGAGCTTGACATAACGAACAGGCAGTTTTTCAGGTTGCTAAAACCATTGAACCCTTATATGACTTTTAGCGTGATCCAGTTTATTCCAAACTACAACATTAATTGACCGAGGTAATATCTGGTCCGCTCGGATGTGTATTTCTGGAATTGTTCAATAGTTGTGACCTACTTTCAGTATGAAAAGAATCTGTCATTCGTCCGATTTTCAGTGATGCTTGTAGGCATTTACTCTTCAACTATCAGTTTTTCAAACTTCGAGGTTACGCCGCTAGGCCGTTGTCAGTTCTGGAACTCGCTCTCAGAAAATGCGGTCAGAATTTCCGACGTCATTTAGCGACACATAGCTTTTCCCCTCTAGTCGACTTCTACCTGTAATCTTCAACTCCCTTGGAATATTTTTGGAACCGATGGGGAAGTCATCATTTCAAAAGGTCGTGTGAACAGCCGATTGGCCTTTCATTGTGAGGTCTTGGAGTACCCACCGTGTGTCTGGATTACGAAACACAATTTCGATTGAGGCCACGGTTTGCTTCGGAAGAAACCCCTGCCATTTTGATCACTGGGATCGCATCCGACATGGAGAGCTTTGGGACTGCTTTTTCCCAGCTCTGCAGTGTTAGGGGAGAGCAGCTCCAAAACTCTCCAAGCTGGTTAACTGCTTGTTCATATCGCTTTATTATGAATCATCGCATCTACCTGTATTGGTTTTTATTTCAGCGACCTCGTCCTTCTTTTTCCTCTTGTCACACGCGTCCAACACAGCTGGACCCACTAGTATGAAATACGTGAGCAGTACTTGCTTGACGAACGCATGGTTATAACGCCTTACTCTGGGTTTGTTAACACACAAAATACCCCATCGGTTGCTGGCTCAGGAACGAACACTGAATAAATTCTCCTATCCCTCCGGTCCGACTTGTTTTCCAGTGGTCTATCCGATGCCTCCTTTGTAATTCAGAGATCATCGGTTCAAATTTGCATGGTTGCGGCTCGACAGTGTACCCATCTCACGCTCGACTGGTGTTCATGTGGGAGCGAAGCGTACGTAAGGCATGCCAGCCTACTGCTGATGCCTTTTCTTTTTTTGCCATGCCAACGGATTTGAAGACTAGCTCATTATTTTTATCAGGGTTTTACACATTATTGTCACTTTTCAGTCCGTCTACTTGTGCGTCAGTTGGTTTGCCCCGATATACCGTTATCAACCCACGTTGTGTCCTCTCTCCACCCATCTGCGATGCTGGGCTGTGACTCAACTCGAGAGTGTACATTTTCTTTTCAGTTCTCTGAAGTTATTTCACCTTCCCCTCGGACCATTACACGCTACGTCTGGTATGACTGTTAGGGGTCTACCGAAGCCTGGCTCCACAATATCTGCTCTGTTTGACGATACTCGATTGGAAGGTGAAGTACTTTGTGTAGATAGCTCTCGTAAAATAATAGTTTTGCGTAAGTCCGCTTATAGTTTATTTCACTTTGCTAGAGACTAGCTCGTCGACTGGACGGCGGGACACCTGTGACATTGTCCTCACTAGAGCGGAGTTTCTGAGAGATGTGAAGGTGCTCAAGGAAGGGGCGTTATTGAGTTACCCGGAGCTCAACATTAGCAAAGTATTGCCCCCAGTATACTGTTTTACTATTTTATGCAGATAGCAGATCGAATCGAACGAAATGAAAAGCTGCAACAGGAGAAACAGAAATTTTATCGACCTGGCGTCCCGCAGGAGGTCAGGGAGCTTGCGGAACATATAGAGAAAACGTTGGTTTTCCATTTTTCGAGCACATTCACTAGGCTCTCTGACGTTATTTGGGATGATCCAAATATTATAGTCATGGAGCACTCTGTAATCAGTCCACCGTACAAAGAAGAAAATGTGAGGTGCAGTTCTGAGTCTCAACAGGCGAAGTCTCAAGCCGAATACGTACGCAAGATTGTAAGTGACCATTTTTGTTTATGTATTTGTAGGTGAGTCGATTTCACTTGGATCGTTTTCAGGATAACCGTTCAAATGTATGATTTTGCGAAGAAACACAGTGTCCAAATATACCTACTTCGCCTTGAGCCTTCCTTCTGTATAAATTCATGGGAGCTGGCTACAAAACATATCCCTTTCGGGATGTCCCCGATGTTTGTCCGATCTGAGTTCACTAGTCGTTGTCTTGTTGCAAAGAGAAATGCGCCACTTAAGTTTATTGTAAGCTTTTTCTTGGTTTCAGTCCTTTTAGTGCACCATTCCGACTATCAATTAAGTTGCACCGCGCTTGGTCCGATTGCGACGCGGTTTCCCATTTTTATTGTCAGCAAACGTGGCACAGACTTCAAATTTCATACTGCTGGATGGAGTAGAGAGTTCCATTGACAATTCCTTCCTACCTTTAACGCACTTTTTGTCTACTTGAGACTGCCGTTCACTTGGAGCATTAGCTACCCAAAAATGAAACGGAACAATTGATTCATTCCGTCAGCAAACTCAACGATATAATCTTTTGCAATACCTTTGTAATGACATACCAGCAAAAAATTTGCCGTCTATTAAACTGGAATCATGACTGGGTACATTTCATTCTGTCGAACGCTTGTTTAATTAACGAGAAGGTTGAATGAAGGTAAACTATGAACCAACTTGGATCTAAAAAGTCTTGGTGGACGATCAATGACCGGAAGTAGCGGATTGTGCAACGAACTCTTGGACTACGCTAGGTCGAAAACTAGCTTGTCACTGGCATATCTGTTTCCGGTGTCTGTAGTAAAGAAGATCATGACGACCCGGCCTCAGGCATTTAATTCTTTTCTCCAGTTAATCGGCGGACCATCTGGAAGCTGCATCCAGTTATACTTGTATTGACAAACAGCATATCCGAGGTAGGTGAACAGTAAACAATCGATGGACGTTACCTGGCCAGTACATCGGGTTCTGACCTAGCAGCCTATCCGGCGCGTTACCATTAGCTTGGTTTTCGTGTACAAATCATTTATCTTTCCAGGACACCAACAAAACAACAAATCAACAACAGCAGTACATCAGCCATTTGAACTGATGCTTCGCTGCCATGCAACCATGAGGATCTATGAAATAAAGAATAAGAAGAGGGTGAGAAGGGGGACTTACGTGAAAACCTTAATGCCCTAAGCAGACATTCAGTGTCAAGGCGCCTACACCTTGTGAAGACGACATACCGTCACAAACAGCTGGCTATCGGACAAAGATAAGGCGGCATCGGCGAGACAGCTTCCTAGCGGTTTTCACTGCCCCGCGTCATAATCAGCCATTACCCCGTAGAATACTCAGCACCAAACACACTTTAAACAGGCAATCCGATTAGGAGACGGCAGCAGACGCGCCACTGGTGTCGGTTGCGAGCCATGTCCTGCAAAGTCTCGAGCCAAGCATGAGGCGAGTCACGTGGACTCCAGCCCGGAAGGCGAGACGTCGTCAGTGACTTCATTTCCCGCTGCCAAATCAACTTCTGTCCACCTCGAGCCTTGCGCCACCCTACACCTGGTAGACTGAACAAGGCCCTCCTAGGTAAGCGGTGGTCAGGCATACGTAGCACGTGCCCGAGCCAACGCAATTTATTCAGTGCGATCTGTTGTTCTAGGGAGCTAGCATGACTATCACTACCTAGTACTCGCCTACGCACATCATTGTTGCGGACACGCTGGTGCCCTCCGACACCAGCAATGCTTCGCAGACGACAATGATCAAAGACTTGAGGGCGCCTCAGATCTTCGGACCGAAGGGGCCAGGTCTCACTCCATAAAGCAGAACGGTCCTCACTGTGTCCTTGTATATACGACCTTTCAGACGGAGGGAAACTCCCTTCTGTCGCCAAACATGCCGCAGGTTCAAGAAGGCAGCTCTGGCCTTTGCAGTGCGTGAGCTGACTTCAGTTTCTATGCGTTTATCGTTGCTGATGCAGCTGCCAAGATAAGTGAATTGATCAACCACCTCGAGTTCCTCGTTTGCAAGGATCATGAGGTCATAAAGGGGCAAAGCGCATACCAAATAATGGGGCCACTCTAGACAGGTTATTCAGAGTTGTTTGTGCCACCGCAACATGGTCGAAAAGCAAGATGATATCGCCCCCATAATCAAGGTCAACTACTCTTTCACCAGGCAGCACTTCAGCGCCTACATCGTGAGATTCCGCAAGGGAACACTACATGATAGAATTCAGGACGAAATTGAACCCAAATGGGGGAATCAGACAACCCTGACGAACGCTACTTGTGGTCGGAAAGCTATCCGATAGGCTACAGTAGACCCTGACGCGGTCTGTAGTGTTCGAGTATAAAGCACGTAGGATGTTCACATATTTCGTGGGAACACCATTCCGCGCAAATACTTCGAACAGAGTGGATCGATCGACTAAATTGAACGTACACTTGAAATCAAGGTACACAGCTGTTGTCGGTCTGCGGTATGCGTGGCGCTGCTCTAGCACATGCCGCAAAGTGAATATATGGTCCATACAGCCACGCCCTGGGTGGAAACCTGCCTGCTCTTCCCTAATCCGTGATTCCCTTTCCACAGTGAGGGGATGAACGATAATCGACGCCAGTAATTCTGTCACAACTGGCGTTAGGCTAATACCCCTGTGGTTAGAACAGTCTGTACGACTGCCCTTCTTGTATATTGCCACTATAATCGATTCGCTCCAATCAGCCGGGACACTCTCTTCATTCCAGATACGTTCGCATATGGAGGTCAATGCCTTGCAGAGGACCTCACCTCCATCCTTAAATAGTGCAGGTGGTAGGGAATCCGGGCCAGCGGCACGAAAACGGTTGAGGGCTGTGATCGCGTTTCGGACCTCGGCCTCCGACGGAGGCTCTAAACTAACCGTCCATGGCTCGTCCTGCATCATCTGAGTAGGAAGAGGTCCGGGAGCACGGGGCCAGCTGAACTGATCTTGAAACTGTTCCCGCCCAACGTGCCATACGGCGCTCCTTATTGTGTATCAGTGCACCAACGCTATCTCTGATTGTCTTCCTGACGCCTGGTTTCCTGGGACCAGTGTTGGGGATAAGCTGGAAGAGCTTGCGGTAATTGCCTACTTCTCCTGCCTCCATTTCCTGAGCCCTACTGGTCCACGAGGCATCCTTGTCAGCACGTAGGCTCCGCTTTCGCGCCTAATAGTTCCTTTGGTCACTGCGCTCAGAGCCCGCCGGGAGGTGTCTTTTAGATTACAACGGTTTCACCGACCTCGGATATCCAGTGACTGGTGTGGTGACGATTGATAGTGCCACAAGCCGATGCTCCTGCGTCGTGCATGGCGGCCGAGATCTTATTCCACTTCAGCTGTGTCATTAGAAGAAGACAGTTCGGTATGCAGTTCGACTTGATATGCTAGCCTGACCGAGGGCTGAGACAATTTCTCATTTGCCAGTCGGAGGTGACGCTTGGTATGCCTCCCGGTAAAGTCCATCGAGAAACGACAGCGTACCAAGACATGATCAGAGTCGACACGGGTACTCCAGTACGAGCGGCAATCCAGGATGGAACCACACCATCTGTTACTTATGACTATGTGGTCAATTTGGGTCCATCGCTGGCCAGCTACAGGAGGATGCCAAGTGGCATTTCGGCGCCCACTGTGTCTAAAAGCAGTGCTACTAAGAAACAACTGGTGCTCCGCACACAATTGCAGCAGACGCTTACCGTCGTCAGTCCGTTCGGCGTTAAGTCCATAATTACCACCCAGCTGAGCTTCTGAAGAGCTCAGACGTCCTACTTGTGCGTTCATATCCCCTGCAAGTACTATAATATCTGAACTAGTAACACTGCGTAGTAGCGCGTTCAGTTCGTGATAGAATGTGTCCTTGCCAGCATTAGAACTGCATTCGGTGGGAGCATAAGCGGAAATCACGAACAAGCAGCGTCTTTTACTACTTCGTGAATCAACCTTAGCTGATGTCGTCAAACGGACTGCACATAAACGGCTGTTCACCGGAATCCAATCAACCAACGATGACTCGGCCTTGGAGCTTAGAATGATACCTACACCAGCTTGAACCGTGAGTGCTGCATCAGCGTCTCCGGATGCGTGCAACCAATAATGAGAGGATAAGCCGGGTGTAGTTAATTCAACAACCCCATTAGGGTCATTGATCTTAGTTTCGGACACACAACACACATCAATACCCAGTGTGTCCAAGGAGCGTGTGAGTGCAGCCTGTTGACCTGTTTGTCTTAGAGTGCGGACGTTGAATGTCGCCATGGAACAGGACAATGTGGCCTTATAATGGACTATTGCTGATAGGCGTCCAGTGCGTGTCGCGAAAAGATGGCTACAGATGGTTCTACTCCAGTGGCACTTCGGTTGCTGGGAATTATAGAAGGAAGATTAGTAATGGGGATAAGAGAAATAGGTGAAAGAAAGAAGGGAGGCGCCGGCGGTGGCATGTTTTCGCTTATCCGTCCTGTTGTATGCAGCAGATAAGGCGACCCTTGATAATCTGCGCGACGGCCGATGCAGGATGAAGTTTATGTTTGAAGAAAATGTCATGGTTGTATGTGGGCTGCGATACTGTCATAGCGTTCAGACCTAGACAGGAGGCCGATTAGGGTCCTCATCCAAAGCCTTTGGCTCAAAAGTTTGTCCGCAAGGCAGCGGGGGAGATGTCAAGGATTTGCTTCTGCAGAAATGGACGCCATCCCATTTCAAACCCCCAACCTGGAGGACCAGGAGACAGTTTGTCTGACCTCTCACCATTTACCAAACTGTTAGGAGTAGCTCTCAAGGTGCCCAGAGGCACCACCAAGTATAGCACAATGGGTCAAGGAGGTACGCCAACCGTCACACCACGTTAAGGTCCAGTCTCGTTGCGACGGACTCCATGACACCACCAAGTATTGACAAATTGCACACAGGTAGTGACCATCTATCTGGTCCATACATTGCTAGTGTTCCTACCGATCCGTCGTACACTTCTTCTGCTGACTTGATATATTGTTAGCTTCATGAATTTACGTGACTAGAGCTTAGCGTGGTGTGTTAGTCTACTTACCTCATCCATTTGGCTACGCGGTTTGGTACTTTGTTTGTGCCTTTATGTTCGTCCCGTAATCTAACAAACTTGTATTCTGACGGCGCGGGTTCGAGTCTGCGTAGGGGCAGGGCGACCCTTGCAGTATCATTAGTCTACGTGCGACCGGTGGCAATTGCGCGGTAGCGAAGCGTCGGTACTGCCTACCGACGTACTGCTGATGCTTTACTTCTTTAGAGTCGCCATAGCAGTCGATTCATTTGTTAAAAATCAATTCAGACTTATCATCTTCCTCCTGAAACTCGGTTGTGAGAGGTGATAGTCAACAATCAACCAACAGCAGCAGTACATCAGCCACTTAGACGGATGCCTCGCTGCTATACAACCATCATGACGTATAGAATAAAGAATAATAAGAGCGAGAGAAGGGATTTGCCAGAAAACCTGAATGCCTTTAGCAGATATTCAGAGTCAAGGCGCTTGCACCCTGTGTTGGCAACATACCGTCACAAAAAGCTGGCTATTATGCAAAGATAAGAGACGATTATTGCGTATACCTGTAGCTCGGGGTGTGGATGAGAAAGTTATCCTGTTCTTCGAGCCGGGCATTTCTGTTGCAGACGTTTCGTTACCAAGCTAGGAAACATCCTCATTGCGGTTATTAAGTCCTGATTGCGGAGTCTCGCGAACTACTGCCAAATTCGAATGACTATTGATCGTTACCTGCTTCGAATGTCAGCTTTCGATTGGTTCACGTAAGTCAGTCGAGTGATCACGTCTTCTCCTTGTCGATCTGCTGCCTATTGCTGGCTTAACCTGCAGAGGTTCTTAGGCACGCTCCAGCTCCAGGTGTTTGTTGATTAAGTTTTGGCCCGAATCCCGGACCTCGAGGAAGTCACACGCCCTGCGGTTTCTTGCTCTTCCCAGTTTTTCAACGTTCTCCAAATCGGATTGATGGTCCTCGGCATCCATATGTACTGACCTTAGGGATTTCTTATCCTGGCGGCGGATGGCAATCTTGTGCCTAGTTTTCTTCCAAGCTTGCCTACATGGTACTTGTCACCATCCTTGCGGGAAATTTTGTAAACTACACCCGATGTTTTTTGATCCAGTTTGCCATTTACCTTGAAAAGTTTACTTTGCATAGTTCCCGTTGCTTCATATGCAACATTTATCCCGTGAGGCATTAGAAGCCTCGCTGCCACTTCGGAAATTCCATTGATGAAAGGTAGGATAGTCGTTCTTTCTTTTGCACATGTGGACGCGTGTTGTGGCTAGTTCCTCGATATCATGCAGCGCAGAATAAAACTTCTAGGGTACGAATTTCGTTGAAACATGTTAACTAGGTGGTCCTTCGCCTTCCTCAGTTGCGGCGTGCTACAGTGTGTCTGGGCCCGTTTGAAAAGCGTCCTCACGCAACTGCGCTTGTAAATGGTCGCATGGTTACTGCGATAGTTTATAATCTGATCGGTGTGCGTCGTTTTCAGCTAAACTATTTCCAGTAACCCAGAAGCATATCTTCTCACGAGCACATCCAAGAATTGCAACTGGTCATTGTTCTCTTCCTGTTTGGTGAAATGGATGCCGGAGAAAATATTCTTGATTAATTGATGTGTTTCTTGTAGTCTGGAGCATTTGGAGATGACAAAAGTATCGTCTACGTAACATACCCAAAATTTGGGCCCCACTATTGGCAATGCCTTTTGTTCCGGGGATTGCATCACTGCCTCTGCTACCAGTCCAGAGATTGGCGTACCCGTTATCTGTTTGTACTTTTGGTGAGACAGAAGTCTAGCGACTCCATCATTTGTGTGACTTAAATTCCGTTGCTTGTATTTACCGCTCCGTGTTGTTCAAGCAGAGTCCTCATTGTTTGCCTAGCCAGCGTCGTGTCAATTGATGTAAACAAAACAGTAACATCAAAGGAGACCATTATCTCGTCTCTTTCTGTTGTTATTCCCTTAACTTTTCCAAGGAATTGTACTGCCGACTGTATTGGGCGCTCTGAGCCTACGATTAGGTTTTTCAACCGTTATATTACAGGCCCATAAGGGACGTTTTATTGTCATAGTGGACAAAATTGACTACATAACGAAAACACAAAAACTGCCTGGAGATGTGAACACCTACCAGCCGATAAACGAACACCCTACAAAACGTCTGAAAAGGCTGGAACAAATGGGACAGATCATGAAGTTAGAACACAGCGAGATGAAACGCGAGAACTCAGTGCTACCACGGTTTTCTGGCCTACCATAAAACCGTGGTAGCACTGAGTTCTCGTCGGCCGGTGGCCGAGTGGTCTGCACGTTTGCTTTGCAACCATAAGGTCACCGGTTCGAATCCGCGTAGGGGTGGGCGTCCTCACGGTATACACAGCCCGCGCGCGACTGGTGGTGGTCGCGCGACAGCGAAGCGCCGTTACGGCGTACAGCTGACACATTATTATTATTATTACTATTTATGGCCTACCCGAAGTACACAAAATGGGGTACCGCTGCGCCATATCTTGTCATTACCCGGGGCACCGAGTTACAAACTGTCTGAGGAATTTTGGAAACGGCTAAAACAGTCGTAGGCCCAGAGCACTCCATTCAGTTTACGATGCTTTGCAGTTTTAGCCAGCAATAGGCACTAGATCGACAAGGAGAAGACGTGATCACTCGACCGACTTACTTGAACTAACCGAAGGCTGGCACTCGAAGCAGGTAACGATCAATAGTCATTCGAATCTGGCAGTGATTTACGAGACTCCGCAAATCAGGACTTAATAGCCGCACTGACGTTGTTTCCTAGCTTAGTAACGAAACGTCTGCAACAGAAATGCCCTGCTCGAAGAACAGGACAACCTTCTCATAATAGACGATGTTTATCTGGCTATAAGCCGACCTCCAGTGGCATTGCACAAATGTCAGAGATTGCCTACAACTGTTCAAAAACCCAGATGCTACTCACCTGTTTGCTACTGCATGCCTCAAGTTGGACAGCCACTGGACACTGCTGCACAAACTTGCTAAACTCAGCATACCACTGCTCTTGATCACTAGTGTACCATCCTACCGGTGTCAGACGTGTCCCAGCAGAGGATTGCGGTCCCTTCCTAATACATTGAGGCCCGCTTGAGGTATGAAACATTAAACGAAGTTTTTGTTCAAATTCGACAGCTATGTAGCCTCATCTACCAACGCGACGTGGTCGTCTTTTCTTCCATCTTCTCTCTAGTAAGCTGCAGCGTTTCCGTGCATATCGAGTTTATGTATATAGGTGTTTGCGTCGTTAATGTTGCACTGGATAGAACGCTCGAATTGCTCCCAGCGCATGGCTGCACTTGAGTGATCGTCTTCGCACCCTTTCATTTTAATAAACAAATTCATTTATTTTAACCGTATACACCCCTACTGACTTCAGCTCGAAGACCATCAACTACAAATTCCGAAAAACGCCATCTCCTGTGCACTGGGGGTACGCATACTTATTCGCTGTGGACATGCTTGCTCAAACAGCCCGCTTGTTGGGGATTGCCTAACCTTGAATGTTTTTAGGTACCGTTCGTCGCAGTCTCCTCTCAGTCACACAGATTCCCACACGTCGGGAAAAGTACCAGACAGTTGTTTCGACATTCTGGTTCTCGTCGTTGGTGCGCGTTCTTCTGTCCTCTGCCGGGTTCCACCCCATGACTTCCGGATGCCAGCAACTTTTGCCACTAGGCCATGGTTGACGCGACGGACATGCATGACTGACAGTTTGTTAGAACCCAAGGGGCAGGCGATAATTGTTTACTACTAAAGTGGCTTACACTAGGTGTGTTCGTTCATAACTTGGAGGCGTCCGCTCATCTGCGTGATCTCCATGGAGTGTTCCCCAACTGGTGCTTGCCTCTGTGTCCACTCCTCGTGCGCATGGAACTGTAATCCTGATGTCATCTTCAACTTTGGGAAGTCGGCAGGGCTCGCTGTTGATGTGTCATCTCGCACCACCACACTACTTATACCCGGCGCAGTAGTATCTACCTTTAATCCACCACAAGTTTACCACGATATAGCACATCTTGTCCTCCACTGCAATGCCACTTACGACCTGTGCATAGGACTGGGGTTAGCCCCAGGAGCTACGACTCATTATGTTGTTTTACTATCAGTACTCACGGCAACGACAAGAGCGGTCAGCGTCTACATTTGTGAGCTGACCACAGTTTTTGTACTCGCATCATAATATTCCACCACAAGCATTCGCTCCATGTCACTCGGGACCAATCGAACGAAACGATGTCAAGTCGATCATTCAGAGACAATCAATTTATTCGGCACCAACCGTAGGTTTGACCCACCGAACGACTCGATATACTTATTATTTCCATATAGCAAGAAGAACCAACGTTTTAACAGGATATACTGAATTCAGCAATTTCACGTATTCTCTTCAGCTGTTCACATACCATTGTTGGAATAATCAAGTTACATCGTAAAGACAATCAGAGTGTGCTGTTAACGGCAAAAATTCAAAGCGGTCGAAGGCCATTAAGCTTACGTGACCCTTTTCCGAGGAAACGTACTCACTAGCCTCACCAGGGTGGACAAGAGTGGTCAATAAATCCGTTTGTTTGTACAAATTTGGTTTCAAACGCCGGATCGCCGCCGCCTCAGCAAACTTCAGTAATCGAGGAGTAGTTTGTTTGCTAATTACCCTGAAATTGCTACTTGGGTTTTGGCATTCAGGGCAGTCAAGTTTGTGGCGGGCCATTGGCGATCATGTTTGCGGGACGTGCTCTGCAATCCTAGCTGACCGGCTTCTCTCAGTTCTGCGTATGTACTTTCTACTGCAAGTACACTTCCGTTCTCAACGAAGCTCTTATGGTTTAGCTTACTTGAACAAACGACAGAGAACTCACCGTAGCGCGTCCGATCGGTAGCCAATCGACGGACTTGAGCTGCTATGCTCACTGATCGATTCTGTTAGGTTCGTCTCCTATTCATTGTCTGGTCTGTTTTTAAGGTCCGTCTGGATACTCCCATTGCCATGCACTATAACGATGCGCGTCGTACGGTGTTGAATTAGGTTAAAGCACTAAGGAATCTGATCACATATACGCACTGGCTTCCTTCCATCGTACATTGTGTTAGATCGTAGAGTCATTGAATCTAGTGCATGAACGAGGAGACTAATAGCGTCCAGTGCGTGCTCATTCAACTCGGATAGTTTTACGACTCGTTTCAACTCATCTACAACATTGAAATGTGTGGCGCCTAGTTCATTAGTAGGAAAGAGGGAATTGTTATCTCGCCTATTTTTCGACAACTACCATGGGGAACTTCAGGCAGTGGTGTGATCCCATCCAACGCAAGATGGTATTCTGTCATATCGGTAGTGGTGTTTCAGCCATTTCGTGAGGTTGTACCTAACACTGTCGCAAACAATAAATAAATAAATGGCCTAAAAGTTTCTCCTTGTTGCAAAACCTAATGGACTACTACGCGAGCTACTCACGTGCCACTTCAAATCGAACTCGATATGGCTTGTGAGCTGTTATTGAACTTTGCAAAAAGCCCGAGAGGCCGCGCTTATCTGCTAACGACCTGGATGTTGCTTGATCGCACCTTTCGTCGACCTCTGCCTACACGTTTCTTTCTGGTACACGTCCATTTTCTGCCCTCAGGTGTTTCACTTCTGTTTGGACATTGATTTGGTCCATAACCGACTCGTTCTATTTTCTTTTGCACGTTCTCCCCACACTACTCTCTCCTGGTGAAGCGGTGCCTACTTTTGGTACACCACCATGCGCTCCAGCTCTGCGCAGGCAAATATGAGCTGGCTTGTGTTGATTATCATGGTGAGATTTTCCTCCACGTGGCTCCAGTGTAATTCTCAACCTAGTCTCGAGTACTCCTTGATGCTTGATGATCCCTTTGAAAATGGAAACCAGTGCACCGTCTACATCGTGAAATTCCTTCTGACACATTACTTTTTTCTTCTCAACTACGCGATTCAGGCATGTGAACCACGGAAAAGGTGCGGTGTCGCGGCGCTCAATCTTTCACAATGCATGGTGACCAGTACTATCAAGCCGCTTTTCTATTTTGCGTATCAGCGGAGGTCGGAAATTGTCGGCGTCCCCCTTCATACCCCAACCTTACAGTTGCACACAAACTCGTAGACGATTCTTTAGTCACCAGTGTCCTCAGCTGTCACACCCGGGTACAACGCTAAGAATACAGATCACTATGTAAATAAATAAATAAATAGTTTATTCTCGTCATTGCGAGGCACACCATCAAGGGCGTGCTCGTGGTAATACAGACATGTATGATCGGCAATTGCACAAATTAGCATATTTTGACAAATAGCATAGGAATGTATGTGTCTGTTGACATGTGAAAGTATGTTTATGTCTGTATTTGGAAGTAGCCATGTTGTGTGATTAGGTAAATGCGACTCTGTGTGTTTTTGTTCGTTTGGGTCGCCATCAAAAGGGGAAATCAATGGAACGCTTCGAATCGGATGACGTTCGTGATGTGTGAATGATCCTCCGGAAAAGGGAAGAGGCAGTGACTTTATTTAGTGGCGAGTCACATCCGCCACGTCACAGTGTTGTTGAACAGATATCTGTGGTTTTTTATAGGGAGAACGCTTGCCAGGCGAAAACCCACCACGTCCTGGAACACTGCCGCCGAACCATTTGCTGGAGTTTTCAACACAGTACAGCCGATCTGAATCACCCAATAACTTCACTGAGTCTCTCCTGCTTTGTCCAGGAGAATTGGTCTTCGAAGTTTGTTCCTTTTGACCTTACAATGCAAAGGCTCGGCAAACGGCCTGATTACACACTCATTTGACTGTGTCCAGCCTGAAGAGACAACGAACCAAATATACCATTTTTTTGTTTGGTTGGATTGCACTATCAGCCCTGGACCGCATGAAAATGGATTTCACTGCGCCGTCATGCGGTGTCGTTGCAGTCCTGATGACTGAATGACCGTTTTCGATATGCTCCAGACTAATTTATGATCCTGCAACGTATGCAACTGGTTGCTACACTGAGTAGCTGTAAACCCAGAGAGCCGGTGCTGTCCCCTGCATCCTGGGAGCGTGCAGTGTATTGCGCTGGAGTGGGAGAAATCGCGTTAACGCCGTCAACTTACTTGACTCAAGTGCCATCGTTCCATCTAGACATTTGGCCTATGTCTCCGTTTCTTCCAAGGGGGATTGTGGGTCTATATATAATAGGATTCGACGGAACTGCGCAGTGTATGGACAAGGTGAAGCGGTCTGTCAGCGCTTCTACGGATATATGATGAATGTCTGCTCAGGTTTTGTTCCAGCGATGTGGCTTAAACTACCCACCACAGTGCACTCTACCTATTTCGTTTGTCTTCATTTCACCGATTCTAAAACGTACACAAGCCCTTTTGTCCACACGCTTTGCTTACAACGCATCAAGATCATATGGTTAATAACGCCGTTTTGTAGGCATGTTTATCCCGGTTTTTCCAAATCAGATCAACCAGCTAGTGATGCAACTTAATGGCCATATTGTTAGTTACGTGACACCACTCACAGGTGCCAAATTACGCATGCAACCGAACTTTCTTGGATGATCAGTTCAAACTGGTAAACTGGCGGTCGTCTTACTGACTGTGGTTTCGATGACCTTCCTTAAAATGAACCGAACGTGGGTTTTGCATAATGTTGCCACATACGCAGGACTATCAATCGAAATCTTGGCTTGTAATCGATTCGTTAAAATTGATTGGGATGGCCTATGATTCTGGAGCAATATAAAACAGAAGTCACCGAACTTACGCATTTATTCTTATTTGTAATATCGATGCGTATATCTTTTCGGGGCATCACTATATGATTGACGCGAGCGGAGGTCTCCGTAGACCAGTGCTGACAAGTTGCGGACCAGAATCAAGACTTCGGAAACTCTGTGGACACTGAAACGGCTTCTCAGCCATGCACTGGTACCACTCCGTCGCAGCATAGTTTCTCCTCTTGAGGAGAATGGATGCTTCCTTCATGGGATAGCAACTTATTCAGTTTCCTATCAAATCGTAACCCATATGCTTCGGTGACTCGATACTTCACTCCAGCGTCACTGTAAAAGTTTGATTAAGATCCTCCAATTGAGAAGACGAATCTTGTTTGCTCGACTGCTTACGAGAATTCGAACGCGGAGGAGTTCAGCACGTTCATGCTTAAGACGTGGGTATGATTCGTCCTCGGAAATTTCAAGTAGATTCACTATAACGATACACTTTCAGCTAATATTCTTTCTGCAATGTGACCGTGCCCAGTCAAGTAGCCATCCCTCACCACGAAAAGCGATGGCCTTCTCCTCCAACGGGTATCACCAAACTACGGCCCGCGATGTCAATACATCTGGCCCTCCGACTGTACTCAAATTGGCTTGCTAAAGTATATGGAACACCAGGCAATGTGGTAGGTACACTTTACGTTTGACCTGCATGTTATGTTGCCCGTGACATTATATTATTTGAACACTCGCGTGAGCCAGCTCATGATTGTTAAATGTGACACGGTTCTGTTAGCTACACCACATCGTTGGAACACTGATATGAGTGATTACGCATGAAGTCCATTCAGCCGCACATTCTCACTGTGTTTCTGGATACCTCACACCTCGGTGCCACAATTTTCCGTTGGTCAGTTCCCTTGAAACACGCCGCTTATTATGATACCATTAGTCAATGCATATGTCATTTGGAAACCATATTTGCAAACCATTTGGGACGAATTGCAAGTTGTTTGTACAAATTTGCGCTGGAATCGCAACTGGTCGAGATTCATGTTGGCACCAATTGCCGGAGAGGCTAGTTTAGGTGAAACCGGTGTCGGAGTTTAAGAGATTTCTTGACACCCACTTTGCGGACTACAGGTCTAGGGAGCGTATTGCACTCGGATAAGATGTAGTGCAGCTGCAATATGCTACCATTGCGCAGGAATAAGCGGCGTGATTCCGCGCATGTGCCCGACCCACCTACGGTTGAGCAACACAGGTTTTTCTCTTCTCGCTCTCTATTCTCAGTATTCATACATTTTGGTACTCCTATATATATATATATATATATATATATATATATATATATATATATATATATATATATATATATATACAGTCGATTCCGGTTAATCGGACCACATCGGGACCAGACCATTTTGGTCCTATTAAGCGGCTGGTCCGATTAACCGAAGTTACCCGATGTAAGAAGATGGGACGTGCTATACATAACATTGGAAACTACTATTATGACCTGTATTGGCGGCATATATTTATAGCAAACACACAAAAAAGAACAACTTTGATAACTAACTTTGTTCACTGAAAAAGAAATTTACAAACAAATTCTTCGTAACGACCTACAAGATATTCAGCATGCGATGTACAGTCTTATACAAAGGGATTACCGATTTCCATTCAGCGTTTGAAGACCGTATCTAGTGTGGTTTGACGCATTATTTTAACAGACTGCATTTGCACAAAATCACCACATACATGTACCGAAGTAATAGGACTACCTTCATTTCCTTCCTGCATGAAATAGTGGTGCACTGTTTCAATGTATTTCCTTGCATCCTGTTTTGTGACTGGCATCAACACGTTAGGGTTCTTTGTTCGTCGCAATCAGCCGACAATTCAGATATGTCGACCAGCTGTCCGGAAAAGCACCAGACGGCCGTTTCATTCCATTCCATTCATAAGTAATACCAATTCGCCCGTACGGATTCCACAAAATGTTATGTCGATTCATAGCTGCCGTAACCGGGAAGTCCTGACGCCGGAAGGCCGACCGTTGTCATCTGCATGGCAGGTGCCTGCATGGCAGTGGAGGATGCGTCGGGCTATATCGCATTTAGCTAACAATTCACGATAGTCAGATACCGTCCTCCACGGCGCAGTTGCATAAGCTGCGGGCTAGTTGGCAAGAGCCACTAGCAGTCATGGGTTCGATCCTCTGCAGAGGACCGAAGGATGCGCACCACTGATCAGCCCCAATAGGGCGAAACGGCCGTCTGGTGCTTTTCCGGACAGCTGGTCGACATATCTGAATTGTCGGCTGATTGCGACGAACAAAAATACTCACCAAAATCCTTCCATTCATAAGTAAAACGTTAGGGTTCTCTTCATCACTTCCATGGTCTTCTGTTGCTGTCGTGTGTTTCGCTGCTATTCGAGCAACAATGGCAGCATCGCATTCCTCATTTCCGTCATAGAGTTAACTTCGTTGTCGATTGACAAAAGTTCTTCGTAATTTTCAACTTGTTTCAGCTCCACATTCTCGCCGTCATTTTCATTTACAATCACCATATCCGCATCCATCTCCGAGACAAGATGCTTAAAGACAGTGAGAAAAACAGTTCCGAATTGTCGCACTGCTCATTTTTCGCCAACTTTCGGCCACGAATATAACGGCTTGCAAAATGTTGACCTTTGCACTGATTTCTCCGGCCGTCGAGAATGAGGTCAGCAAGCCTTCCTCAATTGATTCAAGGATGTAATTCACCAAACTTGAACGATAAAAGTCTTCAACTTTTTTATGATGCCCATGTCCATTGCCTGTATCAAAGATGTGGTCTTGGGAGGCAGAAATTCCATCTGGATATTCTTCAAGAAATTCAAATTTGAATGTGCTGCACAATTGTCGAGAAGTAATAACATTTTTCTCGACTGGCGTTGTAGCTCTGTGTCCCAATCCTTCACCCATTCTTTAAAAAGTGCAGAGCTCATCCATGCATTTCCGTTCGCACGATACACAACTGGTAAACTGTCCATTCTGAGTCCCTTAAAGCAGCGAGGCTTGGCACATTTTCCTATAACCAGCAACTTCCTCGTGTCTGTTCCGGACATGTTTGAGCAGCACAAGACAGTTACGCGATCCATCGCTTTTTTGCAGCCAGAGAGAGTAACATGTTTGTAACCTAAGGAGCCGTCCGTTGTAGCCCTATAGTACAACCCGGTTTCATCAGCATTATAGATGTCATCTGCTGGAAATTTTTCAAGAAGCTCTGGCAGTTTTGTTAATTTCCATTCTTCAGCTCGAGCGCTATTGGCACTTACTTTCTCACCATGTGCTTTCTTAAACTTTACATCATGTCTAGATTTCCATCGAGACAACCAGACGTCCGTAGCTATAAATCTTCGTGGCCCAGCATTTTAGCGAGTTCTTCTGCTTTGTACTTTAACCTTGGGCCACTTACTCGCACGGCTCGTCCAGTAACAAAGGCAAACCAATCATTAAGGGCCTCATCGACGTCTGGATCCTTGCCTTCACGCTTTTGTTTTTGGGAAGTACCTCGTCATCCTTCACATTGTGCCCATTCTTCTCGCAGATCTTTCTCTTGTTTTATCAGACGCGATATTGTAGATTTTGCCAAGCAGGTAATTTCCACCAATCGATGCTGACTAGTGGTTGGTCCCTGTTCCTTGATCTGATCTAGGAAACGAATCTTCTCAGCTAACGTCAAGTCCCGTCGTGGCATTTTCTTAACATGCAACAAGATATGTACAGTTCACTGAGGTGAACTCGAGTCTGCCTCCCGGGTATTTCTATGGTTGACCTAGCCACCTGCTGTCCTATGGTTTGCCGCACCTGTGTGTCCGCGATCACTTGCCGTGCTCAAGAGTAGGCCCGCAATGCGGTCTCAGGGCATTCGGCTCAATGGACGTGCGGTACATCGATCGAGCGTTTAACGACATGTGAACAAGCATGTATGTCGTTGCTTCGCCTACAAGTGTTGGAAACTACAGTCAGTTTCGGGCGGTTCTGAAGCCAATTAGATAGATGTGCCTCAAGGTTGCCACAGTTCACTTTATCCAAAGGCCAACTCGGATTACCGTGACTGAATGATACGCTTTCTTGCCCGACATATGAACTGTGGGTTTAGTCCAGACATCCAGGCACAGGACTTGATTTTAACACCTCTGTTACCTGCCACCTTCTATCGCCTGGTCCGATTAAGCGGAATTCCGGTCCTAATAAGCGGCTAAAATTAAAGTAGCGTAATAGGATTCGTTTCGGTTCTTCAGAATTTGGCCCGAATAAGCGGCTGGTCCTATTAACCGGTGGTCCTATTAACCGGAATCGACTATATATATATATATATATATATATATATATAGTAAGATTACTAAGTGATATATTCTATTACCGAAGGGCCTACTACACTTAAAGTGTACCTCTGCTGATCCGTGGTTCCACCAATGAGCCCCACTCTTGTTTTCCGATGTTTCTATAGGATTCTTATTATACTTGTAGCTCGACATCTTTTGTTGTTTGGATCTCATTTATTTCCGCCTTTACTAGGGCTACTAAAAAGAGAAGCAGACATGGTGTCTCCTTTATCCTTCTCATTTTTCGTTCTGACCTATTGTACGAAATGATCATGTGGTCGACGCTAATCCTTCTGTCAGTTATTCTGCTCCTGCTAGCCACTTTCGTAGCTATCCGGCCTGCTGTGAAAATGGCTGACTGACTCCTGCGCTACCCCAACTACCCATCCTATCGGATCGTTCCGCAAATGGTAACATCGGAATATACACTTTTATTTTATTTGTCTTGCTACTTATTTGCAGTTAGTAACCAGCCAAGTTAAACAAGGCTTAAGTGGCGAGTGCAGCATTTGTCCATATGATCGACTGGTCTTCCGTAAGATATCAGTATACACGAATGTTCATCATCATAATAACACATTAGCCGAATGTGAGACACACTCCAACTATTGTGTCGCAGTACATAAAGATAAGATATGAAAGAGCAAGCTATTGAATGCGGAAAAACAGGCGGCCGAATACTCGGTGGCGTTAAGATTGAGATTGTGGTTGTGGTTGGAGGGGAAGGCCAAGCGAGATGGGGTGGGACAGAGAAACACAACACAAGCTCCACTGAGGTCATGTTACAGCTAATTCTTATGCCACCTCCTTTGACTGAGTGGCACTAGCCAAATTACTCCAGGATAAACCTGTCGCTAAGATTCTTTCGCATATCATTATTTTGTATCAGTGGCTGACGTCGAAGCCACATCATTCATCACTACAATGATCGTGGTTACACGAATTCCGGCCAGAGTAGTTAGCTGGTTTTCCTACTTGCTGTTTTTATTGCACACCGCCGTCTATCATCACTGTCCCTTAGCTTAGATGTGTCGAGATCAAGTCGAACATCAGTACGAAATTCCATCTTTCTGCTTCACAGGTCAGAAAAGTCAAGGCGAACTATATAAACACAAATGTACACACCAGCAGTTTCCTCACTCCATTCCCATACCGTTCTCATTATCACCCTTCGTATCGTCTTCTTGTTTCTCATCCCACACTGGGACACCTTTCCACACGTGGGTAACATTGACAATTTCTTCTTTGGAACATCCAGAGTACGAAGCCACGGATACGCCACTGCTGTTTTTTGTGGATTAGTTGCAACGCGCAATCCCGATCAGGGGCTGACAGTCAGCTGGTGAATCTCAGTGTAGTGTGAGATTATGTCTAGCCGCACAACCAATACTCCATCAAGACCAACATTGAGCCCCTGGCCATCGTGACAGGAGTTCACCATCCCGACTTGACGATGTAAGATCACAGACTCTGTTTTATACTCGTTACGTTCAGGGATTGGCTCTCGCTTCACTTGTCTGTCTGAGAAGTGCTGGCAGGCTCGAAGCCGGCCGTCGGTGCAGCGCTGGATGCTTGAGTCTTTTATTCGCCTTTGATGTGTCCACTCTATTATTTTTATTCAACCGTGGTGTTAGCATATCAACCAAATGTACGCCATTCTAAAGCTTTCCACGAGTTACACTTCCAAGTTTTGCGACTACGTTCAGTTGTATCGAATCCTGTCACAAAAGAGCCAATCGCCCATTCGCTCTGAAAATGCCATTTATCCAGTATCCTCGCGAATGTTTAGCCAGGTTGGAGTGTGGATATTCCGTTTCATTTTAAATCTGGACGACCTATGAAGCCGTTACACATGCATGGATACTGTTGGATATCGGTTCAGTTTAAACCGAGCAAGCCCGCCTTACGAAAGCAAGGATTCCACGTACCCACTAGTCGGTTATATTTTGCGATGTGGTAGCACCATGGCGAGTAGTTCATCTAACGGGATTGGCCATACGTTATCGTTCCTCATCTACTTCATCATACATATTAGCCCACAATGTACCGAAAGGCGGCACTTGGTAAGTTGTAGGATGTAGTCTCGCGAAATCCAGCATAAGAATATAATCTATACGGCTATCTTATTGGGATTCTCTGGTGAGGTATGCCACTGGGTCGCGGGTAACAGATTTAACTACCACTTCTGTAATTGTTAAGGTTATGGAGGTAGGCGAATTTACTTGTCCTCCCAATACTAGTAGGCGTTTATTGTTAATGTAAGCTGTAGTTATTATTTGATTGGAAAGGTAACAAAAGCGGATGTCTACAGATAGGGTGATCATACGTAACAGTCGGGGGCAATGTGTGTTGCTGGTGAAACCGATACCAAGTCCTTTCCTGCATGATGATGTCTATGTGGCTGTATAGCTGTGAAGAAATCACTTGGAAAGAAATTGTGGTTAGTATTGTAGTAACACTGTACAGATGGCGGTTGGCTCGACAGTTTGCAGACGCAGTTTGCAACGCAACCCATGTCGTTGTGTTGCGGTCGCGTTCAACTCCCTTTGTTCCTGTTTAACGCAGATCGGAGTGATACAGCCAGTATGATACGCAGATAGGGATGTATTCCCCTGCATCTTTTACGTCAAGTGTGTGGTTCACTCAGTAACTCAATGTGCAACACTATGATTAAGTACTGTTGCGTCAGGAATAATTAGTATATGTAACCGGATAAGTTGGATGGGAACGGCCGAATCACAGACCACTCCAATGGCCTACACAAAATTCAAATCCAGTAACCACAACTACATGTAACGCTTGTCACGACGGTTAATAAGTGCTTGAAGGGTTAGTTTATAGTCCTCGTTGTGTGGTTAGATTGCGACATGCAATCTGAATGCTGTTAGGATAATAGCTATTTGACATTTACTTTTTGTGAATGAGCTGAACAGCCATCCCTCATTCTTCCTATTTCCCACTTCTTGACTGTTGTTTGTACGCTCCAGTAAGCTAGCCCGATCAGTGCACACACGTCATTATTAACAGACGCTCATCTCCGTGTCATCTTCAGCAGTGCCATCTTTGCAAGAACACATTCCATTGGTTTTTCTCCACACCACTTTTCTGCTTGGTTATGTTAAAGGGATATTTAGTTGTCACACAATTATTGTGCTAGATTTTAATTTTTGGTTCTGCACTTATTATCCTCGATTGTTTCATGACATCTGTTTAAACGCTACATTTCGTTATTCTGATTGGCCCCTGCCCGTCACTGTAAATGGATGTTCGCTTTATGCTTAGGGTCCCATGATGTTATTTTTAAAGACATATGCGTTTTGCTCTTGATTACACGGTTGCTTATGCGCCCGTTGCATTTGACCTTTTCCTTCTGTTGGTTGGCTGAAGTGTAATTTAGTAGCTTCCCTTCCTTTTGCCTTCAACACTATATAAGCAAGTGTGATTTCATGTATGCAAATCTCCGGCTCGTCTTTTGACTTCTTGCGATCCTAGGGTGAAGGCGTCAGTGGCGACACAACAAATGGGAACCGTGATTTACATTGAGGTGAATTTTGGTCCATTGGATCATTAGAACCGCAGCTGAATCGGATTAAAATTGGCTGCTGCCCGTCCGGAAATGCTGCATTCCATGACGTGTTTCGACTTTGGTTGATCTTAATTATTGTCTGTGCTAGACTACAAGTACAAGTACATTGGTTATGTTGTACATCTGACTGTCAGTCGGCTGCTTCGGCGGTGGGGTGGTACTGACACGATAGGCATGGGTGGCGCCAATTAGGTAGCACCGTTTGCGTAGAAATATAGAGCAAAAGGAATCTTCAAGTGATTCTCTTTCTACGCATTTTTAATGACAACTGCACTACTACCGTGCATAGTACCATTGTCAGCGAAGACCCTCTTGACTTTAATTGATTGTATATGCAAAAGAACAGTACAAACACACCAGTTATCAAGTGCATACACTCAGAAGATGGAAAGTATCATGAATGTTTATTATACGCATTTTATTGACATCAAACCATACATGTTCGTACAAAAGCGATGACGTTGGACGTCAAGTCAATCCTCCAATGGTATAGGCTTCGGCTTCCGAAAATGTCGAATTCCCGCACCCGGACGGGAAGGGTGAAATGGAGCATTCGCTCCATAGGGTATCGGTTCCGGGTACGAAATTCTACCGCCGGTCACGCCGGAATCCGAATCCTCCTCTGGACACTCAGGTTCGGCTATGACATTGAACGTTTCAACATGTGGAATGTATGCATTGGGGCGCTGTGGTGCAGCATTGGTACAATGCCTTGGATTGATTTTGTCCTGCAGTGAAAGTGAGAAATAATGGTGCAGTCATGTGTTTCTGATAATGTTCACTATTTACTTCTCTTACGTTCAACAGTGGACGTGCCTATTTTCTGTTTAGTCTGTCCTAACTTGTTAATCGGCTGTCATAGTTTACGGTTCCGCTTTCAGTTTTATTCAACTAGTGGCCTTCGAACCTTCACATCTTCACTACGCTTGGCATCAGCTACGATCCTCGTGACAAAAAGACCATGCTTCATTTCTATGGGAATCGCCGTTAACATTGAGATTGCGCGTCGCAATCTATCCATACAACCTGGACTTCAAAATAACACTCAACATCGTTCATTAAACCGTTGTGCTAAGCGTTGCCCCTCGTGACCCGGTGGCTTAGGGGTAGCGGTCACAACTAACGTCACAATGGTCCCGGGTTTCATGCCTGCTAACTCTACCTGATGAGATGTAATGATATCGAAAAGCGTCATAGTAGTGCAGTGTTTTCGGCCGCGTACCACCCAATTTCTATTTTGATCAATGGTATATTGCGGATACATAAAAGTCAAAGCTTGACATGTTCCGCCGGATGATCGGTTACGGGTGAGCAAAATAAAAGCAAAAGTGCCTATGGGAAACAGTAAACAACTACAAATTGCGAACTTGCCGATCAAAGCGTTCCTGTCCGTTTTATCTACTATCCAAGTTTATCGTCTCTGATTTCCGGACAAAAATGCAGGTGGATTGGTTTGTTTTCGTTTATCTACTGTTTGCATTGGTCGTTTGGAGTACGTCATATGGCGTAGTGTGGCCAGTGCATCGTCGACAACTACTTAGAACACGGCGAATGTGCGGCGGGAGGAAGGAGGGGCTGAAATAACAACTTCTGATAAGGTATTCCATGTGTGACAAACACACAGCGAGAATACGTTTCTTCGACACTCAAACCGACGGTATTGTTCTGCCAATTTCAGATGATGATCTCTCAGGTTGTTATTGTGACTCAACTTCAAGAGGTGATGGCGTGGGTGGTTAATGCTGTTTAATATTTGGTAAACCATGATTAGGTCACCACGCAAACGGCGATAACATTCACTGAAAATGCCAGGCACACTGAGGCGCTGTTCGTATGACAAGTGGCGCAGCCCCTTGCCATTTTTGGTCACCTGACGTTGTGGAAGCTCCAATACCGAGAGACCCCGCTTTAGCCATGGGTGCCGTGCTTGAATTGCATATTCAACAGGTGGGCGTATATAAGCGGGAAGTATTTGGCTGAAAACCGACGGTTCGAATTACCCAAAAGCTGTCCGCAAAGGCCCCACGGTTTGGATCCCCTTTTGTCATGCCCTTTGGGACTGCTCCGAGCAGCCGAAATCTTCCTGGACCAACACACCGAGATCCTTTTCGTGAGAACAATGTGGCAGATCCTGGTCCCTCAGCTTATATTTTTGAGCCATTCGGTGTCTTAAATGGAGCAGTCGATATTTAGCCACATTGAAGAGAAGGCGATTTTGGACCGACCATCCATAAATCTTGTCAAGGTCGAGTTGAAGCTGAATACAGTCTTCTGGAGCTCTGATCACTCGCCAAACTTTGATGTCATCGATGTAGAGTAAGCAGTTTGACTCACTATATCGTTTAGGAAGACCGAGAATAGACGGGGCCCCAATACCGAAAGCTGTGGCACTCCGCATTCGACGTGAATTGGGTCTGATATGGATTCACATATTCTCACCTCCAGACGTCTGTGCGAGAGAACATTGCAGTGGGTCCCCAATGCCACATCCTTGAAGTTTGGTGAGAAGGATACCATGATCCAACCGGTCGAATGCCGAAGAGAAATCAAGGTAAGTCACATCAACTCCTGCACCAGCGTCCACATTTTCGGTCCAGTTGTCTCGTGCTTACATCAGCTACGGTTCTGGTGATCGAAACACCAAGGTTCACTACAATGGAAACCGCGGTCAACATTGAGATTGTGCGTCGCAATTCATCCAAATATCCTGTACTTCGAACTTACCCTCAACACTTTGGAAACGGTTTATTAACCTCCCATTTGACGCTCCGTTGAATGGATGAAAGAATCGTGCTATTTACCATAGGCATTGTACTGATAGGAGCAATCTCTATTTTGTGTACTTCATTCACTGAAATCGATGCTTTTGTCGTTTAAAAGGAATCCATTTCGTCCAACATCGAAGGATATTATGACTTATAGCGCTGACAGCTTTCGTTGGTCACGCGTCCCTCATGATTTACCTGACCGACTCTTTTGCGTTTGCATAAACACCGGTGGTATGGAAACGGGTTAAGCTGTAGGTGAAGTAAAACACTGTGGCAGAAACAGCCATCGAGAATTTCGCCTGATATCTTAAACACGAACACGAAAGCCGGCCTCAAGCATTTGATGCGTTTCAAAGATATACAACTGGAGCAACGGGAGATGTTCTCGGCGGTTCTAGTTTATTCAATCTCTTGCTAACGCCTCACTGGCACTTATTTCTGCACAACGCTGCTGGGCGCATGTCTGGACTAAATGGATTCAAATTCATCTCCCTTACTCTCAAGAATTTGTTTTGACCCCCCCACCACTTTTGCTTACCATTTCCTCATCGACCTTGTTCGCCATTATTCGGGGCAGAGGTGGAAGCATGGGTATCAGTGGAAGAATTTATTCACTTGGGCCGCATACCTGACACCCGACCCATTCACATGCGCGAACAGCGCATCGACTTAGACCGTGTTTGCATCTGACAAGCATCGTTTGTCTCGACAACACGGTGGCTTGTATTTGGTATATCATGCATCGTTATCCCGATAGTTTTGGGTTGCATTTCGAGTCCCGAACATCGGTAGCGGGTCCGCTCCTCAGGTTCCTTCGCTTCATTAGCGTTTATGCTTACTCAGATGTGTAGACCAATGCACGCGTATAGATATGCACTGTGTACTTATGCTGATTTGGCTCTCTCTTTCTCTAGGGCGCCGGTACCTGAATTCTCACCTCATCCGGGCTGTGCTTGCACGACTATTGAATACTGTTTTGTACAAGCAAGTATAAATTCAGATCCCTACAATTCCATCTTAATTTGATCACAAATGTTATAAAAAGTATCAGTACCCTATTGTTACACTATCCGTTCTGTCTGTCAGTCTGTGTATCATGGTTTCGGAATTCAAACAATTCCTAGATTCCCACTTCGCGGATCATAAGTACAGGAAGCGCGTCCCACCTGAATAGCCTATAGCGCAGCTGCAGTATGCTGCCAACGCGCAGCAATCTGTGACGTGGTTCTGCCCATTTGACTCATCTAATTACAATGGAGCAACCATGGGATGTATTTGTATGTATTTGGCTGGCTTGCCGAACAACCTCCTCGTGGTGCCAGCTGGGTGGTTCGGGATTTTCCCGTTCCAGCAAATGGTTCGGCGGCAGTGTTCCAGGACGTGGTGGGTTTTCGCCTGGCAAGCGTTCTCCCTATAAAAAGCCACATATGTCCGTTTAACAACACTGTGACGTGGCGGACGTGACTCGCCACTAAATAAAGTCACTGCCCCTTGCTTCATCCTGGCGAAGCATTGTATTCCAGCAAGTTGATGCTGTAATTTCGGGGAGTATTGGGCCCCTGTTTGGCAAAGGAACAAACGAAAGGCGTATGAACTGATCAATCAGTCACCGGCTCCCAATGGGCGCGATTCCCTGAATTCGCTCCGCTGCCTTGCGGACAGGCTATTCAGCCAAAGGCTCGGGGTGGTGTCCCCTAAGTCAACACCCTACTTCGGCTTGGGCAACCGGGTAGTATTTCGCCCTCTGAGGAAACCATGGACATTGTTGTGTTGTTTTTTATTTTACTGTTTCTGTACCTTCGTTTGAATCCCATGGTTTCTGATGGCATTATGTCTGTCAGCAGACTTTTGCAAAATATATATATATATATATATATTTGTAAATTATCTATTTGCAATATTTACTATTCACAGCACTCAGGAATGTGGAACCTTATTACCAGTGTGCAGTCGTTCTCTGGAATGTACACCCAGCAACATTTCGAACTGCTGCACCGATTTGGCCTTCACGACCTGTTCTTGCAGAATATTCCAATCATTTACCGATCCGTTCGAAGCACAGAGAATGGGCAAATCGCTTCATACCCATGACCACAAACTTATAATGGTGTCCGCGTGTGCTGCATGGCGTACGCAAGGGGACTAGCGGCCACAAGATGCTAAAGTTCCCGGGATGTGATGTGCGCTAGATCACACTGAGGTCGATTCGCATTCGGGGATATGACATAATGTTCGACTCCTGGCATCTCCCAGTGCTCTTCGTATGGCAATCGTCGTAAACTCGAAATTTACTTGGCGGCGAAATGCAGGACCCGTTCTATCTTCTGTGTTTCGTCTCGAGTGATCGGATATATATTGTATACTATACATAGCCTATGGTACAGATATTGTGCCATCGGAATCATGGCTGAATAGGAAAACAGTAGGAATAATAGGTAAATAACATCAACAACAAAAGCTTTTTAGTCCAGTTTGCCACTCACAGCTTTTGGAATATCTTCAGTTTGCTTTTTTAAGGGGAGCAAAGAGGGACACCGCAACACACGGATGCACACGTCCGCCACTGACATCGATCTTGAGCCATGGTTTCCAAGGTCTTCAATCAACAGGTATCCACATCTCTTAGACCCCAACCAGGTAGTTGACAACAACTGACCGAGGCCAAATGTTTTGTCAGCTTTTCCTTGCGGCTTTTCCAAGTTACAGACTGTCCACCAGACCGTCTCTTCCAACCCTGTCCAGCAATCGCAAACAATGCAGGACGCGTGTAACGCTGGACAGGCATGCGCAATACGTTTCCCAGCCACCGCAGTTGATGCAGTGAGACGAACTACTCGAGAGACTAGCTTCCTCGCCCCAAGACACGCTGTCTAACTTTCAGCTTGCTTACGTGATACCACCACCACACACGGGTAATGGACCGCAGACAGCGGTGCTCGAAGACGGATAGCCTGCGCAAGTCATCTTTACGAATGGGCCAGGTCTCGCATCCGTACAACAGTACAGCACGAACAGTTGCACAATAGACCTGCCCTTTGATGGAGAGACGAATGTCGTGGCGACGCCACAAGTGCCTTAGCCTAGAAAAAGCGATGCGTGCTCTCGAGATGCGCATCGAAATCTCGTCTCCAACAGCCCCGCTACCAGTGATGCAACTTCCCAAGTAGACAGAGTTCTTCACAACCTCTAGTATTTCACTACCAACAGTGAGTGCAGGCAGAGGCACCTGCCAGTCTTTGTAGAGAGCCTTGCATTTGGATGGCGAAAACTACATACCACACTTTGATGCTTCAATCGCCAAGCGGATGGTAAGTGAATGAATGGTACTCCATTATTGGTCTTGTGATGGAAGAGAAGTGGCGAACGGCAACATCTTCAAACCAATTTCGGAAGCTGCGTACGAACGCATAAATCATGCGCAGTTTGTTACTAAATAGACTGTCCGTGTTATACACAGACTTCAAATCGCAGCGCAAGAATACACCTAGGTCATTCATGGAAGGCGTGGGATGTTGCGATTATCCTTCGAGGGTGTAAGTTCGGCCGTCAACACTCTTCCTCAGGCTCATGAATACTGACTTGCTTGGCTTGACCGGGGACGGACTTCTGTAGACCACATGGAGAGGCGGTGAGGGCCTTGCTGAACTAGGCGGCAGTCGTCATGGGTGCTAATCACCTTCCACATCTTTAGATCATTCGGGAACAGAGCACATGGCGACTGTGGAACCTGAGATAGATCGTTGATGTGGATTAGGAACAGAGTGGGCCCTAACATCGTGCAATTTGGTGCACTAATAGTAGTGGAAAGTCATCAGTTAAATATCCATCAAACTGTACCATACACTTTCTCTCAACGAAGAACTCTTGGATCAACTGGTGTAGCGACTCACCAACACCGCATACTCTCAACTTGTGGAGGAAGACTACATGATTTGCCTTGTCGAACACTGTTGATATCGATGTCGACAGACTTCCCTGGCTGGCTAACCGAACAACCACGTGGTGTCAACTGGGTGGTTCGGGTTAATCCCGGTCCAGATAATAGTTCGGCGGCAGTGTTCCAGAACGTGGTGGGTTTTCGCCCGGAAAGCGTCCTCCCTATCAAAAACCACCAATGTCTGCTTAACAACACTGTGAGGTGGCGGATGTGACTCGTCACTGCCTCTTGCCATACCGGAGGATCTTACACATTTCGCAAGCATCTGCCACTGCAAAGTTTTCGTCCGATCCTCTCCTATATTAGCAAATTCATCGAACAAACGCACTCACTCAACACATGCACCCACATACATACTACGCATATACACACATATATATTCAGTACGAATTTATTAACTTGTATCATTACTGATATTACGGCGTTTGTATTTCCAAGATCATGCCTTTGAAGGCGTCTCGCACTGTCGAGAATAAATCACTTACTTATTTATTCATGCCTTGTCACCGGCAGCTTAATAATACTTTAGGGATGTGTAGGTGTTACTTGGTCTCTATTCGAACAGCTGTAGTCTGTACACTTCACCATTTTCTCGATAACCTTGGCCAAAGTAGGTGTCGGGCAAATTGCGGCATGTAATTTAATTACGACGAACCAAATCAATTGGCCTCAGTTATCCACTTTGCTGGGGTCACTGCCTTCCGGAGGCGGTTTTTCCATTGAAGATTCCCAGTAGCTGAGCCAGTCGGACAGTGACCTGTTGAGATGAGATAATGACCTACAGCGACTTGACTATCAGTGCGAGCAGTCCGCCAGAGCGAGCAGATTTGGTACCGTCAAGGATGTCATGCTTCTAGAATGTGGAAAAACAGAACTTTGAGTTCGGTAAGCGCAGTACACGTCGAGCCCCCTACAGACATCTGGTCATTTGCCACCAACGCAGATGCACATTCGGTGCTGGGTACTAGCGGCTGTCCGTTCGTGCCATCTAGCGCTGGTAGGTCACCTGACGGTTTCAGGCGCCACTTCACGTACGCAAAGATTCTCTTCGGGGTGGCCTTTGTGACAGTCGCGAGCTGTTGCTCTAAATGCCGGCGCTTGCTCAATTTTGCACAGTTGCAAATATTTTTCTGTTTCTTATACGTCTCATAGTCGTTGGAACAGCTGGAGAAGAGGAATTGGTCTCACAATCTTCGTCATCGCCGAGCGATTTTGCCATGCTCCTAGTCAAACGAATGTGACTTGACTGGACCAGATTTCAGGGACTTCAGTGGTACAAACTGAGAAAACGATAATGTCACTCCCTCTTTTACAACAATTCAGTAGTCTTCCACAGATACAGCTTGGGGTAGAGACCAGTCCACTTGACTCGCAGCTCGATTCAGAAGTCCTTACCTTTAACGAAATTGCATGCTAATCGCGTAGTTGTGTACACTTTCTTATTTCGCTGTTTTTCAGCCGCATTTTATCACACCTGCATGGGTTTACACTCACTCGATCCGACTTCTTCAGCGTTACCTCGTGCATTCCATCTTTCGGATCTAGCTTGTGTGGAGCACCTTTTATCTCCCGCAGAAACATACTCGAGGAATATCCCGAATCTCGAACCATACAGCAACCTTTGTGGTCTTAAACGAAAGCCAACTCCACCTTTTTTATGACGAGTCATCAACCAACAAATCCGTCTCGAGAATCTGCAACCCATTCAAAAAACGATTGGCCGCCGACCTTACATCGGTCGATATAAACTCACTTCCTTCATCCGTTCCACCCAACACACTTTTCGTCTCCGAGAAGCTTTTATGCATGTACACAAAGGGCCAAGGTTTACTCAGCAAATTCGGTGAATTAAGACTTCCACACGCGTCAGCAGCTTGGGACCTCATCGCTATCACAGAAACATGGTTGCGTTGTGAGATAACGGATTCCGAAATCACGCACAGATATGTCCATTGTCCGGGATGATCGAACCAGCAAAGGTGGGTGGGGCAACCCTCTACTTTCGTAACAATATGCAGAGCGAACGCATCCATGATTCAGAAACCCATGTACCTGACTCCATTTGATGCAGCTTACAGTTAAGAGGGAACCATCTTGGCCTAGTGGCTGTTGTTTACCGCGCATCATCGTCCACATCTGAGATGGACTGCAAATTGGTGACTGCATTGAGGCAGATGATAAACAGGAAGTACAGTCACATTCTAGTCGTTGGCAATTTCAACTTACGTGCTCTAGAATCCCAGGCCACACCAGGAGAGCAATTCAAGGCAGATGTGCATGACCTTGTCTCACACTTTCCGCTTTATGGCCACGTCACTTCCCCACCACATTCAGGGGAAATAACAGACCATCCATATTGGACCGAATATTCACTACTGTAGAACTGATGATCGAGAGAGTGGCAATCGATACTCCTCTAAGCCGCAGTGATCATACGATTTTGCATTTAATGGACTATTGTTGTGCTAACTATCCCGCGAACAGAACTCAAATGACGCGAACTGTAACCAGTTAATGACTCCATAACCCGACTCGTTGAGGCGACCGACTGGAGTCTCCTAACCGAGGATGCACCCGATACTGCCTGGGCACGTTTCGTCAATAAGTTTAGCACCTTGGTTAATGGGGCATTGGAAACCAAGTCTCTCAGTTTGACAAACATGGCGTCGTTTATACGGAGTACGACACGTAAACGCATGGTAATACGCAACGCGACCTGGCATACCCACAAAACCGATCCGAGTCCAAGTATCTGAAAGGCATGTGTTGTCCCCCATGCCCACTGTAACAAATTAGTACGTGAGGATAAAGTGGATTATCAACTTGCTTTAGCCGAGAGATTAACTTCAAATCATAAGCTTCTGCACAAGCACGTGAACAGCCTTCGCAAGATGCAAAGTGGAGTTCCCCCCCCTCTTCAAACAGCGGATGATCTAACTCGGACTGCTAAAGAAGCATCGAATGTTCTGCAACAACAATATGCACCAAGGTTTCATTGCATCCCGTGGTCTTCTGAATCTTTGGAATCTATGGTGCGCACACCAGAACTCACTCATATAAATTTTACGGCAGACATCTTGATGAGAAAGCTGCTATCCATGCGCCTGCACACCTGTCCAGGAATTGATGACATCCGCCCAAAGACGCTTGCTGTGGCGGCTACTATTTTGGATAAACCTTTGACGCGGCTGTTCCAGCACTGCCTTGACGAGCAGCACGTTCCTGGAATGTGGAAACACGGAAAAATAACTCCCATTTACAAAGTGGGTAGTCGTTCCGACCCAGCTAATTACTGACAAGCGACTCTCCTACCAGTTCTTTCAAAAAATATAGTGAGTATCATTGCCGACGCACTCATGTCTTATCTGGACGGCTTTGGTCACATTGCTCAGCAGCAACACGGCTTCCGCCAGAATCGGTCGTGCACAACCAATCTATTGTTAGCACGAGACAGCTGGACCGAAACTGTGGACGCTGGTGCAGGAGTTGATGTGGCTTACCTTGATTTCTCTAAGGCATTCGACCGGTTGGACCATCGTATCCTTCTCACCAAACTTCAAGGATGTGGCATTGGGGACCTTCTCCTCGGGTGGATCTGCAAATTTTCTCTCGCACAGGCGTCTGGAGTTGAGAATACGTGAATCCATGTCAGACCCAATTCACGTCGAATGCGGAGTGCCACAGGGTTCGGTATTGGGCCCCGTCTATTCTTGGTCTTCATAAACGATCTAGTGAGTCAAATTGCGTCAAACTGTTTACTCTACGCCGATGACATCAAAGTTTGGCGAGTGATCAGAGCTCCAGAAGACTGTATCCAGCTTCAAATCGTCCTTGACAAGATTTATGGATGGTCGGTCCAAAATCGCCTTCTCTTCAATGAGGCTAAATGTCGAGTGCTCCATTTAAGACACCGAATGGCTCAAAAATATAAGCTGAGGGACCAGGATCTGCCACACTGTTCTCACGAAAAGGATCTCGGTGTGTTGGTCCAGGAAGATCTCGGCTGCTCGGAGCAGTCCCAAAGGGCATCGCAAAAGGGGATCCAAATCGTGGGGCTTTTACGGACAGCTTTCGGGCAATTCGAACCGTCAGTTTTCAGTCAAATACTTCCTGATTATATACGCCCACATGTTGAATATGCAATTCAAGCATGGCACCCATGGCTAAAGCGGGGTCTCACGGTCTTGGAGCTTCCACAACATCAGGTGACCAAAAATGTCAAGGGACTGCGCCACTTGTCATACGAACAGCGCCTCATTGTGTTTGGCATTTTCAATGAACGTTATCGCCGTTTGCTTGATGACCTAATCATGGTTTAGCAAATATTAAACAGCACTAATCACCCACGCCATCACCTATTGAAGCTGAATCACAATAACAAACGTGGTGTGCCTCATTGCTCAATGCTAAGTCCCCGGTTGTTTTTGGTACTTATCAATGACCTCACATAGGCAATTACATCTAACTTACTGCTGTTTGCCGATGAAGTCAAGATTTGGCGTAAGGTTCAGGAGAATACTGACCAGCAACGGCTTCCTTGTGATCTAGACACGGTACATCAGTGGTCCATCCCAAATTCACTGCCATTCAGTGTTAGTTAATGTAAGGTGCTCTCCACACGACATCAGAGCAATCACTGGTACAGGCTCGGAACACATGTGCTGCAGCGAGTTGCCACCGAATGTGATTTGGGCGTACTTGTTCAGGAGTATCTGAGTTGTTCCAGGCAATCCGCGGAAGTCTCCAAAACTGGTAACCAACATATGGGCCTGTTACAACGGGCGTTCGGACAAATAGATCGCTCTATTTTCTGGCAGATGCATAGTGCTTATGTTCATTCTTATGTCGAATGTGCAATTCAAGCCTGGCACTCATGGCTAAAACACAAACTTAGTGTATTAGGGCGGCGCCAACATCGAGAACCAAATTAAATTATTGCAATCTACAACCTTCCATATGAGGAGAAGGTAGAACAATTGGGGGTATTCAGCGGATGTTACCGCCGCTGACGAGGTGACCTGATAACGGTGTACGTAATTCTGCACGATCCACATCATATATGCCGCTTTTCACTTCAGCAGTGATACCAATTGAGAGGTTACTCACTCAATGGGGCAGAACAATACAGCCGCCTGGATTGCCGCAGGAATTTATTTTCCATCCGCTTGTGTCACCCGTGGAATGTTCATCCAGTATCGGTCATTTCTGCACCATCACTGTCCATATTTGAAAGATGTTTGGATAACTTACTTAATCATCTGCACTTTTTTTTACCTAGTACTACATCGCAATTCCACTCCTAGAATATACTTTGGATTAATTTGCTGTTACCTGTTTGTGCTGTGAAACTACACAGATCGCAAGACAACAGCTTTTAAACTCCAATAACCCACTGCTATTCAGTAGTTCGATAACCCTGCAAAACCACCCCAAGGGACATGTAAACCATTGCTTCTTAATCCGTATACATTCATTGTACATTTGCTTGTGCTTGTGTCCTAATGACTTACCAAGTCCTATTTGTTAAGAGTAACACCAGCAGGGTAGATCTCATCGAGTAACTGTGTATTCGACATTTTGATAAGGCAGAGAGAAGACAGAGGTTGCGATATGTCAACATTTCGATTGTTCTCTTCAGTCGCAAATACAATACGAGCAGAAACACACAAATGGTTATATACATGGAAAAAGTAAGCACCACCAATCAAAATGCCACAGTCAAGACCATGGCGACCGAATTGATTGCCTCAAGAGTTTCTGTGCATATAGCACAGGTTGATAGGCCCTAATTAACAACGCCTCACTAATTGCTAGCATTATCGGGTTTTTGTTACGTAATAACACTTTAAACACTGCCTCGGGGTTCACTTGATGACGGGTTCTCATGAGGTGCTTGATGAAAGACGAGGCCGAGCTCTTATTGATCCACAGATTCGTCCCATGTTGTTACGTAATCACTTGTTCCAACAACTTTGCCAAATGTTCAGCTACCATCTGAGCTAACTGACGGTTTGTTCTGCCTATGTAAATGCCACCGCAACCGCAGGTGAACTGATAAACAACGTGAGATGCCGAACTAACCGACGAGATGCTCTGACGGTTATGAAGAACAAGTGCACACGTGGTATGCCTGAGTCGCAACTGGGCTATCGTGTAGGTTCGCGTTAGGGCGGACCGGAGCTTGCGTCCAATATCAATTGCCACATGGTCCCCCTTGAACGGCAAGAACAAATAAACATCCTTTTTCTCAGCCGTCAACACCGGTGTTTTCACGCTGGGAAGTCGGCTGTGTAGTTGAATAAACTTCTCAGGATATCCATTAGAAATTAAGGTCTTGAGTAGATATTCTTCTTCGGCTTGTAACGTTTCGGGGCTGCAAATACGTCTAACCCGGTAGAAGCGAGTTTTCACTAGGCCACGTTTGTATGCGATCTGGTTGAAGCATGAAAAATGAAGGCACTGTCCAGTCCAAGTCGCTTTGAGGTGAACAGTGCGCTGCAACCTACCTTCAGCCCGTCTTCTAATCAGTAAATCCAAAAACGTCAGGCAATTGTGTTGTTCCACTTTATGGGATACCGACAGATTAGGGTGCATCGAATTCAGGATGTTCAGCAGCCGGGTAAAATGTTTCCTGTTAGTGAAGACTAAAATGTCATCCACATATCGTCTGTACAATTTCGCTTCGTCAATGCTGGCAGGAACTTGCCTTTCTATCAGGCGGAGGAAGATGTCGGCTAAAACTGGTCCCAAAGGGCTGCCCATAGCGACTCCGTTGTGTTTGGGACTGAAGAAAACAAGCGAAATGTTGACATATCGCAATCTCTGTCTACTCTCTGCCTTAACGAAATGGCTGAAGGGGACCCACCGTGTATTCGACAATTGGAAGTCAGATAAATCGATAAAAACCATGGTGGGGATGTGGCAAGAAGTAGATTTTTAGATGAGGTGGTGGGCGGATGGCTGAACATACTGGTTGATAGATTGAGACACGAATAAACGTGTGAACAGAGACTGGGATAGAGGACACAGATGGAGACAAGGGTATATGCAGACAGATAAATACACTAGACTAAGTGTGATGGGCTTCGCGGCAGGCTAACTGATCGCCTACTTCAGCCTAATATGAGTAGTCCCTGTCGGGATTGTCTGCGCACGTATTTTTCAAGCAGTTTAATTGAGCGATATCCGTTCAGATTAACTCTTACTCATGCTGACACCATTGCTAAGGAAGCATGAAGTGGAGACATTTGTTCTTGTTCTATCCAAGTGACCGATAGCGAAAACTGGTTAAATGCTGGGCGCCCTTGGAAATTGAACAATATTTAATCTACAGAAAATGGTTTTCTTATCCGGAACGCCTCGATTATGTACGTCATAACGATGTACGGTGTGTTAAACTATCACTGTTAATCCCTAGCTAGTCTTCATAAAATTGCCTACCGGTAGCATCAAAAGTAACTATGTTATATATTTATTTATTTATTCACAGTCTGTTAACAGACATTGTGCCATCAGAACCATGGCAGAAGAAAAAAGTGAAGATGTGAACATGAACTGCGATTAAAAAATATGGGAAACGATTTTTTGGCTTTACACACGCCATTTTGTTTTTTGTATTGTTTTGTGAGTTTTTGTGTGCATCAAACGGATGGTAAAATGGCAGAACAACATTGACGCCACTGATGTCTGTTGCGGGCCATGACGTCTAATGTTTCCAACCACTGCAATTCAGCATCTCGTGGTCCCCAACCTAGAAGACGGACTGGTCCGACTGCCGGCAAACTTGAAGTTGCCTTCATGCTCCTTCACGTCATTGGCTGTCCACCGCGGCACTTTTTCCAATCGCTCCCTGAGAGTGCAAATAGCGCTCATTGTGGAAGGCGCTGGGCTGGCATGCGCAAAACGTGCCCGAGCCAACGCATGCGATGTCGGAGAATAACATCCTGAAGACTGACACTATTCGTCCCAAGCACGCGGTCCCGCACCTCTGCGTTGCTTACGTGGTGTTGCCGCCACACCCGAGCAATCCTTCGTAGACGGCGATTATCGAAGACTGACAGCCGCTTCATATCTTCCGAGCGAATAGGCCAAGTCTCACAGCCGTACAAGAGTACTGCACGGACGGAAGCATTGTACACCGTGCCCTTGAGCTTGAGACTGACATCACGACGATGCCATAGGTGTCTCAGTTTGATGAATGCAAGGCGGGCCTTTGAAATCCGTTGTGAGACTTCATCCCCAACGCCACCACCAGCCTTGATGCAACTCCCTAGATAAGTAAAGCAAGGGACTTGCTCCAGAACATGTCCAGCAATGGTGAGCGCGGGTCCAGGCACTTGCCAGTCCTGGAGCAGCGTTTTACATTTTCTCGGAGTGAAGCACAAGCCATACTTAGACGCCTCCATCGCCAAGCGGTCCAAAGCGCTCTGGACGGATTGCGGGTCGTCCCCCAGCAAGGCGATGTCATCGGCGTAGTCCAATTCTGTGAATCTGTCTCCAGGGAGGAGCTCAACACCGCAGTCCTGGACACCTTCCAGTGCTCTTTGGAGAACACCTCCGATGGCGAAATTGAAGAGGAAATTTGAAATAGGGCAACCTTGGCGAACACCACTCGTCACAGCAAATGAAGAAGAGTGCGTACCGTAGGCCCTGACTTTGCCCGTCATGTGACTGTAAAGTTCTTTCAGGATGGTTACAAACTTGTCGGGCATACCTTTCTTCAGTAAACAGTTCCACAACGCAGATCTATCTACTGAATCAAATGCCGCTCGGATGTCCAAAAACACTACGATTGTTGGCCGCCGGTGGATGTGACGAAGTTCGAGAACTTGCCGAAACATGAAGATTTGGTCGATGCAATCGCGGCCTGGACGAAATCCGGCTTGTTCTTCTCGGGAAATCTACTCTCTAGTCGTTGAAATCCTGCTAAGCAGGACCGACACGAAGATTTTGGATGCGACAGAGATTAACGAGATTCCACGGTAGTTGCAACAATCGGCGTGGGAGCCTTTCTTGTGAATCGGAACAATGACCGATTATCCCCATGCGTTCGGAACTTTCGCTGACAAGTACACTCCCGCCATCTTTGAATAGAGCCGGTGGTAGGTTGTCGGGACCCGGTGCCTTCTGGCGTTTCAAAGATTGGATTGCATTTCGAATCTCTGCTTCATTTAAGGGGGGAGCTGTGGAGACAGGCCAAGCATCATACATTAGGGCTGGAGGTGTCACATGAGGCTGTGTTGGGTGGTTGAATTGAAGAGCGAAATGCTCTGCCCAGCGACCCAATCGCCTGTGAAGATTGGTGATCATCGTGCCGTCTGATTCTCAAATCGTCTGGCTGATAGCGTGGAAATTGCAACCAGTGGCCCTGATAATGTAAAATAGACGGCGGAAGTTGCCAGCCGATGCAGCGGCTTCCATCTCATCAGGTTGTTTTGACCACCAAGATTCACGATTATAGCGAAGGCTTGCTTTCAGCTGTTGCGTAATAGAACGGCAGTGTTCGTTGTACTCTGCGCCAGCAGGCACCGCTCGTCGGCGATCCAGCAATTTCGAGGATCTTCCCGAGATCCAGGTTTTGGGAGTGGAGCGAGCGAGGTCACAGCTGGACAAACTGGCCGACAGCAAGGCTTTTTGCGGACTTGACCATTGTTGATCAACATCCAGAGTGTCAGAGAGAGCGAGATTTGCACGAAGGCCTTGTTGCTACTCTTTCTTTACCATTGGGTCCTCTAACTTGTAGGTGTTCAGTCGGGTGTGTTTTGACCTAGGTGAACCACCGAAACGCATGCAAACGGTCGCACACACCAGTGCATGATCAATATCGATGCATGTTGACCAAAATGATCGGCAGTCGCCTACGCTGCCGCGCCACCTGCGACTTATAGCTATGTGGTCAATCTGTGACCAGCGCTGGGTTGATGATGGGGGGCGCCAAGTGGCGTACTGCCGTCCAGGATGACCAAAGCTGGTGCTGGAGAGGAATAGTTGAGGATCAGCACACAGACTGAGCAGTCTCTCTCCATTGTCTGAGCGAACATCATCATATCCATGCAGTCCCCCGAGGTGGCGCTCACATAACAGCAGACGACCGACACGCGCGTTGAAGTCACCTGCCAAAACAATGATACCTGTTTTAGGAGCCCTTAGGAGCAGCTCATGAAGGTTCTGGTAGAACTGGTCTTTGACGGTGTCCGGGCTACAGTCAGTGGGCGCGTAGGCAGAGATCATGAAGAGAGCATGCTTTTCGACTCGACATCTGCTAACTTTACAAGAGCCATGGAGCCTCATCGCACAAAGGCGTCTATTGATCGGAATGCAATCAATCAAAGCAGTCTCGGCTCTAGCACTGAGGACGATTCCAACACCAGCTTGCCCAAATGCGACAGATTCGGCGTCACCAGAGAGGTATAGATGGAAGCGGGTGCGTGGGTGGAGTGGTGACACCAGCTGGTAGACGGAGTTAGCGTCCTGGAATCGTGTTTCAGTCGAGCATCAGATATCAATTCCAAGGGTCTCTAGCGTGCGTGCAAGTCCAGCTTGCTGACCGCTCTGCAATAATGTGCGTACGTTGAAGGCTGCAAGTTTGAACTGCGTTCCGGGTTGCAGGAGCGAAGATGGGCGACTTTGGGACCGGCAACTCTCTGTTGAGTACTGTGTGGTTGAGTTGGCAGATGTCACGGGAACAGCTTCACCAGTGTAGGTAGGGTTGCTCGCCTTAGAGGAATCAGATAACAATGGGTGTGAATGGTACAAGGGCAGGATAGGTAAAATGGTGGCGTGTGCTTGTGCAGTTGGCATAGTGACATGAGTGAATAGCATGGTAGTAGCAAAAGTAGCAGATATACCTTAAAGAAGAATTACATTTCTTACCTCGTAAACTTCGGACTTTAGGCTCATATGCTTCAAGTATCTTTCCCATTCTTTTCCAATCAAATCAGTGGGTGGTTGACCAAGTTTCAAGCGACGCTGTCCCAAAGCGACTTCATCACGCCTCTCCTGAATAATCGGTAAAAATGTATCATCTAATTAACCAGTCGCCGGAAGCTTGTCCAATTATTGCATTCATTAACACTTACACAAAAGTAATCATGTTTTACCGTTGATTATGATGCAAAAGAAATAAGTGACTGCAACCATCTTAGGATGAAAGCAAATGTCGGTGACATTGTTTCATGCTTTCCAGCATGGACTAAATCTGATGGGCGGAAACTTGTTGTTTGAATTGGATGACAACCTCCAATACATCAGAGGCTGCGCTCATATAACACGAGCGTAGTCATGGAAGCTCGTAAATGAAAAAATGCACAACAAGCGCAAAGGGAACATGGCTACTCAGGTGACATGCTTGTCCATAAAGCAAGGATCTGACCAGATCATCTGTGGTGGGATCGTTTACAAACGGTTGGTCCAAGCTGGAATCCACAATAAAGGATTATATGTGGTGCTAGCTGGTAGTCGGGTTAGGCGGCGACTACAATCGCATCACTGGTGCCGACTGCGAACCGTGATCTCAAACCAACATTGGATAGGTTGCGTGGACCTCAATCTGGGGGTCGCAATGATATAAAATCCCTCGTTTCAAACAAAAGCGACTCCATTCCTCCTTTCAAAGTTAGGATGTGCCTCTTCTCATGTTGTATTACGATATTTTGGCGTAAACATGACCAATCTTTTATATGGGTTGCTAAGGCCTGAATATAACTTGATCCCCGGTAGCTGCCCCTGGCGAGGAAGCACCATGCCGATGTAACCTGTATGAAATCAGAAAACAAGTCAATGCCAAATATCGTCACATAAACGGATTCTATGCTCATGGTGGTGGTAGCGAAGCGTCGATGCAGTGTACCACCGTACTGGTGATGCCCCCTTCTTTCTCCTCCTTTTCTTCTTCACTGACTTATAATCTGCGTCACAGCCACGCTTAATCCTCGCACACTCTCTCCACTTATGAGTACTATTGGACTGTCTCTGTGATAAAGAACCCTAAAAAGTAAGAATTCTAGATGTGAGCAACATTCTGATTGGCGCTTATTCGGAAGTCAGACTGTCCGCACCGTCCTGTCGGTATTACTGGCTCAGTTTAATTAATTGAGAGTCCGTCGAAGCAGCTCCCAAACCAGATGAACTCGCAATTAATTACCTCAGAAACCCCCTACTCATTAATACATCAGTTTGTTAATAACTGTGCTTCGATTGGCGAAGTGCGATGGCTCTTCTTGCCATAGTTCGGATCGCCAAGGTACTAGGAGTTAGCGATGATGGGGAAAATCAATTAATACATCGAATTTAATACAAGGAGATAAAGGGTACTGGAGGTTTCGTGAGTAACTTAAGGAGCTAGGGGCAGCAGTGCCATGTCTGATGTTTTACACCTATGATGCGTCACATTTCGTCTCTCCCATCCACAAAGAAGACACCTACCAGTCTGAGAAAGTCCATCGTTCAATTCTTTTGTGTCCTCGCCAAACTAGGTTCAGCAAAGTTGAGGGTTTCGGTGTGTCTCTCTCTCTTCCCTGCACTCCACGACCGACGATATCGTCTTGGTTTAGACTCATCAGGCAGAGATAGCCTTAGCTGGAAGTAAAACTCGGCGCATAGTGCTTGGCGGCTATCGCCATGATCACTAGGTCATTGAGCTCCGCGAGCGGTACAGCAAAGTACAGTACAACAAAGTCAATGTTGCACGTCGGAGTAGGCTGTCAGCTGGTACACAGGAGCATGACCCAACAAACGCAGGTGGTTCAAGTTTAAAAGACACTCCATTGTCGTGCCAAGGAGACTGCCAAGCACCATTGACCTTAGTAAGGCGTCTGACAAGGTGTACCATGAGGTCGTCCTCCACAGACTGAGACTGCAGGGTGTTGGTGGCTCGCTGCACCGGTGGATCAGGAAACTCCTTGTTGTTCGAAAATAGAGGGTGCTGGTTGGCAACCATCTGGTATCCCACAACAGGTGCCGTTCCTTATGGCACGGTACTGGGGCCCAGTTTGTTTCTGATCCACACAAACATTATGCCTCAGTTTCGCCGTTCGCCTTTTGTACTGTTTACAAATTACTCGGTGCAGCGAGTAATCGGTGCGCTCGATGACTGCGACCTGCTTCAGGGTGACCTTGACCGCTTCTCTATGTGGTGTGCAGAGATTAACCTTCCAACAAAGTCAGCTGGGTAAGGGTGGACATGCTCGAACCTAAACTGTGGCCAGTCACCCGTTGCATCCCACGCCTTTCGTGAAAGACCTCGGTGTACTCTTACTCTACGATCTGAAGTCCGTGGAAAACACTAATAAGCTCCACTAAAACCGCCCTCGTGGGTTTTACGCGCTCAAACACAGCCTCTCCCAAGTGATTGCCACTCACCTATTCGTTTTAATTTTAAGACCAATGCTAGAGTACGGCTCTCATGCATTCTGTCCTATTACCTTGGGTGAGGTGCAAAGGATTGAGCGGGTACAGCATGTGATCCGCAGGCTCATCCCCACTTTACGTGGTGTGCTCTACGAAGACAAATGCAAAAGGGTCTGGCTTTACACCCTGTCTTATCGTCGAGGGTGGGTTGACGTCATCATGGCACACTGGATATTACACCTTGGTGATTACCTCATGTTGTGGCCGCTGCTCTATATGTACAAAACAAGTTGGACACGATGACACTGGTACAAACATGTATCACCGGATTTGAAGCCCATCGTTCACCAGCTCTTCAGATGGAGAGTACTAAATATGTGGGGCAGATTAGCACCACACGTCGTCGAGGCAAATTTGCTATCGGGATTCAAGAAATTCTTGGGCAAACACTTTACTGACATGAAATATCCGGAATGCTCGCCAACAGAGTAGGGGTTTTAGATGCAGCCACATGGAAATACCTCTTCTTGCCGCTTCCTTGGAGTATTCAGTATCCAGTTTCATCCTAACTGTGAACCATACCAGAGATCTTTAGAAATACGCTCCACCAGATTCTCTTATGCATACATGTGGAACCGATCGTACTCACTTTTGGTGGCGATCGTCGATTGGATTGATGGCTCCGAAGAGGTTGCCTTCGCAATGGTTGATGATTGCTACAACCATTCATCGTGAGATACTCAAAGACGGCTATCTGTTATCATCATAGACTGTTTCCACCATGTAGTGGGATCACCCAGGCAGGCGACCACTCACTGAGTCTCGCAAACAGTATATTCGACTGCGATTCGACCGATCGCCTCGCTTTTCATTCGAAGCCAGCTCGCTTTCATTTCGATTGGTCAATCTCACCATATCCTTGATCGGATAAGTTAAAAAGCATCTGCAGTACGCCGTGCATACGCCTCGTTGCCATGAGAACACCCCAGTCGCGCATGGGCTTGTGTATACTGCGAGGCCGTCGCACCTACGCAGATTTGAACCGGCGCCATTTGGATTACAGGGCAAGTTTCTATCCTGTCGGTCACCGGTCGACTTGGAGAGTTCATTGGTAAGGTGAAGTCAAAACTGCAATAGAGTTTGACGCAGACAAGGGCAGAGCTTGTTGAATCTACTAGAGAAATGTCTTTATTGATATGCTTGAGATGCAAATCTCACAAACCTTTTATAGTCATACCTCCTCATAGAGGTTAACCATATTTGTTCGGTGTGGTCTAAGTCAGCATCAGAAAAGGGGGACCAATACATCGATAGCTTGCGCACATGTTGTTCAAGGGCCTTGTGACTCATCTATCTTCTCCATGTTGCTCAATGTTTGCGTTCTCTCATAAGCAGGTGCGCAATCAATTTTAACCAACTCGGCAACTCAGATTGCGTTGCACTAAGGACCCAGAAACATGCGTCAACAACTAAGTGTATTCAGAGCCTTATATGAACGTTAGCTACCTATTGGTGTACCAAACATTTCGAAACTCTAATCATGTGTTCCTTATTATATTGAACTTTGATCGCAGCACCAACCTGTGAGACACGTACGTGAAACTGAGTGAATATTACAGCCATCAGAAGCGCTATGGATATAAGATTTTCTTTCTTGCTTGTCGACTGTTATCTCTACGGAATTCACTTATTTCGGCTTTTATTGGCTGTTTTCAACAAGTGTCTGAACGTTGCATTTAATGCGTTTTCCACGTTTGAAACATCACTTTAACACCATAGCCACCTTACACTGCCGGGCACATAGGCGCGCTGAAGCAGCGCAAACAAGTGGGCGTTGTTATCGTTCCAATAGAAAGGTGTAATAAAACGTCGGTCTGCAGTGCATGATGCGATTCCCAACTCGGTCGTTCATCGCAACATACGGCGCTTTGTTCCTGCTAATAACATAGATGATACCAAATTAGTACTGCGGATCCCGGCCTAGCGTGCGGCTTACCGAATGTTCCTTTGCTACTAGAGGTTGCTAGAGCCTGTGTTCGCCCTCACTGCCTCGCTTTGCAGGCCACAATGCACTCACCTTCTTAGCGTCCGGTGACCGTGCAATTTAATTGGTCCACTCCTGACTAGCTAAGGGCTACTGCTGCCAATTCAAGGTCGTAGTGAAGACGGTTGGCGGCATCCGGTTTCGGATTTGCCTGTCACTGTGGCCAGCCACAGCACGCCTGCGCCTACCATGCGTGGCTTGCACTGCACCACCCACAATTCCACCCACACACCCCATATCCAGTGTAAACCCGAGACATGCGGATGAGAGCCACGTTTTATCAATGGAGCCGGCCCACACTCCTTCACAGACACGCTGTACTTGGGGAATCAAACGCACACAAGGCGGTGGCTGGACCGTAGTCCGCTCCACACTGAGTGCATGGAACCGCTCTTTGAGCCTAGCACGGCCACAAGGACCGTGCACCCCGTCCCCTCCAGCAACGACCAACTGTTTCCTGGAGCCAGTATGAACGAGGTAGTGGGTAATAGACAGGTAGGCACCTTGTCAACATACACATCAAGCGCAGCCACACGGGGGGTATCTAACCACAGCCAATCACTTGAGAGAGAGAGATACAAAGAAAATAACTCCATTAATGCATAAGGAAATGTTGGCATAAATCTTAAACCAATGAGCATATGAAATAAGTTGTCTACCAACGAATCCGAGATCAATTCACGGGGTCAGAAAGTATACTTTACGGAAATGCCACAAACACGAAAATGTTATCGAAATTAACTAAAATTGGCTTAAGCGAGGTGTGCAAATTAGTGAAAGAGAGTACAGTTAGACATTTATATGAGAATGAAAAGCATTAGGACAAAATTGAAACCCACCACCTGAAATAAATAGACTGAGCATGCAAGCACGCGGTTAGTCAATCGAATGCAGCGTGCCCACAAACGCTGCGCCGGTTCTGCCTACGTTCTCTGCAGGACCGGTCGTCACTTCGGTAGTGGTCCCGAGTGGCCTCGCTCATGGCTCACTAGGCCCTCCTGACTCAGGCACTCGCGACCGCATGTGCTACAAAACCATGCGCTCGATGTCGATGGAGTACAACCCATCGTTGCTTGCCGCTTCTCTGCATGTATGAGGTCTTTCTCCCCCACCACAACAGCTGCCTTCTTGATTAGATCGTGCCATGCACGCCGATCAATCGCCTTCGATTCCCATGACCTGCAATCAAGATTAGAACGTGAGAGGCTTACTTTGATCATGTCTTGGTAACGTAACTTTGATTTCCCCACGTGCCGCTTCCCAATACTCAGCTGACCATATAATAGTTTTTTCGGTATCCGCGTCGAATCCATACGGCTCACATGACCGAGCCACCTCAGGTGTCTCAGCAAAAGTATGCAGTCCACTGCATACTCGTAGCGAAGATACGGCTATGAAAACGGCATGGACGCTTCCCATTGGTGATCTCTGTTAAACTGCAATATCCGTTTCGACGCTAGTCATACTTTGTCCCTACTGCCCTTGAATCTAGGGGTTTGTGTGGTACGGGCTGTGTGGGGCACTCACACCTATTTTTCTTGCCACTTCTGCGCACTATGAAATTCTCCGTTATTTTTTGTGATAAAATAATGCTGATAGACACATGGCTTACTCAAGAAACTATACGGTGAGTTGCAGTTGAATTGAACAGTGCTCCTCGCATAATTTGAGCATGCTGACTTCAAATTTGACCTTAGTTTTTCAGTGTACGCTACAGATTTTTTGAAACAACTAAGCATTTCACTTTTAGCTACTTTTCGATTTACCACGTTACACAAAGGCATAGGGTTGCAGAGAAAGTAACAGTGGCGTTTATATAATCTGAGTGTGCTGAATTCAAATCTGACATTAGTTTTTCTTTTATTAAGCTACGGATTTTAGGAAAAATGACTTAAGAATTTCTCAACAGACGAATGTGTTCACAATGTTGGTCTATGACCCGATGTATCTAAAATACATAAATTGTTGCAAACATATATCTTGAATGCAATATGTTGAGTAGGCATGACAAACACAAAACTAGATGCAATGCATCCATTAATCGGGCAAAAATTTGCGTTCAGTGCCTCTGCGTCGAAGTGCATTTTAGGGCAGTCACGTTTGATGCTCCAACAATAGTCCGTCATCATGTGTTTGTCCCATCGTCCCTGATAACCTTCTTCCATCGTCATCATATATTGATGGAAACCTTCCCGTTGTTTTTGTAGAAAGTAGAAGCCATGATTAAACTGCACAATAATCCGCCTCGACGGGGAATCTAACCGCGGACATACGGAGTACCGGTCCGCTGCTCTACCAACTGAACTACCGAAGACTGACCATCAGGTGCACAATTTAATACATGACCTTGCTTGGTTCGCGACGTATTGCCAATAAGCTCACAGTAGCTGTCCTGGTATTGCAGATTGGCTCACTCACTCGTCACTTCCCAATGAACCGAAGTATCTGTCCTCCTGCTGTTCAAAGGCGATGGCAAATGGTGGTTTTTATGAGTAGTGTAAGTTTTTGTAGCCCACTTGGTAGAGCAGCGGACCGGTAATCCGTATGTCCGCGGTTCGTTTCCCCATCGAGTCGGCTTATTATGCAGGTTAATCGTGGCTTCTACTTTCTACAAAACTTACACTACTCATAAAAACCACCGATAATCTATGTTCCCCTTGTTCGTCACCTACTGTCCCAAGGTTTACTTACAACTGAGCAAGGTGATTTCAAGAAATGTAGCTTGATGCTCATGCTGCACCAAGCTCGCCAAATGCCAACCACATTCTGTTAACCAGTTCCTCATAATTGTTTTTTCGTTCTCGAAGTAGTTTTGTATAACAACCACAAATGACTGCCACGCATTCATCTCCTTGTCATTCATCTTTGCGACAAATTCTCCATCACTCACAAGAGCTCCTACTTGAGGGCCGTCGAATACACCGGCTTTAATCTTCAACAATGACACAGACGGAAAAGCAGAAGCGATGTACTGAAAACAGTCGTCATCAATATTCAACGCTCTTACAAACTGCTTACTAAAGCCAATGTTCAAATGCAGTGGAGGAAATATCATCTCCCTCACAATAATGGCACAAAATGCGAACTACCCATTTTTTTGCCTTGGTCCACAGTGGTCGTTTGAAAGTATGCTGTCTAGATAAACTTTACAAACGAAGTGTTCTGTCGCCTTTGATGAACTAATCTATGACATCCACATAGATATCAAAATGGGTGAGGTTCATTTACACATATCAACCTGAATGATCCATGGGCATATCTGAAACGAAAGTGGATTGGTAAGTAGTTTTCTACTTTATTAAATATCGAGTTGTATCAAAACCAGAGCATGCAGGAAAACTCGGTTTATGTTTGAAATCAGCATTAAAAGTTCGTCGATTCACTTTAAAGATCTCTTGCATTAGAAAGTTTACAGAATTTTGTCGCCTTATGTCAGTAACACGTCTTTCTGCTACGTGTGGTATGTTGTTGAGAGCGGTCAGTGAATGCCCCTATGATGTCAAAGATATTAAGCGCTACTTTAATCAGCGTACTGTCCAATTTGAATGGGATTAACTCAATTCAAGCACATACACGATTTAGAGCACCCAAGAAACAGTTTCCGAAACTGACAATAGTTTTAGTACACGACTTTATTATAGCAACGAATTTTTCTTTATAATGTTCATCACCAATAAAGTCATTATTTGTTTATCATATGTTATGTATTTGATGAACTGAACTGTATTTCCAAATACCTCACATTGCGTTTGTTTCTTTGCAAACTGATTTTATTTGCTCGTGTTGGCTAACAGCTTCTAGGTTCAATTAACACACCCACGTGAATCAAGGCGACTGCGTTCACTGTGAAGTCCGATACTCGCATATGGCAGACCGCCAACTCGAATAAGGATCCTGTAAGTTGTTTCCACCCAATATAGGAAGATTAGCAAAGGCCGTTGAGTAACACTCTATGCTTGTCTTGTGATAAACACTTTACCTAGTTAAGCGTCATCCCAGATCCGTTCGGATCGCCCACATCCTGCCTTGAAGACACAGGACTCACTTGAACTTCCAGCTCCAGATTGTGCGCCAATTCCATGAGCATAGTAAGTTCAGCTGCTTTGGCTTTGAGTTGTTTCGAGAACTTCTCAAATCCGGTTTGACTCTCGCTCATCTTCAACGCTAGCTGGAGTGTTGTGTCACTGAAATTGCAATCGTATGGATTGGTGACAGGATACCATCTCAAGCAGGACATGTTTGTAATTCATCTATAAAACACAGATAGCCATCATATTCAGACTCGTTATGCATAGTTTTATTAGATGGGTAAGTCAAAGTACGTCCTGGTGTACGTCTAGGACACATGCTCACCCTGCAATTGGATAGAGAGGAATGTTGCTGTTGTGCACGCTGAAGGAATGTGAGCCGGCTCTGTCGATGAAACCTGACTCCCATCAACATGTCTCCCGGTCTTATTCCTTCGGGTTTACACTGGATATGGGGTGTGTGATTGGAGTTGTGGGTGATGCAGCGCAAACCACCCATGGTCCCTCTGTAGGCGCAGGTGTCCTGAAGCTGACCTCCTAGAGGACACAGTGACAGACAAACCCTGAATCGGACACCGTGAACCAAATCACAGTGAGTTGTTGTCATACAGCCACCACTCAAATCCTCCTGGATTCCATTCACGAATCACCCCTTCATGGTGACGGTGATATTCTGTGTGAACAAGCCGACATCTATGATGTTAGGTTTCTCGGCTCCCACATAACTGCACATCACTGCCTTGTAAATGACACAATTTGACTTCCGGAAGTACATAATTAGTAGGGGCACATGTTTAGATCAGCCGGTTTGCTCTCGGATCGCTACAGTAATGGTACAATAAAAATAGTTACAGGCAGAACTTCGTTACATCTAGGCTCACTCAGATAGCCGTCACACGCCCGGAAAAGCGCTATATGCGCTTTTCATCCTTTCGGGAATTTCTACTTATAACATTCAACTTCCCCTACTACTCTTCTGTAATCAGTACGAAGACCAAACTGCTTACAATGCCATAAGTTAATTGGCGGCTTAAGTTTGGTAAGCTCGTCGCTTGGTGAGGGGGCTACCCTGACCTCTGCAAGGCAGTAACGTGTAAGTCAATGGATAGTGAGCGGCGCTATATCACACCTAGTTACTTATTTACGATGGTCGTTGCCGTCCCCCGTGGCTCAGTGGTCTCAACCACGGACTGGCAACAGTCGAGTTGCGGGTTCGAGCCCTACCAGGGTCCGATGGAGTGCGCACTGCCGACAATTCCCAAAAGGATGAAACGCGCTTACAGTGCTTTTCCGATCCTGTGGCGGCTGTCTGAGTCAGTCTGAATGTGACGAATTTCTACCTATAACATTCAACTCCCCCTACTACTCTTCAGCAAAAATAATTCTCTTCAATAACTGTGACAGACCTGTACGCCAATGAGCGCGTCCCCAACTTGCGGACTGAGGAATGCCTTCCTTGTGGAAGTACCTCGAATAAGTCTCGTTTGCTTTGTAGGGGAGATGAATAAGCAGTCGCGGACAATCAGCGGCAGCGTCTCAGAGCGTGGGCTAGTCACTTGGTTCTTCGTCAAATACCACAGGTCGGATGGCGATGTGTCAACGCCAGTAGGACCAGCTATAGGGTCACCGACCACTCACTTCTGCAACTAGAGGTAGGTACCCAACGGAGCGCAGAGGAACAGCCTAACTGGCCACCGACTTCATTGTGGACTGTAGCTGAACACAAAGTAGACGAATGAGCCACCTTCTCATCAACAACCTTAGCATTTACGGCTAGTTGGACGCATCAGCAACTTGTGTTAACTGCTCCGCTGCCTTGCAGGCCAGGTCTCTTAGAAAAAAGGCTTAGGGTGGCGTCCCTTAAGTCAACCCTCTTCCTCCATCTAGCCAACCGTGAAGCTTTCTGCAAACACAAAATTCTCCATATTCCTTCTGATAACTTATTTGCCTCCTTTGTTGTGGTTACCTACATAGTATGGTACTGCCAATTGTTTGTTGGTAATGTGTTGTATATATATATATATATATATATATATATATATATATATATATATATATATATATATGCCATCCATGGTCCCTCTGTAGGTTCAGGCGTTCTGTGGTTTGCCACAGTGACAGGCAAATCCGAAACCGGATGCCGCCAACCATATATATATATATATATATATATATATATATATATACGTTACCAGGACATGATTAAATTGAGCCTCACTCGTTCTAAACTTGATTGCAGATCATGGGAATCGAAGGCGGTTGATCGGCGTGCATGACACGATCTGATCACAAAAGCAGTTGCCGAGGTGCAGGAGAAAGCCCTCATGCATGCAGAGAAGAAGCGGCAAGTGCAGAAGCGGCAAGCAGCCATGGGTTGTACTCTACCGACATCGAGCGCATGGTGCTGTAGAGCATGCGGTCGCGAGTGCCTTAGTCAGGCAGGCTTAGTGAACCATGAGCGAGGGCACTCGGGACTACTGCCGAAGCGACGACGGGTCCTGCAGAGAACGTAGGCAGAACCAGCGCAGCGTTTGTAGGCACGCTGCATTCGATTTACTAACCGCGTGCTTGCATGCTAAGTCTCTTTATTTCAGGTGGTGGGTTTTCAGTGTTGTTCTAATGCCTTTCTTTCTCATGTAAATGTCTAATGTCTAGTGAGCCATGAGCGAGGGCACTCGGGACCACTACAGAAGCGACGACGGGTCCTGCAGAGAAGGTAGGCAGGACCGGCGCAGCGTTTGTAGGTACGCTGCATTCGACTTACTAACCGCGTACTTGCATGCTAAGTCTCTTTATTTCAGTTGGTGGGTTTTCGATTTTGCCTTAATGCTTTTCTTTCTCCTATAAATGTCTACATGTACTCTATTCCATTAACTTGCACACCTCGCTTAAGCCAATTGTATTCGATTTCCATAACATTTTTGTGTTCGTGGCATTTCCGTAAAGTATACTTTCTTACCTCGTGAACTTATCTAGGATTCGTTTGTAAACAACTTATTCCATATACTCATTAACTTAAGATATATGTCACCGTTTCCTTATGCATTAATGGAGTTATTTTCTTTGTATCTCTCTCTCTCTCAAGTGATTGGCTGTTGTTTGACATCCCAGGTGTAGCTGCGCTTGATGTGAATGTTGACAAGGTGCCTACCTGTCTATTACCCACTACCTCGTCCATCTGGCTCCAGGAGACACTTGGTCGTTGCTGGATAGGAAGGGGTGCACGGTCCTTGTGGCCGTGCTAGGCTCGAAGAGTGGTTCCATGCACTCAGTGTGGAGCGGACTACGGTCCAGCCACCGCCTTGTGTGCGCTTGATTCCCCAAATACAGCGTGCTTGTGTTTGATGCGAAGGAGTGTGGGCCGGCTCCGTTGATGAAACGTGACTCCCATCCGCATGCCTCCTGGTCTAATTCCTTCGGGTTTACACTGGGTATGGGGTGTGTGGATGGAGCTGTGGGTGGTGCAGCGCAAGCCATCCGTGGTCCCTCTGTAGGCGCAGGCGTCCTGTGGCTGGCCACAGTGACGGGCAAATCCGAAACCGGATGCCGCCAACCGCATATATATATATATATATATATATATATATATATATATATATATATATATATATATCTAATTCACACTTAATTGGACCTTTTGTAAAACACTTTGGACGTTTTGCAAAAAAATGGGACATTTTGAAAAAAGAGAATGAACGCATGCAAGCCACTTTGGACACATTTTATTTTGAGCAGAAAATCAGCGATTCGCTTGCAAGAAATGAGCAGTAAGGTGATTAGACGGTGTTCAGACAATATTGCAGTCATGCTAATGTAACTAGATTGTGTATCCTGCGGATGCACCACTGCAAGCTATTCTCTTGATTGTGAACCTCAACAGCTTCGAGTAAAGGTGGTGATTCAGTATCCCCCTATCTCCCCATCCGTCTTCTCATGGTTTATGTGTTTCTGACTTTACACACGGACCCGTGCAGCTACCTAATTAATGGAAAGTCAGACTCCCCAATCGCGTAATCTACCATGACTTAAACAAATGTTACCTATCAATGGAGGGTCGTAATGAAGCAGTGGTTTTGAGAACAGATTACGATGCGCCATAAAATGTGGACCGCGATTTCAACTGCAGTAAACTATGCCCACTTAGATCACATGGACCTTAACTGATGAAGCGGATAGGCGGAGATCCAGTTGTCCCCTGTCACTCTATGGGCCTTTGCCTATTTTGTGTGGACCAACATATTCAGACGCTGGAATATTGGAACGGTGTAAGTTAGGATGAATTCACCAAAATCAGCCTAATTTTGCTGGCCCAATGTCGCAGTTTGTTATCAAGCCAGGGGAATAAAGCGACTGGACGGTGTTCTCACCCCATGTTGGTCATGCGAATGCAACGGGACTGTGCAAGCAGTGGGCAGTGTTACAAACCTACCTCTTGATGACTGGTGTCGTTCACCTCCATCGAAGCGGGTGACACATTTTGCTCTGTCGCTCTATGTGCATCCGTGTATTTTTTGTGCGTGTGTGCACAACCTATTCTGCTACTTGATTATTGGATCAGTGCGGGATATCCTGATTCCACAAAACACATCATAGCTTTAGTAACCTTGTGCTGAACGAAATTACCAAAAATGAGTGAAGAGCAGCTAGAGAAGGCATCTTCGACTCCGAGGCAGTACAGGCGAACCTCAATGGCACAGAAAAAGATCCTCACTAAGCTTGTGTTCCTCGACAGAAAAATCACGCACGAAGCTGCTAAAAGGGCCGATATGAACGGGAGCACGGCCAGAAACATCCTCCTTGCATACAGGAGAGTAGACATGAATACCCAGTGCCGATATATATATATACCGGCACTGGGTATTCATGTCTGCGGTAAAAGATCTTGACTACAAGGCAGCGGAGCGATTTACGTATCGGATCCTCAGGGCTAGTGAATTAAAAGCGTGAGATATAAGCACTTGGCTGGTGGCATAAACCCCTAAGATCAAGGGGTCATGGGTTCAATTCCTGATGGAGCAAGAGGGTTTGCACTTCTGACGCGTCCCGATGGAGCAACACGATTGCATCGTGCTATTCCGTATCTATAAATGCTATCTGACTTATAGCTCCAGTAAAAAGGTGCGATAAATTACAACAGACGTCGCCAAGTCGCAATTACTCTCACATTGACTATCTTTCGTGATAATTCCCTCTCCGCATTAACTCTTAATGACACCGCCTGTTGAGTCGCAAATGATGATGCAGTCTTATAAACTGGTGGATCGAACACAAATGTCGAATAATTATTATGGAAATTTCTAGTTCTGAAAGTTGGTTACTTAACTCCGATTGTGGGACTTACCGGTCTACTTCTGTCTGGCTCCGCATCTTTTCAATCATGTTCTCCGTAGCCTTACAAATCATTTCATATTCCAGCAGTTTCTTCTCTCGACTGAGCAACTGGGCTTCTACGGAATCCAATTTGAGTCTTAGCTGTGCTGGATCGACGTCTTTGATTTGAACTTCACGTCTTCTCTGCTGAGTGAGCTTTGCATTACTGGCCGGTATCCCCAGCGTGACCGGATCAACCACCAACGGCTTCTTCGTATCAGCGTCCATCGTTAGCCCATTGGGATCAATGACTGCGAGTTCCAGCTTAGCCACACACTCTTGTAGGGTCGCAAGCTTTGTGTAAAATATAAGAGTAGGTTCGAATACTGTCACAATACTGATAAGTAAAATATCTTACTCCCGTATTAGTACTTACGAATAGGCCTGTTTTGGCTAGAATGATAGTTTTGCTCTATAGAACTTTCCAACCCTACGGTCATATGCTTCCAACGTCCACTGTCTTCAAGTGAGTAGCGCTAATACCAGCTTGCAAAAATACGGCAAACCGATATAGATAATAGGTTGGGAATTGGGTGTTGCTCGCCAGAAAACCACACACCAACATGCGTTTCGACCTTATTTGATCTTAGCAGGTGGAGATAGCAGACGCCGAACCCGCGACCGATGAAATGTTAACGGAAACCGCTACCCCTAAGCCACCGGGTCACGATGGGCAACGGTTGACACAACGGTTAAGGACTGATTGGATGGTCATTTTAAAATACACATTGTATGGATGGATTGCGATGCGCTATCTCAATGTGGACTGCGATTCCCATTGAAGTGAACCTTGATCAATCCGATTAAGTCAAGACAAATCAGAATAGGCTTTTTAAACCCTAAACGGATCATTTCAGCAGCTACACCACCACTGTGGACATACTAGCTGATAATATCTATATACATACATGGAGATAAAAAATATAATATATGCACACCTGTCATTCCAGCAAGCGCTCCCCCAGCATGTTTGTGACTTTCATTGGGTCAACATGCAAATGTGCTACGTAAGGCAGCACAGCATTAGAATGATGTGCGGGGGAATAAAACTATGCATTTCGAACGCGTAGAAGATAAAAAGAGTGTTGTTGAAAAATCTTTGTGAAATGGATGAAATCTATCGTTTAACAAAATTATTGCAGGCATTGAGATGTCTAGACATAGTCAAAGCAACTAACCAATCTCTAGATAAGTCGTTGTAGCTAGAGATATGCTATGTAGATCGTACCAGTAATAATTCAATAGTATCATAGCGTATGATGGGATAAAAGCATAACTTTACGAGACCCATAGGATGGCAAAGGCACAAGAAAATTAAACTCAACAATGTTCCAGCGTGGAACGTAAACCATCCGTAGTAAAGACATCGCACTTTATCACACTGTTGTGTAGGGCAAAGCACTAGACTGTAAGTCTAGAAGTCTCTCCAATATCGCGATGTTTGGTGCGTTCACGACATGTGTTGGTAGTGCATTTTAGTGTGAAGAGATTCTTAGGGACTAAAAATACTTCATACAATCCAAACGCGAGTGTTGCGTTACTAGTATCAGGTGATGGCCTCGATAGTGTTCGTAAGAGGCTAGGGTCAGCAGTGATGTTCGCTTTCAGTTAGTATCCGGTTGGTAAGGACGAGATCCCCGCGAAGCCGTAGGTATTCTGAGGAGAAGACACCAAGTAAACGAAGGCGCAGTTCGTAACTGAGACCGGATAGTCCACTGTTTCCTTGGTGGCTCCTTTTCGGGCCGCTCCAAGAGACGAATATCTCCTTTTTACCACGTGCGTCAGGCCTGAACCGCATATTTAACGTGGGGACGAAGATATGTGTTGATCAGCAGTGGCACTAGCTGTTGCTCAAAGGTGCCGAGAGTTTGCCTCAAAAGCCGCAAGTTCAAATTCGCCACACTTACTGCTTTCGAACATTAGAGCGAATTGCCAAGGCTTTTTTATACGATGATACCTGAGTCGCGTTCACTAGTCACGTGTTGCACGACATGTTGCCTCAAAACATATTTATTGACGAAGCTGCTGCGCACGGTCAGCAGGTGGCACTTTGCAGGGTTCATTGGGAGCTGGTTCCTTTCTGCCCATTCGCTAATCCGGTCCAGATCGTTCTGAAGATAGGTACGGTCGGATGCTGAACGAATTGTTCTCCATACTGTAGCATCATTTGCAAATATCTGCATCGGGGATAAAATGTTTTCTGGGAGGTCATTTGAGTAAAGTAAAAACAGTAGCCGGCCGAGGACGGTACACCACTGCAGACGTACAAGCGTTTGGAGTGAGTGTTGGCTGTTCTTACCTTGGTGGTACTGCCTTGTTGAAAACTTCTAACCAGGTGAGCAGGGAACCTTTGATACCGTAGATAGCAAGATTTTGGAGAAGGAAGTGATAAAATACAGTCTTTCTGAAGCAGTCCAGGCAAGTTGATGGGAGAGCAGTATAACCCGTGGGAATAATTAAGAGGTCACGAATTAAACATTAAAGTACGAGGTACTGAAAGCACCTTAGGCCTGATGGCATAAAAAGAAGGTTTTCTGACTTGACCCGGGACTCTCTGGGTATATAATTTTCGTTCACAGTAAGGGTCCATCGCAATGAGGCCGGACCTTACCGTTGTGCGATGGTTTGTGTGCATCAGTCATCCATTGACCTATACTGGGTGGTGTTTTTGCACCTTCAGAGCCACTCATACCAGATTGGTCAATGGTAAGAGGCCAGACAAACTCAGCCTCCTGGTCCTCCAGGTTGGGGGTTGGAATGAGGGTGGCTCCTTATTCCTTAAAACGGATTCCTTGTAGTCCAGTGCCAAACCCACTGCCTTGCGGACAGGTTTATGAACCAAAGGCTTTGGTTGAGAACCCTAATCGTTCTCCTGTCTAGGCCTCGGCAACCTGACAGTATCCTGCCTACGCAATACAATGAATCTTTCCCCGAACAAATTGCTGATCCTCTGACCACCGCAGAGAATAATCAATGGTGCCCTATCTCCTGCATCGAACAGGGTAGATAGGGGTTTGGATGCTACTGCTCAAGCCTTCCCATCTTCTCTGCTTCCATTTGGACCCTCGATCCTCCTTCAGATTGGCATGCCTCAATGTTCGCACATTGCTTCAGATCGGTCAACAGGTAGCACTTACCCGAACATTAGAGACCCTCTCGATCGATATCTGCTGCTTATCGGAGACCCGCCTGCAAGACTCGAGCTCTGTACTCACTCTGCGATCTCCTTCATGTGACACTAGCAGCACTTTCTCATTGCGCCTATCCGGTGACGATGCAGCTTCGAGCACCGGCCGAGCCGGTGTTGGTATTGCCCTGAGTCCCCGGGCTGAAGCTGCTCTGCAAAGTGTTGTTCCAAGATTGGTCTGGACCACCTCCTACGATGACCGTTGGTGGGGATCAGCTAGAAGTCGTTCGGAAATTCAACTACCTGGGAAGTTGTATCAGCGCCCGTGGGATTGAGGATGAGATCACGAATGGTATAGCAAAAGCTCGGGGCGCTTTTGCTAACCTTCGCAACTTATGGTGGCCGCGCGACATCACTCTCACCCCGAAGGGTAGAGTGTACAATGCAGCAGTACGTTCGACCCTACTGTACGGTTGTGAAACCTGGCCGCTTAAAGCAGCAGACCTGAAGAGGCTAGTTACGTTCGACCACCGGTGCCTTCGTAATTTAGCTCACATTTGGTGGGAACACCGTGTGAGCAACGAGCGTGTTCGACGCCTTGTTTATGGTACAGGAAAGGGAACTGAACCGCTCAGCACCGTTATTTCACGCACCAGGCTCAGATGGCTCGGCCACGTGTTACGCATGCCCGCCCACTGTCTCCCGCGACGTGTGTTGTTTGCGCGCCGGGGGTGTGGATGGAAGAAGAGGAGGGGTGGCCAAGCGATGACTTGGTCCAGAGGAATGAAGACCCTCATTTCTGAGCTGGCCTCGGTTGGAGCGTCTCGGCTCCCTGGTTGGGGTCCGAAAGACGATGAACACGTTTGGTTGGACACACTTGCTGATATGGCTAGGAGCCGACTTCAGCGGCGTTCGTGCTGTGAGTTTCTTTGTCCCACCCCATCCCCCTTAGCCTCCCCCTCCCACCACGATCTCATTATTTAGTCTTATATAATCTTGCATAATTTTTTTTTCTTTTTGGGTGTACAGCAGCCGGCTGTTAGCTTACCGGAACGATGTCCATCCGTTACCGGTAGCTCAGCCGACTTGCACCAGTTGCTTTTTTTCTCCTTTTTTCTATGTATTGCGGCATAGTAGCTGAGGTGTTCCCCACCTCTAGCTAACGTGCACAGTAAGGGTGGGGGGCTTCCTTTGAGGGACGCCAAATTATCAGCACGAACACAAGGACATATTACATCACTGCGTTTAAGTTTTAAAGGTAAGGAATCTGAATGGACATCGCTCCATCTTATCTTCCGATTCACGTTGAAGTGATGAGGAATCCTGAATGATGGGAGCCATACATCCCAACACCTGGTCATTATATTTGCATCCTATAAACATGATTTGTATAGGACACTCAACATATAAAGAATATGGGAAGGTGTAGCGATTGTTTCCAAAAGGACACCGCAGTCAACACGAAGGACAATGGATTGCTTACCGTTTAACTTAGTGAAGAGAGTACGACCAGTAAAATAGATACGCAACACATTGTACACACCTGGGTGAACTCCATTGTTGGTTAGCAGGTTCAGCAACATTGACCTATCCATGCTTCCAGAGGCATTCCATTAAGCAAGGAAGAGAAACCGTACGCAATTACATTTTGGTCTAATGCAGATGCTATAGAATAAACAGTATATGCCACTGCATCCAAGATAGAGCGGTGGGGTCTATACGCAAACTGGTATATATATATGGTCGTCTGGAGTGGCTGTAAGAATTATTTGAACTAACGAGTTCTCGAAAACTTTGAGGAACCCTGATGTACACGCAATCAGACGATCCTTTTGAGATCCATTTCTGAGTACTGGGGGTATTCTGGTTCATCTCCAAATGTCCGGGATCATACCCATAGTGAGGCATTTGTTCAAGAGATTTGTTAAAGGTAGTTCGAGAGATCAGCACACTCTTTCAAAGTTAATGATAAGAGAGCATCCGGACAACTGACTTTGTTTGACGTTAATATTTTGAGTTCCTTGTGAACGTTGTTTTGCTCGAAGTGCGCAGATGGACTTGAGCTAATGAACATGGGATTGGGGGTGCACTTGGTGAAGCGGAATTAAACTCCGAATTCAGTTTGTCCACCTCCACCTCACCGCTCTAGCTGCATACACTCTTACCACAGAGCTATCTCAAAAGCCTAGATAGATCTCGACAGTTATGGTTGCTTAGAACCGTTTTGACATAATTGGTTCGACCTATTTATCAGCTTTAATTTCGCAGGTTAAGCTCTTAACACGAGTAGCCAACTTGTAATTGTAATCTAGTTCTTTCATCCTTCGAAGTCGCTTCAGCAGCAATGATGGAAATCTCTCCGTCCTTAGGTAGATCGTTTCAACAAGACAACACACATCAAAGCAATACTTGATATGCTCTGTAAGATGGTCACATTGAAGCGACAGATCCTCATGGTTGAATGTTGAAAAAACAGTTAAAGAAAACATCGTCTGGAGTTTTGCGATATTTTCAAAAGTGCAATTTCGCTGTTTGATAATCAAGTAACGGCGTCTAGTCAGGGTGAAAAATATTAGATTATTGTATATGATTAAACCATTTTTAAACACAATAGTCTGAGCTGCTCAAAGGAACCGACTTTGTACAGAAAACAGCTGTCGTTTGTTTTTGCATATAGCATCTTGCGAGGTATCTTGTCTGATCGAAAAAGTTACTAGATCATATGTTTTCAGACCGGATTCCATAGTTGCACTTGCAGATTGCTGAAGACCGAAAAGTTTGATAAAATTTTGCATGGATAGAAAAGTTAACTTTGAGATCTAAACGTAGACAGGCTGTCGCTGGTCCTCAATTAAAACGGTGGCATTTTTCGCAGATAGGAGCAGTCCACCAAGAAGGAGATTTGATTTGGTCTCATGTAAGGATAATAAACACTTCGCATTACGAGTGGGATAGGTTGAGCCATTTTGTAAAGCGATAGTCGAACTGGTTGCGATGACTCGCGAATATATTTCACTGTAGGGAAATTGCTTTTCTGTCGTCGAACTCAGAGTAGGTCAAGCTGGAGGTAAGGACATCGTTGTTCGTAAGTAAGTTCCGACGAATGTCTCATGATCATTTTAACGAATGAGCACTGAACATTTTCCAAAACGATTCTGTTTGCTGCAAAAGTGATGCAGTACGATAGTCTGGGTCACATCATGATTTTCAATGATGCAAATTGTATTTGGCACAGTGAAAACAAATCGATGATGTAACGTGTTGGTTGTTTCGCTTTCGTTACTTCACGTAGAATGTATTCGGAGAAGTTCCTGCTACTAGACAATCGTATTCCGAAGTTCCCGAACAGAGAACGCGGATGGGATGGGGGCACAATTAGAAGTGATGGATCCTATTAGTAAACTGCATCTGTATCAGTTTATCTGTTTTGGTTGCGGAAAACCTCCTTGACATGGTTTCACTCCATTTGTTCAGGGATGATATATCTTCGTATACATTATTTATAAATAGCTCTGGAGGGCCAGGTGGAAATGGTTACACTATGTTGATGCCTTGCAGTGATCAACATACGCACCCGTTTGTGTGAATGAGGAAACGTAGTGGACCCAGTACTCTCCCCCGAACGACATCACTAGTGATCTCTCTGGGAGTAGCTCGGTGTTGCCCTCCCCTTATCCTTTGCGTTCGCTCGTCCAGCTATGAGTCGAACCAGCTCAACAGTGGATTGTTGATCCTATAGAACTAAAGCACAGCAAAGAGTGGTTTGTGCGGTACGCGATCAGATACTTCTTGCATATTCAGAAGGATGATGAGGATGCCCACGTCACGATCAGTTGTTACTCTAACCTAAGCAATGCATTGTAATTGGCATGTAACACAGGAACTTTTTGTAATGAATCCGGGTTGTGGAATGTTGAGTAGGTATTTTCTCGTCAGAAACTGTGTGCCACGTTTCTTGACGGTTCTTTATAAGGCTTTGACGGCGGTAGAAGTACGGTTAATCTGCTGAGAGTTTGACAACCGATCTCGTAGACTGCCTTTGTGTTTTGAAATAATTGTGGAATTTTTCCACCGAGACGAAAAGCAGCCAGTGTTCAATGACACGATGAAAATGTTTAATAACAACCTAATGACAGCTGTCGGGATGCCATCTTAGACCGGACTGGTTGATGTCCTTATGGTTTCGAGGGCATGCTGAACCACGCTCAACGCCACAGAATATTACAGAGTAGTACGGCTGTTCTTCTTTGGAGTCGGGAGTGAGATGGCTGGACGTCAAAGACAACAGAAGAAGCAAAGCTAGTGTTGTTTGACTCGCACATATACGATCTGTCGCGCATTAATGTATCACCGTCTACCTTCAGTGTTTCTATCTCAGGTCGATGTATAAGCTTTTTTCTTATGAGTAGATGAATCGGTATGCGTACTCTTTCGGGATTTTTAAGCGTCCCACTTGCTTCATTGCTTTTACCGTCGAGGTCAAACGCTGTAGTTGCATTAGAGCCTTGTATATCTGTATCAATGTAGCGAAGCTGCTGCTCTCCCGATATAATGATTTAAGTTTCTTTAGTAAGGTTTTCTTTGTTGCGTTTAATTTGATAACTATGCTTATAGCTATTGGTCCATACAATACATGTCAGTACATCTACACATAAAACAATATTGTGGACAAATTTATTTGCGCTTCAGTCAAATCGAATGTGTATCAACTTGTACTTGATGTCTTATGTGACTCAATAGTCATGTTGCAGAGTACCTCTGTTGTGTTCACAACCCGGTAATAGATTATCAATGAATATATATGTGGAAGGGATACCCATCGTGAATACAAGATTTTGGATCGTGGTACTTCTGCGGGGCGCTCTAACATGCTAGGTCCAGCCATTGAAGTGGATACAGGAGGTTATTTCCACATACCACACGGTGGCCCGGCGTAGGCAGCGACCAGTGAACATAGGGTATTTTGAAATCACCGCACATAAGTTCAATAGTTCAATAGTGTATGGTGGGATAAAAAGCAATAACTTTACAAAACCCACAGGATGGCAAATGGAAGAAAACAAAAGTTTCAGGTGTGACACAAAAATATCAGTAAGTTAGACACTGCAGTTTGTCATACCGTTATATAATGTGTATCATGGAAGTGCAAGTCCAATAGTCTTTCGAATGTCTCGATGTTTGGTGCGTTCACCACATGCGATGGCAGTGCGTTCCAGTGCGGACAGACACTAAGAGAGTAAAAAAACTTTCTACAATCTAAACGGGAATGTTGAGTCACAAGTTTTAGTGCATGGCCTCGTCATCGTTTGTCGGCAGATAATGTTAACAGCGACTTACATGGATGGTCCTCTTCTCTTAGTATCCGGTAAGTGAGGATCAGATCACCGCGAAGTCGTCGGTATTCTAAGGAGTACAGACCGATCGAACGAAGGCGCAGTTCATAACTAAGGCCCGATAGACCACGTGTTGCCATAGTGGCTCTTCTTTGTGGTTACTCCAGGAGACGAATGTCCCGTTTTAACCACGGACGCCATGCCTGCACCGCATACTCGAGGTGGGGACGAATGTAGGCGTTAATCAATAATGGCACAAATTGCCGCTCGAAGGTACCGAGCGCTCGCCTCAAAAGCCTCAAGTTTAAGTTCGCTATGTTAGCTGCCTTTGAACATTGGAGCGAATTACCCAGACCTTCTTGCACGATGACCCCTAAATCTCTTTCGTTGCTCACCTGTTTTATAACGCGCTGCCCCAGGTGATATGGGTTGCTGCAGTTACTGCGCAGCGACAACAGGTGACACTTTTCGGGGTTCAGGGGTAGTTGGTTGTTTACTGCCCATTCGTGAATCCGGTTCAGGTCATCCTGCAGATAGACAGGGTCAGATGTTGACTGAATAGCTCGCCACATCTTAGCATCGTCGGCGAATATTTGCATAGGTGATTGAATGTTGGCAGGGAGGTCGTTGATATAGACTAAAAAGCGTAACGGGCCGAGAACTGATCCTTGCGGTACGCCGCTAGTGACGCATAGGCTATCGGAGTGGGTGTTGGCGATCCTTACCTCGATTCTTCTGTCGTATAAGTAACTTTCCAACCATGTGAGCAAGAATCCGTGGATACCATAGGCCGCAAGCTTTCGGAGAAGTGCTGGGTGATTGACTCTGTCGAATGCCTTAGAAAAGTCTAAGTAAATCACATCTACGGGAACTCCCTCGTCAGCAGCCCTGGTCCATGAGTCCCGAGCAAGTAGTAGATTGGTGAAGCAAGATCGTCCGCGTCTGAATCCATGTTGGAGGTTGGAGATGATTTGTAGACTTTCAGAATATCTCACCATTAGATCAGCAATTACAGACTCCATCACTTTTGATAGAACTGGAAGGCGAGTAATAGGTCGGTAGTTGGCAGGGTCTGACCGCTTACCTCCCTTGTATATCGGAGTGATAAGTCCACGTTTCCACTCAGACGGAAGTGTATGAGAATCAAATAGAAACTGGAAAAGGTTGCAAGGTGGACTGCCATGGTGGGTGCAAGGGTTTTAGGTACTTTCGGACAGATCTTGTCAATTCCCGGCGCACTATTTTCCCTGAGCGACTGTAATTTCTTTGCCACAGATGTAGGGCTAAAGTTGACCGTGGATAAGCCGACGACATTTGCTGGGATGTAGCAAGGCGATGGTTCCATGGTGTGTCTAGTCACTGAGACAAACTGCATGAGCAATGCGTCCGCGGTCTCCTCTTCAGTAACCGTTAGGCCATTGACCGTCTCTATTGGTGGTATTCCCGTCTTAACCTTCCTTTTGTCATTCACATACCGGTAGAGCAGTTTGTGATTGCTAGTAAATTTGCGTACCATAGTTTCCTGCCATTCGTATTTGTCAGCTTTAATGAGTGAAGTGCAGTAGTTTCTGACTGTTTTGTAATGATTCCACGTGATATCACTTGAACCTAGCAAATGACCCCTCCAAGCCTCGTCTCGCCTATTCAACCACTTACGTGTTCTACTCCGGATCCAGTTGTTGCTCCGTCGCGAAACTCGTAATGGTACGTCTTTCGAAGCTGATTGTAGGACCCAGTTTATCTTGCCTTTCAACACTTGCCAGGCATCATTCGCCGAAGTGTGCATCTGGAGGTCCCAGTCAATGGTTGTCACTATAGTGTGAAGCTTGGAATAGTTGGTGATGAATCGTCGGATTTCTGGTTCTTTGTCAACCATACTGGCATAACACACATAATCCAACGTTAGAACCGAATGATCGCTACAACCTAGCGGGGGGTTGTTTGAAACCGACTCAACCATTAACTCTTCATTAGTCAGGATTAAATCAAGTATTGAAGGCTTGTTTGAACCGCGGTGTCTGGTTGGTTGATCCACATGGTTATACAAAACTGCCATAGTCAAGAACTCAAGGAGTTTTGATTTGAAGTATGGCCCACTTGGGAACACAGATGCTATTGACGGTACATTGAAGTCACCCATTAGTAGGTAGTGTGAGTACTTTTTCGACATAGCATATTGGAGAGCATTTAACAGAATATCATCGCTGTCGGCGGAGGAGTTCGGCGGCCTGTAGACAACTGCTATGAGGCAAGCATCATGTGTCTTCTTCTGAGGACAACCATCGGGACCGGATAGCTGCAGCCGGCAAAATAAGGCGTCGGGGATAATAAGGGAACGCTCAGTGAGAGCTTCACATTTCAGGTGATCTCGGTAGTAGATAGCAACGCCACCACCGCGAGATGGACGATCATTTCGAATGACTGACATTTCACTAAGTTCAATTTCTGGATCCAAAATCTCGTTTGACAGCCAGGTTTCAGTTAATGCTATGATGTCCCAAGTTGCTGCTTCATGCCGATGGCGTATTTCCGGCAACTTGGAGTAAAATCCTTGGGCGTTTGTGTAGCAGCATTGCATTTGTTGCCGCATTAGGAGGTGGGTTCGCTGTGTTTGACCGGCACAAACAGTGCCGGTCTGCCCACGTTTTTTGACACGAGTGCTTGCACGCTTGGCTAGTCTATGGTCGGAAAAGCCAGGTCTGACTCAACTGTACCAGTGGTCTGTACTGCTTGCAGGAATGGTCTCAGTCGTACTTCTGATGGTCCTAGCCTTCTGCTGTGGTATCACACGTTAATTGCCATTGATGCCATCTCCGGCGTAGCCAAGGTAACTTTCAAAATTTTGGGCCCGCTCCCTTGATAGTTTGGGGAGGAAGCTAAGCGGCTGACGTCGAATGCCACAACATTCTGCATGCCATAGAGTTCTGTGATGTAGCGCCACTCATCAATATCGTGTTTTTGTCTTTCACTGGTGTCGCCATGTTTCAGTTCGGGCACACCATGAACCAACACCACTTTCTTCATTACATTTTGACGAGACGCGGTTGGGTCGGATTTTCGCTTTTGTCTTTCCTTCCATGGCATGTCTGGAAAAATGCGGGCACTGAGAGAAGAGTTCGGTAGACTGTGGCTTGCTAAGAGAACATCCTCCAAGTCCTTTGTGTTGCCAAATGTTACTCGCAGTAACCGGGGTTCCCCTACGTGAGGAGACGATGGGTTTCTTGACAGACCTGTAAGACTAGTTGGGTGAACGTTTAGTCCTAGTGCGCAGCTTATCTCAGTCCAGCGATTTTGCTGTTCGGCTTGTCGACCTTTTAACGACTCGCTGGTGGGTTCTGGTACGTTTGAACATATGACTGTCATCGCTTATTGGTTGCGTAGTAATTTAGTTTGTTGCAGTTCTTTTTGGGTGGAGGTTCGTCGTGTGGGAGTGCTGGTCTTGTCTTGTGGGGAAGACAAGACAAGGCTGCAGCAATAATTCTCCTGTGCAACGACGTTATTCACACAGTTTGTAATCTGCTGCCCAGCTAATAGCGATGATCGTGCAATTTGTGCATAACTCTTTACGCCTTGCGGTACAACAGAAGATTTTATAGAATTTTCAACTGGCTTGGCATCACAGTTGTTTATCGCTAATGGTGCTTGTTTTTCGCCGGAACGTATAACATTTTTAATGGATAACTTTGGTCTTTTGGTAGGTCTGGGGTTAGGGCTACTTAATACACTAAGCTGCAACTCGAGTTCAGCGATTTTCCCTCCCAAAGCCTTGACCAATTCTTTCTGTTCGGATGACGCAACAGCCAACATTTCACACCTCGCGTTGAGAGTTCGGATAATCTTGGCTATTGGGCTATCTGAACACGCATCACAGAACCACAAACTATTTGTTATTACGCTGCGGTTTCCGCCAAGTTCTGAGTTCACGTACACTTCGTCGTAAGAATTTGCACACAAAGAGCACGTGATTTTTGTGATGACAGTTCTCCGCTTACTTGAGCCATGATTGACCTTCGTTGTTTTGTTCACGCGTGGACCCGCTGATAAACCTCGCCTTCCCATGGCTTAGTGACTCGTATGCACTTTAAATCACGCCGGTCGCACCGTTGTGAGCTGCGTGAATTGACTAGTCCGGCTAGCGGTAACCGTCGCTGTCCGGGTTTGGTGGTGATGGGTCCTGGCGCAAGCGTGTATGGAATCACAAACACTTCGTGTGGTAGGGTGCACGAAGGAATATAGATGAAAGGACAAAATAGCCTGTATCTATGGTGTATGGTGGTGCACAGTACTAAGCTATATGTCGCCTGATAGCTTTAGAAAAGCTCTGTAGAATGGTTTCTTAAATTCACTGAGATTACCTTGAAAAAAACAAGCTTTCAAGCGTGGTTCTTAATGTACGAATTGCCGAAGACGCCGGTTGGGATGAAATAGCGAGACGGAGGACTTACTGCGCAAATATAAATCCCGTTCGATAGAACTCGGCGAGCCGAAACGAATGGGCGTATTTCCGAGAATGTAGCACAAAAAATGAACGGAATAATCCAGGATTACCACAGAGCACAGAATTATGCGACCGTCTGTGACCTTGCCGAATCAATGAAATGTGGACTTGTAGGTGGTGTCGGAGGCAGTATTGATCAGATCGATTAGCTTTTGATTTCACAATGGTTGGCTCGGAGCGGCCGATAGATATGACTTACTAGAAGTTGAATAGATGGAATCACCAGCCTCAGTGTATCTTCTAGGTCAATAAGAATCGCAGTATGACCTTCACCGAGTTATACGACACAACCATAGCCATGTGTATGTGTACGATTTTTGCGGAAAAGGTGTTTGTCTAAGATAGTATGCTGAAAGCCACTGAGATGTACCGCATGTCAGCAACAAATACAATATCGAAAGTTTTCATGAGCACAAGCGTTGAAAGTAAATCCAATCTGCGTAAAAGAGAGCGAATGTTAACAATGACAGATTTGTGAGAGTCTGTTATATTCTTCGTCACTGTGACTAAACGTTGCGTTGTGAGGTAGTTGAATCACACTGAGCTCTGCATTTTACTGGATGGCATGAAATAGGTACTCCAGTAACTGGATCATTCCCTGACTCATCCTGGTGCGTTATAGTGGCTAGATTGGTGGGAAGACCTGGGGAATACGATGATCCAAAAAGAACGTTCATTTGTAGTCTACAGAGGCAGGGACGATAAAGTCCAAAATCTGTTTCCGTTCGAATTATACTTTATCCGATTTTATGGTGAAGTGGGTGATGGTGGGGGGAGGTTATGAGTTGAGACGGGTAGAGGTTGCGCCACTGTGCGTGTGAGTTCGTAAGGTCTGCTATCATTTCCTTGTCTATTTTGGCCTGGCACGTATGAGTGGTTCGCCAATTTAGAGCCGCCGGAGTAAGAGTCAGACTCACACTTACTGAAGGTAAATATCGGGTAGGTTTACTGCTACTTATCCTGATGTCAGTTTAGGTGTTGCACACGGAAGCCTGATATTTTACACTTGGTCTTAACTGGCTTAGCTAGATATCAGAAGCAAAAGACAGCTAGGTGAACAAGCTTATTTTCGGTGGTTCGCATCAGGTCAATACACCACAGAAAATAGGAATAAAACTAACACAGGTTATTTAAATATGATGAATCAAACTGAATTGACCGGGTAACATTAGTAGGAGGGTTAAGCGTGGCGTCATTACATGAGGAAGCTTGAGACCGTGGAAGCTGTAGAGCCTGTACACACTTCTTTTGAGCACATAAGTCGGGATTATGGAACCGAATATTGATTGCATCCGCTGTCGCTAATAGACAACATCGGAGGGCATGCGTGTAGCGTCCAGATATTCTGTGGATAGGCCGAAACACCTCTCGCACATTTGCTTGTTGATTTGTATTATATTGGCCTGATGCGAACCACCGAAAACAAGCTTGTTCGTCTAATCGTCTTTTGCTTCTGATATCCTCTCCGGGATTATTTTCTCAGTTGAAACAGTCCAAGGATCGCACTGGCTTGAGAGAATTTAATCACTACGTTAGGTTCAGCACAAGACTTGCTGTAGCGAAGGGGGTAGTGCAATTTTTCGATAAGTGCATTTTACGTTGTGAATATCCCTAGCACCTTTGGAAGATTCTCAGACGTAAAGGGGTTAATGCAACCAGCATTGCATTGAAGCGTCACACTTTGAACAAGCGAGACACGGTTATTTCTTGGATTGATGAGCTTGACCGCAACCGGTGCAACTTCTCCGATGCACTGAGTGAATTGTACGAGGAGGAATACAAACAGTTCAAATCATTCGTTCGGCAAATTATGGCTCGGCACGTAGAAGTACGAATAACATCATTATGGCGACGGATCGATTTTAAAAAGCCGAGTAACTCATTTTCACTTGACCCTGAGTACAACGTGCAGAATTTCTCCCCTTTGCAATTTGACAGAGCACAAATGGAAATTCTCTCAGTAAGCCCGAAATTCTCTTACCCCCGAGCTAATGTGCAACAGTTAGACTTGGAAGTCCAGTTCGAAAATCTCTATTCTCAAGTTGCTACCTTAACACCATCCTCATCATTAGTAGCTGAACAGTAAAAATCCACATTGGTAAACACATGCTACCACTAACTGAGGTACAAACCGATCATCAAGTATCTTCTAAAGAACAGGCATTTGCAAGCTCTGAAGGAACTCAAGAAAAACAAGAATGTTTTGGTATTTAGACCGGATAAAGGAGGCGGAATTGTATTGATGAACAAATCAGATTATATTGATAAGTTGGACATCATCCTAGGAGAGGCATCAAATTCCGAAAAGTACAAACCGAGAAAGACAAGGCACTGGCAATTGAGAAGACTATGACAACACTTTTGCGGCGCTCGAAACAAAATAACGTCATAGACGCTGACACTTGACTACGCCAGACATAGTGCAACAATGATTCCGAGACTTTCTGGCTTAGCTAAGTTCCACAAGCAAGGTGGACGGTTATGACCGATACTGGACATGAACAACTCTATCATTTGACTACTAAGTGGCTTGTCAAACTCCTCGAGCCCGTCAGGAAGGCCATGTCTAGGTACAGCTTCTGGGACACTTTCGAATTTCTTGACTCGGTGCAACAACTCAATGTAGCTGGACGTAAGATGTTCTCGCTAGATGCGGCGTCACTTTTCACCAACGTCCCGTTAGAAGAGACCATTGACTATCTCTGCGAGTTTGTCCAATTGCAAAGCATCAACATCGGTATCCCAAATGACTGTTTAAGGCAACTTATGCTGACGTGCACTAAGAACATTCAATTTCAGTTCAATGGGAGGTTTTTACAGACAAAGAGACGGGGTAGCTATGGATTCACCATTAGGACCGCTACTCGCCGATGTCTACATGAGTAAGTTGAAGAGCACTAAGCTAAACGAGTTGCATCAACAACCTGGTTTACTACGGTCGCTACGTTGATGACAGATTTTGTGTTGCGGATGGTCGGGTATGCATCGATGATCTGCTAGCACAATTCAAGGCTGCACAACAACATAGTGTTCATTAGAGAAGTTGAAATTAACAACTGCTTGTCATTCTTAGATGTCCACATCACCAGGACACCAGACCGAACAGTACAAAGGAGAGTACACAGGAAGACAACCTGGAGCGGCCAGCATACCCATTTCGCCAGTTTCGTTCCAATGAGTCAAAAACACAACCACGTCCGTTATCTCACGGAAAGAGAGAGGAAAATATGCGTGAAAGACTTGCTGTCAGATGAGTTGAGTTTCATTCGAGGCGTTCTCGAACAAAATGGTTACCCGGACAAATTCATTCGTAGGCACGTGGAGACACGAGCACCAAAATTCTAACCAACCACCGCAGAAAAGCGCTTAATCTACTTATCACTGCCTTTCAAGGATGAAGCGATAGCAGAACGAACTACTCAAACAATCTGCAATGCAACCGCGAGAACCTACTTTGCAGTTGACTTCTGTGTCAGATTCACTTCTACGCCAGTCAACATCTCAAGGACAGGAAAACAAGGTCGAATGTTTCCTTCTGTGTGTACCATTTTCCTTGCTCGTATCGTGCAAGTTATATTGGAAAGAGGAGCTGGTGACTGTATGAGAGAGTCCGGGAACAATGCCAGGCGTGGCTCTCCACTGGTGTCAGAGAGACAGTAGCCAGCGCGGCGCTATGGCATTTGATCGACTCAAATCACCAAGTGAATGTGCGAGAGGCCTTCCGGCCTATCTACAGGATATCTGGACGTCCCGCGCGAGCCTTCCGATGTCGTCTATTAGCGACAGCGGATGCAATCAATATTCGGCTCCATAATCTTAACTTATGTGTTCAAAAGAATTTTGTACATGCTCTACAGCTACCATGGTCTCAAGCTTCCCCATGTTATGCCGCCACACTTAACCCTTCCACTAATGTTGCCTGGTCAATTCAGTTTGATTCATCATATTTAAATACCCTGTGTTAGTTTTATTCCTATTTTCTGTGGTGTAATGACCTGATGCGAACCACCGAAAATAAGCTTGTTCACCTAGCCCTCTTTTGCTTCGGATGTCCTCTCCGGCATTATTTTCTCGGTTAGCTGGATATCTCTACATTCTTGCAGCGGTCGCTTCAGTTGCTGAGCTTCGAGTGTGACTGGAGCAAGTTCTGAGCTGGTGCTTCCTGTTGCATTCGCCTACTCCTCGATCAGATTTTCTTTAGTTTTTAGTGATGAAGCATGACAATCAGAGTTTCGGCTGTGAGCTCGACAATTCGCAACTTTAGCTACTGCCGAATGTTGTGCAGGCTCGTGTTTGCTAGAAGTGACACATGAGATGAATGTGTACTCAGCCGGTGTCTCATGACTCGTTACGTTATCAACTTAGTAGGCCTTGGTGTTTGTGCGCATATCATTCCGACTGCTTGGGAAGCTCCTGAAATGTCGATGGAAAGTGGTACGGAACCCATCACCTATTCTGGATGACGCTATTGACTTGTCAAGGTCGACCCTACTACTTCCAATAGTAGTAGCATGGTGATTTCGAGGGGATGAGTGGCTATGCTTCTGGGCTAGTTGCTTCTGAAGAATTGTTTGTGACAACTAGTCTTTTATTGCGTGCGAATTTGGATGTACCCGAATTGTCTGGAAACTTCAGCAGCACTGGGCAAGCGGTCATGTCTTTATTTTTTCGCAAGATAAGATATAAACAGGCGAGTCCATCCATATTGCATGCTGTTAGGAGAGCACTTTTAATGCTTTCCATATTTAGCTTATCAGTTACGTTGAAGATAATGACATTTTACTTGGATCCTCGCAACTAGATTACAAGCCGTATAGCTAAACTACCAATACAGAAAATTATCAGACCATCATTGCGCCCTATTGGGACTCATCAGTGGTGCGCATTCCTTCGGTCCCTTGCTGGGGATCGAACCCAAGACCGCTAGTGGCTTGCACCACTAGCCAGCAGCTTATGCCACTGAGCCATGAGGACAATATCCGACCACCACGTATTGAAAACTGACTGCGATATAACCGACCCATCTTCCACTGTCATGTAGGTCACTGCCCGTGCAGAGGACGATGGTTAGCTGTCTGGGTCAAGACTTCCCTTACCAGTGCAGTGAATCCACACAGCATTTTGTAGACCGATAGGGTTGGGTTTCTGATACTAATGACTAGATGGATTTGGATATGATTCGATTTAGTTTATCGCAATTAGATTCCAGGCCTCATTTTGCGATCTACGGAGACGTTCTTGCTTCTCAGATGTGAATGAGGATAGTAAAGAACCAGCCGTGCATAGTCGGTCTGCATTTGCTGATCCTTTAAGCAGTTCACAGAATGATGCAACTTGTTCATAACTGGTGCTAAATTTATGCTTTTTTTACTTAGTAACTTCCTTTCCAAGAGCAATAAGCCTACTGGTCATTTCAGGTAGCGAACTAGTGGTAGTTCACAGCTACATCCGACTTTTTAGCAGTTTAGGTGTCGAGCGTCTCGTTTTGACTGTAGTAACAGATGGATTAGTATCAGTGGAATCTGTGTGTTTTATTGCCTTTTCTGGTTTCATCTCCAACTTAAGCAAAGAGCTTCTCGTCCTCTGGTTTCGCTCTTAATATAAAAGAAAGGCATTGTCAATACGCCGTTGCGTTGCACCGACACTCTGTTGGCGCGCGACCACCACTAGTCGCGCATGCGTTAAGGCTACTAGAAGGCCGCTCATACCTATGCAGATCGCAACGCATTACAAGAGCAGACACCAATCACTTCGGTCACTGGTTTAGATCCGCGTGTAAAAGGTACCCTCTTAACTGCCCACTACCATCCGGAATACTGTTTACTCGCATGGATAAGTGAGTGCTCAAATTGAGTTGCGAAGCATAAGGGGCTCAACAGGGACGGCGTTGTTGAAAGCATACACAGTGAGAACATGTAATTCCTTCTCCAACACAATAAAAGCCAGTACACTGTTGTGCCAACGCCAATTGCTGCAGTAAGTTTAACTAAGCTATTATGATGAAGATCACAACGGCTTAAATCAGTGTTGAGACGGATACATCATGAATACTCTCTCAACTGCAACAAGCATTTAGGATACTTTTACTGAGTCCCGCGTTCAACTGAGAGTGTAACTTACTCGAGAAAATGGAAATTTTATGTAAATTGGGATGTGAGATGGAGAAACTTTAAAAATTATGGCTCTTTCTACCTTGAAACCGGTATAACTTGACCAATTGATTCCCTCATATTGTACAATCAAGCCTCCAAACTTGACTACCACCCTAAGTTGACCGATTTCCCCCGGTTGATTTAATATTCACAACGTAAAACTTATGGACCCAGACATCGGTATGCTGACCAGTTTGGTCCATTCTCTCGGTGGTCAAATTACGGAGGTTTTACAGCGTACGCACTAAACAGTAAATGTGACTTACTTGTATCTGCTGGTTTGTGTAATCATCCTCCAGTTGACGGTGTTTGACAGCCTCACGTCTAAGAACTTCGAGTGTGCCTTCTGTTTCTCTTTTCACCTGTTCCAAACATCGAATCTGCTCCTCAATGGAGTTGAGCTGAAGCTCCCCTCTCCTTTGTGCGTCTTGTTGCAACACCATCTTTTCCTATGGACAGAAAACCGCAAGTTCAAAGTATTTCATCTGCGAAGCTGATTTGCACCATGGCTGAGGAAAGTATAATTCATTTCCGTTTCGGTCTACTCATGAGTAGTCATGGGCAGCTAGTTTCATGGCCTCACGGATAAATTTCGCGATGTACACTGCACCCCTGGCTTGTCTGGTCACACTTACCGGTAGTTATATATAGTAATAGGGTTAATATTAATCGTACTAAGGAGTCACTACAAAGTGCCTGCACCTATCGGCTCTCGCCTACTTTCCTTGCTCATACATCGTTCATTAGATTGCCGAAGGAACCCACTAGTCCCACAATCGGAAATCCGCTTGCTACCGTTGGTGTGACGAGGGTGATGTATTTAGAAGCTTTTTCCTACTCATTGTTCAAGACTACATAGTTGTGCCAATGACCTCAGCCCAGGCTATAACGAGGATAAACGGCTTGCCAGGGAATTAGTTTCACTGTTAACTTTGTTATTTTGTTACATCAGCTAGACTTGGCCTCTGTCATTCCGTACAGCGGCATCCGAAGGCATCTAACCACTCGTCATCACTCTCATCATAATTCACAGTAGGTTGAACTGCTGTTTCGCTACCATATAACTGTGATGAACTAGGGAAAGAGGAATACAAATGGAGAGAGGGTGGACTTGCAATACAATACAAATGCTCGAAGAAAACCTTCAGGATCAAGGCTCCTACATCTTGTTAACGTCAATATGTTTACATCGGCATCGGCAAAACGGACATTTTGCGATTTGTACTGCCCCGAAAAATAATTAGCCTTGGCGACCACATGGGTGGATCCATGTTCTGCATGAACATCATTCAGATCACTTCAATTCTCTGACACTCCAGTTTAAGTAATGACCCTCCGGAAACGACCGATACACCGACGGGTTGCTGGGCGGTGTAGTCTAGATATATGCAGCTTAGGGCGCAACCCCGACCTATCCGAATGAACGATAGATTGTATGGCTTTTCACAAAGGTCCAAAATTCCTTTGCTGTTTTATGTTCTATGTCACATCGCTCAGGTGCGGAACTGCAGTGGCACTGGTATGGTAAAATGTATTAAAGACATAGTTCGTGTTTTAAATAACCTGAACAAAGAACAATGATTTATCACGTGATAAAAGCAGTGCCTGACACGTCCCATAGGATGGTTGGGGTGAATACGATGAAATCGAAATATATCTGGGTCATCTACCAAACGTCTGTCTAGATGAATAGTTTGATAAATAACATCAGTGTGAAATTGAAAATGTCGAGCGTAAACCTTCAGAAATACAGATGGGTGCAGTAGTCGTTGTTATAAGGCGTGAGAAAACTAGAAGATTGTCGCTTACTTGGGTCCATTTGATATACAAATCCTGTAGAAAAATATGCTTGGCGCAATCCACAATAGAGGAATTAAGGTAACAAAGTGCTGGAAGCTAAGAGCAACATCTAATCGTTTTTTGAAAACGTCCAAGGTAGGGGAGGATACAACTGAGTCTGGGAGTGCGTTCCAGGGTTGGCAAATCCGAAGGGAAAAATAATTACGTCGACACTCTAGACGGCTAGATTGTTCCTTCAAGTTTAAGCAATTGCCACTCAGCTGCTTGTTGCGGCTAAGTTTCAGCAAGTGGTGGCATACGCTGTTGGGGTCACTCAATATCTGATACGCTAATATGAGGTCGCCACGCAGCCTCCGATAGCGTCCGCTGAAAATTCCCAGCAACTTCAGCCTTCGGTGGTAAGAGTGATAGCGCAGGTCCTTTACATTCTTTGTTGCTCTTCCTTATGGTGACTCTAACGCCTCTAGGTCGCGCTTCAACCAAGGTTGCCAAGCTTCGATAGCATATTCAACATGCGAGCGCCCGTAGGAATTGAGCATCATTGGGAAGATTGATGGGTCAAATCTCCCGAACGCCCTTCGCAGCATGCCGACGTGCTGGTTGCCTCCGTCCGAACCTATCTCAGCCTGTTTTGAACAATTGAGGTCGCTCTGTACGAGCACACCAAAATCACATTCCTGAGCGCTGGTCTGCAATCCGTTTGTCCCAAGCAAATATGTGTAGTTATGTCTATGGCGTAATTGTACAACGCTACATTTGTGTACGTTGAATGGTAGGGCGTTTCGAACTAATCGGTTCGACGCTGGGTTAAGATCGCACTGGAGCCTTTCGTGATCGTCCAACCCTCTTAGCCTACGTCATATCTTGATATCATCAGAGAAAAATAGCAAATCGGAAGTAATTGATCTCGCCAAATCGTTAATGAACACCAAGAATAGACGAGGTCCAAGCACCGATCCTTGTGGTACACCACACACCACATCGATTGCATTGGACAATGGTTCTCCGACTCTCATTGCTAGCCGTCTTTCGTGTAGAAAATTGTTAATCCAACTCAGGATCTGGTCGCCAATGCTGCAGTTCCGAAGCTCATGAAGAAGAATTCGATGGTCTAAGCGGTCAAAAGCTTTTGAGCACGTAAATGACATCGACTCCTGCTCCGTCGTCAACAGCTTCAGTCAAGCTATTACGTGCAATTAATAGTTAGTATTACATGAACGCTTTTGACCGAAACCATGTTGCTCTGGGGCTATTAAGTTGTGGCTTTCCAGATACTGCATCAGCGCATCTGCGATGATTGATTCCATACTTTGGATAGCACAGGAAGTAGTGTTATTTGGACGGTAGCTTGGCAGGATCAGTGCGGCTACCTCATTTATATATAGGAGTGATGACCCCTCACTTTCATACTGATGGAATATGGTTCTCTTCTAGACATCGCTGATAGAAAACAGCCAGTGGTTCCGCTAGATCACTAGCTACCGCCTGCAAAGCCTTTACTCGGAAGTCGTCGAGTCTAGGAGAACTGTGGATACGCAAGGATAATACCTTCTTCAACACAGCTTTCGAAATGAAGGTGATGTCTAATGCCGACGGTGGAATAATAGAAAAGAAGAGAAGATTTGGGCTCGTTGCCTTCTGGAAACCTTGGGTGTAATGAAGCCGTGAGAGCTCGGCTGCTTCCATTGCTGATCGCGTGCATCCATCAGCCGTGACTAGTGGTGGAATCCCGCGCTTCACCTTTCGAAGGCCGTTAACGTGCCTGAACAGAGGTTTGTGATTCGTGCACAATCGCTTCATTAACTCCTGTGGTTGCGTGACCTTGTCTTCGTGGATCAGTTTTACCCAGAATTTACGATGTGTCACGTATGCAGTCCAGTTTTCGGCGTTCGAGCAGTTCATGGGAGCTCGCCATGCCAAATCCCTCCGGGACATACATTTACGTCTTCTGCTCCTCAAAAATACTTGTTTTGGGTTGGAAGGACTTCTGTTCCGATGCGTGCGCAACCAGTGTGCTAAACGTTCTTGTAAAGGTTTCCAAGGCAACATCGGTACAACTTAGCTGAGGGTGAGAATCATACCTCAGCTAATGTACCGCTAGAAAAAAGAGACTAAAAAATTACACTACAAAGTACACAAATTACACTACAAAAATATGATGTTAAATATTATATTATGCGTTTTGCATGAGATCGGGATTGGAGGGGGAACCTAAAGGGAAGGGGATGGACAAAGAAACTCACAACACAAACGCCATTGGGGCCGGCTCTTCGCCATATCAGCAAGTGTGTCCAACCAAACGTGTTCATCGTCCTTAGGACCCCAGCCAGGCAGTCGGGATGCACCAACCGACGCCAACTTCGAAGTGAGGGTTTTCATTTCTCTCGACCAAGTCATCGCTTGGCCTCCCCTCCTCCTCTTCCAACCGCACCCCGACGCGCAAACAATGCACGTCGCGAGAGTCGGTGTGCTGGCATGCGCAACACGTGGCCCAGCCATCGGAGCCTGGTGCGTGATATAATGGTGCTGAGCGGTTCACTCGCTCTTCCTGCACCAAATACGCGACGCTGAACACGCTCATTGCTCACGCGGTGCGCTCACCAGACATAAGCTAAGCTGCGAAGGCAGCGATGATCGAATGTGGCGAGCCACTTTATGTCTGTCGACCTGATGGACCAGGTTTCACAACCATATAGGAGAGTTGAACGGACGGTTGCTTTATAAACTCTGCCCTTCAGGACCAATGTCGCGTCTGCGCCACAGGTGGCGGAGATTGGCAAAAGCACCTCGAGCTTTTGCTATACGGTTCGTAACCTCAACTTCGATCCCACGGGTGCTAATATAGCTGCCAGGTACTTGAATTCCTGAAAGACTTCTAGCTGATCAGCACCAAGCGTTAGCGCAGGGGTGGGTCCCTGTCAATCTTGGAGAAGCACTTTGCATTTCGATGGAGTAAAGCATAGCCCAAAACGATTGACAGCCAGTACTGATCGGTCCAGTGCTGCTTGGCATGTTTCGGAGCTGTCACAGCTTCGAGCAATATCGTCCGCATCATTCAGGTCAAGAAGTTGCTCACTAGGAGGTAGCACCAGACCTAGGTCGTGTCCAGCGTATGCAGTTTCCATGACTTCGTCAACTTCGAAGTTAAAGAGGAAAGGTGACAGCGGGTAACTTTGTCCCATACCGCTGGTGATACTGAAGCGCGGCGATAGCTTGCCATAAACCCTCACTATGCCTGAACTATGCGCGTACAGCGCTTTGATAATTTTTACGTGCTTATCGGGCACACTCCTTCAGCAGACAGTCCCAAAGGGCACTTCGATCGACTGAATCGAAGGTATCTTTTATGTGAAGAAACATGACAACAGTGGGTCACCAATAAACTGGGCGTGCTCCAACGGTTGACGCAAACTGAAACTGTGGTCGATGCAGCCCTGAACTCTACGAAGCTCGGCTTTCTCTTCAAGGATCTGCCTTTCACGAGTCCTAATCAGTTTGTGGAGAATGACAGACGCAAGCAATTTAGAGGCAATTGGGATGAGATTGATCCCTCAATGAATGCCGCATTCCGAACGGTAGCCTCCCTTGAAAATTGGGACAATGACGGAGCGGTTCCAGTCTGTCGCGACTGTCTCCTGCTCCCAAATTCTTACTAGCAACTCCTGTGAATCATCTACTAGAGCAGGTCCCCCCGCACTGCGGCCTTATGCAATTCCAACTGCCTGATCTCACGTTCGCCTTCTTCGCGTGAGGGCGGATCCAAGTAGACAGCCCAAGGAGAAGCGCGCTCGACACCCAAAAATGAAAACGATAACTTAGGTTGGTTAAATTGCGTTGCAAAGTGTCCAGCCCAACGCTTCAAGCATTTAGACAGTCTGTGGATCGGCTGTGCTCTCTCGTCGCGTATGGTATCGCTAACACCATGTCTCCTGCTGCCTGTTTTCCGTATCAGACGGAATAACTTACAAGGATTACCAACGACAGCGGTTGTTTCCATCTCCGAAGCACAATGAGACCACCAGGCTTCACGATCTTTCTTCAGACTAGTACGCAGTTTTGCCCTGAGCTGTTTACGTGTCTCATTGTGTTCGCTTTCAGTTGGATTACGTCGGTAAACATCCATAGGTTCCAGAGACTGTGTAGAGATCTAGTGTCCCGTTTAGCAATTGGATTTTCCACGTGAAGACATGCCTGCTGATAGTAACGTTTGACGAATAGGCGACCAGTGATCTTCGACGGTATTCAGTGGGCGCTTACTCAGCCCGGATGTCAGCGCAATTTGATATACATTCAGAACGCCTGGCTTCGCTAGTTAGCTGGTGTCAATCAGTTCACAACGACATTGCGAAGGTCCACCGAAACGCACCCAGAGGTCGGTACAAACAAGTGCGTGGTCAGAGTCCACGCTCGTGTCCCAAATCAAGCGACAGTTTTGGATACAGCCTCTCCAGCAGTAACTGATCGTGATGTGATCGATTGGCGTCCATGGCTGGTGCGAAGCTGATGGAAGCCAAGTCACGCTTCTGCGGGGGCTGTGTCAAAGATTTGTGCTCGCGAGAAAGAGGCGAGCATCTTCACACAGCTGTAGCAACCGCTCACCGTTATCATTACGAGAGCCTACACCAGGTTGGCCGCTCAGATGAAGCTCATCAGAGGACAATTTTCCGACTCGAGCATTTAGATCTCCAACCAACACCCCAGTATTCGTGCTTCTTCTGTAACGACGGAGATGGTGAAGTTGCTGATAAAAATCCTCTTTCACCGAATCAGTGCTACAGTTTGAAGGGGCGTCGCTGGCTTGCCGATCAACCTCCTTGTGGTGCCAGCTGGGTGGTCCGGGATTATCCCGTTATAGCGAATGGTTCGGCGGCAGTGTTCCAGGACGTGCTAGATTTTCGCGTGGCAAGCGTTCTCCCTATAAAAAGGCACATCTGTCTGTTTAACAGCACAGTGACGTGGAGGATGTGGATCTCCACTAAATAAAGTCACTGCCCTTGCCTCCCTCTGAGTGGCATTGTAATTCAACGGTGTGTTGGGGCCCTGGCCCTATGTAGTCCTAAAGGTGTATGAATCACTTGTTGGGTCACCGGCTCTCAACAGCTTGCGATGCCCTCATATCGCCCTCGTGCTTTGTAGGTTAGTTCCTGGATTAAAGGCTCGGGATGGGGCCCCTAAGACAACCCTCTAATTCGGCCTGGGCAACCGAGTAGTACTTCGCCTACTGACGAACCATGGATGGATCACCCTCTTCCCTTCCCTAATAAAAGAACATCCAAGAAAACTCAAAAAGTGCGTGTGGAGAAATAAACACAAATTGTTTGTTTTCTTTTTTTATTTAATCTAACCCTGTTTTCCTATTCCGCCATGGTTCCGATGGCACAATGTCAGTAGACAGACTGTGATCGATATATATTTTAGGGGCGTAGGCCGCAACGTCAAACATACACCGATTTTTCTCGTGTGACTTCGTAGCATGGAATGAACCAGCTAATCTAACGAAGCACATCCGACTGTTGCCTGGGATTCAATCGATCAGAGCAGCTTCAGCCTGGGGACTCAAAACAATGCCGACTCCAGTTTGACCGGCATTTGAAGCTGCATCATCGCAAGACAGGAGAAATTAGAATGTGCCGCAAGTGTCGCATGTGGGGGATCGCACGGTAAACACGGAGCTCAAATCTTGCGGACGGGTTTCTGATAAACAGCACGTAGCGATCGATAGCGCCTCTAGTGTGAGGGCAAGTGCTGACTGTTGGCGAATCTGAAGCAAATTGCGCATGTTGAGGCATGCTAGTCTTAGCGAGACTTGAGGACTCCAAAAGGAAACGGATGAACTGACGTCCGCTAGGTTGAACATGGACTTGTCGACTGAAGTGGAGCGACGCTCTGCGACTGTGTGAGTTGAAACTAAAAGACAAGCGACTATTGAAGCAAGGTGGAGGGGGGTCAAGAATTGTGGGATTGAAAATGGGGGGATAAAAGTAAATTTGGAGCGGGACGATAAGGATGCAAAAGCGCAAGTAGGGGAATAAGAAGACGGGAAGGCCTGAGCAGTAGCATCCAAACCATTTTCCAACCTTCTCAATGCAGCAGATAGGGCGCCGTTGCTTGTTCTTTGCGGCAGCCAGAGCATCAAGAAATTGTTAGAAGAAAGGTTCATTGTATTGTGTGGGTAGAATACTGTCAGGTTGCCCAGACCTAGACAGGAGAACTATGAAGGTTCTCAAGCAAAGCGTTTGGTTCAAAAACCTTACCGCAAAGCAGCGGGTTTTGGCAATGGACTACAGAGAGCCAGTTTTATGGAGTAAGGAGCCACCCTCACTCCAACCCCTAACCTGGAGGGCCAGGAGACTGAGTTTGTCAGGCCTCTAACCATTGACCAATCTGATCTGAGTGGCTCTGAAGATGGAAAAAAAGCACCACACAGTATAGCTCAATGGATCACTGAGACACACAAACCATCGCACCACGTTAAGGTCCAGTCTCCTCGTGATGGTAGCTCGGGTTGAGCGTTTTGGGTTTCACCTGCTCGTCGAGCTTCGACGACCCAACTAGCGGAGCGTATTGCACTGAGGTAATCACCTCGTTTGGTGATGAAACGTTTGCAACCCATTTAGGATGCTCGACGAACAGGAGATACCCAGAGTATGCTCTAGTGAGGGAAAATCAATAAGAGATCAGCCATGTTTTATCGCCTGTGCGCCCAAAGCCTTTCTCACACCTGGTTTGAGCCCCGGGTGAGATAACTTTACGGTATCTAGCATTCTATAGGGGTGTTGTGCCGATGTACTGCGATTGCATTACCCGCCATTACTTCAACGGTTGTTTTCGTATACTGCGTCACTTTGGATGTTATCATGGGGCAGCTAACCAATTTTGTTGCTGAAAGCACGTTGGAAATAGAGTAGCAACTAGGTTGGGATGGTGCCACCATCTCATTTCCCCAACCGTACGTTTAGTATATCGAGATACTGCCATCTCATTGACGCGCATTTTGGTTACTTCTCATGTATAATCTTTGCTTTTACGATTCTCTTCCAGATCAATCTAGGGACCTGTTAAATATGTGCTTTTCACTCTTTATATACCTTTGTTCCATTGTTACCAAAAATATGAAATAACCGGCTGAGAGTGATGTTGGCCCAGAAACATCCTTTCATCCCATTAGGTTCCAGTGATCGAAATGTACTCGGATGAAAAGCTATGGCCTTACAGATGTTCCTTTTGGTAGCCTTTTCGCATATGGCGGGTATTCTGATTCCCATAAGTAACTTCCTTGTTGCTGTTGAAGCCACTTGGGCTAATCAACTTTCTGCTTTCGATTTCATGATTTGAATATTTACTTGAATCGTTCAAACAAGAATGGAACCGGTCTCTGTGCAGCAACAAGGCAAGAAAGCTTCATTTCATTGTTTCTGAATTGGTAATGTGCAGTGCTATCAATGTGCACGCTATCGATATCAACAGGCACAGAATGCTTGATGATTCGATATAGAAAAATTGGTTGCATAAGATCCTCCAGGACCATAATTGGTCAACACCAAGTTCTTGTCATCGCACATGGTAAGTCATAGTGTGCAGTCACCTATTAAACGATTTGTGAAGCGCCTTTGTACTTTCAAAATGAATCATGAATTTATACGGATTAAGAAGCGTTGCTTTACAAGACCCGTTGAATAGTTGGTGGGCATATCAAAATAACAATAATGATAATAATTGTAGTAAAAGTTAGTACTTCCAATAGGAAAATAAAGACTTATTGTTTGCTCCTCCGTAGTCCTGCAGTCCGCTTGGATTCACAGCACCCGCAGTTAACGTCAAATAATTCCATGGTAAATGCCAGGTGTAGGATGGTGAGATAGTGCAAATTGACACGAGTGCATCATCCAGCCGTCTTTTAAATACTGTTAGTGTCCGTGCAGAGACGACCGATTCTGGGAGAGCATTCCGCAGGTGATAGACACAAATGGAAAAGAAATTTCTGCGGCAATCCAGGAGGCTGTGCTGTAAAGAGGGTTTCAATGAGTGACCCCTTAATTTCGTACTGCTGCTGAGTTGCAGTAAAGGGCGGCATACATAATGTGGGTCTCGCAGAATCAAGTATGCCATAATCAGGCCGCCTCGTAGTCTGCGATAGCTTCCACTGAACAATCCCAATCGTCGCAGCCTCTCCTGGTATGAAAGATTAGGTATTCCAATTACATTCTTACACGCGCGACGCTGTGACTGCTCCAATGCATTAAGGTCGTGTTTCAACCATGGATGCCAGGCTTAAATTGCGTATTCGACATGGCGGCGAAGATATGCACTGAGTATTTGTCGAACTGCGTGGCTGGCTAGTTTTCCAAACATCCGTCGCAACAGTCCGACTTGGTGGTTTCTAGTCTTCGAGGCCTTTTCGGATTGCCTGGAGTAACCCAAGTCATCTTGAACCAGAACACTCAAATCCCGTTTGACAGCTGATTGTTGTAGTATATTCGTTTCGAGCCGGTATGAGTAGCTGCTCTGATGTTTGATGGAAATGACCTTGCATATACTTTCGTCGAAATGCATTAAGTTTTGGATTGACAATTGATGCACCGTATCTAGGTCACTCTGAAGCAGGTGTTGGTCGGCGTTCGCCTGGATGCTGCGCCAGATCTTGATATCATCGGCAAACATTAGAGAGTTTGAAGCGATTCCCTGTGCAAGATCATTACTAAACACCAAAAACAAACGTGGACCTAGAACTGAGCCTTGCGGCACACAGCACTCGACTTGTATGGGGTCCGAGAAAGAGCTCTGATCTCTGACCAATACTTGCCGTGCAACTAAGAGAGTCGCCGATCCCGTAATGCTGAAGCTTGGAGAGTAGTATCCGATGGTCTAGACGATCGAAAGCCTTGGAAAAATCCAGGTAGATCACATCAACTCCTTCTCCAGCGCCAGGTGACTCGGTCCAACTACTGCGTGAATTAGTAAATTCGTTGTACATGACCGCTGTCGACGGAAACCGTGCTGCTCATGTGTGATGATGTTACACTTTTCCAGATAACACACCAATGCTTCGGCAATTATGGATTCCATGATCCTGGAGAGTATATGATGAAGGGATATTGGGCGGTAGTTGAAGGGATCAGTTCTACTTCCACCTTTGTGAATCGGGGTTACTATTCCAAGCTTTCACATATCTGGAACTTAATTCTGGCCTAAGCAGCACTGAAAGTCTGAGCTTAAGGTCTTGCCAGTTGGCATGCTGCTGCTTCCAGTGCCTCAGGACGAATGGTGTCGAGACCAGGCTAGCTGTGTTTGCGTAGAGACGTCAGCTTTTGCAATACCACCTCAGCGGTAAAAGTGATGTGGGTTAGTCGTGGCGAGGAGACGACAAAGGTTGGAAAATTGCCTGGTTGCTAGACCCTCTGAAACATGGGGGCATATTGCATCCGCAGCACATTTTCCGCTTCCACAGTCGTTCTTGTTGGGCCATCAGCCGTCCTGAGTGGAGAAAATTCTTGCCTCACCTTTCGTAGACTATTGACCTGATTGTGCAAGTTGGTGATTAGCGCTGAATGTGTCTACGATGTTCTGCTGATAGACTGCTTTGTTTTCTCTTAGCAGTTGAGTGCAGTGGCTACGTTAGGCTACCTAGTTGTCCCAAGTTTCTGGTGCAGTAGCTTCTGTGTACACTCATCATGCTGCGTTGCGTACTGTCATCCATTTTCGAGTTTTGCCATTAACGAAAGAAACTGATGTACTTTTGTTGCAAACTCATGTCTCTTAAGCCACTGTAGTCAGCTGACTGAATTTGGTGACGAACTCGAGCCAGGCGACTTCCGGGGGTTCCACGACTAGGAACAACAAACTTGTAGCGCTGACGAGCTGGGCTAATCAATCGTAGCCTGTGATGGTTCGCAGAGTCTCCTCGTACTCATTCAAATATTCCGCATAGCAGACGAAGTTGAAACTGATGGCTGCGTGATGACTGCGAGCCAACGGGCAGTCTAAAACCAACACATCAATCATATGCCCCTCGTTTGTAAGCACAAGATCCAGCACAGATGGCCTGTTAGCTGTTCTGTACCGGGTGGACAAAGTGATGTGATTGTAAAGAGGAGCAGTGGTTACGAACTGTTGTAGATCGTTTCTGAATTGTTCTCCGATCGTGGCAGGAGTTTCTACACAATGTAAGTTGAAATCACCCATGATAAGTATGTGAGTGTAGTTTCGCTGTAAACTGCATCTTAAAGCAGCCGCTAGGTGGCAGTGGGTTTCGGGTGTAGAGTTAGGGGGCGGTACACCAAGACAATAAGGCAAGCGTCCCTGCCTTTTAACTGCATGCGGCACCAAAGAGAGTCGGGGAATTGCAAGACTGAATCGGCCACGACTTCACACTCTAATTCGCTTCGGTAATACAAGGTTAAGCCTTCTCCTTTTGTGTGCATGTCGTTCCGTATCAGCGACTTGCCCGGTAGCGAAATTTCAGCGTCCGTCATTCCTGTGTGTAACCACGTCTCGGTGATACCAATGACGTCATATGACCCGGAAGCTTGGCGATCTTTCAGTTTGACCGGCTAATTAAATAGACCCTGATCATTCGTATACAAAGTGGCCAGTTTCTCGATCGCTAGGAGCCCACAGGGGGGTGCAGAAGTCGAGTGTGGGAGAATGCCGACCGATGGGAGATCATTCTGAGCACCGGGACTGTATCTCAAGTCGAGGATTTCGATGTTGCGCCCTCGAAGCACTGGCACCTCACGATTGGTTTCGTCCTCTTTTGAGCTCCTCAGGTAAAGGCCGATCTGTGCCAAATGTTGCTCACGGATCTCAATGGCCTAGTGAGCAAGATACCAGCTCTCAAGCATTCGGTCCCGGATTCCACTCCCAACTCAGGCTGTCGAAGCAAGGAAGAAACACGCCTTGGGGTGCAGTGATGAGAGAAATAGAGAAACACCTAAACGCTCCACTGCGGATCCGGTCCCAGTGATCAGAATTGCATAACCCAACTTCAACGTCAACCAAGACCACAATTGAGACAGTGTGTCGCAATGCAAGACACACGGCAGCGGGGACTCCAGGACCTAACAACCAACTTCGAACCGCCGTATCAAGCTTTGCAGCCCTCGCGGGCGCCGGTACAAGCTAGTGGTACCGGATCTAAAGGGGATAGCTCACTCTCTATGCTTCGAGCGCCATGTGGTGAAATGCTGGTGCAGTTTGCCTGCGCAAGTTCTCGTGCCGAGATCGGTGTCAGAATTCAAGTAATCCCTGGACAGCCACTAAGCGGAGTTCAGATACAGTGAGCACATCACGCCCGAATAGCCTACGGCTTAGCTGTAATATGCAGCAAACGCTCAGGAATCACTGACCGGAATCTGCGCAAGTGCCAGAACAGATTACGATGGAGGAACGCAGATGCATGTCAAGTAACTCTTTATTTCCCGTATTCTGTTCACGCGGCTCAATGGTTGAATGATCATGATGATAACCGCCAACCACTAGGTGCCGATTTCCACACCCAGCTCAGGGTATAATTTATTCGACGAATTCAAACAAGGACTAAACGCTTCGTGAGATCTCTGTGTTGGGAAGAGCAACACTAAAGCTTCCGATATGGTCATATCTCACGTGGAATCTACACGGGTGCTCCTAAGCACAATAAAAACACAGCTATTTTAAACGTTCCACCAAACGCTGTCACCACTGAATCCAGCAGACAATCGGCATATCTTCAACCATGCAGAATTTGAATATGCGACCTGTGCGCTCCATAACTTGTGAGCCACTTACTAGAGAACTTCAAGTATCTGAGAGAAATTGGTCCAACCAAAATCCTCTCAAACTACCTCAACATGTAAATAATCTTAACTGGCACGTAGGTTATGTGCAACAGCCAGAAAACTGTAATCTCCCAGTGGGTCGCCATTTTCCCAGTATTTCACCCTTCCAACCTTTTTTTGGGGGTCCAGTGGCGTTCTACCCGCCACACCCCCAAATGACACTAATTCCGCAAATTATATGTCCTCCGTATCCACCACCCCCACTCCACTCTCTCCAAATACCACCTCGTTGGGGTCCTGTACCTGGATTCCTGTAGACAACCCAACGGATAACAAGACACTGCAATTAGTTTTAATTAATTCCCGTTCACTGTTAAATAAAATGCACTTCCTACGTAATATCCTTCACCTTTCTTTTCCTGATATTGTACTAATTACAGAAACCTGGTGTTCAGCGGAGATGTCTGAACATTGTTCAGGATACTGGGTTATAACATCTTTCGTAATGACCGTCTTTATGGTAGAGGTGGTGGCTGTATAATCTACGTCAAAGACAAATACTTGGTTCTGCCTCTGAATGAACCATTCCTACAGAGACTTCCTGATTCGGTGTGGATTACAATTTCTATTAATCCAACAAATCTCTTAGTAGGTTGTATTTACAGACCCCCATCGTCTACACTTACCGTGACCGATGACTTGCTGGACACTTTCTCTCTTATTGCTGACCTCTCATACACTAACAAAATAATCGCTGGGGATTTTAATATGCCCGAAATCCCGTGGTCCCTTAATAATAAACCACAAAAACACAATCCTTTTATGTCTACTCTTGATCGACTGGGATGGGTGCAGCACGTCACAGAACCTACAAGGCTTGGTAACACACTTGATCTAATATTTACGATGGGATGTTCGCATGTGTCCACATACATCAGTGACAAGTTGCCGGGTAGTGATCATAACATTGTTGGTTGTTCTTTCCAAATTCTTTCTAAACCGACAGAATCAGTGATAAATTATCGCCCATTCTCTTCTGTGCATTGGCCAATTTTCTCAGATCTTATAAGGTCTCCATATTGGGATCCATTCTTCTTAGCACAGAATGTACAAATTGCTTGTAATGAATTCTACCACCGCATTGAGCTTTGTGTTGAAGCTGTGGCTCCAGAACGTACTAAGAAGTTGAAAAGGACTGCTGCTCCTTCAGGCATCTCAAAAAAGGTAGCCACTAAACTTTATAAAATAAAGAAAAAATTTAGGAAAACTAACGATTTTACTCTGCTGATGCTCCACACCAGATTGCTTACAGCGTTATACCAAGACCACCACAAAATGCTATGCTCTGAGGAAGTAATGGCACTGAAGGGCGCCAATGTAGTAGGCTGCATCTCAAAACTTTTGGACCGTAGGCAGAATAGAAAATCAAGTTGTATAAACGCCATTGTAAACTCTGATGGAACTGCCATAACCGACCGTGCAATCATATGTTCGATCTTCAATGACTACTTTGTGTACTTATGGCGCTAATGCGAAAGAAGATCCTCAGCTCAAGCTGATACACAGAGGCAGGAATACACTCCAAACTGTTGGATTTACACTTAGTGACATATGTCGCCAACTCAGATTAGTTCGGCCATCATGCTCACCAGGCCCTGACAACATCCCTCCAATACTGGTAAAGCACGGAGGTCCAGACATCCCCGTGTTATTGCTTAATGTATTTACACTTTCCATGCTCAATGGGGAGTATCCTATATGCTGGAAACAATCAACTATAATACCAAGACACAAAAGCGGATCTATGCAAGATGTAAAAAATTACCGCCCAATCCACCACACATCTATTATCTCCAGAATCATGGAGAGGATAGTTAAAGAACGCATAATAGAATATTTGAGTTCTATGAGCCTTCTCAGTAAACATCAACACGGCTTTTTCCAAGGTAGGTCGTGCTAGACGAATAGTGTCGACACACGGTGATCTGTGTTCGCGTAGAGACGTCAGCTTTTGCAATACAGCCTCCGCGATTAAAGTGCTGTGGGTTAGTTCTGGCGAGGAGACGACAAAGGTTGGAAGATCGCTTGGTGGTAAGACCCACAGAAACATTTGGGCATATTGCATCCGCAGCGCGTTTTCTGCTTTCATAGCCGTTTTTGCTGAGCCATCAGCCGTCCTGTGTGGAGAAAATTCTTGCCTCACCTTTCGTAAGCTATTGACGTGCTTGTACAACAGTTTGTGGTTAGCACTGAATGTGTTTACGATGTTCTGCTGATAGGCGGCTTTGTCTTCTCTTAGCAGTTGCGTGCAGTGGCTACGTTTGGCTACCTAGTTGTCCCAAGTTTCTAATGCAGCAGCTTCTCTGTACACTTGCCATGCTGCATTGCGTACTGTCATCAATTTTCGAGTTCTGCTCGTTACAAAACAACCTGATGTACACTTATTGCGAAGACTTATCTCTGAAGCCACTGCAGTCAGCTGGCTGAATTTGTTGACGAACTCGAGCCAGGCGACTTCCGGGGGTTCCTCGGCCAGGAACGACAAAGTTGTAGCGCTGAGGAGCTGAGCAGCGTGACCACTGCGACTCAATGGGCAGTCTAAAACCAACGCGTCAATCATATGCTGCTCGTTAGTAAGCGCAATGTCCAGCACAGATGACCTGTTATCTGTTCTGTACTGAGTGAACAAAGTGATGTGGATGTAAAGAGGAACAATGGTTACGAGATCTTGTAGGTCGTCTTTGAATTGTTCTCCGATCGTGGCACGTTTCTACACAATGTACGTTGAAATCACCCATGATAAGTATGTGAGTGTACTTTCGCTGTAAACTGCATCTTAAAGCAGCCGCTAGATGGGAGTGGGTTTCGGGTGTAGATTTAGGGGGCGGTACTTTAAGACACTAAGACAAGCGTCCCTGCCTTTTCACTGCAAGCGGCACCAAAGAGAGTCGGGAATTGCGAGACTGAATCGGCCACGACTTCGTACTGTAATTCGTTTCCATAATACAGCATTACCCCTCCTTCTTCTCTTCCGGATCAGCGACTTGCCCGGTAGCGAAACTTCAGCGTCCGTCATTCCCGTGTGTAACCACGTCTCGGTCATACCAATGACATCATATGACCCGGAAGCTGCGCGATCTTTCACTTCGGCCGGTTAATTAAAAAGACCCTGAGCATTCGTATACAAGCAGGCCCAGTTTCTCGGTCTCTAGGAGCCCATAGAGGGGTGAAGGGGTCAAGTGTGGGAGTGCCGACCGATGGGAGGTCATTCCGATCACCGGGACTGTATCCGAAGTCGAGGATTTCGGTGTTGCGCCCTCGAAGCATCGGCACCTCACGATTGGTTTCGTCCTTTTTTGAGCTCATCAAGTGAAGTCAGACCGATCTGTGCCAAATGTTGCTCGCGGATCTCAAGGGTCTAGTGAGCAAAATACCAGTTCCTAAGCACTCGGTCTCGGGTTCCACTCCCAACTCAGGCCGTCGAAACAAGGACGAAACACGTCGAGTGGTGCAGGGATGGGAGAAATAGAGTAACACCGAAACCCTCCACTTCGGATCCGGTCTGAGCGCTCAGAATTGCACAACCCCACTTCAAGGTCAACCAAGACCACAATTGAGACAGTGTGTTGCAATGCAAGACACACGGCAGCGGGGACCCCAGGACCCGACAACCAACTTCGAACCCCTGTGTCAAGCTTTGCAGTACTCGCTGGCGCCGGTACAAGCTAATGGTACCGGATCTATAGGGGATAGCTCACTCCCTATTCTTCGAGGGCCGAGTGGTGAAATGCTGGGTCTGTTTGCCTGCGAAAATTCTCGTGGCGACATCGGTGTCAGAATTCAAGCAATCCATAGACACCCAATAAACGGAGTTCAGATACAGTGAGCGCATCACACCCGAATAGCCTATGGCTCAGCTGTAGTATGCAGCAAATGCTCAGGAATCACTGACCAGAATCTACGCAAGTGCCAGAACTAATTACGATGGAGGAACGCAGATGCATGTCAAGCAACTCTCTATTTTCCCTATTCTGTTCACGCAGTTCAATGGTTGAATGATCATAATGATAGCCGCCAACCCCTAGGTACCGATTTCCACTCCCAGCTCAGAGTATAATTTATTCGACGAATTCAAACAAGGACTAAACGCGTCGTGAGATCTCTGTGTTGGGAAGAGCAACACTAAAGCTTCCGATATGGTCATATTAGCCGTTATGACCTTGATTCTCATCAGGGGCAAGTAAAGTTCACAACGAGATTGCTTGTCGAAGCCATGCATACGACAGATGGTTTAAAATAACCCCTATGGTAAGTCATTTACTGCTGTCACAAGCATTTTCAGTCTCGACTCGGTGACCTAGGGGTAGGAGTTTTGATTGACATCCAAACGTTTTGAATTCGAATGCCTGCTATCTATACTTGACCTGTGCAAATAAGTATGAAACCGTTGCTAGAGCGCAGTGCTGCGAGTCGGTAATTTTGCTCACGTGTTTTAGATGCGGCTCCAATGACCGAAGCCCGAGTGACTCAAAATGATCTATCCAACGAGTCCTTAACCGCTGTAACAACTTTTTTCCCATGGAGCTCTGCAGCGGAGGAGTAATGACGTCAACCGACAATTGTTACACCCCAAGCTAGGCTCACAATTCTACCAAGTGCCTCCAACTGAACATCGAGAAACCAAAACTGGCCGTAAACAATACAAATTAGCACATGTGATTCCCGTTGCTACACTAGTGTGACGCTTAGAATCTCATTGTATACGTATCAAAAATGAAAACAAAAAATTAGGAACTCTCTTCGCATCAAGCCAAAAGAAATTGGGAATCAGGTCGTTTGTACTGACTGTTATGCCTACTCACTAGCCCACCACTCACCCGCATGACACAGAGCTCTTCGTTCCGTTCGACCAACTGCACCACTCGGTTGTCTCTCAATTCGATCACGTGACGAATACCGTTTTTCAACTGCTCCAGGTTGCGCTTGCTGTTCTCGATCAACATGCTTTGGCATTGTATGGATCGCTGTAGTTCACCTCTTTTGGCATCTTGTTCATCCACACAGAGGGTCTTGTCGAAAAGAGACATATACGATGAAGGAACGTCAGTGGGCATAGAAAGGGTTACTTTCACATTATGCTAGAGCTGTCAGTTTGTGCTGTAAATCTATTTATGACTCGAGTCATACTTTATTTCTAATTAGGTCATGTCAAATTCAGTTTTATAGACTGTATGACCGCAATTTTAGCACCTCGCACTATTACTGGTGATATAATAAATGACACATCATCAATAAAACGATTAAGTCAGCAAGAAACGGGCAATATTTTGGTGTTGCTCATCCCAACACTGGCAACTGGATTCTCCAAGTCCAACTTTGACTTCAGCAAGTGACTGTTTCCATAATTCACAGCATCGGGAAATTAATTTTGGCGAGCAAACAACCAAGACAGAAGCCTTTCGATGAAGTCTAAAAATTGTCGAGTGTGCGGTATAACCAATGCAGGAGAACACATGCAGCCACAAGCTTTAAAATCAAATCACGAGGTACCGAAAGTGTTTCTAGCCTGAGGGAGTAAAATGGTAATATTCTACCTTTTCGGTAAGTTTGAAGAATTTGTGTAAACTGTCACTATTGGTGGGACAAGGTAGCTCCAAGCCACTTCGAGGTAGTTAATCAAGTTACATTTTGGTCATTCATGATCAAAGGTGGTGAGGTCTTTGCAGGGGAGCACAGCTTATCTGAACGGATGAAACAGATCTTTACATCATAACGCTTTGAAATGTTTAAGTTTGCGGACCGGTAGCTCGACCAATTCATGAGTTCATCAAAACTCCGTTGGACCTTCTAATGTTCTCCAGTGGTCTGGGCAGTACATGTTATAACGGCGTCAGTCTTCCCAGCGCTAGCACGCGTTACGTTAACTGCCACACAACGTTCGAGAAATACATGGTCCGGATCATCTGTTGTTGGAATTTTCTGCCTCTTTGACTCGAGCCGCTACAGGACACCTGAGATTAGAGAAGAACCACGGGAACATGCACTGCGCCAACCGCAATTGCACCGACAATTTCTATACTTGATGAGAACTAAGATGAATTAGATCGGAAGCTATGCGGATGGGAGACTTACGATTGAGTCGACGAGGCCTTCAACCTACACACTGGTTATTAGAAATTTGGGGAAGTATACATGCGAATCTGCAGCTCGTTTCTGGATGCAAGCATGCTTTGAGTATGGCACTCTCCCGAAGTGTGTGTATCCAGAAACCATTATCGGTCTCATGCGGCCAATAATCGAAGTGATCGGACCAGATGAACATGCATTTGTCAGCCCTCGCGAAAACGCGGCTACACTTGCATCCCACTCTTGGTTGGACCGTGTGTGGCTTACGCTATACCACCCGCAGTCCCGTCCACGCACATTCATATCACATGCGAGGAGGAGGAGGAGATATACCATCAGTCATCCCGGCAGACACAATTACTCAACATGCATCCTTTCGCACCACAGTTTAAGGAACTATTCTTAACAGACTTATACGAGGCAGGGATCTACCGTGACTCGTTCCACAATGGAGCTACTCTGTGAGTCTATCATTGTTGGAAAGACACTGAACCCTGTCTGCCAAATTAAGGATTCACAAGCTTCTGGAGCCAGCAATGGAGTGGATAGCATCGGACGAGGGAGCACCCTGGCACCGATCACCACCCGAGATGCCATTCGAGGGCAAGTGCCAGTTACAGTTAGATCATCCAAGTTCCGCGCCTGGCCGAAATGGCACGGTGCAAGAAATTCCATTTTTGAAACAAGAAGTTTCCTTTATACTTCCGAACAGGGAAATAAGAAGACATAGATTGTAGATTCTTCAATATCTAGGTCTTCTGCTTCCCTTATCCGGAATATCCCATGTCTCCCGGTAGCACCAACGGACGGTCAACTCTCCGATTTCCACCCGCTTCCGGATTGAAATCGGTGTGTGGAAAGTAAAAGCACTTGACACCGTTAACAGCTACACGGAATGCCGCCTGAACGATTAGAATTACCCAGCAATTTATCAAGCAAAAGTCTGCAACTAGATGACTACGAGTCAGAGTGAGTTCGGCGAGCTTTTTGTGTGTCCGATTTCCGTCCCATATCGGAGTTGCTTATCCCAACAGTGCTAGCTGTACGAATTTTAACCAATGCATATCCATACAGAGGGATCAGCTTGTATAAGTGGCCTGTCTCTGTGATCTACCAAAAAACACGAAAGCTACAATACCTGGCGATCGACAATGCTGCCGGCGCTTATAACCTACCTGGACTACACGTGTGTCCGCCGACTGACCGATGAAGCTACGATGAAACAACTTCGGACGGAAATCTGGCGGTCAATAAAGGGCAGCACTTACCCCTGCTGTTTTTCATCGATGCCCAATCCCCATTCCCATTGACTGCTGCCTCTTAGCTATCGACCAGGCAGCATTTACTATTGCAGAAACTTACGGGACGCTACTGCAATGTCTGAAACAACATATAATAAGAAAAGAAACATGTATAGTGCAGGAGCTAACCGAATTGGGTAATTAATGAAGCAGTGTGGTAAACAGTACTTGACACGGTTATTGCATTTGTCTGACCACTTTGTTTTGACTTTGAAGACATTGTTTCCCACGCAACGATTTCACTCGGTTATCAGACGGAATTCGGACACTCTGAAAAGCTTGCAGAACTCATAACCATCTATTCGCTTGCTTAATTGTTATACGTCGCTGCATAATTCTAACCGTTCAAGCAGCATTCGGTATAGTGGCTAACGGTGTAAAATGGTTTCCTTTTCCATATACCGATTTCAATCCGAAAGCAGAAGGCAATCGGAGAGTTAACCGTCCAATGGTGCTATCAGGGATAAAGGCCAAACAAAACGGCAATAATCAGACTCAGCGACCAACGAAAATATTGGTAATAAATCGCAATTTGATTTAACCGAAGTAAACAAGGAAAAGATACCGAAAGTATATCTTCCAGGTGTCCAACTATGGTTAGTCATTCGAGCTGACCGTAAAAAGTTGATAGCGTTGAATCGTTTTTGACGTTGTACGCACTTAGCGGTGTACCCCACGATATCATTTATCCAGTGTAACAAATTGCTACCATTAACTGACGTTCACGACAGCAACAACATCGTAAGGCAGATGGCAGGGGCTGCAAGTTGCTGTGGCCATGATAGATGGCCTGCAGATAAGACGTATCTGCTCGGTGACCTAGATTTGTGTGCACTCTCGAGCTAATTTTCTATTGCGGGAGGATCCATTATTCCTGGGTAGCAAAATACCTACTCAAGGCATTACCGAGAAACCAGACTGGACCATACCATTACGGTCAACAGGGGATCAAAAGGTGTGTGAACAGAGCTCAGGAGCTCATATACTGGTCCGGCGGAGTTATTCAAACGCCGTTTTATAAATCCACCTGTATTACCTACGTGGCGTACCACGTGCATTGGCTGAAGGCAGAAAAGCCCGAGAAATACTTTGATAGAGGATCCACTGAGATATTTTGATTTCTAATGCAAGTAGTTTCGTTAAGATGTGTGATAAGTTTAGCTAGTACGTTGAGCTCGAATCCCAGAATTCAACCCTTTATATATGGCGATAAACAAGGCACGATGCCGCTCCATTCCATAGGGAATGCGCTAGGAGGTTATGTTCGGCAACGCGCCATGGTTTGTCAGTGCAGATTCCCGCGCGCTCAGTGAAAATCAGTTGTCGAACATTTCGCGAATGTGTTGCAACGACAAGTAAACGAGGTGTTTGCGGCGATGATGAAAAATTGAGGAAAATACTGAATCAAGCGAAGCAAAGTTATAAAACCATATACGCTATTGCTCTGACTTCGAAGCACTTCATCCACTAGGGTCTGTGCTAATAAAACTCGATACATGGTTAGCAGTAGAACGAATAGATTGATATCTACCCCTAAGATTCTGCCGCATTTCCCAATGCAGTCGTTCAAGTTTCATGGAACATTTTTCTTTCATGTCAGGTCAAGCAGGCATGTTGCTATCTTTTAGGGAGCCTCACCAACATCCTTGGAGAACGACAGCACGTTTGATCCGAAGCGGCAGAAATCAAAAGACTAAAAAGTGTGCTCACATTCGAAACCTCAGGTTCAGCTATAGACTAATAAATTAAGTAGTCCATGGTTTTGCATGGGCTGAAAGATAGGAGGCCAACTGAGCTGCTGCGGTATGAGTTTTGCCCAAGGAATCAGCTGATAGAACGAAATAATGCTGCCCATAATTGCATCACTGACGGATTTTTACTTGTGAGTATCAACCATAAGGACATTTTATTCTTTTTTCTGCACTCGTTGAATTTTATTCCCGTTTTTCCTTTAGGTATTGCGGCACAGTAGCTCAGGTGTTTCCTACCTATAGTTAACGTGTATAATAATAATAATAATAATAACAAAACAATAGGTTGGAAGGGACTGCAGTAATTGTCCATCGCACCTATCTCCTAGTTTTTGATCCGCTAGATTCTTCACTACTCATAAATTTCTTTTTATTCCGAAACAGCGGGGATTCGGCTTCCAGGTCCCAACGAGTTCGTCCATTAGCCAATAAAGTGACTACAACAACCAGAATACCTAACACTTTCGCTGTCAACATATCGCATAGATACCATAGATTTCATTTCAAGATGCTACAATTGCCCCAGAAAACACACCACTTGCCCTGCACTGCTTCATTATCGCCTAGATTCACGCCTTCTCTGTCTCCTTACTCGGTTCCCCACAGGCTTGTTAATACTCCCGCAATCGCAATTAACCAGTTCACATTGCGTAACTTCCCCCATATCATTGGTTTGTTCTCACCCCAGGGGTCACACCAGACTTGTCCAGTTAACATTACCCCCTTGCATATCACTCTATGTAACTAACGCATGTATCCCGCTATGGGCTGTGTAGTGAACCCATCGAATAGAGCCATGTTACCCAACAAAAGAGCCGTTGGACTCCCCTCGCGCACACCGGGTTTTTTGATACTCTTGTACAGTCACAAGTACTGTGACTATCACTTTTTGTGTGTATTCGTTTACTGTGTAACCAGTCGGTTGTCAGCACTGAGTGGGTAATTTTGAGGTACATCCTTATTGAATATTCATGTTCGTTTTTATGTTACTTTTTGAAGATTCTTACGAACGGCGAAATGGCTAGTTCCAAATCAGTAAAACCCAAAGGCATTAACACTTGAAGAAAGAATATCAGTGATTCCACAAAGTCAAGAAGGAAAATGTTTGCGAACAGTGGCGAAAAATTTCGGAGTAGGAAAGACACAAATCGTTTTAAGTTTAAAAAGGAAAGCCGAGTTTTGGAATGACTGAGAACAACGCACCAAGACTGAAAAGAAAGAATGGTAGAAAAACGGGTAACGAAGACATAAACGCACTTTGCTGGAAATGGTGCCAGTCAGCACTGGGGAGAAATATCCCATTAGCTGGACCCATGATTTAAGAACAACGCATTGCACTTCGCAAAAGAATTGCAAAACCCAGACTTTAAAGCGTCAAACGGTTGGCTGCAGACTTCCATCATTAGACACAACCTTGTGTTTGGTAAGCAATCGGGCAAAAGCGGTGACTCAGATATGTGTGCTGCATCCGACTGGACAGCAAAATTACCCGAACTATATTCTGGCTACACAGCTCAAGACATTTTTAATTTAGATGAAACCGGGTTGTTAACCAAAGCGACATCGGATAAAACATTTGTTGTCAAAGAAGAGAAATGCGCAGGTGGGAAAAGAAGCAAAGAGCGTATCACAGTTACGCTGTGCACTAACATATTGAGAGAGCGAGAACCGCCCTTAGTGATTGGGAAATCAGCTAACCCTCGAATTTTAGAAACATCAACATGAAAAAACTACCGGTACTTTACAAGAATAATAAAAAGACATGGATGACTGCAGCGGTTTTCGAAGATCGGCTTCAAAGTTTTGACAGCAAAATGCAGCAAAGAAAACGCAACATCATACTGTTTGTTGACAATGCCACTTGCTATCCCAAATTCCAGCTACTAAATGTCACCTTGCAGTTCTTGCCACCCAACACCACTGCGTCAGTTCAACTCCTTGACCAGGGTGTCATTCAGGCGCTTGAACTGAAGTTTAGGAAAAAAATAGCTTCTGCATCTTATTACGATCATGGAATCCCACAAAGATATGTCCGGAACTGAACTCATCAAGGGAGTAAATTTATCGGACGTCGTGTTCTGGATAACTGCCGAATAGAAAGGGGTAGAGAACTCAACAATCTCTAAGTGTTTTTGTAAAGCGGGGTTTCCTTGTCCTGGACAAATAGATTCTGAGGGAGCAATGCAAACTGGACCTGAGACATATAAGCAAAGTTTACCTCCTTCAACCTCTACTGCTTTGGATACTCTTTCAAATGAATTGTTTGGATGCCAACTGGTTGACAGCCGTATGGTTGATTCTTATCTCCAAATGTGTAACACAACAGTAATAAACTGGGACCTGCTTGCCGCATCAATTTTAGCAGCTGAGGATGTGAATAGTGAATCAGACGACGAACAGGAACAGGATTCTACAGACGTTCTGAAAGCGTATACATTCACAGACGCACAGGGTGCTGCTGATATTTTGCGCTCCTATGCAATACATAGCACACACACACGGACATGCTTGAACTAATCAGGAACGTGAGGGAAAAACTAAATTCATCTTTCATTTCAACTGTCAAGCAACAGAGCACTACACTTGAATTTTTTCATCTGGAGGAAAATGATTATGACAATAGAAATGTGTGTACGATTTTTCCAAAGCTTGTGGATTTCGATGGTTTGCAGGTCAGTTTAACATAATGACTCATAAACTGTAACTTTATTGCACTCTTATTACTCATATATCCCACAGTATACACTACTACTGTTGTTGCCTTAATTAGAAGCTAAAACTTATTGTAGAAGCCGTGGGTTTACAGATCTAGTTCGCGATTTTTAAGGTTATCACACATACGGAGTCGATCATGAGTAGTTTCGGCTATGCATGAACCTGTCCATGGCGATCACCCGTCCAAGGCGACCACTTTTGTCGGTCCCTTGAGTGGTCTCATAAGACAGGTTTGACTGTAGTAATAGGGAAATCGATGGCGGTCGAATTTCGTCTGATGATGGTCGCATTCCGCTTCGAGAAATGTTGCCACCAGCCTCATCTAGGTAAGGGGAGACTAGTTAAGAATTCTGTATGTTTACAGAGAGTAGGTTTCAGCCGCCCATGTGTGAAAACTCACGTGAGTCACTTAAAATACAAAGGATTAGTAGGGGGTTTGAATGGTGTAAGTAGAAGTTTACCGCATCTAAGCTCAGTAAGATAACCATCACGTCTGTCGTTGGCGTCCTCCGTAACCCAGTGGCCTTAACCACCGACTAGTAGGAGTCTGGTTGCTGGTTCTAGCTACACAACGACCAGATGGAATGAGCACTGCTGACGAATCCCGAAGGGATGAAACAGCCATACAGTGAAACTCTTGAAAAATGCTTGGAACAGATCGAGAACTCATGATTTCAGAAAGATTTGAAAACAACCGGTTGGTGTAATTTGTGGGCAACGTTTCGCTTTTCACTGGTTCAAACTTTGCGTTTCTAAACTACTTCCACCCGAGTTTCCTGGGGTTACGATTAGAAAACTTACTAAGCTTGGGAACATATCGGGTGACAATACTAAAAGTAGACTCGTCTATTGCGTGTGTTCTGACACGGAGGAGCACCAAGCTCATTTGCGCTTCGCCTTTAAACTAATGGGTTCCGGAGTGAGTATACAGCCGGACCTACCTTTGGCGGATAGGATAAACCTTAAGTAAGCCATCAAAAACCTTAAAGCGCGTCGTGAAGCTGGCAAGAAAGGATTTTATTTGGTGGGTTTTCGGGTGATGAGCCGACCGTCCACTTCCACCCTACCAGAGCCCATTCTGGTAGCACACGACCCGGGGCTCTCCATACCAGACGTTTTCATATAGTTCTCAGTAATGTGCGTAGCCTGCGAAACAAGCTGTGTGAAGTTGGGGCACTAATAGACAACTCCCATCCCGATGTACTCGCGTTCACTGAAACATGGTTGTCTTCTGACTTCATGGACAGTGAATTATACGTTCCGGGCTATGCAATACTGAGATCTGACTGCCCATCTGATCGCCTCGGAGGTGCAGTCGCCATGTAGATCATATGTGGTGTAAACATATCAACACCACATACTTTTAACTCAGCTGATAGAACTGTTGAAGCTCTAGCAGTTGAAGTCTGTACTGAGTCAAGGCAATTTAAAATTGTGCTGCTGTATAGAAGCTCTGATAGCGCTTCTAGGTGTTTCTTTGACTTCATCCGCACTTACTCTGTGAACAGATGCTTGATAATGTGGTAGTTCAACGTCACTGAATTAAGTTGGCATGACCTATCTTATGAGACAGCGACAAAAGTGTTGGCTGCCGAGCTTGTTGACATGGCACTGGAAGTATCCTCACACCAATTTGTCGATCGACCCACCAGGTGCATGAAAGGTCATGCCCCTTCTCGCTTGGACCTAATTTCCCCAAACTCGGTTGACTTCGTGAGTGACCTTGCGTATGGTCCCCCTTTGGGAGCCTGTGCAACCGAGTAGTGTCACGCCCACTGACGAACCTCGGATGGATCATCCCATCCCATCCCATCCCCCAATAAGAAACAACAAAAATCTCAAAACTGCGAATGAAAAAGTGGACAAAAATTTGTTTATTTTCTTTGTTCATTTAATCTAACCTTGTTTTCCTATTCCGCCATGGTTCTGATGGCACAATATCTGTACAAAAATTGTGTTATATATATATATATGTATATACATAGGAATGCATTGACCATACGTATTTGTCATTCAATTGTACTCTCATTAGAGACTACTATTCACGCTGGGTTAGGAATCCAAACATTCAGCACGCCTACTTTCAGTCTATTAAAGCCAAGGCAGTATGTTCCCCATGCATCATTTTGCCGGAAGATGATATACTGACGGCTTAGGATACGCTTAATGATTTCCTCTTTAATATACCCCACCCCACATCCCTTTTACGGTAACGAAGATTACCAAAGGGAATCCACCATGGTTGGACTCAGTCACACACCAGCTAATGAATAGACGGGCGAGATGCTGGCGGACCTACCAGATAGTTCTCTCGGAATGTACTTTTCGGCGTTATCGTGAAGCGCAGAATGCTTGTAAGAGTCCTTTACGAGCTACTAGACTTAGCTATGAGATGGAGCTGGCGAACGCAGTTTCCGCAAATCCCAAGCGATTCTTCGCCTACGTCAAAAGGCGTAGTAACGTTGGCTCATCCATCCCAGTGTTTTTAGGCAGCGACGGCGCCACTGCCAACACTGATCACGAAAAAGCCTGTCTACTCAGTGCGCAGTATGTCGGGACTTTTGTTCGGGATGAGCAGTTGCCGCATGTTGACTTCGCAATGAGAGACCCACAACACTCTTGTTTATTGAACGTCTCAATTTCGGAGGCACAAGTTCTCCATCTTCTTCAGGGGCTAGATCTTGCTAAATCCGCTGGGATGGATGATATTCACCCAAAGCTTTCGTACGAACTCGCAAGCAAGCTATGTGGCCCAGTGACGCGTTTGTTTCAGTTGTCGCTTCACAGCTGATAGTTTCTTAAGGACGGGAAGGTTGCCATCGTCTGCCCGATTTTTAAAAGGGCGACAAGCATCTACCTGCCAATTATATACCGGTAGGTTGGACAAATGTACTGGTTAAGGTATTGGAGAAGTTGGTCAGGGATGTGCTTGAAAACGACCTGCGGGAGTTTGGTCTGCTCAGACCACTTCAAAACGGCTTTCGCAAAGGTCACTCCTGTATGGCTAATTTGCTAGTTGCACGCGAATGTTGGGCGGATGATTTGGATCGGGGTCATGAAGTAGATGTACTGTGTATTGACTTCACCAAAGCGTTCGAAACTGTATCCCATTGTCGCCTCTCCTTGAAGCTCCGGTCCTATGGAATATCAGGGCGTGCACTGCAATGGACCACCACATTTCTGAAAGGGAGAGCGATATGTGTTCTTGTGGAATCTGATCTGCCTTTCTGTCAGTCAGTCCTCATGGGGTCCCTCAGGGTTCGGTGCTTAGCCCATTGTTATTTTCTCTGTGTGTCAATGAGCTGCCCGAACTGCTGGGGGTACCATCTCTCATGTTTGCAGATGACCTAAAGTTTTGGTACACAGTGTCCGACCTCGATGGACCCCAGACTCTGCAACGGGCCCTCGATAAACTTTGGGCCTGGGATGCTCTGTGGCAGTTGCCCATAAATGCTACAAACTGTTCCATCTTACGAGTAAGGCCAAATGGCCCCCAAACGCGTTATCTGCTTGGAGGTAATGAACTACACCATGTTTCGCAATCGGTAGACCTAGGGGTCACGTTGTCTTCAGAACTTCAATCCAGTGAGAACTGGAGGGAAGCTAGGTGCAAGGGGTACAGAATGTTGTGGATGATACGCAGGGCATTCGGAACCATCACGGGAGATTTGTTTGTTAGGTTATTCTCAGCCTTTGTCAGGCCACACTTGGAATACCGCATCCAGGCTTGTCCACCTTGCTTAGTCAGGGACAGGATGTCAGTGGAGAGAGTGCTGAGAGTTGGAACTAAAATGGTTCATGGACTACGGAACCTTCCTTACCCAGAAAGACTACTTGAACTGGGAATGTTCTCAATGCATTATCGTCGCCATCGAGGCGACCTGATCTTAACCTATCTCATACTTACCGTTAAAATTGGACCCGATTTATCTGGGCTTTTCCAACCGGCTCGGCTTCCATCTCTCCAAAGCCACTTGACAAAGCTACACAAACCTCGAGCCGATGAAGTTTGGGCGGACTTTCGTTTATCACACCGAGTGGTGGATTCCTGGAATACACTGCTCGAAAAAGTGGTATCGGTACCAACGGTGAAAGAGGTCGAACACCGACTTGACTCAGTTGGACTTGAAATCTTAACATTCTCCTTCATATCTTAGCTAATTCGCCTTATTGAAGTATTAAATGTAGTACATTTTGCTTCTTGGCGTTCTTATTACTATCGTACTTCTGTTTCTTATTTCACATGACCGGTACAGGCAATATAGGTCGCGTGTATACTAATTGATTGACCGTGGTGTGGTACGCGGGCGCTGATAAACCTCTTCTGGATTCCAGTTATCGCAGACCATTCATACCCTGGATCGACAACACGCCACGGAAGAACCATTCACGGGGATTTATCCTACTGTTCCAGTCCCACTTGAATTTGGACTTCGTCAGGTCAGGTAAACCAGTCGGGGATTGGTTTAGCATTTCTAGCGAACTGGGAAGATAATCGCGACGAATGGGAGGTAGCCAGAAGGTCAATCATGTCACAAGGCAAATCGTCACTCTAATGGTGCATGGAACGTTTAAAAGTGATCCACGTTACAAGGTCAACCACAGGGATGATGTGATGTTCATTCTCTGCCCTGAATCCGCCGACCGGCGCTCATCAGACTGGTCGGGTTAACGAAGCCCGCCACACACTCGCAAACTCTGCCCCGTCCATTCTGTTCACACAGCTGTTCACCTTGCTAATCTCAACCGCCTCAATAATCAGCCTTTCGGACGCTATCAGATTTCGACGTTATTCAAGTCGATCGCATGACCCGTAACTATCGCGTGCATCTCTACTGCCGAATCCCTTAGTAGAGCCCTATATTTAAGCTCGTTCCTCGGTGGCCCTGTTATGCGTCTCTTGTGTTCTGCTATCCTTGTGTGTATCTCTCTCGCGGTTTGACCGATGTACACGTGAGTGCAGTTTTGCAACTAATTTTGTAGATGCAATTAGTTGTCCTATTTGCGGGAAATGGGTCCTTCAAGTGCGTCAGTGTAGAGCGGAGTGTTTGGACTTTCTGGAAAATTACCCTTATGTTTTGTTTGTTTAGGACCCACCAAATGACCTCCGAAGTTCCATCTTTATAAGGAATTCCTACCGTCCCAATCCACTCCGTGGCATGCCTTGTGTATGGATTTAAAATTCGCTGCAACTGGCGTTTCGCTAACCGCCTCGGGTATCCATTACCAAACAGTTGCTTCATTGCTTCTGTCCGGGTGGCCTTCCTATCTTCTTCCTCTGTGCACAGGATCTGGGTTCTGTGAAACAGAGATGAGGCGATTCAAGCAGACACATGCTTTGGGTGACCTGAACTATGATGGAGTACACCGTGTCCGTCGGCTTACGAGATATGGTTGATTTTAGACTATCAGCATTCCTGTGATCTAAGCAGTCAAGAAGTGGCAATGTACCACTGCAAGATTCGGATTCCATAGTGAAATTTATAGTCTCCGCAAGAGTGTTTAAGCGGTTTAGATACTCATCTTTCTTATCCCGTTTTATAATCCCAGGTAGCGCCACCAAATTTTCGGTGAGCTACAAGAGTCAGTCAGCGCCCTCATTTCAAAACCTTCCATGTATAAATTTGCCATTAAAGGGGATATTTGTGATCTTGTGACAAGTCTTGGTTCCTGAGTGTGTAATCTAGATTGGAACATAAGACATGTTAAGGCACAAGTTCATTTCTTCTGTTTTCTGTTCTACCCTAAGCTTCGTTCTCTTTCCCAGATTACTCTCCTCAGTTAGACGATGTTTCGCTATCTCTAAAATGTCGGATATTGACACGTTGATAAACAGCGAGCTAACCTCGAAACTGACCATCATTTTATCCGACTTAACCTCAAGACCCGACACCTTTCTCGCAGTCATATGAGTTCTTTAGGAACGTATTCGTCTGCCTGGTCAAGAGTTGCATTATGCTAGCCAAATATCTAGTTACTGCATGCGTTGGCGAACCTATGCCATTTACAATAGGTCGAATGGATACATCGGGCTTATGTATCTTCCGTAAGCCATACACTCTTGGTGGAAGAGATAATTTCGGGTACGTGTTGTATCGTTTTCCGGGTCCTAGATGCTCCTTTAGGTTATTTAAGTAAGTACCAATCTCTGTCTTATTCTTATGCATCACTGACGTGACGGTCTTATTGTCGCTAACTTTATATGGTCCCGTCAGTAGGCGCGTCTCCAATTTTTCTAAGTGATCCGATTTGTTCATTATCACCGTGGTCTTGTCTTTATCGGCTTTTGTTATAACAATATTCGGATCTTCCTTTAGGGCAGTTAATGCGAGACGTTCCTCTGGCGCAGGATTTGGCTCCACTGGCTGCTGAAATTTTGATAATGTTTACATTTGCTGCACGAACATGCTCAGCCGTTGAATGGGTTAATTTCGCTAACACAGACTCAACACTAGGAATGACTTATTCGGCTCTACAGCGCCGCGAGGAAGAATGTAACGAGTGCAGTATTGTCGCACCTAGTAGACTACGACCATCAAATCAATTCGAATGACACATTCACACCCATCTACTGTGTCCTTGGACGTTACACACGGCACTCAGATGTCGCCTGCCGTCGGCAGCAGAGGCGATCGTAATTCGGCTCTACAACCTGTTGTGCTCAGAAAAATCTCGTCCATACTTTAACCCTGCCTTGACCTCAGACCAACGCGACTAACAATGGCAGCCACGCACCTCGCCTCAACAGACTAAGCACGTAGACTTATCAATTAGTTACTCTGCTTCAGTGACTCAATTTAAACCCATTGTGTCTATTCTATCTTGCTTTATTGTGGTTGTATTAGCCTGATGATGAAGCCATGAAAACAAGCTTGTTCGCTAATTTCTGTTTATGATAGTTTGGATTTATTGATGGTAAACAAAACCCTTCTTCAGTAGTCTACGCTCTGTCTCACTCAATAATGTATCCGAAGTAGTAATTAAGATACACCATCTGCTGCTAGATGCAAGCCTGCTAGTGGGACCGGGGGCCTTGGTACGTACAGACATCAAGTGATGGAACTTACGAATTTGTCATTTTTTGAGATCCTTCCTCGTACTGACTTAACATCCGAAGCTTTGTTGTAATGCCTGTCATAGTCTGCAACTCCGAGCTCAATCGACTTGCGTGGAGGCGGACTTCACTCAGGCGTCCAGTGGACAGATAAATCCGTTGTTTCAACAATGCTTTAATTGTGTTGAAAGTTATTTTGACAGAAGTGTAAGGGCTGGCCGGTAGCTTGACTAAGAGATTCTAGGAAATAAGATTGATCTTAAGGCAGTTTATGCTGAAAACCCTATGATTCTCCCAATTAGCTTCAAGGCCAGCCAATCGAACGAATTCACTTGCAAATTTCTGAACGCGAGGTCCGTAAAGGCACTCAAAATCCTTAAAAATGCTTGGAACCGATCGAGAACTCATGATTTCAGAAAGGTTTGAAAACAACTGGTTGGTAAAGTTTGTTGGCAACGTGCACGCGATAGATACGGGTCATGCGATCGACTTGAATAACCTCGAAATCTGTAGGAGGGGGTTACGATCAACGTCCGAAAGGCTGATTGTTGAGGCGGTTGAGATTAGAAAGGTGAACAGCTGCGTGAACAGAATGGACGGGGCAGAGCTTGCGACCAGTCTGATGAGCGCCGGTCGGCGGATTCAGGGCAGAGAATGAACATCACATCATCCCTGTGGTTGACCTTGTAACGTGGATCACTTGTGACCGTTCCATGCACTATTGGAGTGACGATTTGCCTTGTGATATGATTGACTTTCTGGCTACCTCCCATTCGTCGCGATTATCTTCCCAGTTCGCTAGAAATGCTAAACCAATCCCCGACTGGTTCACTCGGCTTGACGAAGGTTTTGTGTCAAAACCGAAAAGTTGCCCACAAACGATACCAACCGGTTGTTTTTAAACCTTCCCTAGTCCATACATTGCGCTTTCGGTGTCTAGATGGGATGAACTTTAGTTATATCATTCTGAATAAACAACCGATTCAATTTGCTGAGACGATTAAGCGGCAGTCTGTAAACAGACTGAGTTCGTACCCAGTCTCGGTTTGCCTTGGTGTGGCCGTTGGTCACCTTCCTCAAAGCGGAATGCTAACCAGCATCAGAGCAATCTCGACCATCGTCGATTTACAACATTGGCAGTGACTGTCACCCAGTTCGTGTTGTGGAAACAAGTCAAGTCTAGGATGCTGTCTATACAACACCACTCAGTCTTATGGACTTATTCCAAGCACGTGACCAGTCAACATGTTTATCACGCTTTCGATTGCCTCTTATTGTGCGATATGTTCTATGATTATGTTTCTACTTTCATAATGCCTAAGGTGACCCGGCAGCGGTATTTCAAAAAGTAATGGAGCGACAGACTGAAAGATAAGACATTGTCACTGTGTGTCATCTACATGGTTTCAGCATGGACTACAGTGGTGGGTATACACCCCACTTGACATTATTCATTCGAAACGACAGTAGTTTATCACAATCGGCCGTTCGCTTCGGGCCGTTAACAATGTCACTACACTATCCTAATGTTGGTTTCTCTTAGTTATTTTCCCCATCTCATAACTACAACCATACTCATCACGTCGGTGAATATTCACATGAACACGGTCACCACAACTCCATTATCGACCCAGCATGTACTGAACTGAAGTGTTTCTTGTGTATTGCGCTTGTAAATTTGCCAGTTGCCCTTCAACCGAAACCTGTTTATGACTTTTCTCAAACCTTTTATCACAACTCTAGGACAAGCTATTACGCAGTTTCTCGTACTAACACATCCGGCGTTGACAGCTGGCGTTCCAAAAAAGCAGAGCGGAAGGTGTGGAGAAGGTCACCAATCGGATACTACCAGAGTGCCAGTAACGTAACTGCGTCGCCAGGATCACGTGAGGTTGAACCACTCGCAAACGATTGGTCGAAGGCAGCACCGATAATGTGTGATCCTCCCCTGAGCATGTAAAAATGCCATTGGTTCATATTTCCACAAAGGCCTTGTAGCATCCAGTCAGTGATGTTTGAATAGTTAATCGATGACGAATGCAACAACACACCAATCGCAAGCAACATTAACTACAAGTCAACAGAACCGGCTGTACGGTGGAAACAAAATATTTTGTTCAAAGCTCAGTACTTGTTCCGTTTTCCGAAGACTGCGCAACGCATCCATGGTCCGGTTAGGTCAGGATGTATAAATAAGGTACGAGAAAATTTTTAGTGACACATCATCAACTCGACAATAGTTGTACCTACTTGTTTTGATAATGCACCACGAATAGCGTCTCGATCTCCTAGCACCGATTTATATTTGGCACGTTGTCGGGTGATCTGTTCTAAGGTGTTGACCAACGCCGTGCGCAAGATGTCCACTTCGTTGTTGAGAATACGCATCTTCTCGTTCATCTCTTGCATACGTTGCTGCGCTACTTTGATGAGAGTGAGGCAGTTGTTTCTCTCCTCCTTGATGGCTTCGTACAGCTGAGCGAAGTCTTTCAAATGTTTCTGCGCTCGAAGAAACAGACAACATCATTACACATGGCTTTATTGGGGTAATCATGATAATATTTTATTGGATGATGTTTGTAAGACTATATCGTAGTACTCATGTCCTTTGTTAACAATGACCATCTTCAGGCTCACCTACAAATGGCCGACACGAAACGAAAGCCTCCCCAAGGTTACATACGAAAGCAATCACGTCACGGAGTTGTCTTGTTTAACGGCAACCGCAGAATCCCATTAGATACCTTAGAAGACCGGTGGCTGAAAGGACTGCACACCTGTATTCGAATTTTGGGTAACCTGTTGGAATCCGCGTATATGTGGGAGTTCTCGTGATGTACCTGGCTCTCGTGCAACTGGTGGTGGCTGCGTGGCAGCGAAGCGTCGGTACGATGTAACGACGTAATGATGATGCTCTATTTTTGGATTATGGTTCTGTTACTAACCTGTACAAAATAAACAAGACCAGGTAACATGATTGTATATTATTGTGCAACAATTATTGCGATGTCTCTGTGTCAGAGACTGTGCATTCTTTAATTTAGATTCAGGTCAACCTGTCCCCCCACCATGAGTCCTCTTGTGGTGAATAACTGATAAGCGGTGAGTAGCAGGTTAGGCTGAAGAGTTGCAAGTCGTTTAGTCACCGTCAAACCGCCAACTCCTTTCAAAATATGTTGGGCGGTTATTCCATTTGAATTGGGATCATCAACTGTGCGCTTTTGCCTCCGGGATTCTACCTTAAGACTTCTAAACTTGTCTTTGACAGCTTATGCCACATGAGCCTGTGGATCGAGGTCCGCTTACAAGGTCACTTGATTAAATGCGATACATTGCTTCTTTTCTTTTAATGCATTGCGTGCCCCTGTCATGTGCATGTGGATCCAAGATACACAATTCCCTGGCCGATAAGCCAGGCACGTTGAGGCGTTTGTATGCTGCTCGGACTATTACTGATATTAAGAAGGCACGAGAGATGAGGAGTGTTGCAAATAGATTTGCAGAACACTTTGAAAGTTCCACTGGTCTGGTTAGGAGAAAAAACCTTTAACATTTGATTGCGAAGCAGTATTACGTTTTACAGTTACTCAATGCTTTTAGGATACGACAGAAGATGCGGTCTGTGAGATGATGTCGTAATTTCACACATTGTCGTCACTTACGTGCATGCAACGGATGAGATACGAGAAAGAAACAAGGTCACGTGAAATCGAGTAGTGCTCAATTAGCGTCCCATAGGTACGCTTCGCGCTGTCGATTACCAAAACGTGGCTTCGTGGGTGCCTGGATGACTCACCGTGCTTACTGATAGTATTCGCACAGTATGTTACTTGATGCTCACCTGGGTCTCGCATAGAGACTTTTCATACTCCTGAATTTGCAACCCCTTTGTTTTTATCGCGTCGTGTAGCTCTGCGTAGCGTACTTTTGCCAGTCTGTGTTCCCGAGCTTTCTGTTCCCTTTCTTCGGCTTTGATCGTGGCCAGTCGAGTGAGTTCCAAAACCTCCATCCGCAGGTCGGCTAGCTCCACGTTCAACTGTTGATAATTGCGGTTCGAACGCAGCAACCGCGCCCTCTCTGCCTCTGTAACGCCATACTAAGAAACAAAATAAGGACACAATCCTCTTAGCTGCCGTAGCAAACGAATACAGCAGTGCAATTTTAATGAATTGCGGTGTAAAAATGAGGTAATAATAGCATAAAATTTAGTCCTCAAACCACTTTAGCGCCGTCTTTACATCGGCCGTTGGCTATTTCGCCAAACAGAATTATTATATTATCTACCGTAGATATATCAGCGTTGCAAACATAACCTGACATAAATTTTAATCAGGCAACTTGCAAGGTTAAAGCGAGAAGCAGGAGCGGTACGCTTTAGAACCAATACGCGAATATAAGGCCAACGTCCGATGAGTGGAGAACACCAAAGGTAACGCTAGGAAAAATTTATTAAGTGGGCGAAACGCTATCTAGTGCTAAAAATAAGGCACCGGAAGATAGCTAGCTAGGGAAAGGTGTGGTCGCGTGCGCGGAGAGCAAAGATGGCCGCGGAGCCGATGAGCGTCGCGCCGTTCAAAGGCGGATGCTATGTTGACTCAAACAAACGCGAGCAACGTTCAAACAGGCGAGCGGCTATTTTGCTGCGTACATCGAGAAAATATAATTTTGTGATTTTGTAATATTTTACGCAGCATGCGGCAGCCAAACAGGGGAATCTCCAGGTCACTACAAGGTCACTGAGATCAATCTACTCTAGCCACGTTTTGAATATTACCGCAGTGCTGTGGCGCACGATCCCTGATCTATTGCATTTAAACACAAAGATTTACGTCAAATTAGACGAATTATGAAGAAACGTTTTACTGAAACCTATCCCGTTTTGAATGATGCAAATCCCGAAGATATAGTTCAGCGTTATGGGATCGTCGTACGATCGAGTTCTAACAGTGCACCCTTCTCATTTTTCTACCCAATTGTAAATTCACCATTTTTGATGCTGCCCGTTTGATACTTTTATAATTGCTGATGTAAAACATTGAAAACGCACTCATTTGGGTACATAAAGCTTACACTTACTGGCTGACTGACTGACTGACTGACTGACTGTTAGCCATTTTAGCGCGTTAAACGATAACTATTATCTGTTGTGAACAATTTCGCTGATGACCAATTGTACACTAATCTTTCTTGTCTTAATCTCCCTTACATTACATCCATGTTGACCTACATCCGGCTCGACACTTGACCGTCTTGTTAGTTCCCGCGCTAACGTGTTGCTCTTGTCTCGCTTCAACCGTCCGTGTCTTCTTGTAGCCCACGGAACACAGTCCGCTGTGTTCGACTCCAACTGCCTTCTAATATCCGCCCTTAATTTCGCACACCGCTTCGGATTATTATTATTATTATTTATTAGTCCTAAAAAGTTGCGGTACAATAGCGGAGGTGTTTCCCCACCTCTAGCTGACATGTATAATGATGATGATGAGTCCTATAAAGTGGTGACCCCGATTCCCAGGCGCGAATTTAAACTTTTTCGTCGTTTCTATTTTTTGGTGAGTTCGTTCCTTTCTCTCGGTTATATACGTATATTCATTTATTGCTTACGTACTTTTAGTAGTTTCATCGTGTTTTTGTTCATCGTCGATCTTTTCGATCCACATTTCGCGAGCGGCATCTGAGTCCTTTCGCAGCGTAAACATGCTTACTTTGGCTGTTCCAAGTTTCATGGAACACAGCCCAGAGGTTTGGCCTGCGATATTCGAGATCGAACTGGCAAATAAGGGAATTAAGACGGACCATCCGAGGTACAATCAGCTCGTCCCACGCCTTCCTTCCTCGGTTGTGACGCTGTTTGAGGACATTCGACTTTGCCCATCGAATGAGGCCAAGTATGAAACCAGGAAGCTATCGATCCTAAGGTAGTTACAGCTCAGCGCACGAGCTTGATTTGAAAAGCTCAGAGGTCTCAAGCTGGGAGATCGCAAGCCATAGGTGTTGCTCCACGAAATTCAGCTCATCGCTGGTCCCTTATTCTTGTGCGAAGAACGGATAAAGGAGCTGTGGTTTATGCGTCTCCCAGAGCCGTTGCCGGTAACGCTGTCCATGTTTCTGAATACGTCTCTGGAAGAAGTAACTACCAAGGTAGATGCTGCGCTCGAACCTCTTCCTCAGCAGACGATCAGTAACTCCGGTGTGATATTCTCACCGATGAAAACCGAGTCTCATATTTGCTTCAAGTCGCCAGGCTGATCAGACCATAAAGACGAGAAAATCGCGATACTTCGCAGTAGGCTAGCAGCAATGAAGGCTTCAAAGCAGCGCATGCTACGGCCAGATGCAGACCACGTTTTGGCTACCGTCCATTGCGGCTCGCCTGTGGTTGCACCGACTACGACTCCTTCAACGAAAAAACAGTATTTTCTGCACGTTCTCAGTTCGAAAATACTAGATCCATCGAAGAATTATGTAGATACTATCGCCAACATAGTGGAAAAGCTAAACGCTGTCAGGCTGCCTGCATTAGGCACGATTCAGCCGCTTCAGGGAAAGCGAATAGCCCGTATACTAGCACGACCAATGTATCCATTAATAACCAAACAAATCTTCTATTTTACGTTAAGGCTCGAAGTTCTTCCACCACGTTCCTCATCGGCACGAGAGCGGAAGTCAGCGTCATCCTTTCGAAAGCGAAGGACTAGCGCTCAAATCCCACGTACAACCTGGGTGCGGCCAACGGTTCTCCGATAGATTCATTCGGTCAGTGCATGATGAACCTGAACCACAATCTTCGCCGAGATTTGTAGTAAGTATTCATGGTTGCGTCAGTACCCTTCGCAATTATCGGTATCAACTTTCTCCGACATTTTGGTCTGCGTGTTGATACTGGTCGCCAAAGACTTTAGACCTCGGGGTTGATGGCGTTCTTACGGACGCCTCGACAATCATTCCCATTTTCCGAATCGCCGAGGTACCTTCAGATTATGCGAACCTACTGTCTGAATACCCGCGACTGGTAGGACCAGCTGCAGAGCCTTCGCCAGTCACGAAAAACGTCGGTCATCACATTGTCATGCGCGGTCCGCCAACGAGTGTCCTACCAAGACGACTCCCATTCGACAAATTACGTGCCGCAAGAGCTGAATTCGATCACATGCTTCAGCTCGGTAGCATAAGACCATCCAACAGCTCATGGACATCACGTCTTTACATGGATCCGTAAAAGACCATGGGGGACTGGCTTGCTTGTGGCGAGTATCCATCTCTAAACAAGGTAACCACGCATGCTGACTGTCCGATCCCACATATCGTGGACCTCACCGCCAGTCTGGCAGGTAAAAACGTTTTCAGTAAAATCGACTTGATGCGCGCTTAGAACCAAATTCCGGTAACCGAAACGGACATCGCTAAAACTGTCTTGACGACTATTTGGTTTGTTAGATTTGCAGCACATGCCGTTTGGTCTAAAGAATGCAGCGCAAACTTTTCAGCGCTTCATAGACTAAGTTTTTCCCAGCCTAGACTTCGCTTATGTCTACCTCGGCGCCGTCTTAATCCCTAGCTTCTTGATCGTCTATCTTAAAACGGGGTTGCAATCAACGCAGGAAGTGTTCGTTTGGTGTCGATTCGGTCAGTTTTCTCAGTCATCATAGCTCTCCTGCAGGCGTCGTGCTATTACAGGATAACATTAAGGTCATTATGGACTACCCAAAGCCGTCGCAAAAAAGTGTCCTCCTGCATTATTCGCCTGTAAACCTTCGGGACTTATTCTCACATAGACCTATGTGCTATCATTCGATTTGGCTCCGCGAGCTCCTCCTAGCACTGTTCATCTTTTGGATCTGTCATTCGCGGATCACCAGAAAGCTGTGCTTTTGCAGGTTCGAAGTCGACTATGCTTGAAGCTTGCAGGAGGATTTATTTTTCCTTGCACGAGAAATCTTGTGGTCTTATTTTAAAGATCTTTTTAGAGTCACCCGAACATCTTACTACCATTCCTTCTAGTCGCTGTAGAAAGCGATAGTTGTCAATTTGGTCCGCCCTTGGAACAGCCACTGTCGTCATTAGACAGTATTTTCCAAGTCATGTTACTTTGCTTCAATCCTGCGCTGCATCGCTGCCTATCGCCTTACTAGCTGGACCTTTAACACGCAAGTCGCCTCTCTACCCTAAAGAACACGTGACTCATCTGGACGCGACACGTCTGACCTCTCTAAACCTCAAACCAGCGCCGATTTCCACGCAACGAAAAGTGAAGCGAAGTCATACATAGTGTGTCAGAATCTCTGTCCACTTGCAACCCCTGCTGTAGTGTACATCCAGTTGCCCCATTCCATCTTGTTATTGTGGAATCTTTAGACCATATCACCAGTATCTGAGGTGATTCCTAGTTCGCTGCCCCATTACTGACCGTGACCACATATATCAGTCGAATCATTTCAATGGTTCAACGTTGTCTCTGTTGCGTAGACGATTGCAGTAAAGTCCTTAAGAGCAGAATAAACCGTTCTAGCTGCATTCGATCATAATGTCTGCAATGTGTAGGTAAATCCGTCCAAGTAATGAGACAGAAAAACAAAGTTGCTGACACAATTTGGTTTTGCCCAACATGTCAAGTCATTCCCGTTGTCAACTGTTTATCTTTGCTCATAAAAAGTGCGATAGGATGACTGTGATAATCGGCTTTTTTGTACATACTAAGACCGATCCCACGGAGGTAAATATGGCCCCGCTAATACCTCAACCAGCCAAAGTAAGCTCTGAGTCTAAACCGAAGAAAAGAGATAGACGCTCCAACCGCACTGCTGCTTCTATGTATCTAAATCCACTGGGCCACCCCACTCCCATAAGTGGACAAGCCTCAAACACGCCGGCTTCCACTCCTCCAACCATGGACAACGTACCTGGCGATTCAGCCATAACAGCGACAGCTCAGAACCGGAGGCATACGCATCGATTTCCGCGACAAACACACTGGGATCGACAAACGTAGGTCCATCATCAGTACCGAGCGCACGTAGAGCAACGCAGCTTTCACTGTCAACTTAAGTGGGGTCTTTTAAACAGCCCAAGCTGCCGGCAAGAACTTCAAAATCGATACTTTCTAGACAAAACCAAGTTGCGTTAACGCTCGTGTGCACCAATGTTCCCGAATCCAAATCTGGCACAATAAAAGGCAAGTTGCAACACGATCGCAACCAGTGGAGTTCCATCTGCGATGCGATTGGTATTTGGGTTGAGCCTACTATGCTGAGACACCTAGCACATCACCCGATCTCAGTGTACTCTGGTGAACCTCGAATTCTTCAAGTAACACTAGACTCAGAAGATATGACAGAAGCTGTCCTACTCTCAGTAGTTTGTCTTCACAACTCACCGAACGGAGTGCGCATATTACCCGATCTCCTCTGGAAAGATCGCCCAAAAGAAGCAGTTGATCAACGCGGCGTCCCTAATAGTGATAGCATGAAAACCATATTTGTTCATGGTGTTCGCAAGCTTCTGCATTCTTCTGATCACGATGTGCAAACACATGACCGAGAGCAGTGGTGCTACATCCGCGAAGCACTCTCAGTTGGCAATGTTACTGCCAAATTACTGACAAGATTTCCGTCATCACCTTACTACAATGGCTGCGGTCCAAGACTATTGAATTAATATTACAAACAGAGGGAATGACGCAAGTTCTATCTGATAAGTGGTTAAAGTTTCGGATCTTTTCCAGTTAAGTCCCGCCAAAAAATTAAACCCCGCCACCCAAAAAAAGATTATGAAAAGGGAGGATATGGAACTTGAACTTTTACTCTCTATTGAAGAGGATGAAATTGAGACAAGTCATTGATAATTTGCATGAAAAGGTCCACTTTTCGGTGTCTTTGCCTCCAAACGAACTCACACAGGTAGCTGTCCACTAAAGATCGGTGTGTGCCGCATTGGCGCTTATTCTGCATCTTGTAAATGTGCCAGAGATTCCATGGTTTGTGTGTGAGCTCCAGTCGTTGGATCCACAAAGTTTTCGGTATGATTAACCTTTGATGAGGATAACTCATGCCAATCATCGATTCAATGCCTTGGTATGATGCCCACATATCGGAAATGATAATTGAGCCGGGAGCGATGCAGGCCTGGATTGTGTCCAGCAGAGTGGCCGCAGTTCGATCTGGCACTGCATACAAGAACACTTCTTTAGTCTCACGGCAAATCCCTCCGAAAATCCACTGCTGGGGAAGGTCTCGCCCTGCATGGTTTTTACGACGTGATATTAGGGTTTCATCAATCTCGACACGTAGACCTGGGCCGCCGACAATCGTTGGAGTCTGCAAAAGCTGCCAGGCGCAAATTTCACGCAGAAAGTTCTTCCAGTCGACAGCGGTCGCGTGGCCAATAGATAACTCCTCTGAGCAGAATTTGATTGTTGTCAGATTTTTGGACCAGCAATAAATGAATAGGGTTATTGTCCTGAAATCCATCCTAGACCGCCCCAGCCAAGTGCCCTTTCGTAGACCGATTTCTTGCCGACACTGTCGGGCATCACACCTCCACCTGTCAGAAACAGTTGAAAGTGTCATTTGTTGTCCTCGTCTGCATAAACGTTGATGATGAATCACTCCATGGCTTTGCAAAAAACGTTTTGCTGTTTCCTTGTCATGAACGACCGCCGAAAGCGTCAGAAAGTTCATGTCAGGTTTTACGTGAGAACGTAGAAACTGTTGGACAAAGATGACCTTAGAAGTGGATAAGGAGTGTTTGTATGGGGCACGTTCACACGCATTACGTACACTGGAGCTGGCAAACAGTGGCAGGGCTCAACTTTTCACGCGTGCCCTTTTTGCACTATTGAGGGGGTTGACTTTTCAGGTGTACCCTTTTTGCCTTAGTGGCGGGGCTTAACTTTTTGCGCGTGCTCTTTTTGCATTAGTGGCGAGGCTTAAGTGGAAAAGATCCAAAGTTTCTAGCCAGGCTGCCAACAGAGATCCGACTAAAGTTAGCAGCTGAACGGCCAATAGTCGTAAGCAATTCGATGGAACTTGCAAAAGCTACAAACTCTTTAGCTGCACAGTCCTGCTGAGAGACCGACATCACAGCACTTGCGCACACAACAGGATAGAGCACAGCGGGTTTGAAACATCTGTTCAGGAACGCTCAATGATGTCATGTAACTTGACTGCAATTCATAAACCAAAAAAACGATTAATGGCCGGCCACCTAACGGCCGACTTAGAAAATAACACAAGTTGACATTCAACAAAGCACTCTTAACTACAGATACCCTATATGTAATTTGGCCGGACATAGCGAGCTCCATGCCTCAGTAGCTGGAAGTCGTCACGATTACAGAGATCTGGTTTAACGTTGAAGTAACGGATTCTGAGAGCAATGTATCCGGTATCACACTACTTCGAAAAGACATAACCGGAAGGGTTGGTGGTGCGATTTTTTTATTATAATACAATGCTCCGATGTGAAGTTTTCGATCATCTGGAAATCCATGCTCTTGATTTGCTTGGGTGTCATTTACGGTTGCGGAACATAGACACGTCTTCTAGCCGTGATTTACCGCCCACCAAACTCAACGTCAGAAATGGACTACTAACTGAACCACGTCTTTCAGTTTGCTTTGAACAACTCCTATGCCTACATTCTTATCGCTGGAGACGTTAACGTGCATGATATGGAAACGCCAGCAACCGATGATGCGCAGTTTAAAGTCTGCTTGCAAGAACTAATCGCTAGCCACCCTCCGTACAACCACGTAATCTCGCCCACCAGATTTCGTACTGCTAACATGCCGTGGATAATGGATATTTTGCTCACTAACGAAGAACTCATCATCGACGGGATAGTTACAAGCAATCCACTGGGCCGCAATGTTTTTATAACTCTATGCTTTGACTATATATGCTATGCGGAATATCAATGAATCACGGGCAATGCTGATCTTCAGCAAAGCAAAGATTCCCATTTCATTAATATGAATCAATATCAGAAATCATTTCAGGGTAAAGAATTCTTTTCGGTAAATCTCATCAGACCCAAACTTTTACATAACAGTGATTGTGGATATAGCGTCAACTGGGGCTGGGATTGACTTCTTGACTGTTTGAATGACCAAAATCGATAACTTGAGACAGAGATAGAGATGGTAGACCAAGTAAACTAAATAAACATATGTACACAATTCTCATTAGTACAAGGTAATTAAGTAGGTAAGATGACGTCCAAATAACTAAGTAACGGTGTCCGTTGGCCAAGGTAGTAATATCGGCCGTATAAATCGTTTTTGGACACATAATTCCGGCTTTAGATGGTGAATGTACATAGCCTCGGCGATGGCTAAGAGCTGTTTGCGGAATCCTTGGGAAAAGTGTTCAGGTAATGAGTAAATGACTTTGAAGTCATTCTCCGAAGCTGTATGGCCACATTCAAGGAGGTGCGACATGATAGAGCTGTCTGAAGATCTCATTTCGCCTCTGTAAAACCATGCCGGGATGTGTTCACGAACCCTCTGAGATAGGCGTCTCGTCGTACGACCCACGTATCGTGCACCACAGGAGCACGAGTACTGATAAATGATCATTGAACGGGTCAATGGCGGTAGTCTATCCTTCAAGGGTTTTGTAAGCAACGGCTTATTGTGAAAAACGATTCTCAGGCGGGCCGCGAAATAAGTTTTCTCGACAGCATCTTTCAGGCGTCTGGATAACATATCAGCTGCAGAATCGCCCTTAAAGGGTACATGTATGAAAAGCTCTTTCTTAGGAGCAATGCTCCTAGTACTCGTGCTCCTGTGGTGCACGAAACGTGGGTCGTACGACGAGACGCCTATCTCAGAGGGTTCGTGAACACATCCCGGCATGGTTTTACAGAGGCGAAACGAGGTCTTCAGACAGCTCTATCATGTCGCACCTCCTTGAATGTGGCCATACAGCTTCGGAGAATGACTTCAAAGTCATTTACTCATTACCTGAACACTTCTCCCAAGGATTCCGCAAACAGCTCTTAGCCATCGCCGAGGCTATGTACATTCACCATCTAAAGCCGGAATTATGTGTCCAAAAACGATTTATACGGCCGATATTACTACCTTGGCCAACGGACACCGTTACTTAGTTATTTGGACGTCATCTTACCTACTTAATTACCTTGTACTAATGAGAATTGTGTACATATGTTTATTTAGTTTACTTGGTCTACCATCTCTATCTCTGTCTCAAGTTATCGATTTTGGTCATTCAAACAGTCAAGAAGTCAATCCCAGCCCCAGTTGACGCTATATCCACAATCACTGTTATGTAAAAGTTTGGGTCTGATGAGATTTACCGAAAAGAATTCTTTACCCTGAAATGATTTCTGATATTGATTCATATTATGCGGAATATCCTGAAAAGGGGGATGATAAAGTGCATACTGTTACGCGCCATAACGTGTTATTTACGCCAGTTAAGAATCTATCTTGGACTTTTCTAAGCGAATGCCTCCAGACGTTTCCTGGGAAAGTTTTAAAAGGACGTTTAGCAAATTGATAGCGCACGCGTCTGAACAGAAACCCTTTAAACGTAAAAACGACTATAAGTCAGTTCTGAGGAGCAGAACACGTGAATTTAATTCCCTCAGCGATTTGGAATGGCTAGCTCACAAGGACTGCCCAAATATATATATATATATATATATATATATATATATATATATGTATATTTGTATATGTGTATATGCGGCAGGTCATCCCACAGTCTTCCCGTCTCATCCGCGTTATGCCGAACACGCCTTGTTTAGTGCGCGCAGGAACTGCTGTTTTTGCGGTGGATCCGAGTGTTCGTAAAGAAGATATTAAACTGGTCAAATATCTGTGCTCTTCTATCTTTAAAGTGTTCGAAGAAATACCGGAGTCTCTGATAAACGCAGCCTCCGGAATATCTGGATGTGGACCTGCATATGTAAGTGCGCATTCACAATCCTTTCGTCACTGGTAAGAGTTTCACGTTATTTCACGAACATTTTTCGTTATACCGCCTCTGATCTTTTTCATGTTCGGTCCTAATACTTTGTAGATATTTTGCTTAACTTTACTCACTCCTTAATTAATGTTCTGAGCCTATCAAGTGAGCTCGTTTAATCTAACCAGTGAAGGCCTCCTTTCACCGTCCTGTGCGAATCATCCTTGACTCTAGAGTCACTCATTCGCTTATTTGGTAACCACTTACACGCGCTACTCCAAGGGGTGTGCACTCTTTAATAGTGAATTCATTGCTCAATACCAAAAACACAATTCACCTATATTTTCCTGTTAAGATGGCGTTCCGCTGTTTATATCAGTATTGGCATTATGCTCTTGGCCCATGGTCTCTGCAAACACCACTTTCTTTGGACTTATTCCGAGGAACTTTTCCAGTCGTCTTCCTTTTGTGCTGTATCCGTCTGTCATTGTAGATAGGGTTACCAGCTTAACGACATACTTCCCGCATAAATCACATTATTGATGAACATGATATGGTTTGGGTCGTTGATGAAATTATCCCCGTCCAATCTGCTGATAGAGTTCGTTTCTTTTAAAAGTTTCTCAGAGACCAATATCGCTACCATTCATCGTTCTTACTGCGACCAATCCAAATGGATATGTGGACATAACACAAATCGTAAGCCTTGCCTTGAGACTGAAGTTTAATCAATGACGATTTGCTTTTTATCCGCACTGGACGGTATGTTTACGGGCGCCTCGTGGTTTGTCTAGGTAACTGTAAGATCTTCACTATTTTTCGCTGTTCCGAATTAAACACCCAAAAATGTCTCCACACAAATTCTAGCCCAGCTGAAAAATAATCAAAACTCCAACCACCTTGACCACTAAAAACGTGTTAACGTAAACGCTGCCAACGTAGCCAAAAACGCCGCCAAAACACTGTACCACTTACGCCAGACCTGCGCCAAATATATAGGGGGCTCAATGACTTTCGGCTTCTAAAAAACGAAAGCCAACTGGTAAAATTAGTAGCCTCCCTGTCATAACTCCATATGCTGGCGATCAGGTGAAGGAATGGAAGGTTCCGGAATCTTCGAAATCACTGCACGACCGAAGATAATCGATTAATTATCAAAATAATGGGTTTTCCCTTATTTCCTTACCTTTTCCCGGATAATCACAACATTCGGTTACCCTGGAAACTGCGCTGATGATGTTGCTTAGCCTCATAACGAAACATCGGCAGAAAAACAACTAAAGTTGGAGTACAACTAGAGGCACAAGTATTCTCGGTGATTTCCAGTATCTTCCTTAGATCACTGCTTGCTCTTACCATGACACGACGTGGCAAACTTGCATATGTCAATCGGTGGGTGATATAGGCATCCAGTTTCTGAACCCCACATGCACGATGTTATAGAGATGTAACGGAAGTCTGGTTAGCGAGTCCTCGTGAAGTACAAGTCTACTAAACCTATCAACTGATATTAATTTAAGTCTAGGTCGGCTGCGTTATCTTGTACATGCTACGAACACCGCAAACATACTTTAGATGCGTTGCTATTCGTGTCACATCACGGGTAACTGATGACAGAGGCACCTAGCTAAACTCGTGCTGCACAAATTGATGTTATCTAACATTCCGCTATCGGAAATGCGGTAACGAACTGATCCCACTTTCGACCACTTCCGTCGAATCACTGGCTTTGTTTGCTGCACTCGGGCGGCTGGTGTACTTGGCGGACATCAGAGTATATATATATATATATATATATATATCCACATATCTATCTATATATATGTATAATATATATATATATATATATATATATATATATATATATATATATATATATGTATATATACGTATGAAACGTGGTTCCCATCCACATGCCTCCCGGTCTTATTCCTTCGGGTTTACACTGGATATGGGGTATGTGGTTGGAACTGTGGGTGGTGCAGTGCAAGCCATCCATGGTCCCTCTGTAAGCGCAGGCGTCCTGTGGCTTGCCACAGTGACAGGCAAATCCGAAACCGGATGCCACCAACCATGTATGTATGTGTGTCCCATGCTGAGGCTGATGTTGCATTCTTGATGCTTCTTCACCGCAGTTGGGCTAAACCAACTTACACTTGAACTAGGTCTCTTTAAGCTGCATAAATTTCATTCCGCTTTATTTGGTTTGTTCTGCCTCCCTGAATAATGTTCTATTAACTGGCCACGTTGCTTACACTAATTGCGCTTATCTTCGGTAATTTTGTTGCGTTTGTAGCATTTTTGAGTAACTTTTGGACATTCTTTTACCTTATCGCATATTCATTGCTAACCAACTTACTTCATATGGTAATTTAGCGAAGAGTTATGCCACCGTATCTGTATGCATTATTGGATTTTTTTTTGTCGTTTCAAGTGATTGGTTGTTGCTTGATATCCCCGATGTGGCTGCGCTTGATGTGCATGTTGACAAGGTGCCTACCTGTCTATTACCCACTACATCGTTCATACTGGCTCCAGGAGACAGTTGGTCGTTGCTGGAGGGGACGGCGTGCACGGTCCTTGTGACCGTGCTAGGCTCGAAGAGTGGTTCCGTGCACTCAGTGTGGAGCGGACTACGGTCCAGCCACCGCCTTGTGTGCGCTTGATTCTCCAAATACAGCGTGCTTGTGTTTGCCTGTGAAGGAGTATGGGCCGACTCCTTTGATGAAACGTGGTTCCCATCCACATGCCTCCCGGTCTTATTCCTTCGGGTTTAAACTGGATATGGGATGTGGTTGGAACTGTGGGTAGTGCAGCGCAAGCCACCGATGGTCCCTCTGTAAGCGCAGGCGTCCTGTGGCTTGCCACAGTGACAGGCAAAGCCGAAACCGGATGCCGGTTAGTGGGTTTTCGTGTGGTCAGCCGGCTTTCCTTTTCCGCCCTACCAGTGCCAGTACTGGTAGCGCACGACCCAGGTCTGGATATAACGAAAAACTTCAGATAGTGCTAAGTAATGTGCGCAGCCTAAGGAATAAGGTGTACGAGTTAGGTCTGCTTGTAGATGGGTCTCATCCCGATATACTCGCATTCTCTGAAACGTGGCTGTCTCATGACATCACGGATGGTGAAGTACATCTATCCTGCTACGCAATATTTAGATGCGATCGCTCTGCTGGCCGACAGGGAGGGGGCGTCGCTCTTTATGTGAGCTGTAAACTTGACGTTTTGAAGACTTGCTTATTTCAGTCGGCAGACAAAACGGTTGAATCTATCATTAGGCAGTCTGTCCTCAGCGGCGTGCCGCAGGGCTCGGTCCTTGGACCGCTGTTGTTCTCTATCTATGTGAATGACCTACCCACGGAGCTTGAGGTACCATCGCTGCTATTTGCTGATGACCTGAAGCTGTGGAACATTGTTGATGTTCCTGGGGGTTCCGAAGCTATTCAGCGAGCATTGGATAAGCTTTGGGACTGGTCTACTTTATGGTTACTGCCCATAAATCAGGCAAAGTGCTCCGTTCTTCGAATTGGAGGAGGTTGTCCTCCTGCGAAGTACTTGGTCGGTGGGGTCGAACTCCCCCGTGTATCTAGCCAGGTTGACCTATGCGTCGTACACTCTTCGGCGTTACACTCCGGCGACAACTGGAAGAAGGCCGCAAGCAGAGATTTCCGCATGTTGTGGTTAATCCGACGTTCTTTCGGAGTCTTGACGGGTGGCATCTTTACGAGGCTGTTCTCGGCTTTCGTTCGCCCTCATCTGGAATACTACGTCCAGGCTTATCCGCCCTGCCTCGTCCGGGACAAAATGGAGCTGGAGAAGGTTTTACGAGTGGGTACTAGGTTAGTCGAGGGATTACGGGGACGGACGTACCCCGAGCGTCTACTTCGTTTGGGAATGCATTCAATGCACTACCGAAGGCTTAGAGGAGACCTAATCCTAACCTACCGTATCTTGACTGGGAAGGTTGGTCCAGATTTACCTTGGCTATTCAGTCCCGCTAGATTGTCTGTTCTACGCGGTCATTCGTTGAAGCTGGACAAACCGCGGTCCGATCGGATTAGGGCGGAAATCCGGCTGTCACGCCGAGTTATCGACCGCTGGAACATGCTTCCGGAAAGTGTTATCAGGGAATCTACGGTTAAGGGGTTTGAGCGGCAACTTGACGCACTTGGGTGGCAACACGAAACCTTTCCATTTTCCTGAGGAACTCGCATCTTCGTACTTCGATTTTCTTTTCTCAACTTTTCTTCACGTATTGGTATTATTTTCTTATTTAAGTGCACTTCCCTATTCCGTACCTTCGATTTCTCTTCCTATCTTTTGCTTGCTTCACGTGACTGCCACAAAAAAGACTGCTAGGGCAGGAAACGTGGGCATTAACTGGTTGGCCAGGGTGCGATACGGGTGTTTCCGTTTTAGAACCATCAAAACTGAGCACTTCATCAATTCCTGGCTCAACGATCCACTAAAGATGGAACACTCACAGGATTCTCCTATCGTTCCAGACCCCATCTGAACTGAATTGTATGTATGTGTGCCCCATGCTGAGGCTGATGTTGCATTCTTGATGCTTCTTCACCGCAGTTGGGCTAAACCACCTTACACTTAAACTAGGTCTCTTTAAGCTGCATAAATTTCATTCCAGTTTATTTGGTTTCTTTTGCCTATCTGGATAGTCCTCTATTGGTTGGATAGGTTGTTTACGCTAATTGCGTTTATCTTCGGTAATTCTGTTGCATTTGTAGCATTTTTGAGTAACTTTTGGACATTCTTTTACCTTATCGCATATTCATTGCTAACCAACTTACTTCATATGGTAATTTAGCGAAGAGTTATGCCATCGTATCTGTATGTATTATTGGATTTATTTTATTTCAGCTTGTCGTTTAAATTGAATGGCTGTTGTTTGATATCCCTGGTAGGGTTGCGCTTGATGGGAATGTTGACAAGGTGCTTACCTGTCTATTACCCACTACATCGTTCATACTGGCTCCAGGAGACAGTTGGTCGTTGCTGGAGGGGACGGGGTGCACGGTTCTTGTGGCCGTGTTAGGCTCAAAGAGCGGTTCCATGCACTCAGTGTGGAGCGGACTACGGTCCAGCCACCGCCTTGTGTGCGGTTGATTCACGACAGGCGGTAGAGTACAAAGCGCCGAAGAAGCAGCTAATGCACTGCGGCTGCAATACGCCCCAATTTTTGAACTCGCAACATCTACCTGTCCCATAATATCAAGCTCATTACCGACACCTCTGTTTACAAATGTTATTTTCAACCCATCAATTGTGCTAAGGAAGTTACTCTCACTGCGCGAACATAGTTCTCCGGGAGCAGACAACATCCGCCCGAAGGCACTGAAGGCTGTGGCTAATAAGCTAGCTGAACCACTGTCACTGTTCTTTCAAAGGTGCTTTGATGAACAACGAGTCCCCATTATGTGGAAGTGTGGCATTATAACCCCTATTTATAAAGGCCTTAGCCGTTCCGATCCTGCAAACTATCGTCCAGTGACTCTCCTCCCTGTGCTCGCGAAGGTGATGGAAGCAGTCGTCGCTGAGGCTTTAATGGACTATCTGGAAAAAATGCAACATCTTGGTAGTGGAACAGCATGGCTTCCGTCAACACCGGTCATGCACCACCAACCTACTTATTGCTCGAGGTAGTTGGACGGAAGTGGCCGATGATGGGGTCGGAGTCGACGTCATCTAGCTGGACTTTTCCAAAGCTTTCGACCGCCTCGATCACCGCATCCTACTTCAACGGCTTTAGAGTTACGGAATCGGAGATCCTGTACTTGGTTGGATTGGCAACTTCCTTTACCAACGAAAGCTCCAAGTACGTGTTAGGGGATCACTTTCTAACCCAATTGAGGTGGAATGTGGTGTTCCGCAAGGCTCAGTGCTGGGACCGCGCTTATTCCTGGTGTTTATCAACGACCTGGCAAGAGTCATCTCCTCAAACTTCCTGCTTTTCGCCGATGACGTCAACATATGGCGGGCGATTAGTAACAAGGCAGATCAGGATCTGCTCCAACATGACCTAGATTGCATTTATGAATGGTCAAAGAGTAACAAGCTTCAATTGAACATGGCTAAGTGCAAAGTGATGCATCTGCGTCACCAGCTGGTGAGCGCCTACAAGATTGGAGACCACACCTTGGCAAAGGTTTCTCATGAGCGGGACCTGGGTGTATTGGTACAGGAAGATCTCGGGTGTTCCAAACAAGCAGAGAAGGCGACGAGAACCGGAAATCAACACTTCGGCCTTCTTCGCAGAGCCTTCGGTCGGTTTGAACCATCAATATTTCCCCAAATGCTTAACGCCTACGTGCGCCCGCATGTGGAATATGCTATTCAGGCGTGGCAGCCGTGGCAGAAACAGGATCTCATTGCTCTTGAGACTCCCCAACGAAGGGCAACCAAGAATGTCAGGGGCCTCTTTCATCTGCCCTATCAGCTTAGACTGAAATCTCTAAGAATGTACAGCAGTCGATATCGGCTTTTGCGGGGGGATCTCATAATGGTTTACCAGACTCTGAAGAACCCAAACCACATTTGCCGTCCGCTGCTGGAATTGAACCCCAACATTAAACTAAGAGGTCACCCTCTGAAACTGACAATTCATTACAGCCGGCTTGAATGCCGTAGAAATTTCTTTTCTCTCCGCGTGTGTGAGCCTTGGAATGCCCTCCCTAATTATGTCGTCTCTGCTCCCAATCTGGCGATATTTAAAAAACGTGTTGACGATGCGTTGTCTCACTTACATTTCCTTTTATGACTTGTTAGCCAGGGGCTACAAAACGCAATCAAACGGTTTCTTGCCAAACGCTAAACCATTGGATTTATGGATTTTTACGTTTAATACGCGAACATCTCCGCTATTTCACATAAGTCTATGGTGAGTCCACTACAACGCTTTTCACTTTATTATGCAATTTATTTTCGCAATAATTTCCATCCCACGGGACTTGTTAAGCGATGCTTTTTTACCCGTAATAAACCATTGTCCATTGTCCATTGTCCAACTACAGCGTGCTTGTGTTTGCCTGTGAAGGAGTGTGGGCCGGCTCCGTTGATGAAACGTGGTTCCCATCCGCATGCCTCCCGGTCTTATTCCTTCGGGTTTACACTGGATATGGGGTATGTGGTTGGAGCTGTGGGTGGTGCAGCGCAAGCCATCCATGGTCCCTCTGTAGGCGCAGGCGTCCTGTGGCTTGCCACAGTGACAGGCAAATCAAAAACCGGATGTCGCCAACCATATATATATATATATATATATATATATATATATATATATGCAACGCTATACCAATAACAATACAATTGGCTGAGTGCCACAACACATAAGAAGAAAAAAGGATAGCGTGAAAGGGAAAACAACTGTTAGGGCAGAAGAGTCACACAGTAAGTGCGCCATTGTATACGGTCCTTGGCCATATCCTCCAGCGTTTGCAACCAGATGTGCTCGCGATCCTTTAGGCCCCAACCTAGGAGTCGGAAACGCACGACAACAGCCAGCTTCAACGTTTGCGCCTTAACGCATTGGATCCAAGTTTTACATTGCCCTCCTTTACGTCGCATCCAAGCCACGCCTATACTCGGAAAAAGGGCTCGTCGTGGTAGCCGCTGGGTAAGCACGCGAAGCACATGGCCAAGCCAGCGAAGCCTCCGCAGTGAGATGATGCTATCAATTGATCGGCGGAGTTCGTTAGATCTAAAGACTCAACGACGGATTTCTTCATTACTGGTGTGATGCTGCCATCGCACACCAGCAATGCTTCGAAGGCAGCGGTGATCGAAGACAGATAGCCGCTGAACATCGCTTTTGCGAACGGACCAAGTCACACAGCCGTACAGCAGAGTCGCTCGTACCGTAGCATTATAGACTAGTCCCTTGAGAGCGAGGTTGAGATCACGACGAAGCCAGAGGTGACGAAGGTTAGCGAAAGCGACTCTAGGCTTGAAGACACGCGGGGAGATCTCATCTGTCAAACCGCCAATACTAAGACAACTCCCAAGATAAATGAATTTGTCAACCAGTTCCAACGGATGCCCTGGAAGGGTGAGAGAAGGACATGCGCATGGCCAGTCCTGTAATGTGACCATACATTTGGAAGGGGCAAAGCTCAACCCAAAATGGGCGGCGGTCATCTCCAGTCTTAGCAGCAAATGTTGGGCGGCTTGGGAGGACTCGCAAATCACAGCGATGTCATTGGCGTACTCGAAGTCCCGAAGGCGGTCACCAGGGAATAGTTCAACACCGCAGGACTCAGAGTTATCCCGGGCAATATCCAGGATCTCCTCCATGATGAATTTGAACAAAAATGGAGAGACTGGGCAACCCTGTGTAACACCGCTAGTAATACTGAAAGGGGGCGATATGTCTCCGTATGCTCGCATGCGGCCCGAAGTTTGATGGTAAATAGCACGGAGAATGTTGATGTACTACTCAGGTACTCCCCACTTCAGTAAGCAGTCCCAAAGAGCCACTCTGTCAACAGAGTCAAAAGCTGCTCGAATGTCCAAGAATATGACTATAGTTGGTCGACCAAAAGTATAGCGATATTCAAGTATCTGGCGGATCGAAAAATGTGATCGACGCAACTGCGACCCGAGCGACATCCAGCTTGTTATTCACGCAGGTGCTGTTCCCCTGCGCAACTGAGCTTCCGCAAGTGTAAGGCAGCTAGCAGTTTGGATCCGACGCAAATGAGACTGATGCCACGATGGTTAGAGAAAATGGTCCGGTCTCCTTTTTTATAAACTGGTACAATATCCGCTAAATTCCAGTCGGATGGAATGGGTTCAGTAGTCCAAATCTGCTAGAATACAGACGTCAGTTCGCGATTGAGAGCAGGACCTCCATATTTGACGAGGGCAGGTGGAAGTTCATCTAGACCAGGTGACTTGTGGCGCTTCAGTAGGCGAAGCTCCTTGGAAACCTCAACCTCTGTCGGTGGAGAAACATCCACGCACCAGGGAGTACTGTGAACCCCCCAGAATATAGATTCGGTTGTGCTGCTGGCCAGTTGAATTGATCTACAAAGTGCTCTACCCATCGTACCAGATGACGGCGACGACTGAATTAGTTCATCATCATTTTCACGCAAAACCTCACTTATAGTTTGTCTTCTGCCTCCTGTGGAGCGAATAAGTTGGAAGAGTTTGCGGTAGTTTCCTGATGAGGATACCCGCTCCATCGCAACAACGCGCTGTGTCCACCAAACCTCGCGATCCTTCCTGAGGAGCTATCTGATGTCAGCACCTGTTGTTCTGCGTAGTGCGTTGTACACAACTCCGGCGGGAATTGTTCGACGACTTTCCATTAATTGCAGGAACTGTGCGGCCATCCAATGACTAGCAGCTCGTCTAGTCAAACCACAGACCAGGATAGAGGACTTTCGTAAAGCCCTCTGGATCTATGCACAGTGTGTTGCAACAACGGAGGATAGAGAGCAAATGTTGGAGGCAAATGTGTTCTGAAATACGCAGAGAACATTTGGGGCGACGAGTCTGTCTGTGTCAAACCATTTCCGGCGACGCTGTTGGGTGCCTCCAAAGCGCAGAACGATTTCAGCATACAGGAGCGCAGGATCAGAAGTCAGGTAGGTGTACAGATTGACTTGCAGTCCGTTATGCAGCCTCACCAACACTAACTAACAGCGATGTGATCAATTTGCGTCCAAGATTGACTAGGCGCCGGAGGTTGTCAGGTGGCTGATTGACGTCAGAAACGTCGGAAATTGGTGCTGGAGTGGAACTAGCCATGGTCGGTGCACAGTTGCAGGAGATGATCACCGCTGTCTGTCCTGCGAGTACCATGGCTGTGTTAACCCCCAAGTTCGTGCTCAAGAGCCTCTGGTCTACCAACCTAAGCATTAAGGCCACCGGCGAGTATCACGATGTTCGTGCGGCGTTTCTTGCGGAGGAGGTTGCGGATTTGGTGGCAGAACTCCTCTTTAGATTCTTCCAGGCTGCAGTCCGTTGCAGCATACGCCACCACAATGAATAAGCAGCGCCTACTGGTCCCGTGGCTGGAAGATCGCATTGAGCTTACCAAGCGGACTGCACAAAGACGACTGTTGACCGGGAACCAGTCAATGAGCCCTGCTTCAGCATGCGCACTTAGCGAAACTCTTACGCCGGCGCAACCAGAGGCATATCCAGATAAGCGCAAGGTGTATGTGCAATTAGAACTTGGGGAGGGTGAGAACAATTGCAGTGTTGTGCTGGAGTCTTGTAACCGCGTTTCGGTTAGGCAGCAAACGTCGAGTGAGAGGGTTTCCAAGATGCGCGAAAAACATATTGTGAACTAATCTGCATGAGCGTTCGAACATTGAACTTAGCCATCTTGAAGAGCGAGCGGGGTGCCATAAAAGCCTTGCGGTTGGTATTGGAATGTGTGCGATAGCTTTTGAGCCGTTAATTAATGAGACCAAAGGTAAGGTTTTTATTTAGAATGCATTTTGGATACTCGAAATTGAAGGGGGTTGCCAAGTACAGGAGGGTTGAATAAACGTGGAACGAAGAACCTAGTTTGCGGTGCGGTAGAATGAGGTTTTACATGCCCGGCAGCTAACAATTCGGCCAAAGAGAGAGAGATTAGAGAGCGAGAAACGTGAGCAGCGATTTGTAAACCCATCATTTCATGTTTTGTATGGGCATACAACTTCCCGGTTGCCCAGGCCGAGGAACGGGCTTGACTTAGGGGCCTCAGCCGAAGCCTTTGGTCATAGGGACATTACTCACAAGGCAGCGGGAGCGAATTCAGAACATCGCGCCCATTGATAGACGGTGATCGAGTGCTCCGTTCATACACCTTTCGTTTGGCTCGCTGTCAAACAGGGACCCAATACTCCCAGTAATTCAGCATTAAGCCGAATGATTATAATGCTCCAACGAGGTGAAGCAAGGGGCAGTGAATTTATTTAGTAGCGTGTCACATCCGCCACTTCACAGTGTTGTTAAACGGCCATATGTGGCTTTATGTAGGGAGAACGCTTGCCAAGTGAAAACGCATCACGTCCTGGAATACTGCCGTCGAAGCTATCGCTTGAACAAGACAATTCCGAACCACCCAGCTGACACCACGAGGAGGTAGTTGGGCAAGCCAGCGCGAATGCCGAAACCTGGACTGAATCCGTGACACCTCGTAACTTCTGTGTGAAATTGGTCCACGAGAACAATGTTACGCTTCGGCAGGAGTCAATGGAGCGATTCTGCAAGAACCGCAAAGCTCTGTACAGGCACGTTAACGGCCTTATAAAGGGGAAGCGCGGGATTCCAGCACTAGTCACGGACGATGGATGCACGCGGTCTGCAATGAAAGCAGCCGCTCCCCTTCAACTTTAGTACTTCCAAACTTTCCAGCAGATACCCAGCTTACATATTCTCCTGGTTTCTATTAGTCCACCGTCGGGTTTGTAAAACAGCATTTGCACTGCGGAAGCTGTGTTGAAGAAGTTGCTATCTTTGCATATCAACAGCTCGGCTGGAGTCCACAACATTCGACCGCAGGCATTGCAGACAGTAGATAGGGATCCAGCAAAACCATTGGCTGTTTTCTATCAGCAATGTCAAGAAGAGAAACATATTCCACCAGTGTGGAAGCGAGGAGTCATCACTCTCATCCATAAAGAAGGTAGCCGCACTAACCATACCAACTACCGTCCAATAACACTAATTCCTGTAATATCCAAATTTATGAACTCAATCAAGGCAGATGCGCTAATTTAGTACCTGGAGAGCCACAACTTTATAGCCTCAAAGCAACCTGGTTTCCATCAAAAGCTTTTATGTAATATTAACCTATTTATTACACGTAGTAGCTGAACTGAAGATGTTGATGATGGAGCAGGAGTCGATGTCATCTACCTGGATTTCTCAAAAGCGTTTGATCGCGTAGAACATCGAATTCTTTTGAAGAAGCTTCGGAACTACAGTATTGGCGACCCAATCCAGAATTGCATAAGGAATTTTCTACACCAACATCATTTGGAGATGAGAGTCCGGGAATCTCTGTCGGATGCAATCGATGTGGAGTGTGGTGTACCACAAGGCTCGGTGCTTGGGTTTCATCTATCCTTGATGTTTATTAAGGATTTGGTGAGATCAGTTGCTTCCGATTTCCTATTTTTCGCTGATGATATCAAGATATGACGCAGGATCAGAGAACCGGATGACCACGAACGGCTCCAGTGCGATCTTAACACTGTGTCAAGCTGGTCATCTTAAAACGACCTACCATTCAACGTAGACAAATGTCGCGTTGTACACTTACGCCATAGACATACCTACACATATTTGCTTGGGACAAACGGATTGCAGACCAGCTCCCAGGAAGGTGACTTTATTGTGCCCGTACAGAATGAACTGAACTGTTCAAAACAGGCTGAGGTAGCTTCGAAAAGAGGCAACCAGCACATCGGCATGCTGCGAAGGGCATTCGGGAGGTTTGACCCATCAATCTTCCCAATGATGCATGATTCCTACGTGCGCCCGCATTTTGAATATGCTATCGAAGCTTGGTAACCTTGGTTGAAGCGAGACCCAGAGGCATTAGACACACTACAACAAAGAGCAACAAAGAATGTAAAGGGCCTGTGCTATCACACTTACCACGGAAGTCTGAAGTTGCTGGGAATTACCAGCGGACGCTATCGATAGCTGCGCCTCGATCTTATATAAGCGTAACAGATATTCAGTGACCCCAAACAGGTACGCTGCCATTTGTTTAAACTTAGCCACAAAACGCAGCTCAGGGGTAACTGCTTGGAATTAAGGGAACAATATAGTCGTCTAGAGCGTCGACGGAAGTACTTTTCCCTTTGGGTTTGCCAAACCTGAAATGCACTCCCAGACTCAGTTGTATCCTCCCCTAGTTTGGACATCTTCAAAATTAAGTTGGATGCTGTCCTTTGCTCCCGACATTTTGTTACCTAAATTACGCCATTTTGGATTATGACAAGCATGCCTTTCCACAGGATTTATGTGTCACATAGACCTGAGATTACGGTGCATAAATGAGCGGCCATACTTTAATTTTCGCACGGCACTGCACCCTGTGTACTTCTGCATGCTTACACGCTTTTTATTTTACACTGGCGTTAGTTAGCAACGCGTTCATCACGGTAGACGCTCGGTAGATGACCCACATATATCTTGACTTCATGATATTAACCCCAGGCATCTTACGTGAGGTGTGAAGCACTTGCTTTTATTCCGTGATACATTATTGTTCATTGTTCAATCGAGACAAACAACCTTGGAGTAGAGACCAGTAGTTGGTGATTGCTAAGGGGAACCTTTAGCTCTAAGCTAGCGATCCCCGCCATGGATACTTTTTTAACCTTCGATAAGTCCCTCGGATTTTGATACAAGCCCTCGCCTTTTTCCGCCGGTACAGACTGCTTTCACACGTCAGTACGAACAGTAGTACTATTACTAGATTACCATCACCGTATGGACAGACTATCAGCTTGTATTGATGTAACAAAAGAGCGAGTTGGATAACTAAGGTGAGACGGATTTGACGAATGCTATCATTGGACGCTAAATGGCCGGTGTACATGCTCACTAAAGAGGTACCTCTTCGATCGATGAATGTTGTTATTTATAAAAGTGAACGGATAATGTATCTAAAGGAACTCTGCATGCCAATTATATTATGATGTTTGTTGAGTTTACCTATCTGAATGAACGCCTGTCTGTGAAGAGATGACTTCTGCGACATCTGGCACCAAGGACTTTGTGCGTCGTAACGAACAGTATCGTCCGTATTAGATTGCCATCGCCGCAAGATAAAGGCCATATACTTGAAGTGGTTTAAGGACAATCTTGATACGAAGCCTTTGAGAGTGTCCAACATGCGGTTAGCGTTCGATTTATCCTCAAGCGCAGCTGTGTACATGCCTGTGGATTGTCGGTCAGAAAACCCGCCCAAATCAATTCCCTTCATAAAGTCAACGAAGATCCGTACACCGACGTGTGATCTATCCGGCCGTCGTGATACAACACGTCGTCAAAATAACCATGTTAAGCACATTAAGACGACGATAACAATGGCGTTAATAATTCAGGAGATAGGTGTATGAATTCACATTGTTAGATGGAATAATCAACTATCCGAGATGAGAGAAGGAGTTCAAAAGCGCTACCGTTCCCTTGACATCAAAATATCGGTTAACAAACTTGGAATATATTTGGGACCGATAGCGAAGTAATTGTAGCAAAATTATTGGCGAACAATCGGTTGATCTACTTTGTTCATACGGGTTCGCTTTTGACACAAAATTGCGTCAGGTCAGATGAATTGCTGGTGTGGCATTTCGTGGCGCATGAGGGAGATAATCGTGACAACTGTGACATGAGTCATGGTGAAAGTCATCTCAAGTGGCGCACTCAAGGTAGGACTATTTCAAGGGTTGCACTGTCCGTCGTGCGGCCAGTTTACGGTCTTGGGGGTGATGATAATAATGTCGGTCTTTGTTACACAGACTGGCACGCGTATCCACGCTCATCAGCTTGGTCGGGACAAGATAGTTGACTACGCAGTCGACAGCTTCCCACTCTATACTATGCACACAGATGTTGGCTTTGGCGATTGCGAGCACCTCGGCAGTTAACTGCTGGAGCTTCGCTCGCAAACTGCTAAGTATCACAACGGTAGCTAACTTGATCGGGTCTCCGCTCTCCAGCGCATGCACAGTACAGCAGAATTTCTTAACATAGTTCTGTAGTCAAGTTCATTGCACGGTGATCGCAAAATGCACCTTTTGTGTCCTACGATCCGTGTTCGTAACTCTAATCCTGTTTGGCCTATGTATACTTGTGCACAGTCTGCACGCTTGAGATTGTGCACCCAGTTAGCTGTCTTAAAACAGCCAAATTGTTTGCAGATCTCCCTGAATTCGTGTCGACCCATTGTTGTGGTCAGTCCAGAAGGCCTCATCTTAGGAGCCGACAAGCGCCAACCGGACGCAATCTTTCGGTGAACATCTTCATGGGTTCTTGCTATATTAGTGGCTAGTCATCTTGGAAGTTCATCAGTTAGACGCAGTATTGACACACAAGACAGGTTCGGGCAGCCAACTGACTGACATGTGGAGTACACGCTCGAACTAACAGACGTCATTCAAGTTCCATAGACACTCCACTGAGGCGCCGGAGACGGATACTAAACACCAGAAGAAGAACTTCAGTTTTAAGCACTAGGTCCGTCGTCTACCAGATATGAAGGCAACCTCACAAGCATCGGCGGTCAAATCTCATCTAACCCCTGTGCTTTTCAGCTCTCAGCGGCCAGGTCTCTGTTCCATACGATCACACTTACTGCTCCGCAACCTTGTTAACCCTTCCATCAAACACCAAGTTTCCACCTTGCTGTTTCCATCCGTGACTGAGAATTGGATAGGCCATATAAATAGGCAAGCAGTGCAGCAATCTGTTCTGTGCTCATGTTTGGTGGGAACACCGCGTGAGCAATGAATGTATTCGGTGTGGAGTACTTGTTGCAGGAAGAGGGATTGAACCGCTCAGCACCATTATATCACGTACCAGGCTTCGATGGCTGGGCGACGTGTTGCGCATGCCAACACCCCGATGCCTGTGTCGTGCATTGTTTAGGCATCGGGACTGCTGTTGGAAGAGGAGGAGGGGGCAAGCGATGACTTGGTCAAAAGGCATGAATTCCGTCACTTCGACGTTGGCATAGGTTGCTGCGTCCCGACTGCCTGGTTGGGGTCCCAAGAACGTTTGGTTGACTACACTTGCTGAAATGACGAATAGCCGACCATAATTGCGATTGTGTTGTGAATTCCTTTGTCCACTCCTCCCCTTTGGATTCCCCTTTTCAGTTACGAATTATGCGAAATGCATACTACATTACTTAACCTTATATTCCTTGATTGTCATATCTTTTGTAGAGTAAATTTTCAGTATCGTATTTTGTTATTGCGGCACATTTCTTGGGGTGTTTCTTACTCTCAGCTAATGTGTATTGATGAGGATGAGGACATGGACGGTGCTGTGACCGCCACAGGCGATACATTTGCACCGATAAGTAAACTGATCTACCACTTCGTGTGATTGACTTGTGACAGTGAGCCGGGCCAGCACAGTAGTACGTTCCAAGTACGCTCCAAAGTGTGAAACGCTAGGCGCCTATGTGTGCAGTGGCGCTAGCATGGCCGCTTGTTCCTACCCAAGGAGAAGCACTTTATCTGTCTACTTCAGGTTTGACTGCCGAACGTATGGTAGAAATCCGATCCCAGGAGAAATGAAATCAGACATGAAAGAGTGGTCGGGATCATTTTGGCCGCAAATTTGCAGAAGATACAGAGAAAGATAATAATCTTGACTCGTCCCACTTGTCGTGAGCAAGGCAGGATAGAGTTTCGTTCGATCATTACAAAACCGCGCTTTCAGTGGCAATATAAGATTAGAATAGTAGGACCTTTTTCAGGTGGGCCCTTTAAACACCAACATCGTCCCCAAAAGTTACAATCAACTGGACAAAATGCAGTCCAATAGTCAAGGAAAACTGATATGATAAGCTGATCGCAAGGTTGATTGCGTCCAAGTATCGGTCAAACAATAAACATGTAAATGCTGCACCTTCCATCGAAGTGCAGTCCAAGAGGATCATTGAGCTGTCGCAGTATAGGGATGCTTGTTTGTATTTCGAAGACAATGCGATATCAAGGTTGCCCACCAGCAAGCGGAGACAATTCGCCGTCAACTCTTCAACTTGAATGACGACCATTTCAAATGGGAAATATCCGGTGAATTTACAAGACCTGCTGCTGAAACTGTGTAATATGCTACATAGGACAGACACTATGAAAGGTTGACATAAGGCTACATGAATTCAGCCTAGCCATTCGTCGTCTTATCAGAATTCTTCGATGTCCTTGTATATTGAAGTCGAAAGCAGCCAGTTCGATCTGGAGCAAGTGGAAAGCCTCGAAAGAGCCACAAGCTCGAAGGTACGTGAGTTCATTGAAACCTGTCATTCGAAGCAAAGTTGCATCATAAGCCGTTGGAGTGCGAAGTCGTCTAGGAGGCTCTACGAATCAGGCCTTTGAATTCACACTGACGATGTTACCTAGTCTAACGACGAAATATCTACAAATCAAGCAATCTGCTTGAAGAGCAATGCAAAATCTACTTCCACGCCAAGAGCTACAGATATTTACAACCACTCCATTTCTCAGGTGTCTTCACAGGACGTCCTTTGACTATTGCTTTAAAGTAAAATAATAGGCGAATAACGCCCTATGGAGAACACATCCTCCTTGCGCCAACTGGCTTCAAAAAGATACCAATCACCGTGTGCCAGAAAACGAAGGAATGAGAGAGGATGTGAAGATGGGTTGCCATAGAACACAAAGTCATCGAGTAAGTATGACAGGTAACGGCACCTGCACCTTGAGAACCACTCTCAGAAAAAAGATAGAGGCCGCTTGTGTAAGATAACTCCAGTGCAGTTGTACTGCACAGTTTCATGGACAGTCGTACTCCAGGGGTAACTAACACCATAATCCTCTGCACTAATGATCGGGCCATATATATATATATATATATATATATATATATATATATATAGGCAACTAACTTTCCATAGGTGTTGTCACTAGCTCTATGTTGCTGTGACTGACTTATTTCATTTTGTTGCAAGAGCTAAATTTTACCGCAGTGGGTGAGAATGAAGAATGCTCTACTTTGTAAACGTAAGCACTGAAGGCAACTGAAATAACAAACAAACAACAAACAAAAACAGTTCCTTATGAAAACACTCGAGAAAGCGCTTGCATAGCGTCCAGTTACCAATTCAGATCAATGAATTTAGGCCTAGATCTTCCAGCACGAACGTAGGGGGCCCATGAGCATACACGGCATCCAGTTGAGTATTGACTATATTCAAAGTTTTTACTTAATTCAGCAGGCAACAGCAGTCAATGTTCAAAGTGACGAAGGCCGGTTTCTGACTAAATTCTAGTTTGTATTGCGGTCCCATATCTCAATGGAGGTAGTTGTTGTCTTGTTGCCTGTTCCGAGTCGATAAGCGTAACTTGAACAGAAACCCACTGGTTACAACTTAAAGTCCAATCAGAAAGTAATGTGTTCATCTATAGCAGCAGCGGACAACTTGAGTACATTGATAGGTCGAATAAATGAGATTTATGTTTGACTTCTCTACACTGCTTCTTACTGCTCTCAGTTTGCCTGAAGACTCACTGATGGTCTGTGAAACATTAGCGCGCATTGGGGACTTGGATAAGTTAGCATTGTCTTTGGCTCTTCTGTCGTGTCGCATCGAACGTACCCAGCTGGAGGAAAGACATATGAGTGCCTGCAAGAAGTGAACGTATCGAAATGTGGAACGCTTTATCTCCTTAGAAAAACCGTCTGTTTGACAACCAACTGGCCACAATTCCATTTGCCCTCTCTTAGCATATATCACCATCTGCAGGAGGAAGTCGAACGTCCTAAAGGATTTAGGTATCTCCTAAAGGGGACATTTCTCAGCCCAAACTTTTGCCGTGGAAGTGTTATCTTGTCTGCTCATTTGATATCTCTATTTTAAAATTATTGCAATGTATGAGTAGCATGTATGTTCTTAACACCATTTTCTGGGCGCCCATTACTTAATCACCTCCATATTCCTTGTTCTTTTTCGCCCTTTTGAAACATTCCACTTGAATAAACCTTTTTAACAGATCCACGACCGTTCGTATAACACTTCTTGCGAACGACGTATTAGATTCTTCCGTTACCAGAATATTGTAGGTACTTTAAGTACATGGATCAAAGACGGTCGCAACTATGGTTGGACGCTGACACATGCTACCGTTTATCCCTTTACTTTGCGATCTTAGGCGTGGTACGTTGGACTTGACTATATAGCTAGCTGTTGTCTGTCGCAACCCACTTTCGAGATAGCGATATCTACAGCTTCATACTGACTCCGATCTCTTGCTAGATGGTTGTGATAACTTCATCCAGCCAGATACAGACTATTTGTTTTGCCTTCCAGCTCTACAGGTCTATTACGACCTCAGTGAACGTGGAAGAACTCAGAATCATCGAACAAACGAATACTACAAACCTGAACTATGCCTCACTGTTATTCCTTCTGAAGCATTGTTGAAACAAAATGAATGGTGGAAGAGTCGGTGGAAAAGGAATTACTATTTGTCTTGTACAGCGGTTCTGTGTTTTCAGATGGAATTTTTTATGAACCTTATCTGATTAAGTGCACTGGGCCGTCTCGCCACGTTGAATATATATATATATATATATATATATATATAGTAAGTTAAATAACACACAGTTCAGTGGTCTTTTACGCACATCGGATTTTATGGACTATCACACGAAATTCCAAAACTCACTTGTTCCACAGCTCGTTTTTGTAAGTGTTCAATCGCTTTCAAGAGGTCGTTTCTTTGTGTGATCAAATCTTTGTCCGGTCCTAGTTGCCGCATTGCGACACATGCAGCCTTTCGTTCACCCAATAAATGTTTAGCAAATTTCGCCGCGTCTCGAAGCGGCTGCAGAGCGTGCTGGATTTTCCTATCTTTTTGCATCGCTACGTCTCTGTCTCGCGTCAGACGAGACAAATGATCGGACAGTTGGGATCTGGTGCTGGCCAAATGCTTGGTTTGAAGTTCCGCCTCGGTTCTTAATAGAAAAGAGACGGTTAGATGCATGGCAATAGTGCACCACACGGTTAAACTTCATTCGTCTACTTTTCATACCTATGGTACTGTATTGAGCTACCGAGAGGTATGGCCAACCTCCCCGTTTGGTTCTAAAAATTGCACAATGCTTAAACCAGTGTGCGGGCTTGGCACTTATCGGCCCATAATCAACTGGTACCAGAGTAACCGAAATAACACTAGTGATTATGAAACTGGGTCACCTCAGAGCGTATCGTTCCTCAACATAGAGACCTTGTGATCGGCCCTATCAGCGGCATAATATTGAACACGGTTTGGCCGAGAAGCCAGCGACATCATTTAAGCAGTCTATGGGCTCCAAGTGTTACCGCTTGAATACGACACTTATAATGATGTGTGGATTATCATTTCTTGCTATATCATTGTTCTCTGCCGTTTTGAAATGTCATTTTTTGTTCCACCAGTTTTTTCACCCGTTTTACTTGTCTGTGTTGGTTAGCGTAATGTAGGTAAAGGGGGCTTGTAGTATAGTTGCAGGTTTCGATGGTCTACTGTTCCGTTCATCGCGGATACTGTGCAGCACTTAGCTGATAACACTGTGATTGAGACTGGATTTTACGCGGTACGCATCAGTGCCCAAAAGACTACCTCCACCGAGGATTTTGTTTAGTCAGTGTTAGGAAGCGGTAGCTTCTTGTTAAGAGACCAGCGAAGCACTGAAGTAGTGAAACTGATGATTGGAAAAATCTTTCTGGAGTTAATGAATTAACTACTCACTTTGCCAGTTAAACTGAAAACAGAAATATACTAAAAGTCTGGGCGGCACCAAAACTTGGGGGACAAAAGTTTAGGCATCAAGACTGAACAGTTTATAGCACAGTTAACATGTACAAATGAGATTTTTGAGGCAAATCCGTGATTAAATCGCCTGCATCCAAAGCGGTAGATTTAAGTTGGTCAAACTCAATACCGAGTTTAGATTTATCTATAACATTTGATCAAGATGAGTTCTGAAAGAAGATCAAAAGTCTAAGGTCAAACGAAGTCACTGGTCTGGATGCATTTTCACCGACAGTCTGAATGAAGAATGCCGATTCTTCCACTCCATCTAATTATCCGATATCTACAACAAGTGTCTCACCACTGCTGTGAACTCCAACACTTGTGGATCTATCAGAACTACTGCAATGGATGAAAAGGAATTCTATGAGTGCCACGGAATTGCCTCCACGTATGTAGGGCAGTGGTTCTTGAAAAACCATTTATGCCGTGGGTTTTAACAGCCATCCATGTTAACGAATTGTCTGTAGGTCGTGCAGCTCCAGATCGAATACCGTAGCATACATCGTTCTTTGCATGGCGTCCGCAGTGCATTGAAAATCGAAAGGGCTTCTCTTCCTCTCTTTCGGATGTCTCAGCAAGTCAATGTGTCTCAGCCTACTTTTCGTGAACGTGGTTTACTCGGATTTTCAATTTAGTTCTTGTGTATTTTACTTATCATACTCACTTCAGCCGGCTGAATGGTAAAAATCCCATATTCTCCTTGCCGAATTTGCTTCCCACTGCGAGCAATCCGATCATTTCTTCCGGGTTCTTTATATGTTCAACATTTCCCAATTCCACGTGCATTTCTTGAATGTAAGTAAACTGAGGATGTGGCGTGGTATCTGACTCAGACCGCTCAGGACACTTCGACTCCCCAAGCTGTTGCGATAACTTTCGTCCAGGTCCCTTATTTCTTACATTATATATATATATATATATATATATATATCAAGCCACTGTGACTTCTACAAGACAGGACGCCTGTGCCCACTTAGGGACGATGTTTGCATAACGCGTTATAGTCCGTTTCAATCGGAAAACGCAATGTTGCAAACTAAAACGGCGTGTTCATCACCCAACGCAGAGGTAGGAAACCTGCATCGGTGCTCATGTCCTTCAAAAGCAAATTTTTCGTTTCCCTTTCTTTTTGCCACTTTTCTCGTGGCTCTGTAACACGTGCGTCACTCATCCTACGGAACCGGACAATCGCTTGCTATTTTGCCCGTGAGAACTCATTATCTACTGCCCATCGTACAATCAGGAGACACTTATAAGCTGCCTCACTAATACCTGATTGGCTAGGCGACGCCACTGGTGCGGTGAGCCATACATAACCTTGGTCAGCCTACTCATACCGATCTAGCGTCACGCTCCGCTAAGCTTAACTTTAATATGGGCATCCTCAGCACTCGCCATGTATGTCAGGGAATATTTCGATCGCTCATCGTTAGACCGTAACTCCGCATGCAATATAGCAAGGAATGTCAGGCACCACTCGAAACGTCTGGTTAAGCAAACTTAATTAGACCTGAACTATCATTAGCAAGGATGAAGTAGCCGAATACCAACCCTCAGTACCTGTAGCTCAAATGTCACTTGTCGAGACAAATCCCTTCGGGGCATCAGTTGCATATCCACAGATTACAGCAAAGGTCAGTCGGGAGGCCGCAACCGCAGCCACTTTTGTTTTAAAACACCGTTAACGCAAATAGAGAGACAAGCAGTAAACAATCAGCACTCGTCATCAGATCAGGAGAAACGAGTACCCTACCTTATAGATCAACGAAAAAGGGATCCAACAATAGTGTCCTCACTGTTGTGTGCTCAAATGTCGAAGCTACCGCCATCAAATTGTGTGTTAAATTATCGGACGACCAAGAGCAATGCAATTCATTATGCATGATGATGAGCGTCAAAGCCAAACCCATACAACTATTACGGCTTACCGGACATTCGAACTCGCCACACTATGGAGAACCCAGACCAATCCGAGTAACACTAGAATCCACTACCGACGTAGAAAAGGTTTTGCTCTTGGAAAGCGCGCTAAAACAGGTTCTGTGGGATATACATCTATGCTGATGTCCCTTGGAGCACGCGACAATCAAACAGAAACACCGAAGAAGGACACATCAAGCTAGGCTGCTTAAATACAATCTTCATACATGGTGCGCCAGAACATCCTTCTAACGATGTTCGAGAGACCGGAAAGCACAATTTAGAACAGCGGCGGTTCATTTGTGAAACATATTTTTTGGATAATATTGTGGCTCCAGCGCTCAACAAGATACCTCACCCACCAAATTATAAAGTATACAGCCCCAGAACCCTAAAACTTGTGGTTCAAGCAGAGAAACAAGCAACGGATGTATCGGATCGATGGCGGAAAAATCGGGAACATCGACGCTGTGAACTTCGGTTTAAGGTGGCAGTAGCTTCGCACAACTCAAAACTTAAAGCACCTGAAGCAGTAAGCGTATCGATGAATGTATAGAAGCGTAACTTGACGACCGCTTTAATTGACTCTGACGTAGGTCTAGAAACAGATTAAGGTGAATCCTGGCCGAATCAAGTTACAGATGAGGTATTATTATCCCAACTAAAAACGAGTAACTGCCGACTTCCCAACGGTTGGCATTCTCCCACACTTGACCCCTTCAACCCTCTGTGGGCTCCAAGAGATCGAGAAAGTGGCTTGCTTGTATGCGAATGTTCAAGGTTTTTTAATAAACTGGCAGAACTGAAAACTCATCCATCACCTGGGTCATATGATTTCATTGGTATCACCGAAACGTGGTTACACACGGGAATGGCGGACGCTGAAGTTTCGCTATCGGGTATGTCGCTGATCCGGAACGATAGGCTCACAAAAGGAGGAGGGGTAATCCTGTAATATCGAAGCGAATTAGAGTGCGAAGTCGTGGCCGGTTCAGTCTCGCAATTCCCCGACTCTCTTTGTTGCCGCTTGCAGTTAAAAGGCAGGAACGCTTGCCTTATTGTCTTGGTGTACCGCCCCTAACTCAACACCCGAAACTACTGCCACCTAGCGGCTGATTTAAGATGCAGTTTACAGCGAAAGTAAATGTACATACTTATCATGGGTGATTTCAACGTACGTTGTGTAGAAACTCCTGCCACGTTCGGAGAACATTTCAAAGACGATCTACAAGATCTCGTAACCATTGTTCCTCTTTACAATCACATCACTTTGCCCACTCAGTTCAGAACAGGTAACAGGCCATCTGTGCTAGATCTTGTGCTTACCAAAGAGGAGCATATGACTGACGTGTTGGTTTTAGACTGCCCGTTGGGTCGCAGTGATCACGCAGCCATCAGTTTCCACTTCGTCTGCTATGCGGAATATCGGAATGAGTACGAGGAGACTGTGCGAACCATCACAAGCTTCGATCGACTAGCTCAGCTCGTCAGCGCTACAACTTGGTCGTACCTTACCGAAGAACCCCCGGAAGTCGCTTGGCTGGAGTTCGTCAACAAGTTCAGTCAGCTGATTGCAGAGGCTCCAGAGATAAGAGTTTGTAATAAGTGCACATCAGGTTCTTTCGTTAGGAGCAGAACTCGAAAATGGATGACAGTACGCAACGCAGCATGGCGAGTGTACAGAGAAGCTCCAGCACCAGAAACTTGGGACAACTACGTAGCCCAACGTAACCACTGCACTCAACTGCTAAGAGAAGACAAAGCCGCCTATCAGCAGAACATCGCAAAAACCTTCAGTGCTAACCACAAACTGCTGTACAAGCACGTCAATAGCCTACGAAAGGTGAGGCAAGGATTTCCTCCACTCAGGACGGCTGATGGCCCAACAAGAACGGCTGTGGAAGCAGCAAACGCGCTGCGGATGCAATATGCCCCACGTTTCAGAGGGTCTTGCCACCAAGCGATCTTCCAACCTTTGTCGTCTCCTCGCCAGGACTAACCCACATCACTTTTACCGCGGAGGCTGTATTGCAAAAGCTGACGTCTCTACGCAAACACAGCTCGCCGGGTGTCGACACCATTCGTCCAGAGGCACTGGAAGCAGCAGCAAGCCAACTGGCAGGACCTTTAGCTCAGTTTTTCAGTGCTGCTTAGGCCAGAGTTAAGTTCCCGATATGTGAAAGCTTGGAATAGTAGCCCCGATTCACAATGGTAGAAGCAGAACTGCTCCCTTCAACTACCCCCAAATATCCCTTCTTCCTATACTCTCCAGGATCATGGAATCCATAGTTGCCGATGCACTGATGTGCTACCTGGAAAAGTGTAACAATATCACGCCTAAGCAGCACGGTTTCCGTCGACAGCGATCATGTACAACGAAATTACTGATTGCACTCAGTAGTTGGACCGAGTCAGCTGACGCTGGAGAAGGTGTTGCTATAATCTACCTGGATTTTTCGAAGGCCTTGGATCGTCTAGACTAGCCATTCTCAACGGGGGCCACAGGACCCCTGGGTGGCCATAGAGTATTCTCGGGGGACCTGCGATGCGAAATTATTTTAGGGTACCATGGGTGGGACATAGGGAGCCGCGCTGTGAAAAGTGGGTTGTGCTAACACAAATGACAAAATTCCTATAAAAATAATTTCCTGATAGTTTCTCTCTGCGCACTACTCCCTTCTGGTAACTACAGGTCAGTGAAAGGAATTATGCGCACAAGTGGCTGTTTACGGTGTGAAAGCCAACCTGAGCAGACTTTCTGTTGCGGAGTTCAGCCAAACTTGCGCAGATTTCGCCAGGCTCACCTCAAACACACAATAACCAAACGACGACTTAGACTGCGTAACTATCATCCGATTCGTCCTCAGGACTTTGACGCCTATTCACAGTGAATCAACTCAGCTTTACTCTATACCCTGATGCACTTATCATGCAAGCTGCAGTGAACCTAGTGTACTCTCGTCAATACCTTCGGCAGTTACGGCACAAAGCCCACTGGCGCTAACTGAGTTTTCCTCTGGACATTGCCACGTTGTGACAACTCCAATGCCATTCAGTTCTTCGTTTCTGGTCTCACTGCTGCAGGCCTAAGTCACGCCTTTTTCGTCTCCAGTCTCAGCTGGCAGTGTTCCGCCAGTCTTTATTTTTAATGGTTATAAAGAAGGGGTTTTATACAATTATTGGTGTGAACACACGTTTAACTGAGATTTATTTCTGGTGGAACACTACGGTTTCAGCTCGCGTGTACGTCTGGCTGTTAAGTCCCGTTAGCCCGTAATATTCCGAATTCGAGAAGCTATTCTGCGCGTGTGGGTATTATCTTACGTGAGGACATCCGGTTGCTTTGGTGAGTTTACATAGCATAATGTATACATAAGTACTATTGATTCACCTAAACGATCAAGTAAAATGCTAAAACCCGTTTGCAACTTCCATCATGTGGACTGGAACTCATTTAATGAACATATCAGTACCATGAGTTAGAGTACGTCATTCCTAACTCACAACCCTACTGTGGCTACAAATGAGTTTATTAACAATATTGCACTTGGTGTGGGTCTACTGGCACCTACTGTATGGAGAAATACCCATGAACATAGTGGTTAACTCAAGCTTCTGTAAAAAGCCATAACCAGACTAAAGAAACTTAAATCGCTATATCGCAGGAGCAAGCGCTTCGCAACATTGCTACAAATACCCGAGAAGCTGCTACATTTACAACGTCTAACCCAAACGGCCAAAATCAAAGAAGAAAGTCGGTGACTAAGAAATTCTGAGAAAGTATGTACATGGATGCAACTTCTCAAAAGAAGGAACCCTAAACCCCATCAGGAAATTGAAACGTTGGCTCTAGACGATGCTTCACTAACGCGTGACATCTCCTGCATATGCGAGGCTATCAACTCTAATTTTGCCTCTTGTTTTGTCCCCAACATACAGACACTTCATCCTCCACTTCCAAACAGAACGACCAAGCCATACTGCAATATCCCTGTGACGTTAACAGAGGTGCAAAGTGCCATCGCATCAATAAAACCATCAACTTCTTCATACCCAGATGGCATCCCCCCAACTGTTATAAAACTCGGAGGAAAAACCTTGCTCTTCACACTTGCTCTCATTACCGGCTGCTTTCCAACTCAACGGAAGCAATCCATTATAATGCCTAAGCGCAAGGGTGGTCCGAGAAATCAAGTGTCAAACTACCGCCCAATAAATCACACCTCTGTTGCTTCCAAAGTCCTAGAGCGAATAGTCAAGAAGAACATTGTCCAATATGTTACAAGACTGGATCTGATCAACCGCTCACAGCATGGCTTTCTCTCAAAAAACTTCTGTGTTACATGCCAGCTTCAATTTCTCGAGCACGTCACGACTATGATTGACAGAGGAATGGCAATTATTATAATTCTGTTGGACATGCAAAAGGCGTTCGACCGCGTGCCGCACAAGCCACTGCTGTCTGCTCTAGAGTCATATGGAATTGGAAATCCTCCGCTTAACTGGTTCGACTTATATCTAAACGGTCGAACTCAGGTCGTTAAAATCGGTCAGCAACATTCTACGCCGAAACAAATAACCAGCGGCGTCTTCCAGGGAAGTGTGTTTAGACCACTAATTTTCCTAATCTACGTAAACAATATATGTGACCCGATCAAACATGGACACCCATTTCTGTTTGCAGATGACGTTAAACTGGTCTAGTCATTTCATCCAGACGAACTATAAATGTTCCTGGGAAGCATCTGTGAAGACCTATCCGCACTAAAAATAGCTAGTGAGCGTTTATTAATGAAGTTCGCCGCAGTGAGATCCCAAGTACTTGGGAACAGATGCCGCATCCCAGAAGGCTCCATCATACTTGCTGGAAACGTGATCCCAACATCTGATTCAGTTCGGGACTTAGGAAGTGGGTACTTCAACTCTTTTAATTTCTCCGAACATGTGCTTTATCCGGTTGCAAAAACAAGGCAGTTGTGCGGATATATCATCAGAAATTTCTTCCTACCGGAATCCTGACTTGAGTCATTCAAGACAATAGTACGACCGACTCTGGAATACTGCATTATCGTTTACAGCCAAGTGAGAAATAAAGACAGCACAGCTCTGAAAAATGTCCAACGATCATTTACCAAGCTGCTCATGGGGCGCTGCTCAAACCTGACTTATTATGATCGCTGTCGAAAACTCCAGCTGGATCCACTTTGACTGAGACGCTTAAAGAACAACCTCTTTCTCTTCTACAATATTATAAACCAGCGAATTTACACAGACAGCGTCGCACTTGAACTACGGAAGACTGTAGCCTACGTCACGCGTAATGGCGGCTACTTGATACGTGCAAACCTTTCGTCATAAAACTCGATCGAACTTCTCTTAGTGAGATACACTGGTCTGTGGAACAAACTACCCCTACAGATACGTATGAGTACAATCGATGTCACATTTCGAAACTCCTTTCAGACGTTCCTCACTATAGCAAATGTGAGGAAGATATTTGACACACAACAAACTCTAGAAACATTGACAGCAGTTGGTATATAAACATATGAGCAGATATTCGCTTACAACTAGCTTACCCACTACAAGTTATTACGTACAATACCAAATCCTGTGTCTGTGCAGCATAGTATCCGCTCCCTTTTATTACCTACCCCTGAGCCCCACAAACTAGAAAATGATGATACAAACATCCGAAAATTTTACATATCGGGTGCTCGGGTCTAGAACCCGAGGAAAAAAATCATGGTCCGAAATTCTATTAGTAAACTTTTCTTTACTATTATGATTTATGCAGCAGAAACCATGAAACATATTCACTATACAAATGATCGATCCCGCTTATGGGGCCGTGTATCGTTTGTCGGTAAGTATACAAAGTTAATTACTTAATTAGCTTATTGTTTTTAATTGCCTTGGCAGCACGCATCTGACACCATGTTTGGCAATAGCTGATGTATGTTATTCGCTTCGTTGTTGACTCTCTCATGCAGGCTTCTTTAACTATCCGGCATTCTCTGCCGTGTTTGTCTCTTCTGTCCTTCATTTTACCTGTTACAACTGTTTGCTACAACTGCCCTGTAAGGTAGGTGTGTCTAGTGAGTATTGTCATTTTCTGAACAGGGAAGTAGAAAACACGCGCTGAAAACCGTCGTTATTCATGGCGTCCCCGAGTCTCAAGCTCCACCTCCTGAAGAAGCTCAGGCACATGACCTGGAGCAATGGCGATACATTCGTGAGGCGCTGTCTTTAGAAAATGTCATTGCCACCTCCCTGACCAGGATTCCCGTGTCACCGAATTACAAAGGGTGTGGTCCCAGGTTGCTGAAGTTGGTCTTACCGTCTGAGCTAACTTTAAAGACAGTTCTAGAGAACTGGGGTAAATTCCGGAACATGCAACCAACAGAAATTCAAATAAAAGCAGCAAGTTTACGACCAGAGGCTACTGGTTACTCCATGGAGAGAACCAACTCAGTGGGAACAACCGTGGTTGAAGAGTCCACCACAGAGACTGATCTGACTACCGTCATAGCATCCGGCGAGGCACTGCAGGAGGTGAGTGACCATCAGGATCATCATGAACCTGATCACACGGTGCGGAGCGTTATCCCAAGTCATTCTCGCGAGCCTAAGACAATTCCAAAAAACTAGGATCAACCGACCTCAAGAGGGGCGGTCAAGTCTCAAACCTGTTGTCTATATTCACAAATAACCTTCTAACCTATGAATCACTCTCCTGTTTTTATACCAACGCACAAGGTCTTTTAAGAAAACTGACGGAGCTTCGCCTGCGTCAGACCTCGATGTCAAGGGACCTTGTTGTGAGAACCGAGACGTGATTGAATGAAGCGACCACTAATGCAGAAATCGCACTACCTGGGATGTCTATTCTACGCAACGATCGACCAAGTAGAGGAGGTGGAGTAGTACTTTATCATCGCAGCGAACTACACATCGATCTCATCGATGACCCAGAGGTTCAGATTGTCGATGCGATTTGGTGTCGTCTTCAACTTAGCCGTGGGGACACATGTTTGTTGGGTGTGGTGTATCGCCCTCCGTCGGCTACTTTGGAAATGGACAACCGCCTAGCTTCCACAATGAAGACCATTCTCTTGCAGTCGTACAGCCACATTCTCCTGGTTGGCGACTTCACTATGCACACCATAGAATCCCCAGCCTGTATCAACGAACACTTCAAAATCGAAGTACAGGAGATAATCAGTAGGCTACCACGCTACAATCACATCACATTTCCCACAAGATTCAGGACAGGAAACAAACCGGGTGTCCTGGATCTCGTATTCAGCAATGAAGAGCTTATGATCGAAATGGTATCGATAGAGCGTCCTTTAGGCCGTAGCGACCATGCAACCCTCATGTTCAAGTACATCTGTTATGCAGAGTATTCCTCAGAAAACACCGAGGAGTGTCAGCTCATTACGGATTACGGCGCTCTAATCAAACTTATAAATGCTACAAACTGGGCATTTCTAGCAGAACGATCCCCCGATGTCGCCTGGTCTGAATTTGCTTACCAATACAACATGTTAGTAACTAGTGCTTCTAAGAAAAGACCTTCGCGAGCAAAGACAATAAAATCATTCGTACGCAGCAGGACACGCAAGTGTATCGTCACGAGGAATTTGCTCTGGCAAAGATACAAGGAGTCATCGAGTGCCGAAACATGGGAAGCCTACACTGTCCAAAGGAATCACTACGTAAACCTGGTATGCGAAGGTAAAATACAGCACCAACAGAATCTAGCTGAGAAATTCTTTCAAACCGCAAGCTCCTGTACAGACACGTTAACAAGCTCCGCAAAGTGCATCGAGGAATTCCTGCTTAACACACATTGCGTGGACTTGCACAAAACGCAACCGAGGTGGCCAACGCCCTATGTCAACAATTCACCCCGAACTTCCAGAGCACGACACCGCCGCATACACTGTTCCCAATCGTTGTACCATCACCAGGACTTAGCCACATCACGCCTACGACTGCGGATGTTATGAAAATGTTAATTGCCCTGCGCGAGCATCCCTCTCCCGGTGTTGATAATATTCGTCCAAAAGCGTTGAAATTGGCTGCAGTAAACCTGGCGGACCCCCTCTGCAAGTTCTTCCAACGATGCCTTGATGAGATGCATGTGCCAACAATGTGGAAGCAAGGCATCATCACTCCCATCCATAAGGGAGGAAGTCGTACAGATCTGGCCAAGTACCGCCCGATAACACTACTTCCGGTGCTTCCCAAAATCATGGAAGCGATTATTGCCGAAGCGCTCATGAATCATTTGGAAGAACGCAATATCATAGCACAAGAATAAGATGGATTTCGCAAGAACCGATCTTGCACTTCAAACTTGCTGCTTACCAGGTCCAGTTGGACTGAGACCGTTGATAGCGGCGTAGGTGTTGACGCAGTATATCTGGACTTCTCAAAGGCTTTCGACCGTCTGAACCACCGTATCCTCCTTCACTAGCTACAGTGTTGTGGAATTGGTGACCCGATCCTCGGTTGGACAGGTAACTTCTTGCTTCAACGACATCTGAATGTAAGAGTTCGCGGCGTCATCTCTGACCCAATCGAAGTTAAATGCGGAGTGCCCTAGGGCCCAGTACTTGGTCTACGACTATTCCTGATTTGCATAAAAGATCTCGCGACCGTAATCCCCTCCAACACCTTACACATCGCTGATGATCTCAAGATATGGCCAGCCATTTGAACAACCAGCTACCATGCAGTACTTCAGGATGATCTGGACAGGGTCTACGAATGGTCGACTCAGAACCTGCTTCAGTTCAACGCTACGAAGTGCAAGGTGTTGAGTATACGCCATAAAGCCACTTGCGAATACAGGCTGAGGGATCAAATATTGCAGCGCACTGCAACGGAATGCGATCTAGTAATGGTAGTGCAGGAAGATCTGGGCTGTTCCCGTCAGGCCGAGAAAGCCTCCAAAAAAGCTAACCAAAACCTTGGTCTTTTGCGGAGGGCATTCGGGCGCTTCGATCCTTCCATCTTTTCTCAGATGCTCAATGCCTACATTCGGCCTCATTCTGAGTACGCCATCCACGCCTGGCAGCCATGGCAAAAGCCCTCTTCAAATTCGGAGGCTCTGCTCTTGTTGATGTTTTACAAGTGTTACTAGTCACACTGTGGGAGCAGGAGACTGTGCCAACCGACTGGAGCCTCGCCGTTACTGTTCCCATCTTCAAAGTAGGCTCGCGATCGGATTGCGGTAGCCACAGTGGAATCAGTCTGATCTTCATTGCCTCCAAACTAATCGCCTCCATAATCCTTCAGAGACTGACTGCCACTCGTGAAAGCCAGATTCGTGAAGAGCAAGCCTGGTTTCTTCGTAGTCGTGGCTGCATGGAGCACATTTTCACCTTGCGTCAGTTGTTGGTGCACCGTCACACATATTGCCGGCCCACCGTGGTCGTGTTCCTCGACATCAAAGGTGCATTCGATTCAGTTGATCGACGTGCCCTTACGTATTGTCTACTCAGGAAAAGCGTGCCCAAGAAATATGTGAATATTATCCAAGCATAATACGCGCGCAGTACAGGCAGAGTGGGGGATTACGGCAAGCTGGTGCCATTATTCAACATGTCCAGCGGTGTGAGACAAGGATGCCCGCTGTCACCTTCCCTATTCAACTTCACTATTGACGAAGTCATGGAGATTGCATTTACAGAACATGACTTGGAAGGTGTGGAGCTACTCCCAGGAGAACGACTTCTGGACTTTGGGTATGCAGACGACATTGCCCTCATCTGTTACAGCTCCCAGACGTGCCAAGCCGTGCTGGACAGATTATCACTGGCTGTCAATCGCTTGGGGCTTTGCTTTGCACCCTCGAAGTGCAAAGCGTTCCTCCAAGATTGGCATGGATCGCCTCCTGCGCTGACCCGTGGTGGGGATCAGCTAGAAGTCGTTCGGAAATTCAACTATCTGGGAAGTTGTATCAGCGCCCTTGGGATCAAAGACAAGATCACGAATCGTATAGCAAAAGCTCGGGGCGCTTTTGCTAACCTTCGCCACCTATGGCGGCGGCGCGACATCACTCTTGCACTGAAGGGTAGAGTGTACAATGCAGCGGTACGTTTGACCCTACTGTACGGTTGCGAAACCTGGCCCCTGAGATCAGCGGACATGAAGAGGCTAGTTACGTTCGACCATCGGTACCTTCGCAGATTGGCTCACATCTGGTAGGAACACCGCGTTTGTAGCCAGCGTGTTCGATACCTTGTTTACAGTACAGGAAAAGGAACTGAACCGCTCAGCACCGTCGTTTCACGCATCAGGCTCCGATGGCTGGACCAGTTGTTGCGCATGCCAGCCCATCGACTTCCACGACGTGCGTTGTTTGCTAACCGAGGATGTGTATGGAAGAAGAGGAATGGCCAAGCGTTGATTTGGTTCAGAGGAATAAGGGCGCTCACTTCTGTGCTGGCTTCGGTTGGAGCATCACGTCTCCCTGGTTGGGGTTCGAAAGACGGTGAACACGTTTGGCTGGATACACTTGCTGACAAGGCAAGGAGCCGACCTCATTGGCGTTCGAGCTGTGAGCTTCTTTGTCCCTCCCATCCTTTTTAGCCTCCCACCATCTACGATCTCATTTCTCAGTGTAAAACATAATACTTTTTCTTTTTGACTAGTAGCTAGTTGGTAGTTTACCGGAACGATGCCCATCCGTTGCTGGTAGCTCAGCTGGCATGCAACTTTGTATTTCTTTTCCTTTTTCATTTATGTATCGCGGCACAGTAGCTGAGGTGTTTCCCACATCTAGCTGACGTGTATAACGATGAATTAAATGAAGCAAAAGACGAATGAGCGTTGTCGTTTCCTTTTTTATTTCTCACGCATTTACCAAACTATAACGGCACATTTACTACTCTGTATGTGCACATCCCTTCACCACTTCAAACTATCGCTATGCAGTAGTGCATTTAACTCGGTGGATGCTCAACATAACAATTTACTCATTTGATGATCCTTTAAATTTTTATTTTTACTACAACTATCCTAAGGGACTTGTTAAGCAAATGCAATTTTACCAGTAATAAATCATTGTTCATTGTTCATAATAAGTCGCAGGGAGTAAGAGATCTATTTACGGAAAATCAACTTGGTCCGGTCAGTACCTGCACTTCACTAACTATACACCAGTACGGAACAAACGGACACTTGTGACGACTCCAGTTAGTCGTGCCAGACGAAGTTGTTCGGCCGACTGTCTGGACGATGAACTAGTGTTAATTACAGCAACATTAACGTCTACCCACGAAGATTTAGCGAGAAACACAGCCAACCGTGAGGGAAAAAGGACGCCATGCTCACTGCAACCAAGAAGAAAGTGTATATGGAGTTAGCTTTCAAAGGTGACTTAGCCACGCCGAAAACAACTAGGCGTATAATTTCGGCTACACAAGGAAGTTACTATGCTGCGCAATTTGTCGTCATCAACCGAACCTAAAATTCGCCCATGGCTCCAACGAAGGAAGCTCAGCCTATTGGGGCCAACTCACACTGTGTATACCAATTTGTATGTGACTGCGGAAACAGTTACATAGACAGAACTAATAGGACTCGGACTTCCCGAATAAGGGAAGATGTACCAAGATGTGTTCAGCGTGAAGTTGCTCAGATTTCCTACCCCGTCAGATTCTACGTTCGCGCAGACCGCTGGCTTCCTCGATAGGCAAACACATATTAGACTGGGGTCACCAGATAGAGCTGGGCTCAAAGTTTCAAATTGTGCTACGTTACACTAATCCCCGCTTCCTTCGGTTTGCTGAGGCCGTCGCTATAAGCCGGATTAAGCCAGCCTTGTGTGTTCAGAAAAATTATTTGTTAGCCTAAAGCTGCCTTGGACATAGGTGTTAACTTCCGTCGTTCGTTTTGCACCTTAAGCTTGTATGGTTGCCCCTACTGTTACCTATATCCATGCATATCGGTTATTGTTAATGCTAATGAGAAGACAATACGAAATGCATGCATCTACCAGCCTTCGTCTGCTTTCCGTTTTTTGAGATATATTTCTTTCTTTTTTCATCCACATGCATGGTTCATGGTGGATTCAGCAAACTTTTTTCTCTAACTACTAGCAGAAACAGATTTGACACCACAACAAGAGGAGATGTCTATCTCTTGCTGTCAAATTTGGTGCAGGACATAAGCGCGCTTGCTCAAGCGCATTAGGTTCAAGGCTCTCATTATTGCGAGGTGGCGCACGAAATGTCATACGATTTGTTTTGTTCACTACACACGTACGAATCATCAAAACGTTACAACATTAGTGCAGAATGAATTTTATGCGCATGGAAATCAAGTACAATGTAGTGTACTTTCAATGTGATCACCATCTTGTCCTACAACCTCTTGCAAGCGTTGCTTTACGTTTGTCACAACCTTCCCGCAAATCTTTCGAAATTAGACGGCACAGCTTTATGAGAGAGCCCTGAGTTGAGCTGGGCTTGCAGGCTGCTTTGCGAAGACATTATTTTTCAATCAGCCGCACAAGAAGAATACACGGATTGATGTCAGAGCTATGCGAGTGTCCCTGTCTCTCACCTTGGGGACGCTCAGCAAACCTATGTGACATTACCCGTCCATCAAACATGCCATCCAGGTATAATCAAGAACCAGGTTTGCAGTGTGTGGACGGGCGCCGTATCGCACGAACCATTGTGTTTGTAATGAGAGACCTGTTGCCAAGAGTTCTGTAATAAATATATTTGCCGACATTTCCCTAGATCGATTCTTGTTCACCTTCTGTTCAACAGTCAACCCGCTCTTATGCGCCATCTTGAAAATTGTGTTGGGCGTTCAGCAAATATTCCGTACTGACTTCCCGTGACATCTACCCGATTTTCCCTAAACCAAAGTACACGAATACGAGCTTTCAACTTTACGCTATTGCCTACGTAGGGAACAAAACAAATGGTGACATTTCGTGCGCCACCATGTATATCGACAAACATATTGTTACGAGGTTTCCACACCTAATTCATGATATGCTTTACAGTTAGAACTAACAAGGAGTAAATACAAGTTTAAACCTTACGGATGAGTTTTGGGTAATTACAGACAACTGGTCTGAAGTTGGCGCAAAATGAATGTTATCTTAAAGCTGTGAAAGTCAAAAAATTTGGGTTTATGAGGAAAGCACCAGTGATATAAACACTACAAGTTTAGCCACCATAACAAAAGTGTTACGGGCACGTCAAATATCCCCGCAAAAAAGCGCCAGAAATTTCGGCATAATGGCTGTGGAAAGCGAGTCCGATCCAACCCCACAATTTGAAAAGCACGGAAAGAAGACGAAGGCTGGTACATGCATGCATTTCGTATTGTCTCCTCAGTACCATTAACAATAACCGATATGCATAGATATAGGTAACATTGGGTGCAACCAGACAAGCTTAAGGTGCAAAACGAATGACGAATGTTCACACCTACGTCCAAGGCAGCTTTAAGCTGACAAATAATTGTTTCTGAACACACAAGGCTGGCTGTTACGTGTTCAACCAATGATCGCTCACTATGACCCTGAACCTGATTGGCCCTACACACACACGTAGATAAGCACGCACACACGCACTCAAGGACACACCCTAAAGTTCCGTGCTTACATGTAAACCGTTAAGTGTTCAGTACACTGTGCGCCAGACTGAAGCGTCTTCTTACTTATTCGCTACGAGTTGAAATACGTACTTGCGGTTAGAGTCCAGTTGTGATTTCTGGCGACGGAGGTCAACATGTCCATGACAAATACTCCACCGGTCTTCTGGTCGTGCTCTACCGACAAACCTTCCCTGGACTCGTGGCATAGATGGCGGAAAACCTTTGCGGATTACTTGGAATTGCTTCTAATCTTGAATCCAGCAGTAACTCTTACTGAGAAAAACAAAGTGCCGCTCTTGAGACAGTTTCTTGGAGATGAGGGTCAAAGGTATTTCGATGCACTTCGTATTGATCAAATCTCTTCTACGATAACCGGCGCTTTGGAAAGCTTCAGTGCTCTTTGGGGTGCTCGTCAGAATGTTTTTACTGCTAGATACTACTTCTCGAAACTCTGCCAGAAACCAGATGAGAGTGTGAACGAGTTCATCGCTCGTGTACTACAAGCAGCTCCTGATTGTAAATACAATGAAGTCGATCCAACGAGATTTGAAGAGACCATGTTACTCTAATGTTTGATAGCCGGAATCTCAGACCAGAGCACGCGGGAGAAGCTCCTTTCACAAGATGATTGTTCACTGGCCTGGGAGACGGCCTGCTTGATTGCCCGGCAGAGGGAACACGTTACACAACAACTAGCAACATTTACGCTGAAGGACTCGTCAGATGAGCTGCGATTGATTAACACTACACCAAAACCAAAGCCACCCACTGGCGTCAATTTGTTTGTGTGCTATCGCTGTGGTGAGCAGCACAGTTGTCCATCCGACTGCCGGCATCAGAAGACAGTATGTCGAAGCTGCGGGAAGGTGGGCCACCTGGCGCGAGTGTGTAGATCGGTCAAGCGACGTTCAGGTGGGGCTTATCGAGGATCAAACCCCATCAAAACTGTGGACGAATCTGATGGTAGCGACCCTGAATTACATTCCATTTGGCTTAATTCCGTTTCTAGCATGCAGCCGGCGCCATACACTCTAGAGCTTTACATTGAAGGACAAAAGGTACAGATGGAAATCGATACAGGAGCATCCGTGACGATAATCCGGGAAAACGCTGTAAAAACGCTCCCGAACTTATCCGCTTGCAATTCTGTTCTTCGCACATACACCGGTGAACCTATACGTGTCCTTGGTAAATGCTTCGTGAAGGCACAGTATGGCGACAAAATACGCACACTTCCTGTATATGTGATCCCCGGGGATCGTCCAAATCTGCTTGGAAGAGACTGGATACGTGCTTTCCCGGATACAATGAATGTGGTAAAATTAGGCACCGAGATCTCCGGACTTGAAACATTACTTAAACAACATTCAGCTGTTTTTTCCGAGGAGCTTGGGAAGTTGAAAGAATTGCAGGCTGCGATAAAACTAAAGGAAGGCGCTCGACCAAAATTCATTAAGGCGCGCACACTACCATACGCTATGAGGCCTAAAGTTGAAGAGGAACTAAACCGCCTACAGACTCAAGGTATTATTACTTCTGTACACTTTTCTGACTGGGGAACTCCAATTGTGCCAGTAACCAAACCGGACGGCTCCGTACAGATTTGTGGTGACTACAAGATAACCATAAATCAAGCATCCATGCTGATCAGGTACCCCTTGCCACGTATTGATGACTTGTATGCAACACTAGCTGGTGGTGCAAAGTTTACCAAACTCGATCTGAGTCATGCATACTCGCAAATAGAGCTCGATGAACCTTTGAGGAAACTTACTACCATCACTACGCACATGGGACTATTTCAATATACTCGTTTACCTTTTGGCATTAATTCCGCCCCCGGAATATTTCAGAGAATTATTGACGACCTAGTGAAAGACATTCCTTTTGCGTGTGCTTATCTGGATGCTATTCTTATCTCTGGACGCTCGGATACAGAGCATCTTCGAACACTCGCGGTCGTACTCGAACGTTTGGAGCGAAGTGGATTCAGATTGAAAAAGTCTAAATGTGAGTTCCTTTCACCTTCCGTTTGTTCCCTTGGATACCGGCTTGATAAACACGGTTTACATGTTTTAAATGAAAAGGTTAAACCTATTTTAGAAAGCCCAGAGCCAAAGAGTTGTGATGAACTCCGTTCGTTCTTAGGAATGCTATCTCACTATCGCCGTTTCCTGCCCAATGCATCGACGGTTCTATCGCCATTAAACGAGCTGTTACACAAAAATGCATCGTGGTGTTGGGGTTCCCGTCAAAAAATGCCTTCAATAAAGCAAAATGAGCTCTTGCTTCGCCACCAACGTTAGTCCATTATGACTCTAACAAGCCACTCATACTTCAGTGCGACGCGTCCCCTTGGGGGGTCGGGGCTGTTCTGTGCCACCGCATGGACGATGGTTCTTTACGTCCCATAGCATATGCATCGCGCACCTTACAGACGGCGGAGAAGAACTACTCACAACTGGACAGGGAAGCGCTAGCCGTTATCTTCGGAGTTAAGAGGTTTCACCAGTATTTATGGGGAAACGTTTTCGAGCTTCATACAGACCACAAACCATTGATATCCTTGTTTGGGGAAACCAAAGGTACACAACAAATGGCATCACCGTGGATGCAAAGATGGGCTATAAACTTGAGTGCTTACAGTTACAAGATTGTTTATATTACCGGCGTCAGCAACTGCACAGCTGATGCACTCAGCCGTCTGCCGATCACGGAAACTGCACATGAACACGACCCTCCGTTTGAACTGGTTAATCTAATGCAACATCTAGACACAACACCGATACGGAGTTCAGCAATCCGTCAATGGACGGATCGAGACCCCGTGCTATCAATGGTGAAACGCTTTTTGAACATGGGTTGGCTTCCTGAAGGGACAGTTGAATTACAACCGTTTACGATTCGGAAGAACGAACTGAGTCTATTCGACGGCTGTGTTTTTTGGGGCTCTCGTCTAGTCCCTCCCACCAAGGCGTGTTCACAGATACTTAAAGAGCTCCACGATGCTCATCCAGGTGTGGCGAGGATGAAGGCACTAGCGAGAGGGTACTGCTGGTGGCCCAACATCGACTCAGACATAGAGAACTTACTGAAGAATTGCGATATTTGTCAGGCGTATCAGCGGAGCAAGGCGCCAGGTCCAATACACCCTTGGTGTTGGCCCGACAAGCCCTGGCAGCGTATCCACGCCGACTACTTCGGACCGATCGACGGGACCATGTTTCTTCTACTTATTGATGCACATTCTAAGTGGATTGACGTACATCCAGTTACTCAGGCGACAGCCCAATCCACCATCACTAAAATGCGCTCGTCCTTCGCTACGTTTGGCATTCCGGAAACCATTTGTACATACAATGGTTCGCCTTTTACCAGTGCCGAATTTGGTAAATTTGTCGCCAATAACGGAATCCAACACGTTAAGTCAGCCCCGTATCACCCAGCATCAAACGGATTAGCGGAGCGTGCAGTACAAATTGTGAAACAAGGCTTACTAAAGCAGCGAACGGGAACATTGCGAACAAAACTGGATCGGTTCCTATTCTCCTACCGTTCTACACCCACTGAGGCTACCGGGAAATCCCCGCGGAATTGATGTTCGGCAGAAATCTGAGAACGAGGCTTCATTTGTTGTTCCCGAACCCGCGTGTTGAAGTACAGGAGCGTCAGAAAAAGCTTGTGTCTTCAGAGGAATCAAAGCCGGAAGTTACATTTCAGGACCATCAACCTGTTTACACCAGGTTACCGCATGAACAATGTTGACAGCCGGCGACTGTGCTCGATTCTTCAGGAAGTCAAAACGATTTGCAGCTTCCGGACGGCCGGGTTGTTCGCCGGCACTCAGATCATGTACGCCCCAGGAGCACTGACACACCTGCCGTGAGTCAGTCACACTCGGAGATCGCAGAGCAAGCTGCAGAGCACGACGAACACAGAACAACAGGGGAAACTCAATTACGCCGATCGACCCGGATTCGCAAACCGATCGAACGTTTTCAGCCATGACTGTAACTTCAGCCAAAACAGGGAGGACTGTTACGTGTCCAACCAATGATCGCTCACTATGACCCTGAACCTGATTGGCCCTACACACACACGTAGATAAGCACGCACACACGCACTCAAGGACACACCCTAAAGTTCCGTGCTTACATGTAAACCGTTAAGTGTTCAGTACACTGTGCGCCAGACTGAAGCGTCTTCTTACTTATTCGCTACGAGTTGAAATACGTACTTGCGGTTAGAGTCCAGTTGTGATACTGGCTTAATCCGGCTTACAGCGACAGCCTCAGAAAACCGATACAAACGGGGATTAGTGTGGCGTAACACAATTTGAAACGCTGAGCCTACTTCTATCCGGTGTTCCGAGTCTAATAAATGTTCGCTTATCGTGGAAGCCGGCGGTCTGCGCGAACATAGAATCTGACGGGGTAGGAAATCTGAGCAACTTCACGCTGAACACATCTTGGTACATCTTCCCTTATTCGGGAAGTCCGAGTCCTATTAGTTCTGTCTATGTAACTGTTTCCGCAGTCACATACAAATTGGTATACACAGTGTGAGTTGGCCCCAATAGGCTGAGCTTCCTTCGTTGGAGCCATGGGCGAATTTTAGGTTCGGTTGATGACGACAAATTGCGCAGCATAGTAACTTCCTTGTGTAGCCGAAATTATACGCCTAGTTGTTTTCGGCGTGGCTAAGTCACCTTTGAAAGCTAACTCCATATACACTTTCTTCTTGGTTGCAGTGAGCATGGCGTCCTTTTTCCCTCACGGTTGGCTGTGTTTCTCGATAAATATTCGAGGGTAGCCCTTAGCCGTGAATGTTGCTGCAATTAACGCTAGTTCATCGTCCAGACAGTCGGCCGAACAACTTCGTCTGGCACGACTAACTGGAGTCGTCACAAGTGTCCGTTTGTACCGCAGTGGTGTGAAGCTGATAAAGTGCAGGTACTGACCGGACCAAGTTGATTTTCGGTAAGTGGACCTCTTAATCTATCCATCATCCCTGGGACTTATGAGTATGTTCACGTACGGCAGACAATCGCTCTGTTCTATTTCGCATTTAACCCGTAAGTCAACATGAGCACCATTGAGCCCTTCTACCAAAAGTGTGAGCTGCTGCTCCGACGAACAGAATGCCAAGATATCATTGACATATCGTTTGTAGTAGGGCACCTGGGATATTTCCGTATATATGCTTCTTTCTACCATCAGCATGAAGAAATCAATGAGCACAGAACCTAATGGGCTACCCATTGCTACGCCGTCAATTTGACGGTGTGATATAATCCCGAAGTGAAAATCCACATTGTCCGTGAAGAATAGTAGAGATTCCCTTAGCAATTCGGTCGGAATTGGTTGCGAACCGTCAACGTTTTCAGCGAATTCGCACACGTAATCAACCGTCTGATGTAGCGACACGTTGGTAACTAAGGATTCTAAATCCAAGGAATATATGACTTTGTCTGACAGGTTGAGTTCATTCAGGTAATCAACGAGTTGAATCGAATCTTTAAGACCTTACGGATTGAATTGTTGTTTCAGCGGAGTTAGCAACTTCACTAACCGACGAGCGAGTTTATGCTGGGACGTGTTCATCATTGAAAGGATTGGCCTGAGTGGCACTTCACAACACAGCAGTGTTCAGCTACTCCGATACGCGGCCCAACTGCGCACCTATTTACCATGCTCTTTTGCAAACTACCACCCGTCGTGGTAGCTATTTTCCCCAACTTAATAACCGATTGCATATGCTGTGAGTCGCCCCGTTTTGTTCGTAAAATAGCATTCAGAGGACCCACTTGAGTTTCTTCCTCTCCGCCTTAGTTTGGAGTCGGTCGGTCACGTGCTTTTATGTGTGTCGTTAGCCGGCAGCGTTCGCGTCTAAGTCACTAGCGCGCGTCAACCGTAACCCCCTGTCTTGTGCGTCCGTTCCGAGGGCTCAGCTTCTACCCGAATACGTGCGGCTAGGATCGTTCTCACGCTCGCTCAATTTCCGTCTCACCAGCGGGTACACCGGGCTAAGCTAACGTCATCAGGTTAGCGCAAATCCTTTTGATTGGCCAGCTTTCCAAGCCGTTACCATAGGCGTACTCCAACCGTGTCAGTGACAATCTTATCAGGCATCTATGCAACTACAACAAGAAGATACAAAGGTGAGCGCTGGAACTCAAGGATTTGCGTCTGTTACGCGTTGCGGATTTCTGAAGTTGTGGTGCTCAGTGGTGGGGGGTCATAGGAAATGGAAAGGTTTAAAAGGGGGCCACCGTTGACTAAAGATTGCGGACGGCTGGTCCAGGGCTTCGGGTACTACTTTACAAGCTCCAGCATTACGAGTTCGCTGACCCTCTCCTAAGCTGGATTGCCAATTTTCTATTTCAACCGCAATTAGTGGTCAGCTTTCGGAGCTCTTTACCGAACCCTGTGCAAGTCGAATGTGGTATGCCGCAAGACTCAATTCTAGGTCCACGTTTGCTTTTGGTGTTTATTAATGAACTTGCAGGGAATCCCTTCAAACTTCCTAGTGTTTGTCGAGGATATCAAGATTTCTTTCAGTATTCAGGCGAACGCCGACCAGCATCTTCAGAGTGACCTATACACGGTCTATTAATGGTCTACCCAAAAGTTAATGTATTTTTACGTGAGTAAACCCAAGGTACTTTCCATCCGGCATCAGAGCAGCTACTCATACCGGCTCGGAACGAATGTACTGCAACCATCAACTGTCGAACGTGACTTGGACTGCCTCAGGCAATCTTGGCTTTTACCTTCTACGAAAATTACACTACTCACAAAAACCACCAGTAATCCGAAAAGGCCTCGAAGACTAGAAACCAACACGGGCTGTTACTACGCGCGTTTGGATGAATAAACACCTCCATATTTCAACAAATGCTCACTGCGTAAGTTCGCCCCCCCCCCATATCCATGGTTGAAACACGACCTTACTGCACTGGAGCAGCCACGTCGGGCACCTGAGAACGTTTTTGGAATGCGCAATCTTTCATACGAAAAAAGAAACTTCGACGATTGGGGTATTCAGTAAAAGCTATCGCAGATTACGAGGAGGCAAGACCAACATCATGTGTGCGGCCTTGTAGTACAACTCAGTAGCAATACAAATCTGAGGAGCCAATCACTGAAACACGCAGAAGAGGATAGCCGTCTGGAGTGCCGCAGAACTATCTTTTCCATTCGTGTCTGTCACCCGTGGAATGCTGTCCCGGAATCGGTCGTCTCTGCACCGATACTAACAGTATTTGAAAGATGGTTGGATGATGTACTCACGCACTTACACTTTGTCACTTAGTGCTATATCTCCAGCCTACTCCTGGCATTCATCATGAAATTATTTGAAGTTAACTGCGGGTGCTGTGAATCTACGCCGACTGTAGGGCTACAGCGAAGCAAAGGATAAGTCCTTATTTCCATACTCAAACTATTAACTGTTTTACTATTCTTATCCTCAGTATTATTGTAATTTAAATATCCCCACCAACTATTCAACGGGACTTGCAAAGCAACACTTCTTAACCCGAATAAATTCACTGTTCATTATTCATATGGAGAGACCTGTTGGAAACGTTGAGGATTATGAAGGGTCTCAGTGGCGTTAAGCCTAAGAGTATTGTTTGCAGGCTTGGGCACCTTACTTTCGAAAGGATGTCGCCTACTTAGAGAACGTACAATGACTGACCACCAGAATGATTGAGGACCAACAGCAGACGTTGTATGTTGACCGACTATTTTTAGATTTGGTCTCATTGAAACGACGCAGACTAAAGAGAGACCTGATAGAAACGTTTTAGATTATGAAGGGTCTCAGTGGCATTAGGACTACCGATCTCTTGAAATAACTACGTCGGACCACTTGATGGGACAGCAACTGAAGCTCACGACGCATAGGTGCAGACTAGATATCCGAGCAAAAGTATTCACTGACCGCGTAATAACTAGTTGGAATTTGCTTCCTCTGCACAAGTGGAATGTAATACTATAAAAGCCTTTAAGAGACCTATATATGAATTGGTTCACTCTGTTTCCGGAATTGCACTGAGATTAGTGGATTTCACTTAGTACCAATAGGATGTCCTGAATAGTTTCATGAAGTTATGAGAGGTTCCTCTTACTCTTTTTTGTCTCTGCAGAAGTGAAGCTTGAATGTCAAATTGCCCGGGGACCTTGACTTACTTACTGGCACACGAAATGGGACGCCCATTAGGCGAAGGCCTGTTTAGTCCCTGAAAACCTGACCTGACCTTAACAAACCGAGTTCAGAGAAGACTATTTATAAGTATGACGCGTTCGAATAGTTATACCCACATCTAGAGAAAACACCTGCACACATATATGCACCAGAAAACTGCGTTTCTCGCCAAGCTCCGATGAAGCTCGTTTCATTAAGTGTCTAGGGACACGGTTTCGATTGTTAGTTATGTGACTGCCGTTCAACACTTGTACACCGAGTCACCAGTCGTCAATCCAGAAATTACCCGGTAGATAGCGAGCCAATGTCATGTCGAGGGTTGGGGGAGGGTCTGGTGCCGCTTGAACATGAAGACAAGGGTTTTTAACTCACTTTGCTAGAATACAGTCCGCGTGCTTTTTTTGCGCCTGATCCAGCTCCAACGTAACTGCATCCAAGTGCGATTGCATTTCGTAAATCTCCTTGCTTTTCTTCACTGATTGCCTAGAACGAACATACAGAAAGGCGCGTTCATCTTTTCGCGTAATAATGTTACTCAGCGTTGTGCAAATTGAGGGTAGGTCAGAAACAGTTATACTTTGTTCCGTATACGTCTGGGCTATTGTGACTTACGCTACATTTAGCTGAAGTAATTGTTTTATTATGGTGAGACAATAAACTGATGCATTTGAAGCAAAGCTTGGTCTTGCTGCAATCAGCAAACTATATGTAGAGCTAGTTCTCAGCTGGAATTTCTATCTATGGGTTGTTTAGCTCACCCGTGTATCTGCTACTAATATCACCGTATCAGTAGGCTAGATTTCAAGCCTAGCGAACCAAACCCCCTAGCATGAGAACATAAATGGTTGTATGTAATAAACGACTACGAAAAAGTGGATGCGGCTGTCTTGCCTGTCTGCGGACTAGCTGAGAGAATGCCAGAAACAATGTACCATAATGTTTGCTCAAAAACCGAGTTATTTGATGCACTGAGCCTCAGCGCAACCTATTATGGCTGGATTGATGTTGCTAACGAATGTGATATTGTGCGTGTAAAATTGTATCTACTCAAGGAACCATTTTTTCAAAATCAAGCTTAAAGATAAACGTGCACTGGGGACTTGAGAAACCAAAGTCTTCTCACTTTCCCAACTTTGTGCTTTCCGTTTCAAGTTGCAAATGACATGTGGTTAACGCTTCCAGCTCTTCCTTCATGCGACTGCACTCCACTACGGATTCTTGTAAAACTTTCTCCGCTTCCCTGCAAAAAATAGGAAGTTATGATCTCAGATATGGAAAATTGAGGAAAAGATGTTAGATTGGTGGGTAAACTTTCATTCTGTGTCTGTACACCTCGTTCATTGGGACTGTGCAATGAGTGAATGTTTAGTAAGCCGAAGACCGAAAGTTGCTTGAGGACGTCGCAAAGTGTTCTCCACTTACTATTGGGCTTGCAAACAGTGAGCCCGATTTGGGTTGCGGTGGCCATACCCATCAGCCGATAGCCCTAGTGCACAGCGTTCGATGTTGGTAAAGTAATAATTCGTCCCTCATCGAAATGTTAGTTATAAATAAATATAAATAAATACATAAATAAACGTTTTATTTTTCAGCAGTGCGAGGCATAGACCAATTGGGAGCTCTTATCAACATGTACAAAGTGATCGCATAATATAGTTAATTATTCGTCCTTTGATCATTGGTTCCCATATGGGTTTTTGGATTGATTAGCAGTTTGGAAAAAGTAGAGATAAAGAAACTGGGAACAATAATAATTGTAGATTTCACGGAAAGTTCAAGTAAAGTAATACGGTCATCCATGGAGCTGTCCCCAGGGGACTTGCTTCCATGCCGGGTATTTCCACGATGGGTTTCACCCTCACTTCCATGCTCCAAATGGCTCTGTGCCTGTGTGGCAAGATAGTAAATTGGCCATCAGAACGAGGTATTAAATGTCTTTTTTAGGGCTGTTTTATGCATACATTATAGGCGCTGAAGCCTCAGCCCCTTCTGTCATGCGGATCAATCAAGTATGGCACTTTTTTATTTTAAGCCAGCGAGTCAGTAGTAATATGATTTGCATGGGTATACTTTTTTAATCTGGAAGCTGTAATCCGTCGCCACAAATGATCAGTCCAGTCATCACAAACGGTGAAACAAAGAAGAAGATAAAGTATGAGGATTTATAAAACATATTGATGAGTACAAACGCTTGCCGATAGGCCAGTCACAATTTGATGGCGAATCTTGGCGAGTGACGACGATGGTACAGAGACATCAGCTTAAAAGGCGTAGTGCATCTACGAACCAGTGCGTCAAAGGAGAAAACAGAATTGGTTACACGGATTGATAGATCATTCTCAAATATATACTCAAGAATTCAACTATATGTAGGTAACCTTAAATTATTGAAACGAATAGAGGATATGGTGACTTTCATATGTATCCAGGACCTTTCTCATACAAATCATCTAGAGTATTGTTAAAATATCTCCTAATACAATCACACTGGTTTACTTTGTGCGACCTTTAATGATTGAAAGTTGGTCAGTTCATATATGATCCATACTTGAGCACATACCGCCAGCACCATCCGTTATCCGAAAAGAGCACATTATGCTGGCCACTGGAAGAAAGACCGATTTTGACAAAACTGCCGATCCACATCAATAGATTTGCAGGTGACGGATGGTGCCGCCGTAAACGCAACGATGATGTGCGTAAGCGGGGGCCAAGCTAGTTCCTTGGGACAACAGATAGCAATGAATAACCTACGTTGGCTTGGGTGCGTACTAGGTGTACCCAGCCATCGCTTTCCGAGGAAAAGCTTGCTTTGTTTAATAAACTATGCCCATTCTGATGTCAAAAGGAGATAGCGAAGCAGCTTTTTCCGGTAAATCTCTTCAGACAATTACAATTGAACTTTATAATCATTTGCGCAGTAGTTGTTCCAAACGATGCGACACAAAGTCTTGAATGTTGCAATCGGATGAACGGTGGCAATCTATGTCTCTTTGAACCCACTACCATGGACCATTATGCCAGCAGTCAGATGATCAGGCTAGGGCCACGGTAGGGTTAAACTCTGCATAAGTGCACGCTGTTTACCCAGTTCCGACTTCAGTTGTTTGGTCGCCATTGCTTCTGCTGTGGCCAGTAGGCTCTTCCTGAGTCCTTTTGTGCAGCGTTTTGCCGATACATACACAATTTGGAAGCCTCTTGCCTTTGTATGTTATGTACACTATCTACTAGGTACTCTAGGATGGAGCTGTGGAGATTGCTGGTGGTACCCCGAAAAGAAGTTTCCTCTCAATTTCCTTGCTTTCTTTGCCGTATGTAGTATGATGTAAGGCTCGAGGTAGTCAAAAGTTAACTTGGCAGCAGGAAATGAAGCCACTGACGACCGAACTGGGTGCCGCTGGTCCATCATGTCTTCCAAGCTGGAGTCCACGTGACCCGCCTTGTGCTTGGCTCGGGACGTTAAAAAGCATGACTCGCAGTCGGAACCAGTGGCCTGCTACTGGTGTCTGGTAGTCGGACTGCCTGTTTAAAATGGGTTTGGTGCTGGGTTAGCGGCTAATTTTGACGCGAGGCAGTGAAAGCCTCAGAGACTGTCCCACCAATGTCGTTTTCCCTTTGTAGGGTTGTCGGCTCTTTGTGCCCGTGTGTTGTTGACAAGGTGTAGAAGTCATGGCCCTGAATATTGGCTTAAGGCATGGAGGTTTTACGCTAAACTTCTCTTCTCTCGCTCTTATTATTCTTCGTTCCGTAAGTCATTATGGTTGCACAGCAGCGAAGCGCCAGTACAAGGAGCTGATGTACTACTACTGATTATGGTAATGATCAAGTACGTACTTGAATTTGAGGTAGTTCTTGATCTCTTACCGGTTCTTCTAGTCAATATAAGTCCTCAGCATGACGCTGAAGTTTAAGGGCTTCCGTCGATTGCCTAAGAACCCCGATAGTTCCTAACGATAGAGTCTTTTCCATCATCAGAGCCATTAAAACTTAATCCTGAAAGGTGTGAATCCCCAGATTTGCAAGTGCTTACCCAAGATGTCTGGCTTTTAACTTCCACACAACTATATACCTAACTAAGGTTTAACTTACTTTGACAAGTTCAGCATCTCAACGAGAGATGTGGTGTTGTATATATTGCACTGGGGTTACTCTTGCAAACCATTTTTCATCTTTTGGAAAGCTATCCGCACTTATAACTTTATATATAGACGTTTCTTATCTTCTCTACTGCAGTGTCAATCCTACTCTACTAAGTGACTATATCGCCCCTTGTCGAAAATTACGTTATCATCATCATCATCATCATCATCATCATCATCATCATCATCATCATCATCATCATCATCATCATCATCATCATCATCATCATCATCATCATCATCATCATCATCATCATCATCATCATCATCATCATCATCATCATCATCATCATCATCATCATCATCATCATCATCATCATCATCATCATCATCATCATCATCATCATCATCATCATCATCATCATCATCATCATCATCATCATCATCATCATCATCATCATCATCATCATCATCATCATCATCATCATCATCATCATCATCATCATCATCATCATCATCATCATCATCATCATCATCATCATCATCATCATCATCATCATCATCATCATCATCATCATCATCATCATCATCATCATCATCATCATCATCATCATCATCATCATCATCATCATCATCATCATCATCATCATCATCATCATCATCATCATCATCATCATCATCATCATCATCATCATCATCATCATCATCATCATCATCATCATCATCATCATCATCATCATCATCATCATCATCATCATCATCATCATCATCATCATCATCATCATCATCATCATCATCATCATCATCATCATCATCATCATCATCATGCTACACTGCGCTTAGCCATGCGCTGCATGTACTAACGCATGGATAAGTTGGAGCTAGCCACTCATCCATTGTATATGCCAATATACCAATTAATACAGAAAACTTAGTAAAAATCGTACCACCGAACTTTCTGTATCAATAATTGTACACTCTCCACATGAGTGGATAGGGGAAAAGTACATCAGTATGATAATAACTACAGCTTCACTAACACGTATTACGCAACTAGTCGAATTTCTTTACTACTCAATTTACGGAGTGATTGTGTCTTAATGGCCACTCGCACCAAGTAGACATAAAGTTGACTGCCTACCAAATTCTCTCCACTCCTTGCCCCTGCGTGGACGGACTAATACACTGATGTCCGACTCACCTAGTATCGCTTATTGGTCCTTCATAATTTCCATCGTGCTATCGATTGTTTTCAACCCGGAATTGTGGGATGAACGCATTGTGAAACGAATGCTGAGATCTCACACGAGTAAGAGCAATGCAGTGCAGATAAACAGCCATACGCAGTCATTGACTTACTCTTTCTGCTTTCTTAGTCTATCCGCTTCTTTGGTGTATTTCAGTGGTAGCGTACTGACAATTCCCAATTCTTCCTGACAAGGGGTGTAGAGAAACGTGTTTTCATGCTCCTCTCTGGGTGATGAATAACAACTAGCACATCTGGATCAAACCAGACGACTGTGAGCATAAAGAAAATGCGGGTGGATTTTGTTAAGGGTGTTCACTCCCTGTGCGCAGTGTGTGATTTGGAATTGTGGGTCAATTTTATAGCTGATGTTATATTTGTCCTGTGAAACATTGTCACCCACACAGGGAATGAGGCGACGAAGGATGAGCGGACACAGGATTCTGTGCGTCGGCGCATTAAACCAAATTAATGAAACGAAACCACCATGTGACGCATTAATGTCGAAGCCAACCAGAGAATGGAAATTATAAATATGCATTCCAATCTGAAGCGACGAATTTAAGCCTAACACAGATGTAACTAACGAAAGGTTAGAGCTGGCGTTAAACGTCAGGGAAACTTGTGATTCGCCTAAGAATGGTAAACATGAGTTCTTCAAGAAAATATCAGCAAATGTACACAGTGAATTGAGAGCGCACAATTGAAATTGGTCTCATAATATATACTGGAATTTGCGGTACATTAGCAGGTAGAAACCTGTGTTTCCAGATATTAGTGGTCGGTGGGAGCCAATATGGTCACATAATAAGTAATGTAGCATGGTTACATCCATTGTTGCAAACTTCTCAGACCTGGACAACGGACTAACAAGTAAAGTTTTGGTTGAGTCGTTGCTGAGTCTAAATGAAACAGAGCACTTGCCGTACGCCGTAAAATCCATTACAAGTATGAGTTCTTTCTTTTCAATTGGCTTCACTCGACAAAGCCACCAGAATGAACTTCCGAAGCTTACTTGTTTATAAATACTTCGAATGCACGGCCGAAAACGAGCGTTTATTTATTTATTTGCCCTCTTCGATTGTGTGTACAAACGGTCACAGACAATCGCCAGACGACACCGCATTCTAGAGAAGCATATAAGCTTTAATCCTTTTGTTTTTCATCTTATTCCATTATTTTTCTTCTCTTTCCATTGTTAGTCACGGCTGGGCCGATCTCCTGAGGTGGTGCATTGAAGCTTCAAATAAATAACCATACCCACACAAGGCGAATCCCCACAAACTCACTGGCGCGAAAAATAGTGCTGAACTCAAATACTAGTGTACATGCTGAAGACCTATTACATATAACAGCGGCATATAATTATAATCCTTCTGATCATGATCTATGGATTACGACAGCGGGCGAAAAGAAACCCAGTCAACATAATGACGGCTTACATTCCTTTATTCGACATTAGCACATGGCCAGATGAGGTGTGGAACTGCGAATAAAATCTTTCGAGAGGCCACCCAGCATACAAGCAGGTCCATAATCGATGGTCCCACGGATGGTCATATTACTTCACTTGAACTGCTTTCTATGTCTACATTGATTCGTACGCTCTAGTTTTCGCACTTTTATTACTTCTAAATAGTTGGAAACAGCAAAATTTCATTGGGATCTAAATTGTTAATTGCAAGCAATTCTCTCTGCCATCCGAGTATTCTGTACGTATTGACCAGACAATGCATTTGGTCTGTATCTCGTATCGTCATGAAATAGACAGTTTTGTCGTGTTCAAATACTTTGCTTTGTTTTTGCCCTCGATTCGCTTTTCCTACTCACACTCCATTTAGCTCTCGTTGGCAAATCACATGATCTTGCATTTGATTGATTGCAATTCGAACCTCTATCGGTTTAATTGTACTGTGCGTGTGCGCAGACATGTTTGCTGATCTGGTCTGCTACTTTTTCGGGATACAGCGAATTGGCCTCGCGTGTTACCGATGTATTTGCATGCAACTGCCCCTTCACCGTCCTGAACTGATACTGCGGTTACCACAAATGTAGAATGCTAGGAAGACTGAAAAATTAGTTTTTCAGATTCTATTTCTGTGTTACCAGTTCTTAATCCAGCCGTGACGCTGGAAACGGAGGGTACTTTTGCGCACCTCGGTTAAGAGAGTCGACGTATATTTGAAGCTCTAAACCTGCGGGAGAAACCCACGTTGACATAGGCCTTACAGGCCCTCGATAAACACTGGGGGTGATCGAGTGAACGCCTGTACTTCTCGGTCCAATTTTTCGCAGCTGAAACAAGCATCTGGTGAATCAGTGGATGCATTCAGTTCACATCATTTTTGTTCTGTTTGAAAGTGTGAGTACAATACAGTAGTATTCTCACGAAAAAAGTGCAAGCAACTATACCGATACAACAATTGATTTCTGCTCTCACGGATTCTCGGAACGGAGAGCGTCCCTTAATGGAGAACGCAGGGAAGCTCACATGGGACAGGGCTTGTGACATGGCTCGCGCGATGATTGCAGTCAAGGAACAAAACCAACTTTTCCTCTCTAACACAGGAGTTACTGAAGTTGACCGTTTGGATTCTACACGCTCTCTGACGCGATCCTTAGTTAGAAATAAGTGTTACCGTTGTGGAAATGCTAAACATAGTGCATACGATAAGTAATGTCCTGCAAAGAGTGAAATCTGCCGGAATTGCGGTATGACCAGTTAATTCGCTGGGGTTTGTCGTTCCCCCGCCATTTCTTTAACTGATTCTGCAAATGACTTTAGTGCTTCTCCAGTCACCACTGAACAACCAATATATGTTGTTAATGAATGCGAACATGCACTTTCGTCTCCAACTCAAGGACCCAAACTGTCTTCGCCATATATTCGTCGTGTGCTTTTGAAGTTAGAAACAAAACCATTTATCTAGACATGGAACTAGATTCCACGTCACCCATCACAGTTGTGCCATATTGTTTTTAGAAACATCATGTTTGTCAGCTAACTGTACATACTTCCGCTTACACTTTCAGCAGCTACTCCAATGGTAATGTCTACATACTCGGTTTGGTTACGGTTTCAATGTTTCTTCTAAGCAGCAGGAAGCGTATAGTTTAAGTCTCTAAAACTGATAGTAAGCCTCTATTGGGACGTAATGCCATGGTCATATTGAACGTATCACAACGCGTCAGCCGGATGACCATTGCCAGCATCAACCTTCATTCGTTACGGTCCAGTTACCCAAAGCTGCTTCTTCCGGATATTGGTAGAGTCCCAAAAGCAATGCACCACATTATGTAGAGCGCCGATTACAAACTATTCAGCAGTTCACAACCTAGGCCTGTACCTTTGAGCAAGCGAGAAGCGTTGTCGCAAGCTTTAAAAATATGATCACCGAAGACTTGATAGAACCCATACAATATTCTGAACGGGTTCATCCACTAGTTGCCATTCAAAAGAAAGATGGCTCTATTCTTGTATGCACCGAACTTTGCGCATTTAATCTACATATGTGGACAAATTCCCTCTGCCTTCTCTCGACGAGTTGATGGCTAGGCTTTCAAACTCTAAGGCTTTCAAAGCTGGATATTCGCAGTACATACTATCACATACCACTAACTCCAGGTTGTCGACATTTGACTGCTTTCCACACGCAAGACGGTTTGTATCAATACAAAGTGCTACCCATGGGCCTTAGTAGTGCCCCAGCAGCTTGGCAGAAATTTATTACTCTCTTGTTATCAGATCTCAAAGGATGTGTTGTGTATCTGGATGATATTTGTGTTTGGTAGTAACCCCAAGGAACATCAAGAAAACCTTTATAATGTGCTGCATAGACTGAATGAACTAAATCTCTGCCTGAATACCAGCTGATGCCAATTCGCTGTAACGGAGGTCAAGTTTATTGGACATGTTATTTCTACCTCGGGTATTAAGCCTAATGTGCAGACCACCAGAGCCATTCTCGATTGTCCAAAACCATGTAATGTTACACAGATGAAGCCGAATCTTGCGACAATTGCCGAGCTGTTACGGAGGTTGACGCGCCAAAACCAGGAGTATCGTTGGACCACTGAACAAGACAACGCTCACATGACCATACGAGCGATGATTGAATCCACTCCCACGGTAACAATCTCCAATGCGCACTGTCCAACGTTTGTTTCAACGGATGTTTCAGATGTTGGCTCGGCTTCAATTCTGTCCCAGCTGCACGATGGCGAGGAGAAAGTGCTTGCGTACGCATAGCGCACCTTGTCTGATACTGAAAGAAATTCTTTCACCGGCGAGAAGGAGGCCCTCGCATGCGCCTGGGCATGTGAGAAATGGCACTTTTACTTATTCGCAAGTCGATTCACTTTGCGCGCCGATCATTCTGCTCTTACAACGCTACTAAGTCGCGGTAACAAAGGCCAAAAGCCGGTACGCACGAGTCTTTGGTACTTACGTTTATTAAACTATGATTATGAAATAAAATACGTTACAGGGTGCTTTAACAAACCTGCAGTTGCTTTGTCGATACTCACTGTCCAATGAAGAGGAAAACGAGAACTTACAGGAGGTAAAAATCATATCGCAGCTCTCAGACGGAAAACCTACAATAACATTTGATCCTATACGAGAGCACACTGAGGAAGACCCTGTCCTAGTGAAACTTAGGGGTACATCCCCACTTCACGGCCCAATCGTACCAAGATCCAACCTGAGTTACTTGCATACTATGCCCTACGGCACGAGCTTTCTACTGTGAACAACTGCATTATTAGAAGCGAGGAGTTTGTGGTCCCTGCAACTATTATTCCGCTGGTGGTTGCATGTGCGCATGAAGGTCATTCAGGGAATGTGCGAAAAAAAGCTCAGACACGACAATACTACTGGTGGCCGAAGTTGAATTCCAGCGTCGAGGTGATTATTCGGGGATGTTACGCCTGTCAACAATTCGATAAGAGTGCGAGGCCCCTGAATGTTCTAGTCCAACCTATCGTGTACCCGGTGAAGCCATGCGCAAAGATTGCCCTCGATATTATGGGCCCGTTTGCCAATGCACCCCCGCAGAAGCGAAACGTGCTAGTGGCTACATATTTCTACAGCAAGTGGCCAGAGGCTATTCTATGCGGGGACGTAACTACAGCCGTCATCATAAATGGCTCCGTTATTTGTTTGCAAGATACCGTTTGTCAGAAGAAATAGTCATTGATAACGGCCCACAGTTTCGAAGTAACGAGTGTGCTGAATTCCCAAGGCGCAATGGTATCAGACACACGAGAACTGTACCTTATAATCCTGCAGCGAAGGGACTCGTCGAACGACTTAATCATACTTTGAAAGAATCTCCACAAGTGCTTCGGCTTTCGGGTGAATCCTGGGATAATGCATTGGTATCTACATTGGAGGTATACAGAACCACTCCGCATACTGCAACAGCAACGACCCCCCTCGGAGCTAATGCTAAGGCGAACAATTCGAACTCGATTAAATGCGGCTTTTACATCCGAAGAGACCGCCGATCACAAAGCATACGAAATATAGGCTGTTTATCAGTCTAAATATAGACGCGTTGGGAGAACGGATCCTCCAGCGACATTTGTTCGTGTGAGACTACCCAATTCCCGGAAAGGAGGTCATGTGTTCGGACCGCCGACCCGTGTGGAATCTGTGTGCACGCCAGGAAGTTACAAGTTGACTGATGGGACAAAGGTGAATGCAAAACGGCTGCATACAGCGCTTTCCCAACGTGCTATTGAACAGATGAACATCCCTACAACACAGCGCTACGTACAAACTAACACAAACTTATGACGCGCTGATCAGATACGCCGTCCTGTCTACCGATGCGCGTTAGCGGATAACATCACATGACAATTCTTCGGGGTGCTGATAGTAAATTAGATCGTTCATGGACATGTAGTATTTATATTTTTACGTGTTCAAATCACTTTCTTTTTGCCCTCGATTCGCTTATCCTACTCACACTTCCAGTTAGCACTCGTTGGCCAATCATGTGACCTTGCATTTGATTGGTTGTAATTCGATCCTCTATCGAGTTAATTATACGGCGCGTGTGGGCAGACAGTTTTCTCCAAACGTACGTTCCGGTGCTGTTCTGGCCTGCTGCTTTTCCGGGATACAACAGATTTAGTTATTATTTGTTTATTTGGTGGTCTAACATATTCGATGGGGAATGCCTGACGATATACGCGGCTAGGCGTTTTGTAGTTTGGACAGTTTGCTGTGCTGATCAGAGCATTTGCTAATTCCAGTGTTTGGCGGTTTTCCTGCCTATTTTAAGGCCCATTAACACCCCCAAGTTAGCATTCTGTGAGTCGCAAACAGGCAGATTACTGCAAATTATCCTGTGCCAGATCGTTTCCTTCGGTCTTACATGCGCGATTAACCACATAAGAGCAAACCTATTTGCAGCAGTGAAACGTGAACGCTTCGGCCACAACCTCTTGTACTCCCTGGGTTGTTTCACTACCATTGTCTAAGAATGATTGCTACCAAAAGTCTGTAATGGCATTGTGCGTAGACGAGTATTAGGCGGAGATGGTCAAGTCAGTTCTTCCGAATAAAATGCATTGGCTGGATAAATTTCATTAGATTGGATACGCACTACGTATGGTACCTCATCTCCTACCGTCTATACTTGGTTTTCCGGGTCTCGCCTATTTTTGGTTTACAAAAACCATCTAGCGACTGCGATTGCTTCCGATCTTCTATTCTTCGACGTTGATATTGATGACATGGCGACCGATGCGGGGTGCTTGGACTCCAGTTCAGCAACCGATCAAAGGAAAAGTGTATGAACTGAGCAATCAGGCACCGAATCCCATTGAACGCGGTACTCTGAATTCGCTCCGCTGCCTTGCAAGCAGTCTATTCAGCCAAATATTCGGGGTGGTGTCTTCTAAGTCAACACCTTAATTCGGCTTGGGCGACGGGGTAGTACTGTACTCTTTGGCAAAAACATGGAGTTCTTTGTGTTGTGTTCAGTTTTAGTTTTATGACAAGTGTACCTTGATTTCAGTTCCATGGTTTCCGATGACTCCATGTGTAGCCGCAGACTACTGCATATATATATATATATATTGCGAGTTAGAAGAGAACCGAGTAACCAAAAAAGGCTTCAGTGCTATCTTAACTTAATTTCGAACTGGTCAGCTGAAAATATCTTGGCATGTAATGTTTAAAAATGTCGACTTGTCCAACCACACCATGGGCATACCAACATTTATAGGCTTCGGGAACACAGCTTGCAGGCAGGTTCCCGGAAGTTCGACATAGATGTGTTTATAGAGCATGTCCTCAGTTGATCAAAGCAGTCGGGAAAATTACAGGCCACGATGATTTCATCGTTCGCTCTTGATCCTCTAGTGTTAAAGCAGTCCACAGCATGGATCGTAAACCGGGCCAATAACGCGCTTTCGTCGTATTCCAGTCGCGTTGTCTGTTTAGTGTGTGTGGTATTCGTAAGAAGAATCATCTAACCAAACTCAGCCAAACAACCAGCGCATTTCCAGCAAAGCACTAGACGGCCGGATCCTAACACTTGACCTTACCCTTTCGAGTCAGCAAGTTATACTACTGAGCAACGGGTGACGGCAGCGGACCGCAGTGACTAATTTCTAGCTGTTATATATCGGGCATCTAAGAACGTAATTGGAATGCGCACTCTTTCCTACCAGGAGAGGCTGCAACGACTGGGATTGTTCAGTGGAAGCTATCGCAGACTACGAGGCGACCTGATTATGGCATACTTGGTTCTGCGAGACCCACAGCATGTGTGCCGCCCTTTACTGCAACTCAGCAGCAATACAAACCTGAGGGGTCACTCATTAAAACTCGCAGAACAATACAGTCGTCTGGAGTGCCGCAGAAATTTCTTTTCCATCCGTGTCTGTCACCCGTGGAACGCTCTCCCAGAATCGGTCGTCTCTGCACCGACACTAACAGTATTTAAAAGACGGTTGGACGATGCATTCATCCACCTACACTTTGTTACTTAACACTACGTCTCCATCCTACACCTGGAGTTTACCATGGAATTATTTGTTGTTAACTGTGGGTGCTGTGAATCTAAGAGGATCGCAGGACTACAACGAAGCAAACAATAAGTCCTTATTATCATATTTAAAGCATTAACTATTTTACTATCCTTATTATCATTATTGTTATGTTGATATCCCCAGCAACTATCCAACGGGACTTGTAAAGCAACGCTTCTTAATTCGTATAAATTCATTGTTCATTGTTCAACTCATCCTCCACTATCATGCAACTTATGTACATACCGAGAACAGGGATGGCCCCTAGAGCTACGGCTACCTACGCAAGCCACCATAAATGGAGGTGGAATTTAAGATGGCAAAACGATTACTAACTGTTAGAGAGTGGTAGGGTAAGCTAGGTCTTAGGGAAGTCATCCCACCATTGCCACCATATCCCCGTACAGCAGTCAGCCGAAAGCAATCGCTTGTGGGTGGAAAAATGTGGAGACTTGCTCCTTCACGCTTGCTCAAAGTCTTGTGAGATTACATATGGTCTCCATTCTTGACCCCATTAGTAAATTCATTATGAATGTGCGGTATAATAATGATAAAGCCACTGTTACTTCCATCAGTTCTGTCAGCTGTGGAATGTAGAGAAAGAAATTTGGCTTAAATTTGGTGGGAGGTTCGGTGCAGTCGCACTTAACTGGACCACCACCGCACATCTGGAAAAGTACCGGACGACCGTTTCATCCTTTCGGAACTCGTCAGCAATGCGCGTTCCACCAGTCGCCCTGTGCGACTAGGACTGGTGATTCAACTATGTAATGTCTAATGCGGTTGTGCGCGTATAAGACCCCAAAATTATCCGAGAGTCCATCTTCATTTAAAGGCAACACATTTTCAAACAAACTGTCAGGCGTAGGAATAAAAAAGTACCTGAATGAGTAGCTGGCGTCTCCAATAGTTCAAATTCAAGGTAGGAACTCATGGGGAGCAAATGAGGGTGCATGTATTCAACACACCTTACAAGCGCATTGTGCTGATCTGTAGACTACTTACACAAGGCAGGTGTGATGCAATACGAAAAACAGCTGGTACAACTGAGTGAGTTTTTGTGAAGATTTCTCGCAGTCAGACCCAAGCAGACAGCCACCACATATACAGGAAAGCGCTAGACGGCCGGTTTGTCCTATTCGGACTTGTCAATGGTGCGCACTCGCCCAATACTGCCGGATTAGTACCCTCAGCATTACTCTTCCAAGCCAGCGGCACATGTCACTGTGCCATGGGCGACAGCAGCGGACCGTCATGACTGATTTCTAACTGCGATATAGCGCGGATCACCACCTACTGTCATGCCTGTTATGAGCCTGCAGAGGATAGGGCTGCCTCCAGAGGTACGACTCGTTTTGCAGGCCGCCACCAGTCGAGGTGGCATGTAAGGTGCTAAGTCAAATGCGGATTACTTGTAAGTAGTAGGGAGATTTATTGGGTTATGTGTTGATTCGTCACAGTTACACCCAGGCAGACAGCCACCACATTTCCAGATATATATATATATATATATATATATATATGGTTGCGGCATCCTGTTTCGAATTTGTCTGTCATTGTGGCCAGCCACAGGACGCCTACGCTGACAGAGGGACCATGGGTGGCTTGCGCTGCACTAAGCCCAGCTCCAACTACACAAACGATATCCAGTGTGAACCCGAAGGAATAAGACCGGGAGGCATGCGGATGCGAACCAGCAACGGAGCCGGCCCACACTCCTTCACAGACAAACACAAGCACGTTTTAATTGAGGAATCAAGCGCACACAAGACGGTGGTTGGACCGTAGTCCGCTCCACACTGAGTGCATGGAACCATTCTTCGAGCCTAGCACGGCCACAAGGACCGTGCACCCCGTCCCCTCCAGCAACGACCAACTGTCTCCTAGAGACAGTATGGACGAGGTAGTGGGTAATAGACAGGTAGGCACCTTGTCAGCATGCACATCAAGCACAGCCACACCGGGGAATTCAAGCAACAGCCAATCACTTGAAAGAACAAAAACGAATACAGTAAATCAAATAGTGCATACAGATACGTCGACATAGCTCCTTAGTAAATGACCATATGAAATAAATTGGTTGCCAAAATAGCCGCTATAGTTTGAAGACGTCGGAAAATATATTTTACTATGTCACAATCGCGTAAATGTTATCAAAGTTACCTACCTGTAACTTGAGCGACGTGTTCAAGTTAATAGAAGATAGTTCAGGTGGACACTAATGGGACAATATACCAAACCCACCACCTGAAGTAGACGGCATGCAGGCAAGCGGTTAGTAAACCGAATGCAGCATACCTACAAACGCTGTGCCGGTTCTGCCCAGTTTCTCTGCAGGACCCGTTGTCACTTCGGTGGTGGCCCTGAGTGTCGTTGCTCATAGCTCACTAGGCCTGCCTGATTCAGGCACTCGCGACAGCATGTGCTACAGCACCATGCGCTCGATGTCGGTGGAGTACAAAGCATGGGCGCTTGCCTCTTCCGCACTTGCCGCTCCTCCTCCGCATGCATGAGGTCTATCTCCCGCACATTGGCAACTGCCTACGTGATCAGATCGCGCCATGCACGCCGAGGAAGCGCCTTCGATTTCCATGACCTGAAATCAAGATTAGAACGTCAGAGGCTCACTTTGATTACGTTTTGCTAACGTAACTTCGGTTTCCTCACATTCCGCTTTCCAGTACTCAGTTGACCATATAATAGTTTTTTCGGTATCCGCGTCGAATCCATACGGCTCACGTGACCGAGCCACTTCAGGTGTCTCAGCAAAGGTATGCAGTCCACTGCATACATTCCACTTCGGCGCAACACTTCCGTGTCTGCAACTCTGTCGCCCCATCCGATGCGCAAAATCCATCCCAAACACTGCTGATGGAACCGCTCGAGATATCGTACATCCCGCCGGTACATGGTCCACGTTTCACTGCCGTATAGCAGAACGGACAGCACCATGGATTTGTACACCATCAGCTACGTGCCAACGGTAAGCTGATTTTTGTCCCACACTCGGTACTCAAGCTTCCCGAATGCCGCTGCTGCCTTCGAGACAGGGATACGCAGCTCAATGTGTATCAGCTGATCGGTCGACATCATACTCCCAAGGTAGCAAAAGCGTGAGGTGGTTTCCAATATTTTAGCACCAATGCTGCTTTGCAGCAATATTGCATATTACGTCTCCAGTGAAGGCTATAAGAGACAGACAGTTTTGCTTGTGTTGATGGTGAGCCCTAATTTGGCCGCTGTCGAAGCCACAGCACTAGTCATGTGCTGCAACTCATCCGCGCTGGGTGCAAACAACGCACACTCGTCAGTGAACATCAACATAGGGATAAGTATCTCACAGACTAGAGTTCTCCCATCGAAACGACGGATGTTTAGTAACCCACCATCAATACGATGCTGCACACGAACACCGTAAGCACAAGCCGCATCAAAAGCACAGGACAACATTGCATGAAGATATATATTAAACAGGACAGGAGCTAAGACACAGCCTTGCTTCACACCAGTGACAACTGCAAAGTCATCCGAGGTCTCTCCACTCAGCTGCACCCTCGCTCGCATACCACCGTGCAGACATTCAATTAAGCTTACCAACTTACACAGGCAACCAAACTTACCCAACACCAGCCACAATGCCTTACGGTTCACCGTATCAAATGCCTTAGTGAAATCAACAAAAAGCGAGTACAATGACTGGTGTCCTTCTCTGCGCCACAACACAGGCAGATAAGCATTGATATTGAACCTGGCCGCCTGATGTGACTAGGTGGTATAAGTCACTGACTGGTAAAAGCGACGTAGAAATTTCGAACCCAGAAGACCACATTCGGAGTGCGCGTTGATGATGTGACCTAAACGATGGTAAAGCTTCTGGTGGCGGCTATCTGGTAATGTGTTTCTGTGACGAGTCGCCATCAATAAACAAGTCAGGCTGTTTAGTCTTGTAAATTGATAAAAGGGTAGCAGAAGTAAAAAAAACGAAAAACCGTGGTTCAAATGCTGTCAAACCTATCAACCTGCTATTCACCTGTCAAATCTGTATTGCTAGTATAGTGAATGAGATTCATGATGCAGTGCAAATTAGCGTGGAAGTCAACGGTACTTTGTGTAACAGTTCAGTTCATCGACAGAAAGCTTTATATTGCTCTACTCGAACGAAGTGGTACCGGTTTGTTAGTATGGATACAGATGAACAAATCCCTCTTGTAGCGTAGGCACAGAAGTGGCAAATATGCCAAATAGAATTCCCATAAGTCCAACGGGTTTGCTGGTTTTTGACAGCCAAGATACATCTTCTAACGTAGTTCACAATCAGTATCCGGTGAATCATTGATATGACGGACTTTTTGGTGCCACAAAAACAAATGGCGTAAACGTTCAGATGAACTGAGACTTGTCATACGTCATTTAGTCCTCAGTTATAAATGTCAAGTAATAAAAGAGTCACCAACTGGCTGCGATCAATATTTAACAGGTTTCTCGCTTCTTGACTGTGGCGATTAAGATGACGACGAATAAATGTGAAGCCTTGTCAAAGTATTATGTCTTAATGAATGTAGGCCGATATGTGTACTTTAGGTTGTACTCTCAGCTAAATACTAGAGGGTATTCCTGTTATAACTGGATCTCTTGATAGGTTGTTCTTAAATTCATTGCATCGCAGACATTGTCCACACAGAACTCCCCATACAGATTTGCGCATCACAAATTGGGTACTGCTTTTGTGTATAATCGGGTCAATTTGCGAAATTTTTGGGAATATTTCAGTCATTAGTGACGCCTAAGAATGGAACACTAAACTTCCAACTACCAGAAATGAAGCGAATCTCAACGGAGACAGATGCAGTCACATACTTTACACATTACCCCCCGCTGTTTAGGTACTTTGAGTGCAATGACTAGGCCGCATACGGTGCCATGATGCAAGCGCACACGAAAAAAGTACGCACGTGGAATGTTAGCCACACGAAAAAATGCGCAAGCGGAAAAGTACACTCACGGAAATATGTTTATTGGATTGCTAGACACATACTCGACTACTTTAAGTGCCAAAGCCCTGGTGATTCGTTCTTGCTACGCCACAGTAGGCATTCTCAAGCTTCATTCAGCCATGGCTCCCTTTTGCATCTTTCCATTTCTTTTGACCTCCCACTCTTGATCACCACCATTTCAGCAATCCGCAACGCCTAACAGACGCAAATCTGTGATTTCCAGCGCTCATATTGGTCTCTTTTTGTTGTAATTGCATAGATGCCTGATAAGATTGTCACTGGCACGATTGGAGTACGTCGGCGGTAACGGTTTGAAACGCTGGCCAATCGAACGGATTTGCGCTGACCCGATGATGTTAGCTTAGCCAGGTGTACTCGCTGGTGTGACGGAAATTGAGCGAGGGCGAGAACGAGCCTAGCCGCATGTATTCGGATGTACGTTGACCCTCGGAAGGGACGCACACGAGAGGTGGTTACGATAGAAGCGCTAGTGACTTAGACGCGAACGCTGCCCGGCTAACGACGCACACAAATTCAAGTGACTGACCGACCGAGAGGAAGAAAAGCAAGTGGTCCTCTTAAGGCTCTTTTACGACCAAGAACGGGCAAATCACAGCCGATGTAGTGGGTCATTAATTTAAGGAAAATTGTTAACACGACGGGGTGGTAGTTTACAAAATACCTTGTCAACAGGTGCTCAGCTGGGCCGCGTCTCGGAGTGGCTGAACGCTGCTGTGTTGTGGGGAGGGATCGGACCACGCCTTCCACAGCCATTATGACGGCGTTTTTGGCGCGTTTTTGCGGGGATATTTGTCGGGCCCGCAACACATTTGTTATGATGACTAAACTTGTAGTGTTGATATCCCTGCTATTTCCCCCGTAAACTCCAATTTTTTGACTTTCACAGCTTCAAGTTAAAATTTATTGTGCAGCAACACCAAGCCACTTGTCTATAATTACCCTAAACTCATCAGTAAGGTTTAAAATTGTATTTACTCATTGTTGGTTTTAACTGTAAAGCTTATCATGAATTGGGTGTGGTGACTTCGTAACAATATGTTTGTCGATATACATGGTGGCACACGAAATGTCACTATTTGTTTTGTTCATTAGGCGTGCAATAGCATAAAGTTGAAAGCTCATATTCGTATACTTTGGTTTAGGGAAAATCCGGTAGATGTCACGAGAAGTCAGTACGGAATATTTGCTGAGCGCCTAACACAATTTTCAAGGTGGCGCATGAGAGCAGCTTGACTCTTGAACAGGTGAACAAGAATCGATCTAAGGAAATGTCGGCAAACATATTTAGTTCAGAACTCTTAGCAACAGGTCTCTCATTACAAACACATTGGTTCATGCGATACGGCGCCCGCCAACACACTGCAAATGTTGTTCTTGATTAACTGCATGGCATGTTTGATGAGCGCGTAATGTCACATCGGTTTGCTCAGCGTCACCAAGGTGAGAGACAGTGGCCCTCGCATAGCCCTGACATCAATCTGTGAATTCTTTTTGTGCGGTTGATTGAAAATTAATGTCTTCGCAAAGCAGCCTACAAATGCAATTCAACTCAGGGCACTCTCATACAACTGTGCCCTCTACTTTCGGAAGATTTGCAGAAAGTTTGTGCTAAATGTAAATGTTCGCTTACAAGTAGTTGTAGGGCGAAATAGTGATCACATTGAACACACACTACATTGTACTAGATTTCCATGCTCATACAATTAATTCTGCACCAATGTTTTGATGATACATACATGTGTAGTGAACAAAACAAATGGTGCGACATTTCGTGCGCCACCTTGCATTAATGAGAGCCTTGAACCTAATGCCCTTGAGCAAGCTCACTTCTGGCCGGCACCACATTTGACAGCAAGAGATGAACGTCTCCTCTTGTTGTGATGTTGAATCTGATTCTACTAGTTGTTAGAGAAACCAGTCTGCTGAATCTACCATGAACCATGCGGGTGGATGAAAAGGCAAAGAAATATATCTCAAAAACACGGAAAGCAGACGAATGCTGATAGATACACTTATTTTGCATTGTTTCCTCATTAGCATTAATAATAACCGATATGCATAGATATAGCTGACAGTAAGTGCAACCAGACATTCTTGAGTTGCAGAACGAATGTTGCTATCGCTGCATTTTTTATAATATAAGTATTTTTCGAACATTCACAGCCTCAGCATACAATTCCATGTGCGGCAACATTAAGTCATTTTTTGTGTTTACAAGAAAGTCATCATTGATATTTAAACTGTATATAACACTTGTTGGCTTTCATCTGTAATGCATGTCATGAATTAGGGTGGGGGTTGTAATTTCGTAGCAAAACGTTTGTCGAGATGGTAATTCAAGTCTTGAGTCTGTTGTCCTTGGTAATCTTGCTTATGCCCCGCTCCAGAAATGACATTGCGAGTCGAACAATGAACAAGGATTTATCATGGGATAAAAGCAAGTGCTTGACAAGTCCCGTAGGATGGTTGGGGTGAATGTGATGAAATCAAAATATATCTGAATCATCTACCGAATGTCTGCCGAGATGAATACTTTGAGAAATAACACCAGTGTAAAATGTAAAAAAGAAATCGAGCGTAAACGTCCAGAAAGACCTTGGGGGACAGTGATCATTGATGTAAGCCGTGAGAAAAGTAAAATATGGTAGCTAACTCAGGTCCATTTGACACATAAATCCTGTCGAAAAGCATGTTTGGCGTAATCCACAATAGAGGAGTTTAGGTAACAAATGCTGGGAGCTAAGAGCAACATCTCTTTGTTTCTTGAAAACAGCCAAGGTGGGAGAGGTTACAACCGAGTCTGGGAGTGCGTTCAGGGTTGGCAAACCCGAAGCGAAAAGTAATCCCGTCGACAATGTAGGCGGTTATATATTGTTCCTTCAACTTTAAGCAGTTACCCCTGAGCTGCATGTTGTGGCTAAGTTTCAGAAAATGTAGACATACGTAGTTAGGGTCACTCAATATCTGATACGCTAACACGAGATCGCCGCGCAGCCATCGATGGCGTCCACTGAAAATTTCCAACAACTTCAGACTTCGATGGTAAGAGTGATAGCGCAGGCCCTTTACATTCTTCGTTGTTCTTCGTTAAGGTGCCTCTAACGCCTCTAGTTCACACTTCAACCAAGACTGCCAAGTTTGGATAGCGTATTCAACATGCGGGCGCACGGAGGAATTGTGCATCACTGGGTAGATTGATGGGTCAAATCTCCCGAATTCCCTTCGCAGCATGCCGACGTGCTGGTTGCCTCTTTTCGCAGCTACTTCAGTCTGTTTTGAACAGTTGAGGTCGCTCTGTACGACTACACCCAGGTCACGTTCCTGAGAGCTATTCTGCAGTCCGTTGGTCCCAAGTGAATAGGTGTAGTTATGACTATGGCGTACTTGCACAACGCGACATTTGTCTACCTTGAGCGGTAGGGCGTTTTGCACTAATCAGTTCGACGCTGTGTTAAGATCGCGCTGGAGCCGCTCGTGGTCGTCCGGTCCTCTGATCCTTCGCCATATATTGATATCATCAGCGAAAAGTAGGATCTCAGAAGAAACTGATCTTGCCAAATCGTTAATGAACACCAAGAATACACGAGGTCCAAGCACCGAGCCTTGTAGTACACCACACACCACATCGATTGCATCGGACAACGATTCTCGGACTCTCATCTCTAGCCGTCGTTCGTGTAGAAAATTGCTAATCCAAAACTCAGGATTGGGTCGCCATTGCCGTAGTTCCGAAGCTTCTGAAGAAGAAGTCGATGGTCTAGTTGATCAAACGCTTTTGAAAAGTCCAGGTAGATGACCTCGACTCCTGCTCCATCATCAACAACTTCAGTCCAGCTATTACGTGCAATTAATAGGTTAGTATTACACAAATGCTTTTGACGAAAGCCATGTTGCTCTGCGACTATTAAATTGTGGCTTTCCAGGTACTGCATCAGCGCATCTGCGATGATTGATTCTATCACTTTGGATAGTACGGGAAGTAGTTATTGGACGGTAGTTGTTAGGGTCAGTGCGGCTGCCCCCTTTATGGATAGGAGTGATGACCCCTCGATTCCATATCGGTGGAATATGGTTCTCTTTTAGACATCGCTGATAAAAAACAGCTAGTGGTTCTGCTAGATTACTAGCTATCGCCTGCAGAGCCTTCGGTCGGATGCTGTCAACTCCAGGAGAACTGTTGATACACAAGGATAAGTTATTCAACACAGCTTCCGAAGTGAAGGTGATATTGTCTAAACCCGATGGTGGAATAATAGGATTGAGGGGAATGTTTGGGTTCGTTACATGCTGGAACGTTTGGGAGTAATGAAGCTGTAGGAGATCAGCTGTTTCCATTGCTTAACGCGTGCACCTGTCAGCCGTGACTAGTGTTGGAATCCCCAGCTTCAACTTTCGAAGATCTTTAACATGCCTGTACAGAGGTTTGTGATTCGTGCAGAATTGTTTCATTAACTTCTGCTGAGGCTTGACCTTGTCTTTGCGGATCATTTTCACACAGAAGTTACGATGTGTCACGTATGCATTCCAGTTTTCGGCATTCGAGCAGTCCTGGTGATCTCGCCATGACAAATCTCTACGGGACATACATTTATGTGTTCTGCTCCTCAGAAATGACTTATGTTTGTTTTGGAATTGGAAGGAGTTCTGTTCCGATGCATGCGCAACCAGTGTGCTAAATGTTCTTGTAAAGGTTTCCCAGGCAACATTTGGGAGGAATTCGGTAAAGAAAGTCCAATATGTATCCTTACCGAGCTTAGATAACACATTGTGGTGGGTGACAGTATGCAGTTATCAGCCTCCTTTTCAGGGTACTCCGCATGGTAGATATATCTGCGATGGTCAGTATGACCCAGTGCTGTGCTTGTAACTATCCCGTCAATGATGAGTTCTTCATTAGTGAGCAAAAGATCTGATATCGACGGCTTGTTAGCAGTTCGAAATCTGGTGGGAGAGGTTACGTGGTTGTACAGAGGGTGGTTAGCAATTAGCTCTTGCAAGCAGGCTTTAGACTGCGTACCGTCGGTTGCTGGCGTTTCTATGTCGTGCAGGTTAAAGTCTCCAGCGTTAAGAATATGGGTGTAGGACTTGTACAAAGCAAACTGAAAAACGTGGTTCAGTTTGGCGTCCATTTCCGAAGTTGGGTTTGTTGGGCGCTAAATCATGGCTAGTAGACATGTGTCCTTGTTTCGCAACCATCGGCGGCACCAAAGCGAATCAGGAGCTCGGATTTCCGGGTGATCGACAACTTCACATCAGAGGTTTGTATTAGAGTAAAGAATCACACTACCACCCCCTCCGGTTCTATCTGTCCGAATCAGCGACATACCGGGTACATTGATCTCAGAATCGGTCATCTCAGGGTTTAATCATGTCTCTGTAATCATGACGAGGTCCCGCCGTTCTAATGCATGAAATACTCTAAGTTCGGTCAACTTACTTTGAAGGCCTTGGGCATTTGTGTACATGCAAGCTAGAGCTTTTGTTGTTAGGAGTGCGTTGATATATTTCAACTTTGTGTTAGTTTTTAAGCCAGCCGTTTGGTAGCCGGCCATTAAATGTGTTTGGTTCACGAATTTCAGTCAAGTTGCACGGCATTATTGTGTGTTCCTTAACAGACGTTTCACTCGTGCTATGGTCTGTCCTGTTGTTTGCCGTGGGTGCTGTTGTCTTGGTCTCTCCGCAGGACTGTGCAGATGAAGAATTCGCAGCGTTTGCAAGTTCCATCGAATTGCTTACGACCTTTGGCCGTTGACTTGCTACCTTCAGCCGGATTGCTGTTATCTAACTAGCTGGAAACTTTAACCACCTATCCAGCAGAACTTCCGTCATTTCCTCGGAGTGTCATATTATTTTCATTAGTCTTGGACCGCAGCCTTTGTAGTGAGGTGATAACGGAACTCTTTTCAAGTAGTTGGTAATAACTTTACAAACAGAGAGTGCCTCGCGGATGTAGCACCACTGCTCTCGGTCATGTGTTTGCGCATCGTGATCAGAAGAATGCAGAAGCTCGTGAACACCATGAACAAATGTTGTTTTCTTGCTATCGCTATTAGGAATGCCGCTTTGGTCACCTTCTTTTGGGCGATCTTTCCAAGGTAGATCAGGTAATATGCGCACTCCGCACGGTGAGTTGCGAAGACGGAACTACTGAGAGCAAGACTGCCTCTGTCCCATCTGCTGAATCTAGTGTTACTCGAAGAATTCGAGGTTCACCAGAGTGCACTGAGGTCGGGTGACGCGCTAGGTGTCTCAGCATTGTAGGCTTAACCCGAATACCAATCGTATCGCAAATGAAACTCTACTGGTTTCGATCGTCTTGCAACTTGCCTTTTATTGTGCCAGATTTGGACTCGGGAGCATTGGTGCACAAGAGAGTTAACGCAGCTTGGTTTTGTCTAGCAAGTGTCGGCTTTAAAGTTCTTGCCGACAATTTGGGCTCTTTAGAAGGCACCACTATAGTTCAAAGTGAAAGCTGCGTCGCCCCAGGTTTGCTCGGTACAGAAGGTAGACCTACGTGTGTCGCTCCCGGGGTGTTTGTTGAGGCAATCGGTGCTTACGTTGTCTGCTTTTTTGTATGCATTTGATTGCCTCCGACTCTGAGCTGTCGATGTTATGGTTGTATCTCCAGGTAAAGCATCCATGGTTGGAGGAGTGGAAGCAGGAATGTTCGAGGCTTGTCCACTTATGGGAGTGATATGACCCAGAGGATTTAGTGACACAGACGCTGTAATGCAGTTGGAGTGTCCAGCTCTCTTTTTCGGCTTAGATTCAGAGCTGACTTTGGCTGGTGGAGGTATTATCGTGACCATATTTACCTCCGTGGGATCGGTCTTAGTATGTACAAAATGGCCGATTATCTCAGTCATCCTATCGCACTTTTTTATGTGCAAAGCTAAACAGTTGACAACTGGAATGACTTGACATGTTGGACAAAACCAACTCGTGTCAGCAACTTTGTTTGCCTGTCTCACTTCTTAGACGGATTTGTCAACACATTGCGGTCAGTAGGATCTAATGCAGCTAGAACAGTTTATTCCGATCTTAAGGACTTTGCTGCAATTATCTGCACAACATAGACGACGTTGAACCATTGGAATGCTACTCGTCCTCCTATTGTTTACATCCGAGAGGCTAATTTGCAGCAGACTGGGGATTACCCCGGTTTCCATGAGTACGATGGGTAAAATTATAATCTAACTTACTCCTTCAATAGTGTATTCAAAAGACCGATGAGCAACATTGACGGTAAGTTCAAGTAATTTAACTGAACCGAAAAGTGCGTCAGCGGTCAGATTCCTCGCACACCTGCGACTCGCGCTGTTATTTCTGTTTCCCTAGATAGCATGGTTCACATGTGTAGTTATATAACGTGACACAATTGCCTATGCACAAGCAAGGCGTTTCCCTTAGTGAGGCTGTCCCTCTGGACTGATCTGTCGCTATAAGTTGCTGATGCTGAAAAACGCAAAGTTTCACAGTAATGTGCCATGTAGAAAACTCTCATTGAAGCATTTGTAGTGAACTAATTATTTATGCCGTATCCAACTCCACAATTATGCAATAAGCGTACAAAATGTGCTTGTACAAACGATGTTTGTCAAACTCTGAGACTAATTGTCCGTGCGCGCAATTTTCCGTGTGCGCAAGTTTGCATGTACTCATTTTTCGTGGATGTTTTTCACACTGTGGGCGATGTTCGCGTGCGCTTTTCTCCAGTCGCTGCCGCTTACAAGAACAATCGACGCTCAATGGCATTGATGCAAACTAAAGCGGTCGATGGTCATATAGCTGGTACACATTCGGGTTGGAGGGAAACGGTTACCAACAGCAGCGGCTCAGGGCGAGCCGGGTCATAAAATCAGTCTGAACAAACTGGTTTTTTTTCTTGGAAATCGTTGGAGCGTCGGCAAACTACAGCCACGCGGTATTTCATTTTCCGATGATTGCTTCACGCGTGGGTTTTGGCAACCTGTGGCCACGAAGGATGTGTCGAACAGTCGGGCTAGCGTGTAGCTTTGGTCCCACAGGGACTATGTAATACTACATTCGCTTTGAGACTGTTGTAGACCAAAGTGGGCGAAATGACTGTATTCAACGTGTCCTTTTGAATAGAGAATGCTTTACTGCAACTAACATACATACAAGACAAAACTGTTACGATTAAGATTACTTGTTTGGGAATTTTCAACCTAACAGAAACTGGGCGATTGCATATAGGCAATTGCACAACCATTGTTTGGTAAAATAAATAAATAAAATGTGTGTTTTCGGTGTTTCACGAGGCACACTAAAGAAGGTATGATCAGTGTGCTAGAAATATTCGGACAACGCCCTCAGCAGCACATATGTCTACACAACTCGGCTATAATTTCCACATCTGGTCAATTTCATGCTCTTATCAAAGCCGCTGATACGTAGTGACGGAAGGTTTTAGCTTTTTGAAGGAAACTAACATAGAGTAGATGCTGGATGGCTCGTTAAATTAAGCCGCAGATCAGTGTAACAACTTAGCGTACTGAACCACGAAGACTACGTTGTGCACCATGGGTTAACCAGACGTCCTACTTCATACATTCAAAAACCAGTTGTTAGGAATTGTCCAAGACCTACGCTGTTAAGCATAAACGCTGTTTAACCTGGGACAGTATGGCTAAATCTTTGAGTAAAAGCAATCTCAGCGGTTGACAGCATGAGGTTGTAGTGCAACAGAAAACATGCGCTTTCAGTATCTTGTAACATTGGATTTTATGGTTGTTTTAACCTTCGAAACGTCCATTTTTTACTGACTGCACGCCCATTGTCACAAACCGTTTTGGTGAGTTCCTCGCTGTACGTTTCTCGCTCTGTCTGATTCGCTTCCTATTCTTGTAGCCTGTACAATATACGTTGGGTTCAGTCGCCTCCGACTTCTATACTGTCGTATTTGACAAGTCTTACGTGTCATTGCTTACCGACTAGTATCGCAGGCTCCACCCAACAATTGGTGACCCCCTGTCAGGAACACGCAGCACGCCATTTTGCATTTTCATTCTGGTGAGCTCGTTCCAGTGATTTTGTGATTCATTACTTGTGATAATATTGTTTTCTCACCTACCACATTTTTATCTGCCTTCTGCAATGGATAATCTAGAGGACAAGCCGTCTCCATGCGCGGTTAACGCCGTTCAACCTGCGATGGTCAATTCGGTTGCATTGGCCCCCACTTTTTGGGAGAATGATCCTTTATTATGGTTTTTACATTTAGAATCCGTATTTTATATTCGTAAGATTTCTTCTGATTTCGTCATGTATAACCAGCTAATATCTTGCCTTCCTCAGAATATATCATCGCAGGTGAGAGACACCATACTTTTCCCCCCTCTAGTAATGAAATACGAGACCCTTAAACAGACTGTTATTCAGCGAATCACGCCTTCTGACAAGGTCCGTCTGCAGCAACTATTATGTGATCTGCAGCTAGGAGATAGGATGACCTCAGCCTTGTTGCGTGAAATGCAACAGCTCATCGGCACGTCCAACATGGACGTACGGGTTCTCCGCGAGCTGTGGATGCAACGCCTTCCTGAAAGCACACAGGCTATCCTTGCAATAGCAAGTGATTTGCCCATCACAGCAATTGCAGATCTAACAGACCGCGTCATCGAACGGCACCAGCCAGAGACTGAAACCAAAGCACTTAAGCAGCTCTGCGCTGGCACAACCACAACGACAGGCGCGACTAGCCCTCCGTCGGCAATAGACGCATTATCATTGCAGATTGCGTCGCTTCAGCGCCAGATCAAAGAACTCACCTTAAACCGTAAGCACCGCAACCGCTCCGGATCATCGCTCCGTCGCACAAAACCTGATCCCACAGGTTACTGCTTTTACCACTCGCGTTTCGGTACTAAAGCCCGTAAGTGCGTACAGCCGTGTAGCTACTCCGCTATAGATGATCCGCGACGCCGGGCTGTAATGACCACGAGTGTCGGCAAATCTCAAAGTCGTCTCATCTACATTAGGGATTATGACTCCGATACCCAGTTCTTAGTTGACACTGGGGCTGAAGTCAGCCTCATTCCCCCTATGCCAGGTGAGCCTACCACTTCTCTGTCGACAAGTCTCAGTGCCGCCAATGGCACGCCAATAGCCACCTATGGTCATCGGTCACTTACCCTGGACCTAGGTCTTCGGCGCACGTTCCGCTGGGTATTCACTGTCGCTGCAGTCCCCTTTGCCATCATCGTCATTGACTTTCTCAGGCATTTCGACCTCTTGATCGATGCGAAACGCCAGATGATAGTCGACACTGCAACAAAACTCAGCGTACGTGGCAGCACCGCCGATGTGACATCTATATCCCCGGTCCATGCATTTCCCCAGACCTCGTCAGTCTACGCTAAGCTCTTTTCTCAGTATCCCAAGCTCGTTCAGCCAATGAACGCAGCTTTGCCCGTGGCAGCTCAAGTCACGCACCACATACGGACGAATGGCCCACCTGTGTCATGCCGTCCACGCCGACTATCGACTGAGAAACTAAAGGTAGCTAGGGTAGAGTTTGAGCACATGCTTGAACTTGGAATAATCCGCCCTTCCGACAGCCCTTGGTCCTCGCCCCTACAGATGGTCCCCAAGAAATCTGGCGACTGGCGCCCTTGCGGTGATTACCGCGCACTCAATCGCCTAACCGTCCCAGATAGGTATCTCATCCCACACATGCAGGACCTTACCGCATCCCTCACAGGTAAGACGATCTTCAGCAAGATCGATCTGGTTCGTGCCTATCACCAGATACCTGTGGAAGACAATGACATTTCTAAAACAGCCGTAATCACTCCTTTCGGTTTGTTTGAATTTTTAAGGATGCATTTGGACTGTGCAACGCCGCATAAACCTTCCAACGCTTCATCCACGATGTTACTCGTGGCCTAGACTTTGCATATTCCTACCTCGATGATAGCTTAGTAGCCAGTTCATCGGAACAAGAGCACCTCGAGCATCTTCGAGCTCTCTTCCAGCGCTTGACCCAACACGGTGTCACAGTCAACCCGACTAAGTGCGAACTCGGCAAATCAACGGTAGAATTCCTAGGCCACCTCGTTTCATCGTCTGGTATCGAAGTCCTTCCTGACAAGATACAGGCAATCAAGGAATTCCCAGCTCCGACTTCCTTCAAGCACCTCCGTCGATTTTGTGGTTTGGTCAACTACTATCGACGCTTCATTCCGCGCTGCGCTCAGCTCATGCAGCCACTGACTGACCTACTCAGAGGAAATGAACGTAAGTTCGCTTTCCCTGACACAGCACAGGCAGCCTTCGCCGACCTCAAGGATGCTATCTCCAACATAGCCCTCCTCGCTCATTCCGAATCGTCTGCACCTCTTTCTATTACGACTGATGCCTCAGACGTCGCGGTAGGAGCCGTCCTCCAACAACACGTTGGTGGGCAATGGCAACCCCTTGGGTTCTTCTCCAAGCGCCTGCAGCCAGCGGAATCCCGCTACAGCACGTCTGGCAGAGAACTGCTGGCCATTTACCTAGCGATACGTCACTTCCAGCACACACTCGAAGGCCGCGCTTTCACGGTCTACACTGACCACAAGCCCCTTATATTTGCCTTCAACTCTGCTTCCGACAAGTACTCACCACGGGAAACAAGACACCTAGACTTTGTCACGCAGTTCACTGCTGACATACGTCATGTCTCAGGTGTCGACAATCCCGTCGCCGACGCTCTCTCACGCGTCAACCTCACTCTGCAGTCTTTGCCTACCGTCGACCTTGCCGCCATGGCAGCGGCTCAGGCTCAAGACGAAGACATACAGCGCACTCTGCAGTCCACTTCGCTGCATGTGCAACCTGTTCCTCTCCAAACCACGGAAGGAACCATCCTCTGTGACACTTCCACAGGTTGTCCTAGACCTCTCGTGCCCGTCTCCTTCAGACGCAGTCTTCGACGCACTGCACTCACTGTCACATCCCGGTATCCGTGCATCTTTGAAACTGGTCACCGAACGTTTCGTTTGGCCACGCGTAAACAAAGATGTTCGTACCTGGGCTCGCGCCTGCCTTCAATGCCAGCGCATGCGTTCACTACGCCCGACCCCACCCCGTGAACAGACTAGAGATGTGCAAATGCACAGCGGACTCTCTACTTGCACTCACGTCTTCCTCCGCACCGACGCAGTGCGGCGCCCTCTCCAGCCTCCCTACACTGGCCCTTTCAGAGTTCTGCAACGGACTCCGAAACACTTTACTTTAGACCAGAATGGTCACCGAACAACGGTGTCCATCGACCGCCTCAAAGTGGCTTTCTTTGACGAGCCACTTGCAACCCATCCTGGTGCTCTCGCACAAGCACCCGCACCTGTGGTGACTTCCCGAGCAGTAGATAGTCCGGAACCCTCCGTACCCCTTGACCCGCAACCTTTCCCGCCTCAAACCCAGGCAACCGACCGACGCGGTAGACAGGTCAAACGTCCGGACCGTTTTTCCGATTTTGTAAACGTTTGCTATTTCCATTAACACGCCTTTTTCGTCTTTACTGGTTATCCTGCGTCTCACCCACAAACGTTTTGCAAAATCGACAAAAAAAACCCAAAACATTTTGAAAACCTAAAAAGCGTATTTGCTTTTATCACACATGCCTCTCCGGCGTCAAGCCACTTCCCCGACCGTTGCTCATCCTCTCTGAGTTCTACCTTCCAGAAACCCAACCGCCGGAACTGCCCAGGCAACTCTCGACTGACTCGCCAACCGGCTCAACGCAACCCTGGTGTGACTCGCCAGTCGTCCCAAAACCCCCTTCCTCACCCAAGGAACAAACAGTCGCCCTCGACCGCAGAAACCCACGAACGGATTGGTCCCCAAAAGCCGCCTAGGCAGTGCCGACGAGAACGCCGGATTTCCTCGTGGGGCGAGGACGCCCGCATACCTTTGTGAGGCGAGGACGCCCGCAATTCTTCGTGGGACGAGGACCGTGGACTAAAGTGCGGTGGGGGGAATGACACCTCCCAAGCGCACCGTCGGGTTTGCAGCAAAGGGAAGGTCCTGTCGGCCTTTCTTTGGACTAGCCAGTTTTTTTCGCAGTCCGACCAGCCCGCCCCGACGGCCCACCGATGATGCACTCTGGTCCACACGATCGTCATAAATAACTAACAAAAGCCTGGACCCAGCGAAATCTGCTACACACCTCACTTTGGAAACTCTTACTCAAGCCTCTGCAAATATTCGCATCCACCCTCACCTTCCATTTTCCCCCACTAACAGCTCTATCGAAGGCTTCCATCCTTCGGCCTTCTAGGGGGAGGCCCTTGTAGTGCAACAGAAAACATGCTCTTTCAGTATCTTGTAACATTGGATTTTATGGTTGTTTTAACCTTCGAAACGTCCATTTTTTTACTGACTGCACGTCCGTTGTCACAAACCGTTTTGGTGAGTTCCTCGCTGTACGTTTCTCGCTCTGTCTGATTCGCTTCCTATTCTTGTAGCCTGTACAATATACGTTGGGTTCAGTCGCCTCCGACTTCTATACTGTCGTATTTGACAAGTCTTACGTGTCATTGCTTACCGACTAGTATCCCAGGCTCCGCCCAACAAGGTCTTGGCTTTAAGTAGAAGAGCAGTGCTAACCTCCCGAAAACACACTGGGATTGCTGGTACCGAGCGTTATATTGGGAGAACAACAAGTTATCTATTTGAAAGATTTCGAGAACATTTCTCAAAGTACCTGTGCTATCACATTGGGTCGGCGCTAATAGTCAATACAATGCGCGAGACATTTTCACCTATATACGGGATATCAGGACGTCACAAGCGAGCCTGATGACAACCACCGAAAACGAGCCTATTCGATTAATTGGCTTTTGAAAATATAAAGCTCTAGTTAGGCACTTTACTTGAGGTCGATGAATTTCTCACTGAGATACATATGATAAATTTCATTTCAGGCGCTTTATATCAATTGTGATACTTGTGTTGCATGACCAGCAAAATAGTCTCACCTTTAATTCATCCACCTGAGCTGTTGTAGCAGAGACCATGGTCTGTTCTTCCGCCATTGTCTGATGGGCTTCGTTGAGAAGTTGGAACAACTGTTTACCATCATTCGATTGCTTTTTGATGTCTTCACGGAGGTGTTCTATAGCTTGTTCTAGTTGCTGTCTCAGTCGGTCAATTTCCTACGGAGATATAATGGAGCAAGACGGTCATTCGAGAAGTTGGCTTCATAAACAATGTATTTATACAAACTTGGTACGAGGAGCTATAGGTGGAGCAGTACGATTAACGTGTTCAGTAATGTACGGTGTTCTGACATTTGAGCAGCTGCTAAGGAAGAAGTGCAATCCCAGCATCAACTTTCTCTACCTGCAACTGCCAAAAGTATACTGATTCCGGAGTGGAGTGGATTGCAGACTGTCACTTTCACTTCTATCCAAGTATTCAAGTAGACCGATCCGACCCGTAGCTTTAAGCATCACAAACGTGCCTTGTAATACGAGAGCCCGGTTTCTAGGCTGCGTAAGGTACCGGGCGAACTCCATAACGTCCTTGGCCGAGGTGTGACTGGTGGTGATTGCACGGCAGCGAACCGTTGGTACTGCGTACCGGCCTATTACTGATGCAGTATTATTATTATTATTATTATTATTGTTCGAGAAGACTGAGATTAACAACGAAACGACTTGTGGTTCAACTTATAATGAGGAAAATGAACACAACTTGTGAGTAATTCGTAACTTGTAGGTAAATTTTCAACTGCTGTGATGTGTTTTATTCCTATAAAGGCCAACAAACGACGGAGTCTCTTAAGTCTCTTTCATCACCCCGATTCTCAATCTGAAGTAGCTTAGTAGAGCCGAAACTGCCTCTTTTGTGGTTTGGATGGAGAGAGCTCAGGTCGACTTCGAGTTAACCGAAGAGTGTCCTGAGGTATGAAAGAACTGGATGCAATCCAAGCAAAACAATACAATAGCTATTGGATCTCCTCCCCACAACAGTTTTTCGAAAGGCGGCAAGATGGAGTTTGTGTTAGCTCAGCAACCATTCTACACAGAAATCATACCAAACTCTAACCACTCAAAATATGTTGAAATTTCTGCTACAGTTTTGCATGCAAAATGGCTCAACTGACAACAGGATCCTGAAGTTTGCGTGAATTAGGAGAACAGCTATTAGACATTTATTTTTTATGAACGAGCTTAATAGCTATTCTCTACTTTTCCTATTCTCTACTTCCTGACTGTGGTTTAAACGCTTTACTGAGTTAGCCCGATTGGAACACCCACGTCATTGTTAATGGACGCTCATCGTCATGTCCTTTTCAGCAGTGCTATTTGCAAGTACACATTCCTTTGGTTTTTTCCTTCTCATCACTGTTCTACTTGGTTATGTTAAAGGAATATTTAGTTGTCACACGATCATTGCACTAGTTGTTAATTTTTTGGGTCCGCATTTCTTATTCTCGTTGTTTCGTGACATTTGTTTGAACGCTTCATTTCGTTATTCTGATTGGTCAGTGTCCGTCACTGTAAATGGATGTTTGCTTTGCGCTTGGAGTCCCATGATGCTAGTTTTGAGGACATATGGGATTCCCTTTTGAGTACACGGTTGCTTATTCGCCCATTGCATTTGACGTTTTTCCTTCTGTTGGTTGACTGAAGTGTAATTTAGTAGTTTCCTTTCATTTTGCGTTCAAAACTATATAAGCAAATGTGATTTCATGTATACAAGTCTCTTTCTGGCTCGTCTTTGGATTCCTTTTTGCGGTCGTGGGGTGAAAGCCACAGCGGCGACAACTGTGTGATGTGCTGTAATTAGGAGAACAAGGTCCCCGTCAACCATGGATTCAAAAGATCGCTATTTTGTAATCCGCCAAGAAAACGACTCCATTTATATCATATTCATTACCATACTAGTAAATTTATCTCCGTTAAGCTTTCTTTCCACATCCCTAGTATCACCAACCATCTGGAAAACTGTAGCCTCAGCGCATTGAAGCAGCTTGCTATTTATTATGCTAAACCACATTAAGAAACCTGCTGCTTGCACTTGATTTTGCCTTGAGGGTTGATATCATCCCCGTGGATTTTGACGGCAATTGTTTGCTAATGCCACCATGTCTTATTCTGTAAGCAAATAATTACAGCAAGTCTAACCTAAGCACTGAAAGTATCGGCAACTTCCTCCGCGTACAGCCCAGGAATAATTGTCCCATGAGGCATATTGCAAAGGTTTATGCCGTCGCTTTGTCCATGCATGAAATGTTTAAAAGACTTATCAACAAACAAGCGACCAGCTTTTCTACCTCTTCACGACGGTACTAATATATATAGAACGATCAACGAATCGATTGAGAGTTTATACAAGTCTGTCCAAAATAGGCTGCCATTCACTTTTTTATTTAGTTGAGTTGAGAAGACCCGTCACAAATGGACTCAAGTATGTGGCCTCCGCACCTTCGAAATAACGACAGATGTCTGGCAAGTCTTATTAAGACTCTTCAATACCAAGAATCCGCAGAATCTGAAAGTTCATAATCTGCATGCCAGGGAAGAGCCGTGTCACGCGTATACCCACATTTATGGATCAATAGAACACAAACTTCAGAGTTCATGCAAGAAACGAGACAATGGCGGGCCCCTGAAGGAAGAGAGAGACTGTTCGAGACCGGGTGTATTGGATTCAAAGTGAGCAGCAAACATGCGGGTCTGCTACATTGGTATTAAGGTATTCTGACCCATCTACTTTCCAATGATGATTCATTCTCGCAAGTCGCTTCACGTAACTTGGCAATACTAATAATAATAACATTAATAATAAGCATACGTGTATTTCTCTTGATGAGAGAAACTGTGTCTACAGCTGCATAGATCGATTTGTGCAGAAGAATCCATTCTCTTGCATGGGTGACATGCATAAATGGAGTATTGGGATATTCGTTTTATGTATTAACATCCTGGCGGATGGTTGAGGCCAAAGCCTAGTTAGGAAAACATTAGTTTTTCATGTTTTTGGGCTCCACTTGGAATAACACATCGAGGGATTTTTCCCACGTAAATATGTTAGTCAGATCAAGGTAACTGGCGAGTCCACCTCTAAATGTTGCCACATTGTCACATGACCTGGGTGTTATTGATAGCTTATTCTACAAATAGCTATATCTGACCTGGAAGAAATTAGAGCGGACGTTCTTTCTAGCCTTCGGTATATTCAGCGTAAAATCTTATTTTGAATGTGAAATAAGTGTTCGGGAGGCCTACAACATCTGGTAACATGGCGTATTGAACGATGCGTCACTTCCCACGTCAACGAAAGCTGAAGGTGTGGTTAATGCAACGCCACACCTACTCGCCGACGTACTTCAGTGCACTGCGATCGTGGTCCCCCAACGTAGGCGATACGGTATTGCTTCTCTACCAACTGATTCTGTTTCGGTTAAGTTCAGCCAGTTGAAAAGCCACCAATGCACTGTTTGTTGTCAGTCAAGGTACATCATCGGAAGAGTGCCGTTTACTTGCTTTTGTGCGGGTCAATCCGGCTCCTGTTCTGCTGCAACCATTTCGCACTTCACTTGTGATCTCGATCAGATGGCGTTGGCGGCGCTTGCTTGACCTCATTATCCGCCGGTACCACTCGGTTCACACGACCTAACCGCTGTCACCACGAGTGCCATACGTTAATTTCGAATGCTTGAAATGTGGCTCTCCTGACAGCACCCGGATTCAGTTTGTTGGACTCTTCAGCAATCTACTCGCAACTGCTTAAGAAAGGAATATGGATGGCTCCACCAACCCCTCGTCTTTCACCAGAAGTACTATCCATCAACGCGTGTCACCAAAGAATGCCGCTTGGTACATTTACAGAGCTTCTCCTTGTCCAGAAATTTGGAGCGACTAGGTGACCAAGCGGATAGTAATATACTTGTCCGTGAGAACAAACTGATTCACTGAAAACAGTTATCTACCAAATTTGCCAACAACAAAAACTCTCTGTAAATATATTAACACCATCCACAAATTGAAGCACAGTATACATTCACCCAACACGGCAGTCGGAGTGACTCAGAGTGCTTAAGAGGCAGCCAGCGCGCGTACGAATGCAGTGTACCCCAACCTACCAACGTGACGTCCGTCACTGTTACCTACCTACATCCCTACCTCCGATTTCGGCACTTACTATCGCCTTTAGTGCCACATCAGTGTTGAAGAAACTGCTCTCAGTTCGCGCGGAATCGATGACATCCACCCGACAGCACTGAACGTAGAAGCAACAACACTGGCCGGACCCTTCTGGAATTTCCTCCGAACGTGTTTGGATAAGCAAATTGTACCTACCATGTAGAACTATGGCTTAATCACACAAATTTTCACAAGCGGTCCACGTTCGGAACCCGCCAACTATCGCCCATTGATCCTCCTCCCTGCGCTCGCAAAGCTGATGGAGGCAATCATCGTAGAGTATTTAGTAGACCATCTAGAACGCCACAACATCACAGCATCCGAGTAACATGGTTTTCGCCAACACCGTTCATGCACTACCAACCTACTGATTGTACACAGTAGTTGGACAGAAGCGGCAGATAAAGGTGGAGGGATAGATGTCATTTACCGCGACTTCTCTAAAGCCTTCAACCGACTGGACCGCCACATTCTGCATCACAAGCTCGACAGCTATGGAGTTGGGGATCCTGTCCTTCCGTGGTTCAGGAATTTCCTGCAGGATCGGCAACTGCAGTTTAGAGTTCGAAGTACACTCTTCGATCTGATTCATGTCGAATGTAGAGTTCCATAAGAATCGGTTCTGGGACCGCGTTGTTTCTCGAGTTCATTAACGAGCATACGGGCTTGTTTGCCTCAGATTTCTTGCTGTTCGCTAATGATGTTAAGATGTGGCGGACGGTCGCGGACCCAGCAGATCATGAACCATTTCAGCGAGACCTGGACAGAGCGTATGTGTGGTCACTTCACAATCTGCTCCGGTTCATTTCGGGGAAGTGTAAGGTGGTTCACATTCGCCACCAACCGAGGATCACATACCATCTTGGGGACCATGACCTGCACGCAGCCACCCAGGAGCGCGACCTTGGGGTGCTAGTTCAGGCTGACTTGGGCTGCTCAGAACAATCTGAGAAGGCATCAATGACCGGGAACCAACACGTTGGCATGCTGCGGAGGGCATTTGGGCGGTTTAATCCATCTGTATGTCCGCACTTGCTTAACACATACTTGCGGCCTCATGTGCAATATAAAATCCAGGTCTGGCAACCCTGGAACAACCAAGACCTTGATTCATCAACCCGAGCTACCAGTATTTCGAAACATTTTAAACGTCAAAGGGTTGTTCAACCTTCCTTGTCAACTTGGGCTGAGGACGCTAAAAGTATATAGCGGCCGGTATCGGCGCCTTCGTGGAGACCTTATTATGGCCTACCAGATTCTGATGAAACCCAAGCACTTTGCCGCCACCTAGTAAAATTGAGCCACAACACGAATTTGTGGGCCCTCAGTTCAAGTTAACCAGGCAGTACAGTCGGCTAGAATCTCGACGGGACTTTTACTCTCTTTGTGTGTGTCAATCTTGGAAAGCCCTCCCAAATAACGTTGTTTCCGCTCTCAATTTACCTGCGTTTAAAAGTGTATTAAGGTTTCTCTGACTCATCTACATTATGAGATATAGCCTGCGTGTCTTGACAGACGAGATAATGTGACAAGTCGCAAACCTAGAATTAGCCTACGTTACTGAGATTTCTCATTTATGCATGCCTCTGTGTGAGCACTGCGCTGAGTTCAGCAAAATGATTTTCATTGTATCCCTTTGTTTTCAATTCATTTTAATGTGGTTCGCAGTTTGGCCATCGTACGGGACTTGCTAAGCATTCACTTTCTTGCTCGTAATATACCATTGTTTCACGATCATCCAACTGCCATCTCAATTATTTTGGGGGGAGGGGTCTAAGTGGAATGGATGGGTGTACTGGAGTTGTGTAAGCTCACGCATCAGCAAATATTTCTTCATACGCAAACGTTGTGTTACCAGAAATACTATACTAATTGATGAAGTCTTCGCACAAAGCATCCGTTGCAACTGACGTGGGTGCATCTAGTCGGTGAACCCATCAGTTAATGTTCATCGTCTAGTAAGTAAAACGAGATATTGTACATGATCATAACCAAAATATTACGCAGCAACTATGATGTTTTGGCCAGAAATGCGAGTTGGGAATGATTCAAACAAATCTGCCATAAAGAATAGTTTTACATGCATTTCTGCTAGGTCTACAAGGTAGACCACTATCTCCGTTGGCATAGGCTATTGGTATCAATTTCGTCCAATACCGAACCACCCTACCTAAATTGCCTTAAAAGATTTTTATGACTTTGTCCGTAACTACCATCCATCACTTCTTAGGCTGGTGCGCGTTATGACCCTGGATGTATTTTTCAGCAATCTTCGTCAGGAGTTATGCGTTTTCCGGTTCTGAGGCTGACGCAATAGGCATCGCTTTATTGCTGTAGTCAGGTGGCGTCCAAACCTGTGAACTTCGGCTACCGACCAGTTTCCGGCATTTCCTGCTTGACGCAGCTGGTGTCGATGCGAACGAGAGGATTTTTGACAACGCATAGAGTACTACTAGTTCCCGGAGAGTACTGATGGTTGTCGGGGGAGTTTAATTGTCCGATAGTCGTTACAAAGCCAGATTCACGCAATGCAGTTAAATCACCCGTTGGTTTCTGAGTGAGCCGAGTTAAGTTTAATATCTGGTAAGTAAATTTCCCCATCCCATAGGATGAGTAATTGTTCGAAGTTGACTACACAGAAACCAAGCGTCCACAAAACGCTTGTGCGCTATCGTCGTGGGCATTGTCATCCCATACGACGGACCCCGGAGTATTACCATGAAAAATCAAAAATACTGCTTGTTAAGCGTGCTAGAAAAGTGTGGATATGTCCGAAAAACTTGTGGCTGACATCCGCATATTCCCCACTGACAGTTAATCAAATTCGCGTCAACCATGGGAAAGGTGGAAAAGGTTGGGAGTAACACAACGAGGACCACTAATTGTCTTTCTTACGGGGGTTCACAGTCACAGTGACAGGTAAGTTGGTGCGTGTGTGCAGCCAATTGCTACCACCAATAACTGTCTTTCACAACGTAGTACCACTGTATCAGATGGAAAATGAGTGTTGCCCGCCCGAAAACACCGCACTCTACAACGCGTTTCGAGCTCATTTGTTCTCACCAAACAGAGATAGATGGCATGGAACCCGGGACTATCGGGATGGTAATCGTGATCGTTATCCCTAAGTCACCGGGTCACGATGGAACGAGGCTTGGTACAACGGTCAATGACTGATTTGAGGGCCGCTTTGAAGTGCACGTTGTGTGGATTGAGTATGCCACTCAGTCCCAATAATGTGGACCGCGATTTGAATGGAGTGGAAGCTTAATCACTCGATCACCCTAGGACCGTAGCTGATGAAGCGGGAAATAATTGGATAGTGATAGCTCGAAAATGCTATACTCCATGACGCGTTTCGATCCTATCTGACCTCATCAGATAGCGACAGCAGTTTAAATGAGCTATTTCATTTTAATGAGGTACGGTTGATTGTTTGAATAGCACAATTGTGCTCAAGCGATTTGGAACCGAGCTGTTTATAGATGCACTTCCGTGACTATTTGTTTTATCTGCTTGCACTAATGTTTGTGTATTTATGCTGGTTTGCCTCTTTCAATGTTCGTTTCTCTCTACATCACTACCCACATTTGGTCGCTTATGTACACACAATGGTTTTTGACTACGCGATCTGCTGAGCGAATAAACGTCCCGTGCCAATCTGCTTGTTCTGGGTTCGCTCGTCGGAGTGCCATCGTTGCATGACCACGTCGCCGATTTCGTACACACTCTGTGCATCATTTTCAGCCAGGTCAGTTCGTCCGCATTTGGAACGCGGAATATCGAGTATAGTACACAATCTATGCTGACTTGGAAAACAATGTTGCACAACAGCGGCATTTCCAGCTGTTGTTCAGTGATCTAGATCTTTACAGCGACGGTCACAAATGCCTGAACTTCACTCCTTGAGCAGTCAGTTTTATGTCTAAACAAAAATTCAACCTAACAAACATTCATATAAATGTAAAAAATTCTTAATTTCACTCTCATGCTTATTCACAACCTACCCCCTCTTTAGGCATTCTGTTAAATTCCCGCTGAAGTATCTTTCTCTCCTCACGTAATCCATCCATAATATACGAAAGTTCATCATACCTTTCTTCTTTACAGAGAATCTCATTCTCAGCTTGTAGCAATTCTTTCCGTAAGAGATCGGCTTCCGTATTGTAACCCTCAGGGAAGACATCCCTTTTCTTGATAAGTTCATCCAGTTTGTTCAGTTCAAGGGAAGAAGTTTTGGCGAGCTGCAACAAATTGAATTCGTTGTCCCGTGAACTGCATTGACAGACATAAGAAGTAGAGATTAGTGGAGTAAGTTAGGGTCGGTAGGGCACTAGTAGGGAAAAACAAAATTTACCCATAGACGTTCACTAATTTTATTGGCTTCTACGTTAAAATAATTCTTACAGGACGGTTTTCGTTGAGAACCAGCAATTACATGGAATTAGTGAGTTACTTATTAGCTGTATTGCACTTAAATGAGCCTCCTTAAATTTACTATGCAAAGCTAAGTTCCTTGAATTGCAACTCCCATAATGAAAAACAATGAACAATGAAATTATACGGGTTAAGAAGCGTTGCTTTACAAGTCCCGTTGGATAGTTGGTGGGGATATCAACGTAATAATTATGATGAAAAGAATAGTAAAATAGTTAACAATTTAAATACGAAAATAAGGACTTATCGTTTGCTTCGCTGCAGTCCTGCGATCCACTTAGATTCACAGCACACACAGTTAACAACAAATAATTCCAGGGTAAACTCCAGGTGTAGGATAGAGACATAGTGTTAAGTAACAAAGTGTAAGTGGATGAGTGCATCGTCCAACTGTCTTTTAAATATTGTTAGTGTCAGTGCAGAGACGACCGATTCTGGGAGAGCATTCCACGGGTGACAGACACGGATGGAAAAGAAAGTTCTGCGGCACTCCAGACGACTGTATTGTTCTGCGAGTTTTAATGAGTGGCCCCTCAGGTTCGTATTACTGCTGAGTTGCAGTAAAGGGCGGCACACATGATGTGGGTCTCGCAGAATCAAGTATACCATAATCAGGTCGCCTCGTAGTCTGCGATAGCTTCCACTGAACAATCCTAGTCGTCGCAGCCTCTCCTGGTAGGACAGATTGCGCATTCCAGTTACGTTCTTAGATGCCCGGCGTTGAGGCTGCTCCAGTGCATTAAGGTCGTGCTTCAGCCATGGATGCCAGGTTTGAATTGCATATTCTACATGGGGGCGAACATACGCACAGAGCATTTGTCGAAATATGGAGCTGTTTATTTGTCCAAACGCCCGCCTCAACAGCCCCACGTGTTGGTTCCTGGTCTTCGAGGCCTTTTCGGATTGCCTGGAGCAACCCAAATCATCTTGAACCAGGACACCCAAGTCACGTTCGAGAGTTGATTGTTGCAGTACATCCGTTCCGAGTCGGTATGAGTAGCTGCCGTGATGTCGGTTGGAAAGCACCTTGCATTTACTGACGTTGAAATGCAATAAGTTTTGGATCGACCATTGATACACTGTATCTAAGTCCCTTTGGAGCACATGTTGGTCGGTGTTCGCCTGGATCCTGCGCCAGATCTTGATATCGTCGGCAAACATTAGGAAGTTTGAAGCGATTCCCTGTGCAAGGTCATTAATAAACACCAGAAACAAACGTGGACCTAGAACAGAGCCTTGCGGCACACCACACTCCACTTGTATGGGGTCCGATAAAGAGCTCCGAACTCTGACCATTAATTGCCTTTGAAATAGAAAGTTGGAGCTCCAGCTTAAAAGAGGGTCGCCGATCCCGTAATGCTGCAGCTTGGATAGTAGTATCCGATGGTCTAGACGATCGAAAGCCTTGGAAAAATCCAGGTAGATCACATCAACACCTTCTCCAGCGTCGGCTGCCTCGGTCCAACTACTGCGTGCAATGAGTAAATTAGTTGTACATGACCGCTGTCGACGGAAACCGTGCTGTTCAGGATTGATGAGGTTGCAGTTTTCCAGATAGCACACCAGTGCATCGGCAACTATGGATTCCATGACCTTGGAGAGTATAGGAAGAAGGGTTACTGGGCGGTAGTTGGAGGGATCAGATCTGCTTCCACCTTTGTGAATCGGGCTTATTATTCCAAGCTTCCACATGGCGGGAACTTGGTTCCGGTCTAAGCAGTGCTGAAAATCTGAGCTAAATGTCCTGCCAGTTGGTTTGCTGCTACTCCCAATGCCTCAGGACGAATGGCGTCGACACTCGGCGAGCTGTGTTTTCGTCGAGAAGTCAGCTTTTGCAATACAGCCTCTGCGGTAAAATTGATGTGGGTTAGTCCTGGTGAGCAGAAGACAAAGCTTGGTAGATCGCTTGGTGGCAAGACCCTTTGAAACGTGGGGGCGTATTGCATCTGCAGCGCGTTTGCAGCTTCCATTGACGTTCTCGTTAGGCCATCGGCCGTCTTGAGTGGAGGAAATCCTTGCCTCACCTTTCGTAGGCTATTAACGTGCTTGTACAGCAGTTTGTGGTTAGCACTGAAGGTTTTGCGATGTTCTGCTGATAGGCGACTTTGTCTCCTCTTAGCAGTTGAGTGCAGTGGTTACGTTGGGCTACGTAGTTGTCCCAAGTTTCTGGAGCTGGAGCTTCTCTGTACACTCGCCATGCTGCGTTGCGTACTGTCATGCATTTTCGGGTTCTGCTCCTAACGAAAGAAACGGATTTGCACTTATTGCAAGCTTTTATCTCTGAAGGTATTCCTTCTATCCTTTTTTAATACGCTGTTCCTCACGTTGAAGCAGCATACTTATAATAGGGTCGCTACCATATGCAGATGCGATCGCCTGTGATGGCTTTGTGAAATAGTTACTTTGGTGCTTGACAGCACCAGGCTGAAGCACAGGTTTATGCTGAGAGAGAGAGGTCCAAATACATTTGGTGTCAATAAACCGGTTGGAACCTTTACGTCCAGTTCAAGTTAACGAAATCGTCTTGTGTCTCTTAAGATTGACTCCAACAGTGACCATTCCCCGATAAGCAGCGTAACACTCTCCTACAATGGTTAAAACCCTTTAGCAGCGGACAGGTTTCAATGATCTTTGTAGGCAGAGCGAAATTTGGGCGAAAAGATACGAAGTCTAAACGATAGAGCGCTTATCATCACAGTGTAATGCCCATCAAGTCACACTAAAACTTTGGTGTTCTCCGTTTGTCTACGACGCATAAACTGAATCCTAATGCGATGATGGCAATTTCCTGCACGACACAGCCATAAAACGTAAGGAGAATAGACAGTCGAAATAAGCACTCGCAGGTCGGATGCCTTTTACACCTAGTTTGCTCCCTTAAATCAATCCTTTAAGAAGTGAAGTCCAGCAGTAAGCTGGTTTGGTACCAGTGGATTGCGTGCGGATGTAATAGGTGCGGAACTACGAATTGGAAGGAAAGCAAACAGCTTCCAAGCCAACTAAGAGGCTGCTGCTTTATTTGCTGGAGCTACGACAGACACCGTTTTTCCACCATTAAACGCCGTAGTAATGTCGATTCGAGTGAAACCAATCATTGATTTCTCCAACCTGCCTGCTAGTTCACATCATTTGCAATAATATAGCCAATTGACATGGTGCTCATATTTGCACTTTAAACGGGAGAGATAATTGGCGCGATCGCGATTACCTAGATTTACCACTCTTTCACGTGTGACTCGTGACAGTGGAAAAACGTTTTTGGCTATTTATTTATTCACCTTTTCTTCGCTTATTTTGATTTCTAACTTATGTGAACAAAATAGGAAGTTGCTCCATTCGCCTAATACATTGTTCAAAGTGACGCTCCAATGATTCATAAAGCTCGATGGTTAGCATTGTAAGCGACTCAATGGTGTGGGAATAGAGGTTTTGACTGGAGTTACAGTCGTGCTATCTCAATCTGAACAACTAAGTGGTTGTGCAGTTTTGCGAGTGGACAATGGATCCACACACACCTGTCTGCTTGTGGATTGAGGGACAAAGAGCGTCGATGGCTCGAAATAATTCAGGATATGGCGCCTAACCAAAGCCATTGGAAAACTAGTGTACATACTTGCTTGGATTCAAATAGGAAAGCTTATAAATGGAAAAATGCAAAATAACGAGAAGCAAATGGCGCACGGTAAAAACAAAAAATTCCCGTTTCTCTTGCGACAAGTCTACCAGTCAACCTTCGTTGATTTCCATGGTTTTGAAAGGCACTGTGGCTAAATGTTAGCCTATTGTTTATATATATATATATATATATATAAGTCCACTTGCAATTAACTGGCGGTCTGTTGGATTTGCTCAAATGCTAGGCCAACAAATTGTTGTATTCTCGTCATGAGAACCGCTAGCTGTGGAAGACCAATCCTTAGCTTTGTGTACGCTGCGGGAAGGCACCAGACTCGTTACTTAACCGTGGTAACACGAAGACGAGGTGTCAATTTGGGCTGATGTCGTGTCCGTACACGCGTAGTAACTATTAGTGTGTATTTGTTCACACAACTGCCGAGGCTGGACAGTTTGCTTGGCTTTCTGTGGTGATTAATCTACTTAAAATGCCTCAAAGTTCATGATACATCCGCGACATTCGTAATAGATGGAGTATTTTTTGGAACCGATAGTATAGCAAAACTACCTGTGCCCCTGAGCATGGAAATTCCATTCAATCGAAGGCTTACAAGTGGTTACTAGAAAGATGGCGCATTTTGGAGTCTATCGCTCACCGTAGGTCTGGACATTGTCATACCTAAGTATTCGCTCGCAGGTGGTCATTTTAGGGGTTTCAAATGCGGTCCTGTAGACCGAACCAACCAAGTTCATCCCAAACCGAATCGCGGTCCACATGAACAATACGCGTCCCAATCCATTCGCAGAAAGTAGGCTTCAGAATGACTCCGCTAGGCAGTTATTGGCCGTTGCGACAAGTCTTATCATTCGCGAATCGGGGGCTAGAGATTTCGGCTGACTGCCTAAGTCCCTGGCTTGGGTTTCAGTCCTGTTATTCCATTCGATGCGGGTAAATAGGGTCGAAACACGTCGTGGAATGCAGTATTTTTGGTTGAGTAACACCCAATATCCCTTGGATTCAGTCCCCATCCCAGGGATCAAACTGACCAGGGTTCACTTCCATGCGAATCGCATGTCGCAATACGTGCGATTAAAGTGCATTCAAAATGACCCTTTCAATCAACCCCTAAACTCCTGCAGTCCAATACTCGGTGATGTCATTGAAGAAAGTGTACTCAGCCAGTTATACTTCCTACTTTATGGGAACGAAATCCATTTTTATTCACCAGTGAGACTAAGTTCTTTAGGAGCTCTGAAATCAGGAACTTCAGGGAACACTGTTTCCCGTCAAAGACGCTTTTCGCTCCATTGAGACAAGCTGTGACATGTGATGATGACATTCTTAGCCTATAAGTCAAGCATCATGCGTCACAATTGTCCGGCGTCGAAGGAATATATTTAACTTCGCAACAGCAGACTCTGTATACAGCGGTCTACTCTCTATCTCGGAATAAGCTATTCGTGCACCTTTTTACTGTTCTGAGTAAAGCAAGTGCAAAGTAACGCAAGCCAAACAGCATGTGGCCAACACATCCATCTAGCTTCAGGGGATCACAGCCAAACTCGGAGATTTTCAAAAATCCACACCCGTCTAGTTCTGCAGCTTTGTAGCATACTTCGTGAACGCATAACAGTTGTTTAGTAAGTCTCATGGAGGTGGTTTATCAAAGTTCATTTGGGGAGAACTTCTACTGGGAACTACCAAGAGCTTTGCTAGTAACCCCAGCCGCCACTCGAATTTACTTTTGTACGTGTTACGCGAGTTCAGTGCGTAGCGGTTACCAAACCCAATGAATTGAGTAGCATTATGGCGTTCGAGTCGAGGCACTATTTAGGCAGATCACCCCGCGTAGCACGACTGACCGAAAAAGTTCCGCTAGCATTGTTAGCGCGCCATGAATGACCGCTTTTTATGACACTGGCTGTCCTATTGCAACACATTTGAGCCGAATTTTGGTCACTCTGTAGTATTTTTAATGTGCAGCTTTAATTTGTAATGTTAACATCTTCTTGCTGGCTGCAAATCACATCTAAACTAAGTGGAAATGCTTTCTTAAATTGTGATTCCGCAACATAAGACTACATTAAGAATTTTTGAGTGACCGCAATTCGTCCCAAATGTGTCTCATATGGACTGCCCGTGGTATAAAAGCGGTCGCTCAAGGCGCTGCAACAGTCACTCACGCTGACTGCAAGTAGGGTTATATTAAAACGTAGAGACTTATAGTTTAAGACTATTAGCGTTAATGATTCGTGATATCTGGGCGTATCTTGGCATAGTATACCATTTCATTCCTCATTTTATTTTTACCTCTGCGATTGACCAAAAACACGCAAGGGTGGGACGGATAACGTTATGTCGGTACGGACAGGTAGATGCATTGACAACAATACAGATCGCGATTTCTGCAAAACTGGCAACTAAGTTTTGCGTTACACTATTTCTGAGTGTTCATGAATTGCACATAACTCTCAGGGAGTCCACGTAAAACAGCAAATGGGCCAAGATACGTTGACTGGATCGCGGAACTCGCCAACGGTCCATGAACATCTTTGGTGTTTACTAACAGTTTGCATATAACACGATAGTATTTTAGTTCATTCAACAGAAGTTTGTTGGTTACTGGCCTTTGATAAAACGTGGGGAATCGCTTGTACTATGCTCCGTCACGCTAGCTCAGGTACGGTGATGTGCGAGCCCTTACGGGATTTAATGGGCAAAAGAGGCACTAGCCAATGACTTTGCATAAAGTAAATATCTGTAGCTGTTTGGTTGTGATTGTCTAACCAAATTACTCAAAAATCGAACAAAATCCACTTACAAGCAACTTTGCAAGAATTGACACTACCATCGGCAAACTCTAGGTAACCTGCGATTTGGTGGTTACACGGTTTTTCTACGGACTCTAAAACTGTTTTGTGACTTCTGTCTTCTTATTTCCCTCGTCCCGCTAACAGGCTGGGAAAATTACGTCGATTAGAAATTGATTCGTTTGGGGTAAACCAACCGCATAAGCTCAGCCTTCTTAGTGAAACAATGGTGTTTGGTGCGATGGAAGCTGAAGTGTCATAGTGGCGATTTCAAAGGACACATTTTGTTAACAGTGCCAGTGGTGTCCTATTGTTCTAGAACCGCACTGAGCGCCCTGCGCTTTGTTTTATGAACGAAAACGCTTGTATATATTTAGGCTGACCAGCCTCTTTGGATTTATACCCCAAATTCACGGTCGTAAATCTGTGCGAACCGGTGAGTACTCCATTTTTATTTGCTACCATCACCAACGATAACAATTTCTTAGCCAGTTTTGCGTCGTACCACTTTATCCCCCTAAAACTGTTATACTTCTACCTTTTATCTCACTGACGCTCCTTACTTCAACCGCTTATGTGGTTTGCCAATCTGTTAGTATTTCTATTGCCAACCTGCGGGACTCGTTAAGTGTATGCTTTTTTACCCGTCATATACCATTGTTCCATGTTGCCTAAAAATAACCCGTTGCGTCATATCTTGAAATGCTTGTAATAATACGATACAGATTGTGGTGGTAAGATACCACGTCTATCATGCTGGTTGCCTATCGAATGAACGATCTGCACGAAAATGTGCCGACCTTCTGAAAGCAGATCTGTCGCTACCGGCCGAGCCGCGACGCCCACACGTGTGAGCGAGAGTCGCCTTGTAAGCCCACGCGACCAATTGGCTCGATCGATGAATATGCTGGGTTTCCGCTAACGGCAGCTACTCAAGAAAGAACAAATCGCAATCGCCCAACAGAGCGTAGTTTGCCCTATAAATAATATGTTGCCTACTGATGAAAGAAATTGTGATAACAGCCCGGTCTTCGTTCTGATTTTCGGAGGACTACTACGACGAACGTAATAAAGTAGACTTCAAGTTTGCTTGTAGCGTTTTCCGATACAAAGGGTTCTGTCAAAAATTCTGGAAAGCCGTTTATCAGTATGAATCTCTGCCCATACACGGGACCATTTCCTAGGCTCTTTCCTTGTGTTGTTTTTAGTGGGAGACCTACACGTTTCCATAATGTATTTAACAGACGCGCTGCACGTCTACTATTATAACAACACCGTGCTTGGTTCGCTGTTCTTCAATTGCGCAGATGGTATACGCAGATATATTTGTACCTAACCAGCATGCGTCTGTGCAGTGCGCGTGTGCATCATCTCGTTTTAATACCTGCTTCAGTTTTTAATGCTTGCAAACGGTCCTCTGACCTCCTGTGTATTCGTTCTGACATTGGCACTCGCTTGCATGCTTCTTATATGGCGTTATATTGATTGAAAACATTAGTTCTCTAGATAAAGTGGACTATGCGGTTGTAGTAATACGTCGTTTTTCGAAGTATCTCAATTCATCACCTGATTCGCGGTACGCATAGAAAAGCTAGGCGCTTCTGCACACACTAAATGTTCATTCAGGTAAAAACGTTATGCAGGCAAAGTAGCTCCCTTATATTCTAGCTGTTTTGGAAATAACGACATATAGAGATAAGCGTTCTACATAAAATACCAGGCGTTGATTAAATTCAAATGTAAGTATATGTGAACAATTTGATACGGCCAACGTTGGATTAGATAGCAAAGAAGCATGGTTGCAAACAAGCAACATGAAAAATGAAAGGGATTATGCCACCAACGTGGAATTTATAGCAAGAGTTGGGCGGATAAAAAGAAGGTTAGTTCAAAGTTGCTTACATGGGCAAAGTTAACTTTATACACATTAGTATGCTTCGTACTGCAGAACATTGTATGCGTTTGCCTTGAAAGTTGCATTTTCATGCGTTATTTACCGGCACTAGACTCTAGTCCTCGAGTTTAAGTCAGCATCTCATTCTGAGACTGCTTTGTCACAACAAACATTTTAAAACGTTTTCGTGGCACTTGAGAAACCGGATGAGGAACCATTTTATCTGTGCTCCATAGGCAGTTAACAGAATTAATGCTTATGACGGACGATTAGCAAAGCGACTACTAAGAAGAGAAACTAGGCAATACAGCATCTCGTTGGAGAAACCATTATACGACAAAGGATTAGTAATGGAAGCCTAATAGTTCTTGTTAAGCGCCGACTCCGGTATTTTTAACTTTGGTTTCCATGTTTGTTTCAATACGTAAAATCTAATGTGGTTCCGTACTATCTACCCTGCATTAATGAGTGCACTTTCGTTAGCATCTGTCAATCCGACGATCTTGTAAACCCAGCTATGCCTGTAGTCGATTCAGCGAAATTGGTCTCATGTATGGCATAACTGTATCGACTCTCGCGAAAAGATTTCTACGAAGATTTCTAAATAAACAAATAAATAAATAAAAATGAGTTCTAAGTAAATATTTAAATAAATGGTGATTGTATGTACCAGAAATCACTAAATACTTAGATAATGTTCACAAAAGTAGATAGTGAGTTCTGGTACATATATTCACCATTTTATAAATAGTGATAAGAACAATATGGCAGGTAACCGTAACTCATGCCAAATGTGCCATTTTGCGCTTCAGTTCAGCTACCCACCGATGCGTCACCCACGCGTCATGAACATGTGATCCGACCGTTTAACCTGAGCATCTTTCTCTCCAAGATTAGTACGAGTCATGCTCGTTTTGGATGCTTCGTAGATCATTCGTAATCTCAACGATTTAAATGATTAGTAGGTTGTATACAGTTTTTGTTAAGCCCAACATAGAATATTATGTCCAGGCCTGCACCACACGCATGATTTAAGACAGGATGGTTGTAGGCATAGTTTTGTGGGATGATACGAAGTTGGCTCAAAGACTACGACATCTGTTGTGTATTTCCACTGGTTTATTTGCGGTACCTTAGGAAACTGCTCCTTTAAGTGCAGCATACTGGTAGTTAACAAGGAGCTAGGATAACTTATGATGATTCAATTTCCTCGGTCCAGTGAAGTACAAAAGCATACGAACAGGTTTACAATAACGTGTTTTCAAGTAATGTACTCAGCTTTTTAGGACGTTACTAATGGACGTGGCACTGTTATTCGTCGAAAGGGAACTTGTGCCACCCGGAACCCGAATCCTGCACGTCGAAACCATCTCTTTTCTATCATGGTTTCTATTGATATTTATACTTTTCCATTTTGCCATTTTTGACCATTATAGGTAGTATGGCTTGTTAAGTTTATTATTCTGCTTTTACAGTCCACTTAGCCGGCCTAGAAAATAATGTTAGCACACTGTACGCAAACATTAACTGAACCTCTAATTAGGGCATGGTGTAGGTTTCTTTGGTGATGTTAAATGCTAACGCCCAGCGTGGAAGCTGGTGATGACAATTTTGCATTTAGTGGGATTTGGTTGAAAAAGATACACACATAAAAATGCTATAAATAAAACAGACGTTTACACTTTGCTTGGATTAATTATATCGGTTTCTGAATGAGTTCTTTTGAAAAACATTTGATACAGACTGTGATGCATAGAAGTTCGTCAACTGAAATCTAAAGTTACATAATGAAATGAGACTGGACGTTACCATGGTGCGATAGCTTACCTGCCTTAGAAAGGCTTTTAGCTATGCTGCATGGCGCTCGCACCTTTAGAGCCACTCATACCAGAGTGGTCAATGGCTAGAGGTCAGACAAATTCAGCCTCCTTGTCCTGGATTGTATTGCGGGTGCCTACTTATTCAAAGTTGGACTTGGAGAATCCGCTGGTGGTTGGGTTGCTACAAGCAACCTCTATTGAGACTTCGGTTCACTTGAGGTGGACCTCGGTCATTCCGATCACAAGGACCGTAAGCAAAATGGAAACATATCAGTGTTGTTTTTGGGGTGCCAGTGTTTGGACGAGCAACACTATAATGTTTCCATTTTACTTACGGTCTTTGTGATCGGAATGACCGAGGTCCACCTCAAGTGGACCGAGGTCCACCTCAAGTGGACCGAAGTCTCAATAGAGGTTGCTTGTAGCAACCCAACCACCAGCGGATTCTTCAAGTCCAACTTTGAATTCGTTTTCGCTGCACCAAGCGTTGCTCGCGGATCTCAGTGGCATAGTGCTTATGACGTCAACCGTGAGCCACTAAGCTCTGAGTTCCAGCCCAACTCTGGCTATCTCCAACTGATGAGTCCCAACCAGGACGAAACCGCGGTTGGGGTGCCAGTGTTGGGATGAGCAACACTATAATGTTTCCGTGCCTACTTATTCCTTAAAACCGACTCCTTGTACCGGACTGCCAAACTCGTTGACCTGCGGTCAGCTGTTTGAACTCAAAGCTTTGGTTGAGAACCCCAATGGTTCTCCTGTCTAGGTCTTGGCAACCTGACGACATCGTACCCACGCAATTCTATGTAGTTTTTCTCAAGAAATTTAATGATGCTCTGGCCGCCTCAGTGTCACGTGTTGCGCATGCCAGCACACCGACACCTGCGAGGTGCGTTGTTTTCACGTCGGTAGTGCGGATGAAAGAAGAGGAAATGATGTCAAGCATTGATTTGGTCAAGAGGAATGAAGTCCCTCACTTCGAAGTTGTCGTCGCTTGGAGCTTCTCGGCCCCCCGTTTGGGGCCCGAAAGATGAAGAAGATGTTTGGCTGGATACACTTGCTGATATGGCCAGGAGCCAATCTCAGTGGTGTTTGTGTTGTGAATTAGTTTGTCCCTCTTCCTCCCGCTGAGCCTCTCCCTCCTATCGCGATCTCATTTCGTAGCATAATATAATTTTGTGTGGCACAGTGACAGGCTAACAGCCTTCCGGAACAATGCACTTCCGTCGCTGGTGGTTCAGCTGGCATGCATCTGTTTCATTTTTCTCTTTGTTCTTTTCTTTTCCTATTCATTGCTGCACAATAGCTGGGGTATTATCCGCCACTGGCTAACGAGTATAAATCGTGCTGATGGAACGAGCATAAAAATACCGTATAGTACTGGATATAAGCAGAGAAATTTAAGACAAATTTGTTGTTTCTGTAGAGGGGAACTGCGATTTGAAAAAACCGAAGCAAAAGGAACCAAGGAATTCACTGCATGCCTCTGCTCTTATCTCCCATTAGTACCACTCGCTAGTGACGGACGGTATTCTAGCCAGGGATTTTAAGTGCGTATAACTGGACACGTTAGTTTGGTGTCGAAAAATCTCGGTATATTGCACATCTAACGTTCACGACGGATGATGATAGTGAATCCAAAGCCCTTGAGCATTATATTAGGCCAGACGATTCAGTGCATTAAAAGTGCTACGTCGTTCCACACCTCTGACTGTGAATTTTGTACTTACCCACTTCTCTACTGCTGTTTATATGCATGAGGTCTGAGACACACTCATCTTAACCTATATTGGGGGGCTGTCCAACCTGTTTCGTGTGACTTGACATCTGATCCAAACACTATCCGGTGCGGTGTAAGTCTGTTCTAACGGTCCTACGCCCCACTAACCCCGATGATGACATTACGGTCACCACAGCTGACCAATAATAGAGCAGGTTGCACTTGAACCCAGTCAAGTGGGAGCAAAGAGTGTTGACTTCGAAATCGTGAGGAAACAATTTCAGTTCTCTGTTGCTGACATTTTAGGGGTCAGCTAATATTGGGACTTACGAATTTGGGCATACTTGATGTGGCAAAGTCATACTGTCAGTTTATCTATGTACGGGCTTATCTTCGATAATATACGGTAACTCATATATAGCACTTGCACCGTAAAATGGAACTGGGCTTGGTTTGTGCTTGTTTTAATCCATCTTAGAACTTGTTCATAATTGTTTGTACTCGTTTGGCACTCGGCTGCTGTATGTGTTGGTCTGCTGAGGTCTGATCACGCCCACTTTATACAAATAAATAAATAAATGCTTCATTAATTAGCTTACCCTCGGCAGTGTGAAGCACTCATGTAAAGGCATACTTATGGTAATAAAAACGCGTGTGAACGGTACTTGTACAGAAGAATTACGGGTTAACCATCGAGATATATGTATATATGCATCTAGTTGTTTGTGTGTATGTGCAAGTAGTCATGTTGAGTGAGGTTGTTAATGTGACTCTGAATTTGCGTTTTTGCTCGTCGGATTATCCATCGAACTAAGATCAAAGGAAGAGTTCGAATTGGATGCCGCTTGTGATGTGCGTAAGATCCTCCGAAAAGGCAAGCAGCAGTGACTGTATTTAGTGGCGAGTCACATCCGCCAAGTCGCAGTGTTGTTATACAGACATTGGTAGTTTTTTCTAGGGAGCGAGATTGTCATGCGGAAACCCACCACATCCTGGAACACTGCCGACGAACCAGTTACTGGAACGGGATTAATCCGAACCACCCAGCTGGCAGCTTCATGAGAGTAATGCACCATGCTAAGCATTACCCGCTTATGCTGTCGATTTTCTATTACCTAATTACAGTAAAGTGTTCATTTTAAACTCCTGCAAGTCTAGTCAAAATAGGCTTTATACACCCAAGTGGGTGCACTCTCATCATTTTTTATAACTGCAAAAACACTGAATGATGGGACCAGCTTAAAATTTATAACTACAAACTGCAAAGGTTAAAAAGCCAAAGGTGTATAGTTGTCATTCAAGGAACCGGATGCGCAAACCATTTAGGACTTCATTTGGGTCGACAAGAAAATTTGACAAATAAGGGACGGGTATTCTACGATACAAAGAAGTGTGGAATAAAATCTTATATTTTAAACACGTGTGACGGACAGCTAACGTTGGTGAGAGAGCATTATGTGGCGGGTGAAAGAGGTCACTTAGGATCTTAGAGGAAAAATTCAGGCAAGTGCCAAATGTTTATGAATAAACAAATAAACTAAGGAATCTCCAAGCTAGCCACCACATCCGGAAATATGTTTAATTCATCGCACAGTTAAAACAGTCTTTTTGCAGTAAGCCAGGGGTGATTACCGGGGAACAGTAAAACCTGTGGGATAGTATACATGCGGTAAGTATATCAACATGCCCGGATAAGCAATAGTCAGTGAGGCGGTTTTAGTTTTCAATCTAATACCTAAATTAATGTATAAATAGGCAACAAAAGAAATAGAAGGCTTGATTGTTTCACTGAGCTGAGCAATTGCATTGTAGACATTTCACCGCCAATCGAGGTGGCATCTTCAGTGCGTAATGATAAGTAGCTTGATAGCAGATAATGAGCTGGCTTTACTCGAAGCTCAGTATCGCCATCAAGCTACTTATCACTACGCACTGAAGATGCCACCTCGATTGGTGGTGAAACGTCTGCAATCCAAGTGCTCAGTTCGGTGAACCAATAAAGACTTCAACCGCCAAGCCGAGCTAGCGGTAATTGGACTCGTGGCAAACAAAAGAAATTGTTAATAGATAACTTGCTCCCTTATAATGTCCATATCATGAAGAAAACGTGATGTTTTCACTTTCATGTCGCAGTCATACCGACTTACGCCAGAAGTAGTTTGCACATTTTAAGATAGTGATTCTTGTAAGCTGCTGCCTGCGTTCCAGTCATCAGTTTTTTATAATGCAAGTTATCCAGCAACTCGATAATTATGGAGGCTCCAAGTGAAGATTCTGAGGTCTCCGAACCTTGAAGATTGAAAGTGCCGCTTTCTACTCCTTCAACTGGCACGAAGCGCAGCGCGTCACCTGATCTCGGTTGAGCAATTAGAAGCGCGTCTGAATGCAGTGAATGTTATTACAATATTTAATACCTTCAGTAGGGTTATCATGACCATGTATTCGGTTATCCTTCAAACAAGCTAAACGTGAATCTGGTATGTCGTCAACGCACATTCCATGCGCTTTGTCGTCACGTAACGCCTGTCCGTCATTACCAATCATCCGCAGATTTACAGTGCACAGTGGTTCGCGATGGGGCTGAAATAGATTCAGCTGGCTGAAAAATTAAAAAGCATATTATCCCTGGGTGTAAATTCGACACAGGTACATGCGCCACAGCAGAAAAGCAGAGAGACAGAATACGGCAAACACTGGTAAGGGTAGGTGGACAAAATGCAAAGACAGTGGAAATCCATGAGATTTGTCAGATTAGGTTAAATTCCATAGGAGTTACAGACTTTCCCCCAACCAGTTTCGAGCCCCTTGTGCAGACAAGCGAACCAGAGCCCCGGCACTTCGACTTTTGATTGCAGCTCCGTGCTCCTGCAAAAGAAACGATGCAAGAACAAGAATAGTCGTTGCATTCGCTAGATCAACATCAGATTTCACTACAAGAGTTGTCTCTACTACTGATTATTCGCCAACTACGGATAACCGTGATGGTCAGCTATCGTCCCTCATGTCTCAATGGCATAAACTGCTTGCTAGTGGTACAAGCCCATAGCGGTCATAGGTTAAATCACCAGCACAGGATTGAAGGAATTCGCACCACTGAGGAGCCCCAATAGAGTGCAATGACCGTTTGGTGTTTTCCAGACTGCTAGCTCAACTATGTGGTTTATAAGTTAATTTCAAGGAAACAAATAAGCTCATACGCAACGCCGTATACTCATTAGTAATTACAAACGTGCTGAAACAAGCATTAACCAACATCGAGCTAAGCTTTTCTGGGGACTATTACGGTCTCACAGAACATTAAGTTAGAAGTAAGCCTACTTCAGCTGATATCTTGTCTAACCATCTGTGCTCTGAGAATCAAACGATGTCCACGCAGGTGATGCGACACAGCTAGCACAAACGGACAGTCAGGTTGGACGCTACTGAAGCTCATCACTATGTTAAACGTCTCTATCCAAGTCGCCCCTCAGCCCAGGCCACTACAATGAACTCTGGATTATTTTGAAACAATCCTAAGCTCCCTAGACGTTGTTCATGCGACTTCCCACATTGACTGTCAACCATGCTGGTTACCATTTTGGTTGCTGTACCAATAACGTCATTATGAATAAATTGTATATTCTCCTTTTCCCCGGACACAACGATAACGGCTTGTTCAGGTAATTGAAAGACATTCCTAGTGATACGACCACGAATGATCTACAAATGTACACTAATAAAACCGAGTTTTAATTTTGATAGGGCATCTTTGCTGGTCATTGTGCCGCTGTATTATATGGTACAAATATGTCCCCTTGAATGTTGGCAATCCACTTAAGAATATGAATACGAAACGCCTATAATCTGTTTTTAGATACTAGAAAAGTGTGTTTAATATAGGTATAAATGTTTTATGACACTTTTTGTCGGTTGCATTGCTCGAGGCCATTCAGTAATTTCGAATGTTGGCTGTGGCACTCGCGGGCGACTGAACCAAGAGGACGCCAACAAAAGGGAAATGGAAGAGTAGACTACAATATGAGTAATAGGAAAATCGAGAATGAAGACCGAGAATTTAGTGGTGTTTTCGGTTGTCCGTTTCTTTCATTACACACATGCAGGTGTTAACTTTTGGTTTGGCATAGCCGTGTAGGAGGAAGAAGAAAGAAGCTACAGACGGTGAGTGTATAGGCATTCTCACTTCAAGACTCACTAGGTGTTGTGGCCTGTTTTCTGGAGCATAGAAAGCCTGGGCCTTGTTTGTATGCATCAAGGCTCATAAGCGTAATTTGTAATCCGAGGGCGGGGTTCGAGCGATCGGATGGCACCGGGCGACCTTCGCAGTATGCGTAGCCCAGGCTCGACCGTTGGTGGTTACGCTGCAGCAGTGTCGGTACTGCGAATCGGCGTACTGCTGATAACTTCGGGTTATTAGTTATGTTACATCCCAATAGGTGGATCTCATTCTGCACAGTCAAATATGTGCTGGTTATTTTGTGAAATTCCTGTCCTGAATTGCAGGCACGTATCTTGATTGGTAATTTGTTCCAGATTCGCGCATTTCTGTTAAGGAAGAAATTTTCGGATCCGGTGGTCTTCGACCTGGGTTCCACTACTGGATTTTTCTTATTTCGTGTATTGTATATTGTTGATTATACTCTTACAATGTTAAGGTTGGAAACATGTATTTTCCTGAGTAGAGGGTTAAAATGTATGACTAGATTGTGTTTCATGAGCTTCAACCAGAGGGCTTTAGGTTTAATTTCCTCACATCGTTTTAAATATACTAATTTCGATGAAGCAGCCAATAAGCATTTTGTGAATATTCATTGTACATTTTCTACTATTACAATCCGGTCTCATTTGTTTGTGTTACTGTGCACCATTAGGCAGTATTCCAATAGTGAACATGAGAGTGTTGAATAGGCGCAGAGTACAAATTCTGTTAATTAATATGTTATAAATAGCATTCCAATACCCTGCATGGCGTTTAAAGTAACGTAACCTATTTGTTCGGATACATTCAGCAAGTATGAGTGTCTCAGTTCAAAGTCCCGAAACCTGTGGCATATATTAATTGCCTTTTCACAAACGTTCAGACCACTAGACGTTATGACCCCATTTCAAAGACATTGCGAAACCCTTATATGTCGTAGATAACATTCTTCACCTTGAGCAATGGGTTCCGTGCGCTTGAAGGTCGAGCAAGATCATGTTGGTAGCTTCGATTACGGTGGCAGGGTGAAAAGTATAGACAATCTTAATATCATTCTATTTCGTTTATCACCGCAGTTGAGCTACCAATACGGAAAAGCACCGGACGAGCGTTTCGTTTCATTTGGTATCACCACTAGTGGTTTGTACCACTAGCCAGCCACAGAACCATGGGTGATGGTAGCCAACCATCACCCATTGAAATCTAATTGCGATATAGCTCAACCCATTCTTCATTATCATACCATACCTAAATCCGTCTACATATTAGTAATCAAAAACTAAGCCTTACCAGTCTTAACCATGTGGTGTGAATTCACGGCCATGGCAAGGATAGTCTTGACCCGGACGGCTAACCAGTACTTTTTGCACGAGCAGTAACCTGCATGACAGTGGAGGCTGGGTCAGGCCATATCGCAGTTAGATTTTAATCCGTGTTGATCGATCGCTGTCCACCACGGCGCAGTGCCATAAGCGGTTGGGTGATGGTGCAAACCACTGGTGGTCATCGGTTCGAGTCGCACAATAGGACCGGAGGAATGCGCATCACAGGCGGCCCCAGGTGAGACGAAACGGTGATGCTTTTTCGCATTGGTAGCTCACCCATTCGGCTTGCAACATAATTGCGATGCACCAAATAAAGTCATATTCAAATCCAACATTAATATCCAAATCCGTCTACTCATTAGTAATGTAGAACAAGTCGGAAAAAACGCAGTGTTCCGAATTTCGCTGGGTCTGATATCACTTGCGCCAAGGACGGCGGAGAACCACCATGTATTACACCACTCATGACTGCTATTGGTCCAGAAGTGTGTTACCGAATCTGTCCCACCTGCGTTCGATTTGTTGAGCACTTGGTCAAAAGCAAAGTGTATGTCGAGGTAACTAACGGTTGCAAACATTCCGCTGTCCTGTGAGACGGTTAGACGATGCATAAATGGAAGTTGGCACATTATGCGTAAAACAATCACTAAGGAACCTATGTTTGCTCCGGATAGCGATGTCCTGTTTCATTGAAGTCTTTTGATCGAAGCAAAAGGAATCAAGATAGTTTCGGAGAGTCATCTGGTTAATATTTGGACTTCATCTTCTATGCCCTCTAAATGCTTGTCATGTTTTAAAGAAGTTACTTCGCGCTCCAAAGCCTTGCAGCGCACCGTCTGTGATGGGTGGACGCAAATAGCATGCTGTGGAGTCAGACATGAATTGTACGAAATTCTCCTGCAATCCAAAGTTCCAGGCTTAGGTTTACTTTGCGATCTGTGCCGCGTTACAATAAGTAACAGATGATGTCTTGACGGACTGCCTGCGCCCGGTCCGCTCTCCTCTCCTGCTCAAGCTGAGATGAACATCGCTGCTGTCTCGCTACCAACTCCTTGCCTTATCTCATGTGCTTCTGGCGCAGTTACCCCAAGGGGTAAGCGTAATCGAGAACCGTCCAACTCACCTACGGGGAGGCCAGCGGTTGCTGACCAGAGCGACCAGTCTAAAATCAACACGTACGCAGGAATGGTGAAGGAAAACATACGAAATGTTGAACGTAAAAGCAAGACAGGAGTTAAGCTAAAATCCAAGTCCTCATCATCTCAATCGCAGTTGCATTTGGTTCTCGATAGAGTCGATCAACTGGAGAAACTGCTGAAGGATGGCCCGTCTGTTCTGAAGCCGAAGATCCAGGAGAAAGCCAAATCGCCATCTCGCGACTGCTGCCTTATCATCGTGAATGCAGCCGAGTCGACCAAGGCCATCCCAGCTGAGAGGACTGTAGATGACCAGGTGTTCCTACAACTGATGATCGCTTTACTGTTCGATGAAGGAGAACAAGGAATCAATATTGTTTCAGCTCTCCGCCTCGGCAAGAAACAGACGGACTCCTCAAAGGTTCGTCCACTTAAAAACGTAGGTCAAAATGATGAGGAGGCCCGTCGCATCCTTCGACGCGCTCCGCGTGTTAAAGCTGAGTCATTTTATGTATTGCGAGAACATTCCCCGGAGGATCGAGTGAAAATGTAACAAGCGGTTGACGAACTCAGATCCCGCCGAGACAACGGTGAGACAGATTAATATATCCTGAATTTTCGCGTAGTCCGAAAAGCTACCAAAAGTCGCTGGAAACCACTTCTTGTCATACCCAGGCGTTAGAGGTGAAGAACGGAATGCGCGTGATTTCCGCTGATGTGCGCAGCATTCGAAACAAACTCGATGAAATTCAACTTTTTGCCTCAGTGAATCGTCATGCTATAAAGGCTTTCACCGAGACTGGTTGTCCTCGGACATCCTGGACTCGGAGATGCAGATCCCCGGGTATCATTTCTGCCGGGCTGACCACAAAGGAGGGAGATCTGGTGACGATGTGATTCTGTACTGGAATGCAGACCTCAATGCTCATTTAGTTGAAGCTATATGTGACGATAATGGTGGTTTAGAAGTCCTGTGGTACCGGGTTCATGACGGATGCAGATCCCTGATGGTCGGGGTTGTCTACAGAGCTCCATTGGATTCCGGAGCTCGGCTGGTAGATTCCATTAAAGTGCATGGTGGGAAAGGACTGTGTACTAGTGGGAGACTTCAATACCCTAGGAGTCGGCTGAGATTTGCTGCATTGTGCTACTTCTTCAGACCTTTTCTCTGCGGACTTTTGGGAAACCGTTTATGAGTGTAACCTATTTCAACATGTTACTGTGCCTACCCGTACATTTGTTAGACAGATACCTCATGTTCTTGATCTTGTGATTTCCCCGGCGCTATTAGATGTCGCAGACATCGGTACTTGGTCCAAAACTACTCAAGATATTCATCAATGACCTCCCATCGGAGCTTCAGATGGATTGCTTGATTTACGCCGATGACATGAAGCTGTGGATGGAGGTATTTTGTCTCGAGGATGCTGACAGATTGCAGGCACCATTGGACATGCTACACGACTGGACAGGCAATTGCCTGAAAATTGTGAAAAATGCTCAGTTCTCCCCATAGGTGCCGCTTAACCGTTCGGGATATACCATATTGGTGGGGTGGTACTCAGAATCACCATTCTTGAAAAAGATCTCGGTGTGCTTGTCTCACATGATTTACGGAACACAGAAGAAACACTACGGAGGGTTGCCGCTACCAATAGCATGTCCCATGCCATAACGAGAGCCTTCTCGCTACTGACTCCGGAAATCTTTAGAATCCTGTTTACTTGCCATGTGCGCCCGATCCTTGAATACGGACTACCCGCCACCTGTCCTCTTACCAAGTTCCAGTGTGACATGATTGCGAAGGTCCAGCGGCTTGCTTCGAAATCCACACTGGATTTAAGGGACTTGCCTTACCCTCTTCGACTACTGCGGATGCATCTGTTCTCCCTGGAATGTCGTCGACATAGAGATGATCTGATTTTTACCAAGCGAATTCCGAGGAGGGAGATGGGATGGAGATACCATTTAAATCCAGAAGACTCAGATTTCGCTCCGCTCTCGCTCTATCCACCCGCATTGTAAATGATTGGAACTACTTGTCGAAACATGTTGTCGACGCGCAGACTGAGGAATGTTTCGAGTGACTTTCGGATTCTCACTTGACGATTAAGCTGGGACGTTGCTTCTTCCAATGTAGCTGTTACGGCCCCTCGTGGAATACCGTCTCGTAGCGACTCACGGCACCCACGTACTGATCGGGAAGTGAAGGAGCTGACAAAGCACTTTCCTCCTGCTCTCTATAATCCAATGAAGAGTAGTTGATTAGCTTCCGCAACAGTAAGAAGTCGAGCGTTATACATTTTGCATGTCCTCAAAGTTATGCCGACACCCCCGAGTTAGATAAGTGCGGGAAGTACATTAGCTGGTCCGCTGAAATATGATGGTTTTGTGCATTTTACAAGCTTGTATAGGTTAGGGAGTTAAAATTTGACATAGATGAGCTGATCAACTGTGGATGGTGGTAGGTCCATTCTTGGGGGTCATAACCCGCATTAAAGAGGGCGTAGAAGTACTGATTAAACATTTAGTTCACTGGTGTGGGCAGTGTGAGTTACTGTACAGTTATCTGCTGCAACCATTGAGGTCGCGCCTTGATTCCGCTTGACATTCCTTCACTTTAAAAGACTGGTTAGTTCACAGGTAGTATACTGGCTGCAGAGAGCCCGTTGTTCATCAGGAATGTTTAGTGTGATATGCCAGTCTGAACACAGTACTCTAATGTGGCGTAACCCCGCTTTACAGAATGGCAGGAAAACCTCTGGCTTGGTATTACACAGTGCTCACTTGAGTTCAGACAACTGTTGTTACAATTGGAGGGTCATACTGAATTACACGTTGTGTGGATGGATTGCGACGCGCAACCTCGATGTGGACCGTGATTCGAACTGAAGTGAACCATGGTGAATTCCATCATTAGGACCGTGGCGGAAGCGTATTGAAATTGGGTGTTGTTTGCTCGAAATCACTACACTCCATGACTGATTTCAAAATTGTTTCTCTTGTCAGCTAGAGTTAACAGGCCCCGAACCCGGCCCCATTGCGTTGTTAGCTGAGACCTCCACCTATTTAAGCACGTTCTCAAACATAGCATCAATTAGCACAACGTTTACTGACAGATTGGTGGGTCATTATGAAGTATTCCTTGTGTGATTGGATTATGGCACGCAATCTCAAGTTCGAAATCAGTCGCAGTGTGCAGTGGCTTCTGGCGGGCAAGAACTAAGCTTCATCTACTTGTCACGTCACATTGGTAGCCTGGTGACACTTTACTGATTGCTTGGAGCTGCGCACTAATATGACATACAAATGGGTACTTGGTTAGTGCACTGCAAAAGTGACGCGGTGGAAGTTTGCACTGCAACCCTGTCCCCACTAGGGGTCGGTAGTTGACTTCTGTTCGCATGCACAGGCATATCCCATTTATTTGCCTAGTTAACCACGTTGATAATATCATGTGTCACTGTTGTTAGATTGGCCATGCTGACCAGCCTTATGTTACCAGAAAAATGTAGCAGGGATCTTCAAGAAGAGGAAGAGCCAGGTTGTTTATGAACAAATGTAACAAAGTGGACCCAAAACCGAGCCCTGGAAGACACCGCTGTAGGAAATATCAATAGGAGAACTTGCTTCGCCGACTCGTAATGTTCCGCCATATAAGAGTGCTGACGGTAAACTATGTCAAGTTCTCTAGTGAGAAACGATTTACTTGATCGGAAGCTTTTCTAGAGCCGAGATCGCACACTACCGAAATCCCGTTATCAATAGATGGAGTAATCACATCTAAAGAAAACATTGATTAGTGAAATACCACTTCGTCTAAACGAAGCAACCCTGTTCCGCCCCACTTAAGTCATGTTCTGTCAGGTGCTTGCAAATCCACTTTCTTATAAGCTTTTCTAAGCACTTTAGCAGCACGTTGATTCAGAACCATCCTTATGAAATGTGTGTCTGACCTTTTCTTTTTGTTTGTAGTAATCTTGCCCGTGGTATTTTGCGCGTTTAGACGCCTTTAAATGAAGGGTGTATCAGTACTCTTCCTTCTTTTGTGAACTTCCTGGGTTGTATCGCATCGCGTTGCCTTGCGTGGCTGCCGGACACATTTCAATCCTGTTAGTTCGTCCCAGTAGTTTAACCGTTCTCTAATGACTAGTTTTTTGTTACTTGTATTCTAAGAGGCCACTTTTAATGCCGTTACTGTAGTATCGTGTTTTCATTAATGCGATTCTTTCCTGGTTCTGCTCATCAGTTTATACTTATTGATTTCGTGATTCCCTTTTATAAACAAACCATGACTCCTGGAATTACCAGAAAATTTCGTGATCACATTTGTGGTATCGAGCTCACAGAGGGAATTCATTGTGGCAGGTGTTTATTATGGTACCATAATAATTACTCTAGGTTAAACCAGGGCTCCCTTGATATGTTTAATCGTTCTTCCCAAATGAATTGGATCTGCTCCCATTAAGTATGCTTGGCGGACACTTGTTCTCTGATAATATGTGATCGGTTATCTGACGCAACACTTGATCTTTCCGATGTGCAGGATGTTGATGAAAAGGAGTATCTGGACAGGCTCACCGTTGCAGAAAAATGGGCTAGTGATCAGGGCTTCCTCATTGTAGCATTATGTGCATATTTAATGGATTGCATTCTTTTGTAGAGTGAAATATTCGAAGTGCTCAACTTGCTATGGGCAAAGAAGCGTCCTTGTGTACAAACGGGAGGAGCCGGTGATACGCGGAACTAAGACTGGGCGTGACTTAGCTTGGAGACGAACACGGGATACTCAAAGTAAATCCGCGTTACCGTTCCGTCTTGGTATCCGAAACATTTACCGTATTGACAGCTGGGGAGTGCCTGGTATGTTGCGTCTCCTGGCCGAGTCTAGGAACTTTCTCCCGGGCCAGCAGACAAACAGGGCGGATTTAGTGTCGAAGCAGACCAATAGTCGGTATCAGATAGCACCGAAAATGCTTAATTCACAAGCTGAGGTCCCATGCACAAGTCGATCGGAAAGCATTACTAATAACTTATTGGTGGAATGTGCGATCATGACTAATGGAGCTCATCTTAGAAAACCTCGCACTACACTCTTGCCTCCTATAACCGACCGCGATCTCTATACTACGACAGCGACAGTCATCTGCCTAAGATACCACGTTACACAAGTAACACCGGACGCACTTGGAAAGCTATTACAACACAAATCAGTCTTTCTGAAGGCACTAACAGCCAGTTGGTTTTCGAGTCTGCGTCCCTGGTTACTGGTTCGCTCGTTAGTCAACCTGACTTTACACTAACACCTAATGAAACTGATTGTGCCTGCTTCCCTACTAGAGAATGTCGTCTGCTCGAGTAACCGCTCCACATATGTTGCAAGCGGAACAAGTCGCAATCTGCTTGTGGTTATGGAAAAAGTTGCACTAGTTGGTAATGCGACTTTCATCTTGTTACCCGAGGAAAAAGTGAGGATGCAGTGAGGAGTTTTCAGACAGTGCGTCTGGGAACAGTGGAAACCTTCTGTTGAATACCAGACGCATTAAAGTACATGGATATTATGACCACCACATAGTTTGGTACGGGAATAAACACTACAACGTTCCCACATAGACATTGCCGAAAAGTCGGAGGGTATCGTTGTTGGAGTTACTAAATTAAAGAGAAAAAGCTGATCGGGTCATTAGATAGCAAGTGAAGTTAGACAAAGCCAAAGAATAAACTCTTCCGTTATGCTCTGCAACAGCTCTATCTTGATCCAGCTATTTGTGTGATGGATGTCAATGAATTTGCATCAAGAAGTGGTTGCGCTTTGTGTTCAACACCCGAGCAGAAACAACCGTCTTAATTGGTATACCAGCTCTGCGGTGTGAGCAATGACTGGGAGAGTTGATGTGTTGTAGGCCCGCTGATGTGGCCACCGTGATAGCAATTTAGCTTTCTACGAGCGACCTGATTAGTGACTTGCTAGCTGACATTGTGGGGTACCGAGCAGATCACCTTTGGTAACAAATTGTTTGGGGGGTACTATTGCTTATAAAAAGCCAGTGTAAGCATTGAGAAGCACTGTTTATTATAAGTAAAGCAACCGTTTAGGTGGCCCTTTGCCTTTTGAAATAGTGTGGCTTTAGTATATTGAATCCGCTTCTTTCCTGGACTGAATATTTTTTGGCATGTTGCTCGTAGACAGTCAACATACATGGGTTCATGTCTGCGCCCCAATAAGTTACTAGTGGCTAGTTCAAGTCAGCTTTCGGTGTCTTCTCCGTTTCTTATTGTACATAAACTTTCTTTACCTTTCATACGCTTTGGTAACTCATACTTATTTACAGGCGATTTCAAAGTAGTGTGGACATTCCATTCATTCCAATATCTAACTGAAATAACAAAATCCTAAATGCGGTTTACAAGCCATAGAGGACTAGACTACAAAATCGCAGATGTACTTCTTTACATCAAAGTGCAATACAACTTATGGGTGTCATATAGAGGCAGGATTCTCACTATTTCATGGAGATGCCATTCCGGAGATTCAGCACTGAGGTATCCCAGCTCCCTAAATTTCAGAGAATATGCGAACTATGTTGTGACTGAGACAATGCAAGTAATGGGATAGAGTAGTCAGTTACTAACGCTGAAATAACCAATGTTTATGGCATATAAACTCAATATAAGGCTCTTGTTAGGCTAAGGTTGCGTTATGTTCATTGGGGTTCCAGCGATACGGAGTGTTGCTGGTTGGAGACCCTGGAACTTTTGGTCCAAGACTGACCTCAGCGCCGGGCGTGTATCTGCATGTTGTGGGGATACCCATTTCCTCTCTTAATCAAACAAACGAACGAAAAATAGTTAATACTGTGAGTAAAATACTGGCCAAATAATGTCGACTGTATTTTTTATTATCCTGATCCTATTTTCATATTCCGTCATGATTCCGATGAAAAATATGTTCGCTGATCAGATGTCCTTCCAAGATTATCAAACGGCGAAATTGCTCCTTGAAAAATATCACGAGGCTACAGACGATGTAGTCTTTAACTGATTTTTTGGTCTTCAAAGACGAGGACCTGTCGCTCGGACTACATCAAATATTGCTTTGACCTGTGTTGCCCTGTTGAAACGATCTATCTAAGAGCGGAGAGATTTTCATCACCACTACTAAAGTGACATCGAAGAATGGTAGAATGGGCCTACAAGTGCAAGAATGCTACCCGTGTCAAAAGCATGTGCACGGCAGTGTTGATCGTTTGATCGATCAGTCCTAGGCCTGGCTGGTTTGAGACTTAGTAAATGAATCCAAACACAACGCTGAACACAAATTAAGAAATCACAAATTCCTTCACAGATGCGTTGAGAAAAATTCGGATTGAAATAAGCATAGGCTTTTCGGACTACCTCGAGAGTTCTGCACCGAATAGTGCCACACAGAATGGCAATGGGAAAAAAGCAAATGAGTCATCCGTTTGTGTTCAATCACGGATGACAGTAAAATGCGTTAGTGATGAATATGACTTCATTGGTAAAAGAGAATTCCACGTGTGATGTATCACTGTGTAGAGCTGATAAATCCGATTCGCATGTGTGTACGGTGCCTTAGCCTTTTATATCACTGAGGTGTCTGCTAACCTCGAGCAACCGGTGTGTTAGACATTGCTTCTTCAACCAGCGCCAGTGGGCTCAGTGAGGTAAGGTTGATTACTGCACTCTTACTTTCTTCTTGAACATATCGAAGCTTGCAAAAAATGTTCATCTCGTAAGAACTTTCAGGCGAATGGTTTAAATGAAATTCCGGGACATGGCTCTTCAACTTGCCTAAAATCTTGGCTAGAAACTGGAATCTTAGGAACAGTGGTGGAATTTTCTTAAGAACCGGCTTGGGCAGGTACTAAACGAGTTAATTACCATTCGCCTTATGAAACTACTCAGTACGTCCGAAGAAGAGAATAGTCCATAGGGTGCTAAATAGAGTCATTACAAAAGTTAGCGTTTTAGGGATCCAAAAACGATTTCGCATGCTGCCTATGCCATCTGAAGTTCACTGCAATGTGATCATTTAGTGAGCACGCTTGCGGTACCGAAGGGGGACAACAGGTGGAGAAGCGTTCTATGGAATTTCTGAAGTTCGTGCTCAAAAGATAGATTTGATTGTCCGCACCTACCTTAAGAAGGCTATTTTCAGTATCAGAGCACAACGACTACTAAGGTGACGTCCGCATGGTAGCTTGTGACCAATCCGTGTATTGAAATCTCCGGCAGAAATGACGAGATCGAATTTTCGGCTTTACGCAAAAGCTGGTCGAGTCCGCGATGAATGTCGTCCTTAGCTCATGTGAAACTGCAGTTCGTTGGAACGTAGATGGAAATAACAAACAAATTGCTTCTCACTGTACGATTTCTACCGCTTCTGCGTGAGCGTTGGAATCGAACAGCAAAAAAGCTACTGTCATTAGGAAAAGAACCGAGCAGAGGCCACGGTTTTTCACTCAATATGATGCCAGCCAAACCAGGCAAAGATGCTTCTATGTTACCAACAAAATGCAGGAGAAATTTGGTCTTGAGAATAGCCGGAGACGTCAATTTAACTACCATGCTGGTGTCCTATGAGGAAGTCTCAAAATGGCGACAAACATCAACAGCAAGGGACTTCAGGGTGCCCGTTAGGCCAGCCTATTTTCCGATCTGCATAAGGATTCCGATGTTGGACTGTGGGCCAAAATGGAATTGCTGTCGCAGGAAGGCTACTGATCGTACTCTTTGGACATGGGTGAGATTGTCAGTGGTAGTGCATACAGTGAATTGACGAAGGTAAGATAGGTATGTGATGGAGGTGCGTAAGTAATGGGGGTTGCAGAAGTATAGGGGAACGTTGTACTTCTAGCAGTTACGCGCTTTACGGCTCTGTCAGTGGACTAGCGACCACCCGGTTGTTAATACCGAGGTAGGGAGCTGTATTAGCTCTTGAAACGTGGTAAGGTCGTATAGATAGCGCAGGATTATGTTTCATGAAGCGGCGTAGATTGAGGTGATCTGATGGACACTATTAAAATAAGGAAGGGTACCATGGATATCAGACCTACTGATCTATTTTAGCTGGCCACCTCGGATCAGCTGCGCGGATAGAGTTTTAGTCCAAACCAACGGGGAGGCTAGCTTTGGTAATAGAGCGTACTTTTTAATAAAGATTTTGTACGTAGCTGGAATAAACTAACCTTTATGGTGATGGACTGAGACGGTAGTAGCTTTTAAAAAAGACTTAAATTGTTGTTGCCCGACGTTTCTTATAACGTTTGTGAAATTTCATCAGAATTTGTATAAACGAGACGTCGTGTAATGAAATACAATACTGACCCATTAAAACTAAAGGCCTGAAATCCTTATTGTTACATTGCTCTTTGCAGAAGCAAGGAGAGCCAATTACAGTTAGAAGTGCCTGGGTTCTGGTTTTATTACTGATAAAACAGGTGGGACGCTCGCTAGGCAAAAGTCTGTGTAGTTCTTGGATAATGAACTGAGCTGACCTGGTGGACCGCAATTATACATTGAATAACAGGAAACTGAAGAAATAAGCCAAGTCAACTTCGTCATTACCCGAGCAATGTAAGGATGATGCGTCTTATAGCGAAAGGTAATTTCACACTGGTTAAGCACAGTTTCTGGGTTAAGAGAAAGACCAAGACATACTAAGCAAGTGTAAATTCAACAGCTTCCTGAAACTTTTCTCAGTAGAATCGATCTACACAGTCACCGGTAAGTTGTTTCAGCCGTTTACTGCTCGGGTGGATAGAGTGATTCCTGAAGGAATGTATTGCCTCCCCAGTTTATAGAGGCTGGACTTTACCGTGGTGCAATGGCTTATGTGCCTCAGCGATCCGTTGAGCTATGCTGGCTGGTGTTTTTTGCACCATCAGAGCCACTCTTACCGGGTTTGTTAACCGTTAGAGGCCAGGCCAACTCAGCCTTCTGGTCCTCCAGGTTGGGCGCTGGAATGAGATGGCTCCTTACTCCTGAAATCGGATTCCTAGTAGCCCAAAGCAACACCCGCTGCCTTGCAGTCAGGTTTTTGAACCAAAGGTTTTGGTTATGAACCCTAATCTTTCTCCTGCCTATATCTGGGCAACCTGACAGTATCCTGTCCACGCAATACAATGAATTTCTCTTCACTCAGTTTCCTGTTGCTCTGAGCACTTCAGAGGATAATCAACGGTGCCCTATCTGCTGCATCGAGTAGAGTGGATAGGGTTTCGGATGCTCAAGCCTCTCCATTTTCTTATTTCCCTCATATGCTGTTCTATCTTACCGTCCCGTTCCAGCTTCATTTTAGCCACGCCAATGTTTTCAACCCCTTAATTCTTCGCCCACTCCCACCTTGCTACGCTGGGCCTTTACCGGCCCGTTTCAACTCGCATGTGAATGCGGAGCGTCATTCTTGTCCTGTCAACAGGCCCATGTCCAAGCAAGCGGCCCATTCCAATTCATCGGCTTCTATTTGGAGCCCTCGATCTTCCTTCAGATTGGCATGCCTCAATGTTCGCACACTGCTACAGATCGGTCAACAGGCAGCACTTGCCCGAACATTAGACACCCACCCGATCGATATCTGCTGCTTATCGGAGACCCGCCTGCAAGACTCGAGCTCTGCACTCACGTTACGATCCCCTTCAGGTGCCACTAGCAGCACTTTCTCATTGCGCCTATCCGGTGACGATGCTGCTTCGAGCACCGGCAAAGCCGGTGTTGGTATTGCCCTGAGTCCTCGGGCTGAAGCTACTCTGGTTGCTTGGATTCCAATCAGTAGCCGGATGTGTGCGGTCCGATTGGCTGGCTCGTTCAAAACTTCGAAGTCGCGTGGGACTAACAGGTGTCTATGCGTTATCGCTGCCTATGCACCGACAGACTGTAGCGATGACTCGGTAAAAGACGACTTCCATCGTCAACTGAACGAGCTCCTTAGCCATAGAAGAAGCTCGGACACTGTAGTGCCGACTGAGGATCTGAACGCTCAAGTTGGAAAATTATCCACTGGTGAACTGCATCTGGGCGGCCCTCATGGTGTAGGCTCCCATAGTGATAACAGTGAGCGGTTACTTCATTTATGTGAGGATGCTCGCTTATTTCTTGCGAGCACGAATTTCAGACACAGCACCCGCCGGAGGGTGACTTGGCGCCCACTAGCCTCGAACCAGCTATGGACGCAAATCGATCACATTGCGATAAGTTACCGATAGAGGCTGCGTCAAGAACTGTCGCTCGATTTGGAGCACAGGTGTGGACACCGACCACGCACATGTATGCGCCGACCTGCGGATGCGTTTTGGCGGACGCCCAAAACGACGTTGTGATCGCATTGACATCAGTCAACTGGTGAAACCAGCTGTTTCGAATGCCTATCAAAGTACTCTGTCATACAAGTTAAGTAAGCGCTTACTGGATGCAGTTGAAGCGCACTGGTCTCATATTCACCAGTCCTAACTAGCAGCAGATAAATCCTCATGTGGTATGTCTAATCGCCAACATGGACATTGGGTCTCTTCACAGTCTCTGGAACTTATAAATGCTCGCCGGCATATTCCGGCTGGAAGCGAACACAATGTAACTCGCAAAGAGCTCCGGGCAAAACTCCGTGCTAGCCTGAGAGGAGAATGCGAATCCTGGTGGTCTCATCGTGCAGCATCAGAGATGGAAATGGCCACTGCCCTTGGCAACCATCGCATGTTATTCCGTCTGATACGGGAAACGGGCAGCAGGAGGCTTGGTGTTAGTGGAACTATACGTGATGACACGTATCCACAACCTGTCAAAACGCTTAGAACGTTGGGCTGAGCACTTTAAAAGCCAATTTAATCGATCGGAATTGTTAGATTTCTCGCCGACCACTGATTGTATCGCTCCCTGGACTCTCAATTTGGACCCACCCTATCGCTCAGAAATCGAACGTGAGATCGCACTGGTGAAGTTAAATAAAGCTGCGGGAACTGGTGATATTCCTCTAGCCCTCTTCAAATTCGTGGGACCTGCTATTGTGGATGATTTATACCAGCTACTAATGAAACTGTAGGAACAGGAAACGGTCCCAACCGACTAGAGCCGCTCCGTCATAGTCCCAATTTTCAAGGGAGGTTCACGATCAGAATGCGGCAACCATAGAGGAATCAGGCTGATCTCCATCGTCCCCAAATTGCGTACGTCTGTCATCTTTCACAGACTGACTGGCACTTGTGAAAACCATATTCGTGAAGAGCAAGCCGGGTTTACTCGAGGTCGTGGTTGCATTGACCACATCTTCACCTTGCATCAATTGTTAGAGCACCGTCACATATATTGGCGGCTCACCGTTGTCGTGTTGCTTGATCTCAAAGGTTCATTCGATTCGGTAGATAGACTTACACCTTGGGACTGTCTGCTCAGGAAAGGTGTACCTGAGAAATATGTACATATTATTCGATCATTATACGCGCGTAGCTCATGCAGAGTGGGGGCTTACGGCAAGCTGTCGTCGCCATTTACTATCTCCAGCGGTGTCACCTTTCCTCTTCAACTCCGCTGTAGACGAAGTCATGGAAATCGCGTTCACAGGACACGATTTAGAAGGTGTGGATCTGCTCCCAGGCGAACGACTTCTTGACTTAGAGTATTCTGACGATATTGCCCTAATCTGTAACAACTCCCAGACGTATCAAGCGGCAGTGGACACATTAGCACTAGCTGTCCGTCACTTCGGGCTTTGCTTTGCATCATCGAAGTGCAAAGCGTTCCTCCAAGATTGGCCTGGACCGCCTCCTTCGCTGACCCTTGGTGGTGATCTTCTAGAAGTCGCTCAAAATTCAGCTACCTAGGAAGTTGTATCAGCGCCCGTGGGATTGAGGAGGAGATCACGAACCGTATAGCAAAAGCTCGGGGCGCTTTGGCTAACCTTCGCCAAGTATGGCGAGACATCACTGTCGCCCTGAAGGGCAGAGTGTACAATGCAGCGGTAGGTTTGGCCTTACTGTACGGTTGTGGAACCTGGCCGCTTAAATCAGCCGACCTGAAGAGGCTAGTTACGTTCGACCATCGGTGACTTCGCAATTTAGCGCACATCCGGTGGGGACACCGCGTGAGCAACGAGCATGTTCGACGCATTGTTTATGACACTGGAAAAGGAAATGAACCGCTCAGCACCGTCGCTTCACGCACCAGGCTCCGATGGCTCGGCCACGTGTTACGCATGCCAGCCCACCGAGTCCCGAAAGGTGCGTTGTTTGCGTGTCGGGGGTGTGGATGGAAGAAGAGGAGAGGTGTCCAAGCGATGACTTGGTCGAGATGAAGGAAGGCCCTCACTTCTGAGCTGGCTCGGTTGGAGCGTCTCGGCTCCCTGGTTGGGGTCCGAAAGACGATGAACACGTTTGGCTGAATACACTTGCTGATATGGCTAGGAGCCGACTTCAGTGGCGTTCGTGCAGTGAGTTTCTTTGTCCCACACCATCCCTTTTAACCTCCCCCTCCAACCACGATCTCATTAGTAAGTAATTTAAAATTATGCATAGTAAATTATTTGTTTTTCTGCTGCATACTAGCCGGCAGGCAGCTTACCGGAACGATGCCCATCCGTTACTGTTAGCTTAGCTGAATTGCACCTGTTGCATTGTATTCCCTTGTTCTTTTAGGTATTGCGGCACAGTAGCTGAGGTATTCCTAACCTCTAGCTAACGTGTATAGTGCGTGGTATAGTTTTCAACTGTACATGCGTGTTGAGGGATCTCTGCTGAACTGAAAGAATTACTGGAGCTCACTACTTAATTTTTAGAGGGTCGCCTGTACCGGGAGCCCAGAGAGCGATTCGAGAAGACAGATCGAGTTGCAGGGAAACTTTTATTGGTACAGTAAAAGATTCCCTGTTATCTAGCTATAAAAGAACGACACCCTGAACGCTCTAGCTAGGGAAACGGAGCACGCACAGCACACAAGGCAGTCGCGAGTTGCAACCGAAACGAGCGCCAAGCAAAAATGGCGTTGAGCAAGTCAAGCATTCGAACTGCGCAATCAGTTCAACAAACCAAACCGGTTGCCTAAGTGTACAATGAAATAATTTTAGTTAGAATTTTACACAGGCAAACCGGGGAATCTCTAGACTACTACATAGCCCTCTGCCAGAAGGGACTGTGTAAGCAGTCCTTCGATCTACGTGAGGACTGTCCGTCGCGGGCCGGCCTTCTGCGAGACCAAGTTGTGAAACCTGACGCAGCTGCTGGGGGAGAATCATGCAATCGGACCCTAGCGGGCTCCCACCCGTGTCCTCCCTACGGTGTCGAAACGGTACAAACAGTTTGTGGGGGGGAAGTTAGTAAAGTTCACGTTTGCGGTTGAGCAGGAAGTTCGTTCCACTTCAGTTGACGTGCGCGGATCCAGCGGAAAGTGAAAGGGAGGTGCAACCAACCGACGGTGTATATGGAAAAGAAAATGAACAAGCAGCATAAATGCATAGCAATACACAAAAGAGTGCAAAGCGTAAAATATGCAAAGCTGTTTTGGGTTTTCAAAAGCTTTTGCTCTTTTTTGGTAGTTTCAAAACGTGTTTATCTTTTTCTTGTGAATTTTCGTAGACGTTTGTTAAAAGCAGCAAATTTCAGAGGCACGCTCTATGTAAAATAGTAAGTGCTTACAAAGTCCGAAAAACGAACTGGAGATTTGAGCTTCCTACCTCGTCGATTGATAGTAGGGCGAGTAGGAGTGCTGTCGGTTGTGATTGTCGGTTCTGCTGGAGCGGACTGACTCGTCTGAGGTTGCGGTGCCGGCTGTGATGGCACGGGCTGTGAAGGTGCTTGTTGCACCGGCGAGTCAGACTTGTCGAGGAATGCTGGCTTGAGTCGATCGACGTTGATCGTTTCAGCCTTACCATTGTAGTCAACGGTAAACGTCTTGTCGCTTCTGCGTACAACACGGTACGGACCAGAATAAGGAGGTTGAAGTGGTCGGCGTACGCTGTCAGTGCGAACGAACACGTGCGTGCAAGTAGTTAAGCTTTCGTCCACGTTGGTACGCAAGCTCTGTGCTCTGAGTTGCACAGGCTGAAACTGTCGCATGTGCTAAGATAGGCGAGCTGCGTAGTCGCCATAGTCAAAGGTTGTTGGTGCTTTTGGTGAGACGAGTTCACTAGGTAAGCGTTGTGTGCATCCAGAGACTAGCGACGATGGAGTGGCGTGCAAATCCGCTTTAATCGTGTTTCCTATGCCAAAGAGAACGAACGGAAGTGCTTCGTGCCAGGATGTGCTAGATTGGGCACAGAGTGATGCTTTGAGTTGCCGGTGGAACCTTTCTACCATCCCATTAGCTGCGGAATGGTATGCGGTGGTTAGGTTATGTTGGCAACCAAGGACATCGAGCAGTTTGCTGAAGGATCCGTCAAAGTGCGATCCTCTGTCAGTAATGACTACGCTTGGGCAAGCGAATTGAGATACCCAGCGTTCTAGGAAAGCCTGCGCAACTGTCTCAGATGACCAGTTGACTATCGGGATCGCCTCTGGCCAACCTGTGAATCGGTCAACATAAGTGAGAAGGCACACGTAGCCTTTCATGGAGGCAAAGGTCCGACCAGGTCGACATGGACGTGTACAAAACGAGAGTAAGGAGCGGGAAAGACTCCAAGTGGACTTTTGGTGTGACTGTATACCTTAGCACGCTGACACTCTAAGCATGCGCGTGCCCAAAAGCGGACATCGCGATTGACGTTGGGCCATACGATGCGTTCGGTTACGAGCTTCTGCGAAGCACGTATGCCGGGATGAGACAGGTTGTGTAAAGCGTTGAAAGTGTTGAAGGTTGCGTGTTCGGGTCACGTCGGGGTCATCAATTTAGAGGGTCGCCTGTACCGGGAGCCCAGAGAGCGATTCGAGAAGACAGATCGAGTTGCAGGGAAACTTTTATTGGTACAGTAAAAGATTCCCTGTTATCTAGCTATAAAGGAACGACACCGTGGACGCTCTAGCTAGGACAACGGAGCACGCACAGCACACATGGCAGTCGCGAGTCACAACCGAAACGAGCGCCAAGCAAAAATGGCGACGAGCAAGTCAAGCATTCGAACTGCGCAATCAGTTCAACAAACCAAACCGGTTGCCTAAGTGTACAATGAAATAATTTTAGTTAGAATTTTACACAGGCAAACCGGGGAATCTCTAGACTACTACATAGCCCTCTGCCAGAAGGGACTGTGTAAGCAGTCCTTCGATCTACGTGAGGACTGTCCGTCGCGGGCCGGCCTTCTGCGAGACCAAGTTGTGAAACCTGACGCAGCTGCTGGGGGAGAATCATGCAATCGGACCCTAGCGGGCTCCCACCCGTGTCCTCCCTACGGTGTCGAAACGGTACAAACAGTTTGTGGGGGGGAAGTTAGTAAAGTTCACGTTTGCGGTTGAGCAGGAAGTTCGTTCCACTTCAGTTGACGTGCGCGGATCCAGCGGAAAGTGAAAGGGAGGTGCAACCAACCGACGGTGTATATGGAAAAGAAAATGAACAAGCAGCATAAATGCATAGCAATACACAAAAGAGTGCAAAGCGTAAAATATGCAAAGCTGTTTTGGGTTTTCAAAAGCTTTTGCTCTTTTTTGGTAGTTTCAAAACGTGTTTATCTTTTTCTTGTGAATTTTCGTAGACGTTTGTTAAAAGCAGCAAATTTCAGAGGCACGCTCTATGTAAAATAGTAAGTGCTTACAAAGTCCTAAAAACGAACTGGAGATTTGAGCTTCCTACCTCGTCGATTGATAGTAGGGCGAGTAGGAGTGCTGTCGGTTGCGGTTGTCGGTTCTGCTGGAGCGGACTGACTCGTCTGAGGTTGCGGTGCCGGCTGTGATGGCACGGGCTGTGAAGGTGCTTGTTGCACCGGCGAGTCAGACTTGTCGAGGAATGCTGGCTTGAGTCGATCGACGTTGATCGTTTCAGCCTTACCATTGTAGTCAACGGTAAACGTCTTGTCGCTTCTGCGTACAACACGGTACGGACCAGAATAAGGAGGTTGAAGTGGTCGGCGTACGCTGTCAGTGCGAACGAACACGTGCGTGCAAGTAGTTAAGCTTTCGTCCACGTTGGTACGCAAGCTCTGTGCTCTGAGTTGCACAGGCTGAAACTGTCGCATGTGATGAGATAAGCGAGCTGCGTAGTCGCCAAAGTCAAATGTTACTGGTGCTTTTGGTGAGACGAGTTCACTAGGTAAGCGTTGTGTGTAGCCAAAGACTAGCGAAGAAGGAATGGCGTGCAAATCCGCTTTAATCGTGTTTCTTATGCCTAAGAGAACGAACGGAAGTGCTTCGTGCCAGGATGTGCTAGATTGGGCACAGAGTGATGCTTTGAGTTGCCGGTGGAACCTTTCTACCATCCCATTAGCTGCGGAATGGTATGCGGTGGTTAGGTTATGTTGGCAACCAAGGACATCGAGCAGTTTGCTGAAGGATCCGTCAAAGTGCGATCCTCTGTCAGTAATGACTACGCTTGGGCAAGCGAATTGAGATACCCAGCGTTCTAGGAAAGCCTGCGCAACTGTCTCAGATGACCAGTTGACTATCGGGATCGCCTCTGGCCAACCTGTGAATCGGTCAACATAAGTGAGAAGGCACACGTAGCCTTTCATGGAGGCAAAGGTCCGACCAGGTCGACATGGACGTGTACAAAACGAGAGTAAGGAGCGGGAAAGACTCCAAGTGGACTTTTGGTGTGACTGTATACCTTAGCACGCTGACACTCTAAGCATGCGCGTGCCCAAAAGCGGACATCGCGATTGACGTTGGGCCATACGATGCGTTCGGTTACGAGCTTCTGCGAAGCACGTATGCCGGGATGAGACAGGTTGTGTAAAGCGTTGAAAGTGTTGAAGGTTGCGTGTTCGGGTCACGTCGGGGTCATCAATTTAGAGGGTCGCCTGTACCGGGAGCCCAGAGAGCGATTCGAGAAGACAGATCGAGTTGCAGGGAAACTTTTATTGGTACAGTAAAAGATTCCCTGTTATCTAGCTATAAAAGAACGACACCCTGAACGCTCTAGCTAGGGAAACGGAGCACGCACAGCACACAAGGCAGTCGCGAGTTGCAACCGAAACGAGCGCCAAGCAAAAATGGCGTTGAGCAAGTCAAGCATTCGAACTGCGCAATCAGTTCAACAAACCAAACCGGTTGCCTAAGTGTACAATGAAATAATTTTAGTTAGAATTTTACACAGGCAAACCGGGGAATCTCCAGACTGCTACAAATTCCCCTCCGCGAACGTGTTTTATGTGAAGCAGATTGCTTGAGCGACGACGACTGTAGCCTAACGAGAAAAGTTCATAGGTTGTAGGTGAAAAGAATATGACAACCCACGAAGCACTGAGATCATTTGTGAACCTTGCCTGTGGACTTTTTAATCGGGTGGAACTCAAATGTAGTGTTTGTATCGTGCTGGTAAACAATGCTCGAGGATGCAGCCAGTTGGATTTATCTACCTGGGTATACAGTAGCTCCTCCTCTACGCAAATAAAAAATAAGGAACTTAAAAGCTTGCTCAGACAGGCAGTTGTAGGTGCACCGAACTTTGTGATTATCAGTGAGTTGAACCTCCTACATGTAGCTTGGGAACACGTTGCTGTCGCCGTAGATGAGGAAGGAGGAGGAGGAACTGGTGGAATTGCTGCTTGCGGATGTTTTGGTTCAGCATGGTAGCTTCCATACGCGAGAACCCATTTGCTGCTCTCTTTCGACTTTTGATGTCGTTAAAACCGGGTATGGTCACCTGTCAAAGAAACATGCAGTTGCTCGCATAAATTAAAGTGACCACTGCGTTCTTATCTTCTCACTGAATACTGCGATGGTTTCGGTGAAATCTCGAATGGTGTGCAACTTCGGCCGCAACAACCTCAGTCAGTTACAGGACAGAGCGCTACAGATCAACTTGTTTCCCGGACAATCGCGGATCACTTTGGATCAGCAATGGAGCGTAAATGGGGATGGGCTTGTTCAGTTTCTGGACTAGTTTGTTCTACTGCATTACAGAAGACAAATCAATAAACCCCTCTAGTAGTTTCGGATAATTGATCAAGTGATAAAGAGACGCAACAACCCCAAGCAGGTTTCAAGAGGTCCATAGGGTTTAAGCGTTAGTTACATTATAAACGATGCCGAAACGTGGTAGTCAAATTGCAATGACATGCAAAATAGTGATATGAACTAAGATTAGCTCGAAAGGCAGGAGCAAGACCAAAGATGTACTTCAGTTATGTTCAATCCAGTGTTTGCTTGAGGTAGGGTGTTGTTTTCATCATCAGCATTATCATTACACATTAGTTGAAGGTGAGAAACGCGCTTTAACTCTCCTGCTCCAAAACATAAAGTTAGGATTTATGACAAAGCAAGATACAAAAAATATAAAATGCGACAGACAACTTGGTAACATGTTATGCGTCTAGAGGTAGTTGAAGAGAAAGATAAGCTGGATGAGGAGGGACAAAGAAACTTATAACACAGACGCCATCGAGGTCGGCTGCTTGTCATGTAAACTGCTGTACCCAACCAAACGAATTCCTCATCTGTCGGACCCCAGTAAAGCAGTCGGGTGACACCAACCGAAGCAAAGATAGAACGTAAGGGTCTTCATTCCTATTGACCGAATCGTCGTTTGGCCTCCCCTCTTTTTCCATCCACATCCCCGGCGATCAGACCACGCACGATGAGGGAGTCGGAAGGCGAGCATGCGCAACACGTATCCTAGCCATCCAAACCTGGTAGGTGTTATAATTGTGCTGAGCGGAGCACTCGTTTAACTTAATGATTGATGACAGTAGTCATTCTACAGAGGATAGAGGAAAGCACAGCCATTGTTGTGCGTTTTTCAGCCTGTATATTTTAGAGGGTTGCCTATTTCGGGAGCCCAGAGAGCGATTCGAGAAGACGGATCGAGTTGCAGGGAAACTTTTATTGGTTCAGCAAAAGATTCCCTGTTAGCTAGCTATAAATGAACGACACCGTGGACGCTCTAGCTAGGGGAACGGATCAAGCACAGCACACAGAGCAGTCGCGCGTTGCAACCGAAGCGAGCGCCAAGCAAAAATGGCGATGAGCAAGTAAAGCATTCGAACTCAGCAATCAGTTCAACAAACCACACCGGTTGCCTAAGTGTACAATTATAGAATTTTGGTTAGAATTTTACACAAGCAAACCGGGGAATCTCCAGACTGCTACAATATCGTGTGAATACCGGTGTCCTATCTCTTCACATCCACATAGTAAATTTGAGAGTATTAGGTCAAATGAGCCTTTGATTGCATCAGGGTCCTTGATGTGTTAAATTTTTGGACCAATACAAACCGGCTGAACCTGGTCATATACATCCTGCCATTATCTGGCCGCTCACTAAAGAATCTAGCCAACTGTCATTTACCTGTTCAACGCGTCAGCTAGGGAAAGTAGATTGTAATAAGGGTAGAAGTAGGCATCTGTTGTAACAATACACAAAAAATCCTTAAATCAGTCACTGTAAACTATAGACCTATTACCATAATCAGTTCTCTACTTAAATAGATGAAACAGCTAAACGTAAACGGAATTTGTGGGCAATTAGGGGCAGAGCAGCGCAGCCTGGGAAAGAAATGTCACATTTATTCTGCTTCTGGATGAGATACCTTGCTATCTCGACGATGGGAAATCAATATATGTTTATAATTTGGACATTTAAAAGTGAAAATCAAGACCAAGGCAATCTGGTTGGTTGCCTCAAGAGTTGCTGTGCCCATAGCACAGCTTGATGCACCTCAATTAGCAACAGTTCACTGATTGCCAACATTATCGGATTCCGGTTACGTAATGGCACTTTGAACGCCATCTTCGGTACACCTTGTCACGAGGTACTTGGTGATAGATGATGACGGAATCCACTTCATTCTGGGGACGCTCCAGTTTGTTGCGTCAACATTTGTTCCATTCACTTTGTCAAGTGTTCACCCACTCTCTGAGCCAACCGACGGTTAGTCCTGCCTAGGTAGTCACTGCAACTGTAGGTGAACTGAGGAACCACATGAAAGGGTGAACAAGCCGAAGCGTAGCGCTGACGGTCTTCATGACCGTCATCGCTACGCTTCGGAGTAGTGTGTATGAGGTGCAACTGGGCACTCGTATACGTGCGCGTTAGGGCGGACTTGAGCTTGCGTCTAATGTCATTTGCCACATGGTCTCCCTTGAAGAGCAGAAACAGATAATTTTCGTAGAAAGTGAAAGCCACGATTAAACTTCGCACAATAATCTGCCTCGACAGGGAATCGAACCCTGGACACACGGATTACCGGTCCGCTGCTCTGTCACTGAGCTACCGAGGGCTGACGATCTGGTGCGCAATTTAATACACGAGTTCTGCTTGGTTCGCGACGTCCTGCCAACGAGCTCACAGTATCTGTCCTGGTGTTTCAAATTGGCTCACTCACTCGCCACTTCCCAATGAACGGAAGTAGCTGTCCTTTTGATTTTCAAAAAGCGATGGTAGATTACTTGTGGAGTTTGTGCGTAGTGTAATTTTCAGGCAACTTATTCTTCAGCTGAAGGAGATCAAATGTTTTACGTTTCTGAAAAGAAGACTCCCCGTTACCCTTGCGAAAACATTAGAGCGATTGTTGTCGTTGCGTTGGAGGCTGGCTGTAGAACGAACTACACTAAGTTTTCTTGATGGAACCATCAGATCATTCTGCTTTCCGTAACGGTTTTATGGGGTACTGTCGAAGCAGAAGTTATCTGTAAATAGCAATAATGTGATCAGGATAGCGTCGACACAACTCGAATACTGTGTGGAGCGTGAACGGTTCCGCGAAACACGGAGACGATTCGCTGGCACCCTCTATGTGTTATCGTTGATTTGCTGCTTGAAATTTGAGGCCTTCTCTATATAAGTTCTCCGTCGTACGCGAATGAAAACAATTCGTTGCCTACAGCGTTCGCTCACAATAGCTACACAGGCTTCCTTCCTTATTGATTTCCCGAAGCACGTATATAATCTATCATCTGCTCAGTTCCCTCGCGAGCAGTTGAAGTGCTTTCTCTTGTAATGAACTATCGGTTGACACTCAAGACGATGGACAGGCTCAGCACGTAGGCCCAGTTTGGATATCTGTATGACCAGCTAAGTGGTCTCTCGCCAGGCTCCATAGAAGATGCCGGCTGGTTTCGGGCAAACTTGGTGGATATCGCGAACCAATTCCTTAATACGTCAATAAGCCAGAGATGCTGCCTGAAGGCTGAACGCTATGCCGCGATCAGAGAGTTAAAAGAAATGGCACACCTTATCTTTCTGCAACCAGACAAAGGATCAGACATTGTAATAGTGAACAAGGATGACTACGTTCCAAAAATGGACTCTATTTTGGGGGATAGCGTTAAGTTTCTGATAGACGAGACACCGGGGAATCACATCTTGGTAGAGAAACAGGTGACCAGAAAACTTCAGGTCCTTTTGCTGCACGGATACATCACTGAGTCGCAATACAGACAGCTGAAACCGAAAGGGACGCAGATACCGAGAATGAGGGGCGCACCTAAGATACACAAGCCAAGTAACCGATTGCGTCCGACTATGTGCACGAACAACTCGCCTTATCACAACGTTGCTCAAAGCTGGCAAAACTCCTAGATCCCTTGCGTAAACACTTGGCTAGGCCCTACCTGAAAGATGCAGCTGAACTAGCGCAGACGCTAGAACAATTCTCACTGGTTTCGGAAGTATTGCACTCCATTGACGTGGACGCTGTTCACAAACATGTCGGTTTAAGAAAGAGTTGATGATTTGGGTCATTCCCTCCCGATTCAAAACCTGTAAGTGAGTCTCCCTGTGGAATATTTGCGAGATATGCTTCTGCTGTGAACAGAAAATGTACGCTTTGAGTCTGAGAGGACGGCATACAAGCAGATCGACGGAGTCGCAATGGGCAGTTCTGTGGGACCGGCATTGGCACAGAACTTTCTCGGCTTGCTCGAAAAGCAAATCGCTGTCAGTATTGGTGAAGCAAGGCTATACGAAAGTATGTGGATGCCATTCTGATGCCCACCAACAACGGACATTTTCCTTGCCTGTTAACCACTCTTAATTCAGTTCACTCCAACTTATCAGTCTCCCACGAGATGGAACAACATGACTCCTTGGCATCTTTGGATATCCTCATTAAGAGGCGGGACGGAGGTACATTTCAGTGCACCGTTTACCGCAACGCATTCTGGAGTGGGCAGTACCTACACTTTTCCAAGTTTGCCCCGGTTGCATACAAACGCCGCTTAGTGAAAGCGCTATTTTACAGGGCCAGACGCATTTTTAGTCCGGATACTTTGGAAGCCGAGGATAAGTTTCTGCACAGAACCTTGGTGTCAAATGGTTATACTGAAAAGTTCATCCAAGTGCACAACAGATGCACCAAAAAGAAACTGCCGTAGCTAACGGTAGAGAAAAAATCAGTTTATCTGTTTCTGCTCTTCAAGGGAGACCATGTGGCAAATGACATTAGACGCAAGCTCAAGTCCGCCCTAACGCGCACGTATACGAGTGCCCAGTTGCACCTCATACACACTACTCCGAAGCGTAGCGATGACGGTCATGAAGACCGTCAGCGCTACGCTTCGGCTTGTTCACCCTTTCATGTGGTTCCTCAGTTCACCTACAGTTGCAGTGACTACCTAGGCAGGACTAACCGTCGGTTGGCTCAGAGAGTGGGTGAACACTTGACAAAGTGAATGGAACAAATGTTGACGCAACAAACTGGAGCGTCCCCAGAATGAAGTGGATTCCGTCATCATCTATCACCAAGTACCTCGTGACAAGGTGTACCGAAGATGGCGTTCAAAGTGCCATTACGTAACCGGAATCCGATAATGTTGGCAATCAGTGAACTGTTGCTAATTGAGGTGCATCAAGCTGTGCTATGGGCACAGCAACTCTTGAGGCAACCAACCAGATTGCCTTGGTCTTGATTTTCAGTTTTGTTGGTTTGCTAATTTTTTCTCATATCTAGACTTTGACATAGCTCTAGGCATAGTGGACCGTCGTTTTTTGTAGAGATTGACACTGTTTGGGTCATATTTCAAATTATTGAACTGGTTAATAAACTTCTGTTTGCAGTAGATCTTTTTCGTTGGAGTCTATGACTACAGCTCAAGTACGGGTGCCGTTCATAGTAATGTTCCGTAACGTTCTGTTTTTGGCCAACTATTGTTACTTATGTCCACGAATGACTCGATTTCTCTTCCTAAAATGTTATGCTATACATTTTCGGATGATGAAAAATGCATGAAGAGGTGCAATCCTAAGGCTCTCTCTATAGATGCTTGCATTGTGACGAGTTGGTCGTCCTTGTGGGATTTTTCTCTTACGTTCAAAATTGCCAACTATTATACGCCAGTATCCATTAGGTTGCAGTAAAAACTAATGGCGGTAAATTGTTGTTGGGTTGCTTTACTAAATCACTTGAGGTGGGTGCAATGCTGCCGAATAAATAAAGGATCAGCAAAGTGTCAGCAGGCATCCAACAAAACACTGCAGGAGCTATACAGTCTCAGGCGAGCGTTGAGCAATACTGCAGGTGCGGTTTTCCTTCACTTGTATAACGAGGTAGTTCGACCTTACTATAAACACTGTGTCAAAGTCAAGGCACCGCTGCTCCGAAAGTATGTAGTCTGCGTAGAAAGGAACCACAAATTGTCGACTAGGATGATTGATGAACAGTGTGGAAAGTTATCTAATGAAGGCTTTAGGAGCATAGGGTTGTTTTTATGGGGCGATGCAGATTGATAGGCATCTTGCTAGCAATGTACAAGATTATAAAGGGACTCAGTACAAATCCCAAGTTGTTGTATAGATACGTCAACAAGCGCCGCAGTGTGCAGCGCGGGATCGAAGTTTTACTTGCAGTAGATGGTCTTGCACAAACCACACCAAAAGCCGCCAACATGCTTCTCCAACACTACGTCCATAGTTTCTGGAGTTAATCATCATTTCATCCGCTTTTTTACACAACTTCCATCGCCACTACCACGTATCGTTCACGGCAGCCATTGTGATGAAGACGCTAATGTCATTGCGCTTGCACAGCTCACCTGGCGTGGACGACATCAAGCCGAAGGCCTTGAAGACAGCGGCCATAAACCTTGCCGAACCATTGGCTCGGTTCTTTCAAGATTATCTCGATGAAATGCAGGTTCCGACAATGTGGAAACGGACTAGTGACTCCTATTTACAAAAGTGGTAATGGTTCAGAGCCCTCGAACTACCGTCCAATCACTCTCCCCCTAGTTTTATTCAAAGTAAGGGAGGGTATAATTACGGAGGCACTCTTGGGATATCTTAAGTGCAACAACTTCCTAGTGTCCAAGCAACATGGGTTCCGCCGAAATCGATCCTGCACTACAAACTTGCTGCTAGCCCGAGTAAGGTGAACAGAGTCAGCCGATGCCAGAGTAGGAGTCGACATTGTCTACCTGAACTTCTCGAAAGCGTTCGATCGTTTGGACCACCACATTCCACTTCACAAGCTTCTAAGCTATGGAATCGGTGAACCTATATTCGGTTGGATCGGCAACTTCTTTGTTCAAAGTCAGCTGAAAGTTAGAGTCAGCAACTCCAATTCAGACCCAATTGACGTCCAATGTGGCGTGCCTCAAGGATCGGTACTGGGACCACGTTTACTCCTCACATTAATTCATGATCTTGGCAGTGTACTGCAGTCGAACCTCTTAATATTTTAGGTGAAAACAAAATTTAGCATGATATCAGGACATCAGAGGATCACATAGCATTAAAGATCGAACTCGAGCGGGCTTATACCTGGTCATTTATAACTGGCTCTAGTTCAACGTGACCAAGTGCAAAGCCGTAAGCATATGCCATCAGCTTATCCCTGAATATCAACTTGGAGACCAGCAGTTACAACGTGCTTCCCAAGAAAACGACCTCAGGGCGATCGTGCTGGATGACCTTGTTTGCTCGAGCCAGGCTGAAAAGGCATCCAAAAGAGAGAGTCAATATCTTAAACTTTTGAGCCATCAATCTTTCCGCAAATGCTGAATGCCTACATGAGGCCTCACGTGGAATATTTGATTTAGGCCGCTCGGCCCTGGCGCACACGCAACGTTGATGCACGTAAAGCTCCATTACGTAGAGCAACCAAACTCTTCAGACGATTATTTCATCTCTCCTAACAACGATGACTTTAGTCCCTGAGATTGTACGGTAGTAAATATCAAAGTCAGTTAGGAGACCTAATCATGTATTACTTACTACTGACAACCTCAACTCACCCATGTCGCAATCTGTTGCAGCTGAGCCAAAATAACAACTTGAGAAGCCATCAGCTCAAACTGGACACGCACTACAGTCGACTTGATTGTCGACGAAATGTTTTCTTCCTCCGTGTGTTCTGTGCCTAGAATGCCCTTCCGACTCACGTTATCCTTGCATCTACATTAACGCTTCGCAAAAAAGCGCCTTGATGAAAGGCTTTCAAACGTGCATTACTTGACATAGTCCGTTCCACTTGGAGGACGAAACAACGCAAACCTAACCATGTGCTTAATGGCCCCCTCCGCAATGTGGCGGTGAGGATACATGCAGTCATGTCCATGTGATTAGCCTGGATGTAGCTAAACTGGACGAACCTATCATATCTGTCAACTGAAGAAACAAACAAGTGAACCTTGTCGTTTCCCTTTTTATTTCTCAAGCACGTACTGAACAATAACAGCGCTCTATACTATTTTGAGTGTGCATATCCAATTCTCACTTCCAACTCGTTCGGCGGTAGCGCACTTAACTTCGTGGACGCCTAAAATAACGATTAGCTAATTCGACGATCCTACAAATTTTAATTTTTACTCCAACCACCTTACGAGACTTGTCAAGCACATGCTTTTTACCCTTGCTAAATCATTGTTCATTGTTCAAGCCTTTCGATCAGTTACAGTCAGCTGCAACCGACTATTTGCGGGGCATAATCTAAAGCCCAAGCTTCATAGGAGAAAGCTAGAAATTATGGCTAAATTCTTTGCGTATTGTGTAGTTCATAGTTAGAACAAGCTCCTTTCTACTTTGGCTAGAGGTTACGCTGTAGGAGCCCTCAAAAGAAAACTTAGAGAAGTGCTGGCCCGATCTTTCTCCAGAATTATTCCAAGTTTATTTGCAACTGTTGCAGACCTCGTATTCCGTGATCTAAGAAAGTATAGTGGATGCTCTTGTTCTTGCTGCACTTCTATTTCATAGGCAAGGGCGGTAACTCTGTCGTTGAAGTGCAGGGGGCCCTGCTTTGCTGGCCTGTAGAAGAAACATAACGTTTGCTAGGTGGTAGCCTAGCTTATCCTTCAAACTTGAGCTGACTTGATATGACCAGATCAGAAGTTGAAAGAGATCAGGAGTCACCTCAGATATCACTTCTTCATCCCCATTATACGCGTTACTTATGCTACTAAAAATAATAATGTGTCAGCTATACGCCGTAATGGCGCTTGGCTACCGCGCAACCACCGCCAGTCTCACGCGGGCTGAGTATACGGTGACGACACCTACCCATACGCGGATTCGAACCACTGACGTTATGATTTCAAGCCAGGCGTGCAGACCACTCGGGCACCGGCTGACATCATGCACGTTACATAGAGATGAACAACTTCTCATTTTTGTATCTCAATATATAAAAAATGTGCAATAAAATCACTCCGGATGAGTCACCAGTAACGGATGAACATCGTTTTGGAGTAAACAGCCGGCTATCGTGCTCCAGCAATATTATATAATATTTATGAATTGAGGTCATAGTTTTAGGGGAGAGACAAAGCGACTCACAACACGAACGTAACTGAAGTCGGTTCCTAGCCATAGCAACAAGTATATCCAGCCAAGCGTTTTTATTGTCTTTTGAATCCTAACCAAGGCGCCAAGTGGCTCTAACCAGGGCCAACTTCAAGCCAAGGGCTTTAGATCCCCTTGACTATGTCATCGCTTGGTCACTAATCTTCTTATTCCATCCGCATCCCATGCGAGCAAACGACGCACGTCGCGGGAGTTGTTGGGTTGGCATGCACATCATCTGGCCCAGCTATTGGAGCCTGGTGCGTGATATAACGGTGCCGATCGGTGCAGTTTTTCTTCCTGTGCCAAAAACGAGGGGTTGAACAAGCTCATTGCTTAGGCGTGGTTGCCACAAAGTATGAACCAAACTGTGGAAGTGCCGGTTGTAGAACTTATCTGGTTTCCTTACAATTATCCAGCTAACAAGCCATATGTCACAACCGTAAAGCAGGGTTGAATGTAGGGCTGCATTATTCACGCTACCCTTCCCGGAAGGAGTGGTATCGACACGGCGCCATAGGTGGCGTAGGTTAGTAAAAGCGCATCGGGCAATTACTTTACGTTTTGTAACCTCGTTTTTAATGCCAATGGCGCTGATATAACTGTCGAGACAATGGAATCTTTGAAGGACTTTTAGATGAGCACCCAAAGGTCATCCCAGGAAGCAGTGTCTGTCAAATTGAAGGAATTACTGTGCGCTTTGAGGGAGCAATACATAGATCAAAAGGGCTGACACAGTGCTACGCTGTCTAGTGCTTCTTGGTGCATTTGAGAGCTGTTACAACTAGGGGCAATATCGTTAACACAATCCAAGTTAAAAAGTCGATCGCCTGGGAGCAGTTCTACACCTAAGGCATGTGAGGTGAACGTGATTTCCATGACTTCATAAACAGCGATGTTGAACGGAAAAGGTAACCGCGGACATCCTTATTTTATACTGCCGAAGATATTAAAGGGATGTGACAGCTTGCCGTAAGCCGACACTCTGCCCAAGCTACGCAGGTAAAGCGGTCGGATAAATTTTACATATTTCTCTGACACACTCATCCTGAGTAGACATTCCCAAAGGCACATCGGTCAAGCGAGTCGAAGGCACCTTTGGTGTCAACTAACGCAATAACACCTGACCTTCAATATATATGACGTTGCTCCAACAACTAACGCAAGTGAAGATGCAGTCGATTCAGCCACAACCTCGATGAAACCCAGCTTGCTTCACACGAATCTGGCCTTCACAAGTGCTACCCACCCTGTGAAGGATGACAGAGGCCAACGATTTGGAAGCGATGGAGAAAGGTTGATTTGTTTATGTTAACTGTATTCCAAAATTGAGCCTCCTTCAAAGATTAGGACAATAACGGTGCGGCTCCAGTCGATTAGGACAGTGTCCTGAGCGTATCATTTCACTAGTACATCGTGTAGATCGTCAACAAGAGCAGGGATCCCGAATTCGAAGAGTGCTGGATGAAAATCATCTGGTCCTGCGGTTTTATTCAACTTCAGCAGTCTGATCTCACCTTCGACTTCTAAGCACTAGAGCGGATACAAAGGGACAGCCCACGAAGCCGGGCTATTACATGTCGGGGATGAAGCTAACAGTTCCGACCGATTAAATTGCATTTCAGAGTGCCTAGCCCAACACTCCAAGCGTTTTGGCCCGTTGTTGATGGACTATCTGCTCTCCTCGCGTATAGTTTTACTAACACTAGGTCTCATGATGGCCGTTTCACGCACAAGACCCAACAGCTTTCGAAGATTAGTAAGGGCAGCTATCACTTCCATCTCTGACGCACGACAAGAACACCAGGATCCGCAGTCTCTTCAGGCTAGCACTAAAATTTTCCAGGAAGCTTTTGCAGACTTCATTGTGCTCGCTTCCAGCCAGAATGAGTCAACCAGATGCGATAAGGTTCAGAGACTGCCTAGAGGCCCAATATCCATGTTGGCTATTAGACTTACCTCATAAGGATTAGTTTGTTACTAGTTAGGTCTGGTGAACATGAGACCAGTGACCATTAATTGTATTCAGTAGGACCATACTCAAACCGCAGGTCAGCGTCCGCCGATACGTATTTAGAACGCCTGGTTTTGCGAGTTGTTCTATTCGTTCATGGCGTCGTCCTGCGGGTTCGACAAAACGCATCCGTACATCAGCGCATGCCAGTGCTCGGTTCTAGGGCCGTTGCTTTTTGCAATTTATCTCAACTACCTACTCCAGGGGCTTGAAGTGTCGTTGTTCTTGTTTGTTGATGACCTCAAGCTTTGGAATAATGTGGATATCTCTGGTGGCCCTGAGGCATTCCAGAGTGCCATGGATAGGCCGTGGGGTTAATCAACCTTATAGTTGACGCCTATAAATCAGGCGAAAAGTTTTGTCCTCCTCATTGGAGTTGCCAGTCATCCCACGCGCTATGTAGTTGGTGGAAGTGAACTCGCTTTGTCCCTCAGCAGGTTGATCTAGGTATCACCCACACCTCATTGCTTTACTCTAAGAACAATTGGAGGAATGCTGCTTGTAGAGGGTTCCGTATGATGTATTTTATTTGCCGCTCCTTCAGTGTCCTAACGGCCAATATTTTTGTGAAGCCGTTCTCAGCTTTTGTGCGACCCCACTTAGAGTACTGTATCCAGGCTTGTCCACCTTGTCTTGTAAGGGACAAAATGGAACTGAAGAGGGTTTTGCGAGTGGGTACAAGGTTAGTGCAAGGATTACGGGGCAAAGGTACCCCGAACGTTTGCTCAGCTGGGGTATTTACTCAGAGCACTACCTCAGAATTAAAGGAGAATTGATCCTCACTTACCGTATCTTAACGGGTAACATCGGGCCAGACTTGTCCTGGCTTTTAAGTTCCGCTAAGCTGCCTAGCCTCCGAGGTCACCCTTTTAAACTGCATAAACTGCGTCCTGACCGGGTAAGGAAGGAAACTCGCTTGTCGCTCCGAGTTATTGAACGTTTGATCTCGCTTCCGGAGCACGTCGTTAGGGAGTCTACGGTAGAGGGTGTTGAGTGTCAGTTAAATGCTCTTGGGTGGCAGTACCAAACCTTCCCCTAACCGAATTGTATCTTCAACTTTCCCTTTGTTTTTTTAATTTCGTCTCACACCATGATATTATGATTATTTAGCTGACATTCCTCCTCTTGTTTTCTTAGCTTACCCTTCAATCTTCTGCTTCACATAAACCGGCCGGGCAGAAACTACTGGGCAGGAAAATGTGGGCAGTAATTGTTTGGACAGGATGTGATGCGGTCTTTGTTTTAGGCTGTTCTACATCTCAAACCGACCTATCAATTCCCGATCCAAAGGTACGCAAAAGAAGTAACTTTCAAAGGATTATCTTATCGTTCCGGTCCCAACGGAACTTGAACTTGAAGTGCGTGGTCGGTGTCCACACATGTAATCTAAATCTAGCAACAGTTTTGGACGCAGTCACTTCAACGGTAACTGCCCGCAGTATGATCGATCTGCGTCTAAGGATAGTTTTAGGCGGATCTCGTGACCTATTGGATGAACCTCCTTATAGCCCAAGACACCGTTCTATGCAGAGGCTGCTTGCATCGCATTATGGGCTGTTCGAAGCTTTTACGACGCGCTTACACTGAGGCACTTCGTTCAAGGTGCAAGGAGCACAGAATCGCTAATGTGTTAGGTACCGACTAGTTTAGAAGCGCTAGTTGAGATAACAAAGGTACTTTTGCAGTTACCGGGCGCTTTCCCAGAGCATTGTTCAGTCATGAAGGTTATTAAGCATCTCCTGTACTCTGTTAGTAAAATCGAGGTTGTTAAACTGGAACTACGGATTTCGCATATACGAAAAGTTAAACAAACATAGTGAAACGCATTCGGAATTTCATTGATAAATGGTATATTCTTTCTAATACCGTGTAAACGCATTTCAAAAGCCACATTAAATACCTAGATGACCTGCAACTGGGAAACATCTACTGCTGGTTTAACGTTTCTAGATGGTTATTGTTGGGGTTGGAGTATTTAAATGGGCTGAGCCAAGGCTGAGACGCAGTTTAGGTTAATGTAGCCGTCAGGCAAGTGCAACTATTTGTGGTGTAAAGAATCTGGAATATAATTTGCTAAAATTAGCACAGATGTACTGTGAGCGAAAAGAATACGCTGGTGGTCAAAAGCAATTGCAACTTTGGGGAAGGCTGTGGTGTGCAATAGTCGGGGAAAGGCCAGGTATATCTGCGAGCTGAAGGACAACAAGCACAACAACGCGATTAATCACGCAATCCACAGATAAATACGGTGGGCGGGAGCCCCGGACGGAAGAACACAGTGGGCGATGAACAGCGTGTATTTGCAGAACGGAAGTGGAGTCTGGGACCGTAGAAGACTTCAAAAGGGGTTTAAACACTTGTTGGTCCATCCTTTTTCCAGAGATATTGTAGATGTACTGGAATATGTAGTGTATTTTGATGCTGGCATATGAAAGTGCAGAGATTGCTCTTGTTCTTGCTTCATTCCATTGCAAAAGCAAGAAGAGACAATCCAACGTCGAAGTGCCGGCGGCCGCTTCACTTACCGGCACAAGAACTGGACGCTGGTTAGGCGGAAGCCACTACCATCCATTTGACCAGACCTGACCTGACCTAACACAATAAAACAGGCACAATATAGAATGTACAATCGAAGAAATAAAGGGATAAACAGTTTATGGTTCACGACTGTCCGTTCGTAGCTGGCTTGCCGAACAACCTCCTCGTGGTGTCAGCTGGGTGGTTCGGGATTTTCCCGTTCCAGCAAATGGTTCGGCGGCAGTGTTCCAGGACGTGGTGGGTTTTTGCCTGGCAAGTGTTCTCCCTATAAAAAGCCACATATGTCCGTTTAACAACACTGTGACGTGGCGGATGTGACTCGCCACTAAATAAAGTCACTGCCCCTTGCTTCATTCTGGCGAAGCATTGTATTCCAGCAACCTTATGCTGTACTTCTGGGGAGCATTGGGCCCCTGTTTGACAAAGGAACAAACAAAAGGCGTATGAACTGATCAATCAGTCACCGGCTCCCAATGGGCGCGATTCCCTGAATTCGCTCCGCTGCCTTGCGGACAGGCTATTCAGCCAAATGCTCGGGGTGGTGTCCCCTAAGCCAACACCCTACTTCGGCCTGGGCAACCGGGTAGTGTTTCGCCCTCTGACGAAACCGTGGACATTGTTGTGTTGTGTTTTCTTTTACTATTTCTGTACCTTGTTTTGTGTTCCATGGTTTCCGATGGTGCAATGCCTATTCATAGACTGTTGCAAAAATATAAATATATATATATATATATACTGTCCGTTCGTGGTTTTGCTAGAGATAGAGGTTTCACATGATGCATTTGAAAAATAAGAGAAAAAGTGAGAATGAATAGACTGCGGTTAGAGTGAGTGCGAGTGGCTAATTTTTGACATGAAAAAGCAGCCTGGAGGGACTTTGTGTTCCGGTACACCAGGCTAAATGGTGATGCTTTCACAACTGGATTTGAAAGAGATGTGTATAGGTAGCTTTGTGCTTAAGTATGTACAAAAATGGTAGTTGGTAAGATATATTAGTTGTAAATTTCGCTTATATTCATCGCAATTTTAAAAGTTACAAAAAATACAATAATCTGACAAGAGATATGTATACCCCTTATCCAAGCAAGTAACTTACTGCAAGTATAAACTTTACATACATAAAACAATTGTGTTACCGCGTAGTTGCACCATAAAACAGCCGTTTACACTACACTTTTATTTAGCAGTTGCCTGCTTTCCATTATGCTGTGAACTTCAACTACGCCTGTAGTCATCACGTTAAATTACCATAACCGTTTTCACGAAGTAAAACCATATAGCATTATTTTCTATTACCCGCACCTTAATAGCACAAAAATTAAGAATATACTCTGCAGTCACTCAAACAAACTTGGATGTTACCGAGGACAACGGTAGTGAAACCCTTTCCCGCCATGACAATAATTAGCCCTTCCCTTGCTACAAGGCTACCTTAACTAAAAACTTACAAGGACGACTCAAGGCTGTTGCTATGCTTTTGCGCACTAAAAGCGCATTGTTCAAGAAGTATAATGTTACCGAGCAAGATTTTTTGAGAATAGTAGAACTTTAAATTAACCGGCGTGATTAAATTTAATCGTTGCTATTGGTCCCATTTAGCGATAACGAGGAAACCACCAGTTGTAACAGGTGTCAAGTAAAAGAAGCATATTTCGCAGGTTGTAAACTGCGTCTCTGTATCCTTCAGAAAACGTAGGTTGTATGCGCCATCAAGACCAGCTACATTTTCGAGCATTAGTCTTGTTGAACTACTACGCTTTTCCCGTCGTATGGTGCAGGTCAGTTATCAACACAGTAAACATGTGAAGGAGGAGGCGAAGACGGTTTAGCTGGTTCCCGTATGCTATCGTATGCGTATTTTATCCTGACACACAAGCACGGTGATCGTAGGTTGACAAGGAGTCGCTTGACGTGTACACCTATCGATAGGCGCTATGTAGCCTCGTCACTTGCAAGCCAAGCAATAACCATGAAATCGGTAACCTATGTGTTAGCAGTTCTCGGTTGCTGGAACACGGGCCGATGATACAAGGGCAAAGCTACTCTCATTCAGGTTGGAGGGTTTTTTGGACGCCTGAGGCGATTGCTACTTTCAACGTAGGCATTATTTTCAGTTATGAAATCTAGTAACTCCAGCTGTACATCCGAAAGAGGATGTGTCCAACTTCCTCACCGTTCTCACTTTAAACGTCTATGTTTCTGGCGTAAGGATTAAGTAAGGATGCTGGGTAATGTTATTGGTTTGTTTACAATACTTCCAAGTACACATATTATAACGTTTGTGCGGCATTAGAAGGAAAGTCGCAACTCTCCTCTACATAGCACGCATATATTTGGTAAAACAAAATCGTTCTTTTTGGGAACCAGCAACCAGAGTTGTACTGTTTTGCGACTTGCGAATGCATCGGACGCTTACCAAACTAAGGGTAGCACCAGATTATTGTTAGTTACCTACCCACATTCTTCGCTTTTGTGGCTTGTCCGCCCTGGCCGTGGTTACGAATTGTGAGCTACCGCCACAATTTTAATGGGCCATAGATAGGTTAAATAACGTCAAGTCAAAGATGCGTTACATAATTACATGACTGGTGCATTTTCAGTGGCGAACCATATGCGAGCAGCATAATACAAATAGATAAACTGAAGCAGAACGGCAACGAAAATTGGTTATATAAATTACTAACTTTATTGGCATTATTTACGCTTCCGTCCTTGGACAATAATGACTAATTCAAGTGCATTTCTGGTATAATATGTAAAAATCGAATTAAAATCTACCATTATTGACTCGCATTCTCGACATGCTCGAGTCATTATATTATGAGAAATGATTATGAGCATATAAGCAAATTAAATTTCAACGAGTAGTCCTTGAAAGTTCCGCTACACGCTTTCCCAAGCATGAAAAGAATATAACTAAATAGTTTAATCCGCTGTGTCACGAGATACACCAGTAAGGGCATGCTCTTGGGGTAGACTGAGCCACAGAAACACAAAATCACAGGTGTTGGCAAAATACACGGTTCGAAACTTTTATATGATTTTGCTGGGAATGTTGCCGGAATGGTGGCCCCGTTCGATGGTATCAGGGAGATATGTGGCGCCAAATCTTGATAATATATCTGAGTGTTTCTCTAGCGGGAATTGTATATAGGGTGGGTTCGAATGGTTCCAGAGATTAAGATGCATTTTTCAGTTGGCTTTGAAACCAGCTGGAAAATTTGATAAGCACAGGCGGACGAAAGTTGAAGTATGGCTCATATACCGCTGTGCTCTGGAATTTCAAAATTTGGGTCCTTGCCAGTGTTAAACAGTGAGCAGTTACTCTATTTTCGTGGAGAGTCACAGCTGCAACTTCTGCGCGTCGTTAAACAGACGTTCGTAGGTTTTTATGAGGAGCACACACGTCAGACAGAAACTCACCACTTTCTAGCGCACTGCTATGGACCACAAGTTGTATAGCATAGAGGCACTGTAACCGCTAGTTTACTGCTGATTTTCCACACTGCTGATGGAACCTACAGAGCAGACCTGTTTTGTTAGCTGAGCGAAAAGTTTAGTCAAGATTCACCATTAACCGTTACCACCGGCGTTACTGGACAGAGCTTGGGCTATGAAGCTTTGGATGCGGATTCCCGCAGTTGAGCAATCTTCACAGCGTAATTATTGTAAGATAAAACATATCCGGCTTCATTGTCTGAGCAGGTAACCCACGGGTCTACTAGGCGTCCTAGGCCAGTCCGTGAGGGACAACCACTGTATCTAAGCAATACGCATGCATTGAGTTAAAATTTTCTCAGGGGTTGTTACAAAATTAAAAAGGAGTTGGAGCTACTCTTAGTACGGCAGAGAACACCGACCTAAGAGCTTGCAGTGGTTTCCAGAATACATATATGAATGAGAGCAGTAGTACAGATTCTAGCCGATATTTATCCGTAAGGTACAATGTTTTCAGCAGACTACCCTACCGAGTTGCATAAGTTATCCATGGCATAATAGCGCCAAATAGAGGAGTAAGTTGGTGTTACAGGAGAAATTGTCCACTGTCGAGGAGGACGAGAAAAACGACATGGTATCGCAAGTAAGTAGACATGTTGTGGGTAGAAAAACCGCTATTTCAGGTGGTGTACCTGTGGACAGAATGAGTTAAACCCAGTTGTTCAAGCCAGTACAGTCTACGGATAAAAATCTTTCTATACGCTACAGTTTATAAGTATAGCAGAAGACAACAGTACAGGCTATAATAGATAACAATACAAAGGCATAGGATTGATGTCGAATACAAATGTCGAGGCGGGTGATAAATCTTTGGGTTAATGGCGCCAAGCATATGAAGGTGGTTATACCCGGGAAACTGATCTACTGGCGAAGTGGACGGAGCATGACGCCTCTGGATCACGACTAAAAAAACGTTTGTATGAAGACGTAGAATTCTGGTGGTAAAGTTAAGAAGGTGACAATGCTTGGAACTCAACTGCGCAACCCATTTGAAGATGTATATCAAGAAGGACAGTGTGTATCCGATGGTGGTCCGGGACGTCTACATATGTCGTTAAAACTACGCGGGTCAACTTCAGGAAATTTACCCAGGTAGAACGAGCTAGGTACTTTTATTCAATCATTCTCCGCAGGTCCCACTGATTGGCAGTAAAGTAAAGGTCAGCACTAGAATGGAATTCCAAGGTATAGGAGGGTGGTAGAAGAGATGGGGCTTCACCGAACCCTTAACCTCAGTTTGTGTGTATTTATTAACTAACTCGTCAGCTGAATGTCTGTGCCATCCAATATCGAAGTTGTGACAAGCATACCCGTTTACAGATGCCAAGTACAGGATATGTGCAACGGTGCTGCACGTGAGGGATGGCGCAGTACGCAGGTGGGGTGATGCTAAGACGACAGCCTCAGCGTTGGAGCGGTAAGTTAGGAGACCAAATGCCACAGCTGTGGCGCTGAGAGTATAACAGGGCAACCAAGGCCTTGGACCGAAGATGGCGTATTAAAATAGGACAGCTGCGCCAAGGTAGACTAAGTGAACCTCTCAAAGAGCGCTCTACGTTATCACGAATAAGTCAAATGGACAGAGGACCTTGCTAATAAGAGCGGGCTAAAATACGGGGAAGATCCTATCATGAGCAGGAGGTTTAAGGACTTGGAATGCGGAGCAGTCAGTTAAGAGGAGGAGCGGTAAGGTTTAGAAATAAATGCCATAGCTGCAGCGGATAAGATACCATACCATTTTGTGTGCTCTCCCAACAGATAATCGCAAAGTCCTTGCCACGACATCCACTGTCAACCTTCTCTCGGACTGAGTGTGGTCATCGAATAATTCGATCACCGCAGGAGACCTCACTTCTACAGGCCTCCCAGACCTGTCTTCATCCTCAATACTGCTACGTCCTTCTTTAAACAATTGTGTCCAATTGTAGACATTTTTCGGCTGAAGCGCGCGGCTTTATACACATTTCACATTCTCCTATGAATTTCAACTATTTGCACTCTTCTGCAACCAAAAATTTGACAAATGACGGATGCACAATCCATTAACATGCTTCTTGGTCGGCCATTTTTGTTAATCGCTAAAACTTTCAAAGTATTTTTTCAAGCTGCAAACGAACTTACATTCATGCGAAGGAGAAGTAAAACAACAACAATAGAAAAGTAAGCTTCTATCTGTATTAGAAGTCCTTATACAGAATAATTCACCTTATTTATTGAAGGACCCTCCTAGAGGCGCCAGCGTTGCTGTGGACTTACAGTTGTGGAGTAAACGTGGGCAGCGGAGCCAACATAGATTAGGAGAAACAACAGAATTCGGGCCCTGTGGTGTCACAGATAAGTCACGTGGGTTTAGAACAGCGTGATGGCAAGAAGCGGATTAATTACGGAGCAGAGCCATCTATTGGTTGAGAGGGTAAGAGGCTGAAATGTTGAGCAGGCAGTTAAAAGAAAGGGCATTACGCTTTAGGAACAATTGCCGTAGCTGAATGGAACCTTCGGTAAAAGTGCCAGCAATGTCGTGCATATACAGTTGTGGAGTAAAATGGGTCAGCGGCGCCAAACTATAGTAAATGAACCAACCGGAGATGGAGTTCTACGGTGTCACAGTTACTTCAAGTAAACAGAAAGAGCCGGGCGTAATAGGCAGATTAAATGGGGTGCAGTATGCAGGGGCAGTTGAGGGCTGAGAAAATATGGACTGCTGAGCAGTCAGGAACGTTGAAGTGCGGTAAGTAATAGGACCAAATGCCGCGGCTGAAGCGAGTATAGGGTATATGTTCCGGCGATGCTATGGACCTACAATGCTGGTGTAAAATAAGTCCGCGAAGCCAATACGTAAAATGAACCATCCGAATGTGTAGGTTCTACGGTGTTACCGGTTATTCAAAAGTACAGTGGGTGCAGTGTGGGCAGGCACTGGATTAAGTTTGGAATAGAACCGGTCTTGGTGGAGATAGTTATGAACATGGACTGCCATGTAGGTAGACAAGACGTGGAGCGGTAACTTATACAAATTGGTGCCGTATTTAAAGCAAAGCTAAGATTACAGAGCCAACGGATCTGCAAGTATACAATTGTGGAAAAACTGGCGCAGCAGTGCCACAATAGATAAGCTGAACCACTGGATTGTGTGCTCTACTGTGCCACAGGTAAGTCAAATTGACAAAAAAATAGAACGGGAAAAAGCTGGATTAATAAAGTAGTAAACTTTGCTCTTAGTTGAGAGCAGAAGGTACAGGAGCTGCTGAGCATTCAGTTAAGAGGTGGAGCAAAGTAAATATGACATGCCCTAGCTGTATCAAAGAGAGTGTAGCAAAACCAGCGCTGCAGCAAACCTACAGTTATGGAGAAATATTGGGCAGCCGGACCACAATAGATTAAGTGAACCAACCGAATTCGGGCTGTGCGGTGTCACAGGTAAGCCACGTGGATTTAGAGAAGCGTGTGGGCAGGAAGCTGGTTAATTACGGAGCAGAGCCACTTAGTGGTTGAGAGATTAAGAAGCTAGAATTCTGTGCAGTCATTTAAGAGGAGGAGCGGTATCCTTTCGGATAAATTATCGGTAGCTGAAGCGAATATATGATAGAAGACCCAGCGACGCTATTAACCTGCAGTTGTAAAATGAAGTGACTAAAAATGTCTACTTTAATTATTGAAACTTTCGAGGCATACAAAATCGAGGATGCTCAATATTGGATACGAAATTGCGTTTCGCCTAGTTCAGGATAGATGACGTGCCCTTAGGTGAAAATGTAAAGTCAGCTGGTAAATAAATAAATAAACAAACGTTTATTCTCGACAATGTGAGGCGCACCTTTACATGCATGATTGTGTTTAGCCAAAATAGTGTGATCAAAAATGTACAAAAAGTACATGTTTGGCAAAACAGTGAATGTAAGTGTATGGGTGTATTTACGTATGTAATTGTCTTTGAATGTAGCCTGTATTTTTGAATGTGCCGCAGAAATTTGACTGTTTGTTATCGGCAGGAATGTGAGAATAAGCGATTGAGGTCGGTGGGTCGGATACCATTTTCCGGAGGTCCACGGCAAAGTGACTTTAGTTTGTGACGAGTCACATCCGCCACGTCGCAGTGTCATTAAGCCAACATTTGTGGCTTTTTAGGGACAAAGCTTGCCAGGCGAAAACTCACCATGTCCTGGAACACTGCCGCCGAACTATTTGCTGGAACGGGTTAAATCCGAACCACCCAGCTGGCGCCACGAGGAGGTTGTTCGGCTAGCCAAACTGCGTTAACATGCGTGAGCGTATGCATTTGTATTAGTGGTGTGTGAAGTAAAAGGACTTGTCGGTGGGCTGCCAAGTGCAGTGACTTTATTCATTAGCGCATCATATCCGCCACGGCGCCGTGTTGTTAAGCAGCCATTTGTGGTTTTTATAAAGAGTGCGCCTGCAAGGCGAAGAAGCACTACTTCCTAGAACCACGCCAGCAATCGTACGTTGAGCCAACTGTCACTGGGAAGGCCGTAGGCGGACTGATTTATCCCGCCACTACTCAAAGTCAACTTGCATCCCATTTCTTTTACTGGTTGAGGGAGTGGCTTAGTCAGGATCCACCGTGGATGGTTAAGCACAGCGCGACTGCCGAGACAGTTTCACGTGCACGGGAATGGAGCCGGAGCGTATTGCAGGTTGGGAAGGATTTAGAGGTATCGTTGTGCTTTGTATAATTGCGTGCCCTTGACTCGGGGGTTGACCCACGGGCTAAATTGGTTGCAGGCGGGTCCTCCGTAGAGAATTTTCGCTGTTGATCCTGTCATCCTTTACACGACTGGGGAGAGAAAACGAAAGGCCGAGATAGCTGCCAGGAACGCTGCTTAACATGAACTAAATGTATTATTAAAGATGCTACAATGAGTAAATGTTGGCTATATTGATGGTATTTCTAAAGAATGTGGTTTCGTAGCACAAATATTTCTTTAGGGCATCTCTAAGACGTCAAGTAGAATATCAGTCGCAGACCAGAAAGTGGCTATCTAATCTCGATTGGTTGCAGTCTCAACTCAAATGACACAGTGACGAGTTGGTGAGATTTGTATATACGCCAGGGGATGAGGGGTATCGAAGGCCCTATACTAACTATTATGTACATCTGCATATGAGCACTGGAACCTAAGCCTAATAGAAGCCGGCTAGGAAGAACTGGCTATGAATATGAGACTAGTTTAGGAAGGTAGGACGAAGGAGCGAGGTCGCAAGGGGACCGAGTTTCAGTGATCAGAAATGGCATTTGGGTTAAGCATTCTATATTAATGATTAATTATTTTTCTCGAATTCATCGGGGCACGCCAACTCATGCATAACCAAAATTACAAGCAAGTATCTTGCATAAAATGTTTGTTAAAATGCATGTACTTAGTTGTAGCCCACCGTTGTACAACTTACAGAAATGGAAAAAGTACTCACGAAGAGTTAAAACGTCAGTTTGATGACGATGAACCAGATACATATATGCGTAAAGTAAACAGGAAGCGCAGTAGGCTGCATGAGCTAAGTCTACCTGATGAACACAGGAGACATTTCAGATCATTTAACACATTTTGGCCTGGAAGGTTCACACATTTCTTATTTAAACGTCGCAAGTTTTATCCCTTGGAGCCAATTTTATGTATTCATGAGGCTAGGTATCCAATGTCAGTGAGCAAAGGAAGTCTATCACTAATATTAAAGGAATGAGTGTGGGAAAATTTAGTAAAATCTAGCAAATGCTTTGCGGCGTGCAATTCATTTGGGTCTGCGTTGGTGTGGCATTAACCACTCTAATTCTGGAAATTGAGCTTGCTCGGACATGAGACATTGTTAAGTCTCAGGTGTTGATGCACAGTTTTGTGCAGCTCTTTGATTAATTTTAAGCTATTTCTTTTCAATTTTAGGTTCCCAAGCAAGTGCCAGCGGTGTTCTTCCAGGTGGTTATGTTAACTAGTACTATATTTCCGCACCGGCTATTTCCTTTGTGTTTTTTCTGGCTAGAGCTGTTGTAATACCCAAAGCAAAGCTTGACAACGTAAATTAGGTAAATCGGTAATATAATCCTATATTGGCAAAGCAGATAGCTCAATCAGGGCCCGGCATAGCGGTTGAGGCTGGGCGAGCAGGGTGGATAAGTGTGCAGGTTGGCTACCTTTCTAGAGTGTCTGGGATCTCTCTTTCTATGATTTCGCATACTTGCCGGAGTGTGAGGAAGGCGTGTCCAGCTATCAGCTCTGGACAGCAGTCGTTATGTTAGGTGCAGTTGGTCGGTTTTGTTATAAGTCTATGGTTCAGGTGGGTCCTCGTTTGTTATTCCGTCTCATCCCAGCTGCAGGCAGTTCCTCAGTCCAATCCCGGATCTCAATGAAGTTCCCGACATCAGAGAAATGGGAAAGAAAGGAACTGGTTGCGAGACCGCAAAGAACAATCATGGAACCGAGCAGTGTGAAATGCCTACCTTAAGGCGTTTATACTGGTAACAGAAAGATGTACAAGGTACAAAAAATATTAAGCTGAAATTGATACTTGACCATGCTATAAAGAGCGTGGCCCAATGGGTAGCCGGCTATTATGTGCAGGATGATTTAGAGCATGGTTCCGGTAATCAGTCAACGAGAAGTGGGACAACTGTTGGGGAAGAAAAAGACGGTTTAGATGCGTTTGCAAGCAAATGGCGAATAAACCTTGGGAACTCAATCTACGCAACGGAAATTGTAAAACAGGATGACGCATCGGCGTTTCAGTAGCTTAGGTGATCCATTTGAAAGTAGAATGCTACGGCATCAAAAGCAAGCCAGCTGGACGCATGGAACAGTGTGGGTAAGAATGGTATTAACTACGTAGCACCAGCCGCTCTTCATTGAGAGATTAAGTGAGTATGGACTGCCAGGCCGTCAAGTAAGTGAAGGATACTTAAAGTGAAAGAAGATAGGCCGTAGCGGAAGAGAAGCTTGAGTTATAGAACAAGCAATAGTAAGAACAAACAATTTTAAGATAGGGTGGCGCATCGGGGCTTCAGTAGATTAGGTGAACCACCTGAAGGTAGGATTCTACGGTGTCAAATGGAAGCCAGATAGAGTAGGCAGCAATGAGGCCAAGAGCCCGATTAGCTACACGACAGAGGCCGCTCTTTACTGAGAGATTAAGAAAACATAGACTGCCGAGCAGCCAGTTAGTTGTTAGAGAATTAACGTGAAGGGGGACAGGCAGCAGCTAAAGCAAGGATTAGGTAGCAGCGCAAGCAATGCTATGAACCAACCACTGAAAATTGGGGTGGCGCATCGGTGTTGCCGTAGATAAAGTGAAACACGCATAGGTTGGGTTCTACAGTATCAAATGGAAGCTAGATGGACGCGGAAGTTAAGGGCCGGATTGATAACACAGTAGGAATCTCTCTTTATTGAGAGTCTAAGAAGACAAGGATGAACGAGCAGTCAGTTAAATGGAGGGGAATAGTGAAGGAAGACAGGTCGTAGCGGAAGAGAGGCTTAAGTTGTAGAACAAGCAATATTATAAAACGACAATTGGGTATATGCAGCATTTCGGCGTATCAGCAAATTAAGTGAATTACCCGAAGGTGAAGTGCTACGGTGTCAACTATAAGCCAGATGGACGCATGAAACAGTGGGTGTAACAGCTGGATTAAGTACAAAGGAGAGGTCACTCTATCTTAAGAGAGCAAGGAAAAATGATCCGCCGAGCAGACAGTTAAGTGGAAGTGGGTTATGAAGATGGAAGACAGCCAGTATCAGAAGCAGGGCCTGTTTTGCAGGACAAGCAATACTTTGAAGCAACCGTTGTGGAATAGGATGGCGCACCTGCGCTTAAGTAGCTTAGGTGAACCACTCGAATGTGGGTGTTATGGGGTCAAGATGAAGCCAAATGGAAGAAAAGGAAGTGATGGTTAGGAAAATGACATTAAATAAATAAATAAATATTTTATTCTCGACTATGCGAGGCACGCCCATGGAGGCATGAGGTATGCACAACTGTACAAACATTTTATGGCAACAGCAACAGTGATAGTAGATAATTGTTCATATGTCCATGATTAGATGTGTAAATGTTGAAAAGGCGAAACAGTAATTTGGCTGTCGTGAGATACGGGACCTCAGCTAATAATAGATTGAGGATCCTGAATGATCCATTGGAAGGTAATGGAAGAGCACGCTCAAGAGATATATGTCAATAGTGAGTCTGCGCACAAGTAAGGTAAAGGTCAACGTATGGTAGGAAGTAAAAACACGACGGTATATGTAGATGTAGATGTTCCAGTGTAACGAGCCTATCTAGAAGTGTGACGCTAGTTGACCTGCCAGTGTGCAGTTATGGGATGTGACTTTATTCGGTGGCGAGTAACATACGCCACGTTGTAGTGTTGTTAAACGGACATTTGTGGCTTTTTATAGGGAGAACTCTTGCCAGGCGAAAACCTACCACGTCCTGGAACACCGCCGCCAATCCATTGAATTGCAAATTGTAACTGGCTGTTTTTTGTTGATTGTTTGCTCGCTCGCTTATTGGCAGTCTGGTTGCATAGGTCCCATTTGGGTCCAAGCACTGGCTCAGTTAGAAAGTGTTCGTGCCCAGCAGCAGCCTTATGTAAGTAGCTGGTATCCATAGAATTGGTAGGCGTCACAGTGAAGAGATAGGCTCTGAGTCAGCAGAGAATAATATGGCTTTTATGTGAATGAAAGCCACACGCCACAGAAAATTTTCAAACGGACAGCAATGGAAGACCGACACATCTTATGGACGCGTGTTCCTAGTCATATAGGTTGGGTATCTGGAAAGATAGTAAGCTGGGAATAAAAAACATACGTCAGGAGAAGCTAGGCGTTGATGAAACGTAATGAGAAATATTCGCAAGGTTTAAAGAGTCCCATCAATAAAAGCAGCCGGCAGTGTTGTCGCTTCTAACTAAAACATAAGTGAAAAGCGCTGGAAGGTGGAAAGTAAGGAAAACATTTGAAAGATGGACAAAGATGTGGGAAGTGTTCATCTAGTCAAAATGCGGAGCCAGTAGTACTAGAGATGGGGCATAGTATTAAACTAGTACTCCAATAGGAAGTGGGGTTGGTACTGTGAAGGGATAATCAATGAGCTGGCAGAGTTTCAAGTCACTGCAAGCTAAAGGATACCGGAGACCGTTCAGACAAAAGGGCAGGTAGTTAGTATGCAGAGCGCGGTGCTCAGGATGAGTGGAAGCGATTATTGGGTCTGCAGATTCAAGTACGTTTATGGGCCGGATCTCTGGAAGCAGTCAGAAAGCAGGCGACTGGTAGGCGAGGTTTGATTAGGTCCGGGCTCGGAGATTTATCCCTCCAGTTGTGGAGCGAACGCAAACAGGTAGCACGAAAAGGAACAGTAGCGTCAGAAGGAAAACGCTACTACTAAGGAGGAGTGGGTGCTGTGACAGACCGTTGGGTCTGTCGATCCTTGATCGGTAATGTAGCAGTGCGCGAAACGCGTGAGACCATTGAGAGTGAGTCGAGGCAGGCATTGCTGTTGACTTCACTAATAGATATCTATGGTGTAGTAAAATAAGTCAGCAAACCAGCAATGGTATGTACTGCAACAGTCCATTAGAATACACTTGGAGAGATAAGGAGAGGCTCATAGCAAGCTCCGGGCAGGAGCGCAGATGCGGGGAGCGTAAGCCGAATCGCGGTGGCTAAAGAGGGGTGTTGCATGTGAGACGAACTTAAGATAATGGCATCCGTGAAGAGATCAACAGTGTCCAATTGTATCCGCACGATTAAGAATTTTGATCGCCAGTGAAAGCATGCATGGTCATCGAAAAATCCACTGATCATCGAAGGTAATTGATACCAACATTACTAGAGACTAGAGGTTGGGGAGTTAAGGAATGGCTACTAACAGGCGCACCAGCATAGTTTACGTGTACCACCCGACTTGGGGCTCTACCTTGTCACAGGTACGTCAGTTGAGCAAAAAGCACAGAGTGGGCAAGAGCCGAAATAATCACGTGACGCTATCTGCCCGTGGGTTTGATGGTAATTGAAGAACTAAGTGTTTATTCTTGACTACGCTAGGCAGGCTTGCACAGACATGATCAGGATAAGAATAGAAAGTTGAGCTGTATATGTACGATTGTACTACAGGATTGCCCTATATGTTAACATATGCACAAATGTAGGCGTTTTTAGCACTGGTTATGAGATTTGAAAATGCTTCCCAGCGCTTTTGATCGCGTTTGAAAGTGTAACCTATCCGAAATGGATACTTGATGTATTTGGACTTAAAGCGTTTGTTCGGAAAAGCAGAGGAGTGACTTTGGTTATTGGCGAGTGGTAACCGCCACGTCACAGTGTTGTTAAGCAGACATTTATGGCTTTTTAGTGGAGGATGCTTAGCAGGCAAAGAACTATTATGTTATGGAACACTGCCGCCGAGCTATTGGCTGGAACGGGCTAAATTCCAACCACTCAGTTGGCACCAAGTGGAGGTTAGTCAACTAGCGGTGTGTCTTGGTGATGAAGAAAACCGGTAAGAAAGAACCAATTGGATTAATTAATACAAAAATGACCGCCAATGACCTGGAGGAGAGAGGATGGGGAAGCAGAGCTCTGGAACCTATACCATTGTGCCCGTTCATGATGGCCGAGGCACCAGCTATTCATTAGTTGTTAGCATTTCATCAATGTGTAGGGCGCAAATTTAGCAGTTAGCTGTTGGAAATCAATGTAAATATGCAACGTGAGATCAGTTGTGCGAACGTAATCTAGTGAAGAGTTCAGCTCGGACATAGATGGTGGGAGCCCAATACTGTTAATGGTAGTTGAGCAGCAAGACGTAAAGAAACATAACTCAATATTTTATTATCGTCAAAGCGTGGCACGCCTTTTGGGCATTATCAACATAATGCAAGGTTGTACCTGACAGCGTAATAAGCAGAACCAAGCGCGGGATTAATATAGATTTAATCAGTAGTGCAGGCACATATGGTTCAAAGATTGGATGAAGTCTATCCGTGCAGAGTGGGAATGTAAAGATACGACGTACAGAGATTGTTGGAGTGGAGTATGTTGGTGAGAACTTGTCCGATGAGGATATGTACACCGTAAGCGTCAAGTGAGTGTACCATGGAGAAAGCTGTGAAAAAGTTAAGAAATGTGGCATGTCGTTAATCTAACATGCAGGCGCAGTTGCACGAGGGGAGGCAAATGCACAGAACTTGGGAAAGGTGGAATCGGTCAGCTTGCAAATGCGTGGTTTCGGCAGTAACTTTCTTGATTGGCGAGTCACGTCCACCACGTCGCAGCATTGTTAAACAGACAGTTGTGGCTTTTTGTATTGAGAACGCTGGCCACGCGAAAACCAAAGACGTCCTGCACTATTACCTACCGGCGATATGACATGGACAACGTTGCATCAGACAGATGGTCCTTGCGGTTATTTGCAGTCACGTTTCGCTAATTATTCTCCAATGGCTGTGGTTCACTTCTTGAGAGTCGACGACGAGGGATTGAGGTTTGTAATGTCAGTCGACTCAGGGGACTTGTAAGTATTGGATTTGCCTTCCCGATTTTTTAGTGCGTCAGAATGGAGAAGTGCGGACAACTTCAAGGATTGGCGTTTATTCCGTGGCCAGATAGGTGTTGCAAGTATGTTCTCGGATGTGTTTCTGTACATACTGATCTTAAGTAGACGGGAGAAAAGAAAACGCGGAAACGGTTCGTTGGGTTCAATATCCACAGCTCCTTCCTTGTAGAATTTATCTTCTGGCGGATTGTGGAATAAGAAGGAAGCAAGCTATGATACAGTGAGTTGGTTCACATGAACTCAGGATACATACGGCACGGTACAGGACTACGTAAATAATAGCAATTTGTTCCAGATGGCTGCGTATCCGTTGAAGAAGTGCTGTGCACGCAGCTTTGACCTCGACTTTCATAAGTTCATAGTACCAACTGCATTGCGGATATTATAGCGCGATTCCTTTAAAAATAATGGGCCAAGCTAAGTGAATTGATCCGACCGTGGATAATATCGAACAGTAGCAACGGGTTGATTTTGCGCCTAAGGTAACACATGGGATCTAAGTGCAGTAGTTTGGTAGAGCTAAGAACCTGTCTGTCGTACCCTGGAGTTGTCGAGTGAATCAGCGCTAAACACGTGCAGTCGCCCGGGTATTAGTTTTTCTTGTGTGGCAGTAGACCATCGAGCAGTAATCCAAAACTGGACTGTACACGTCTTGTATAGCACTTGTTTAGCTCTAGTCGAAGCGCATAACTTAAGTAACGTAGCATCCAACCTTTCGATTTGGCCAATGTAAAATTTGCACATTTTGAATAGTTTAGAGTATCAGAGTATGGCAGTCGTACCTCGGGGCTTGGCTGTTTTGAATAAAAAGCAACCCGCGAATCCACAAAAGGCAAGACTAAGTGACACATTCGTAGGTGATGATAAAGCTTCTGTCAATACAGACGTTCATCTTGGGTGTGGTGCATTATTTTTCTACGGCGCCTACAGTTACTTAAAGGCTGAGGAGCATAGCATCGTGATTGGCGCGGCCGATGGCATGCGTAATCTTGATGTGTCGAATAAGATATGCCGCGCGGTGCTTTAAAGTCTCAATGACGGCTTTCAAGTAGATGAGGAATAGAAACAGTACTAGTACTCTGCCCTAGATGACTTCGCTGGTAACGGGCCTAAGCCTTTATAGACCAGTGCAATTTGGACTGCCTGTGCTCGGTTAGCAGGTACGATTTTAAGCAAGAGAGCAGCAAGACTTTTACACCGAATACGGCAAGGTGGCCAATAGCAGGTCGTACGAAAGCTGGTTGAAGGTTTGCTACATGTCAAAAGATAAGCATTTAGGCACCACTTTGGTCGACGGAGTCAGTAACCTAATGGTGTTTGACTAAGGTTAATAACCGCTAGTGCTTTTTGGTGACAAGGATCATATTGTGTTTACAATGAGGTAACAACCAGGAAAAAGCGTTGAAAGAGTGGTTTGCATACTAGTCTGACGGCACTAAATGAGGAATTCAACATTGAGCTGTACAGTGCGATCTGACGAGCGACGGGAGGCACGAAACAACGAGACCGTGCGGAAAACCGTCATCGGACTTAGAAGGATAGCTAACGTAGAAGTAGTGTCCATCTGCATGCGTGAGTTAAAGCAAATGTTCAAGAACCGTCAGAGAATAGCATAGGTAGATGCAAAGCAATAGTTAAAGGATTCGTAAACCCTACAAGACTCCTTAAAGAGCTTGACCCAGTAGAACGAATGCTCGATACCTGTCGGTTGTTAAAAGGTATTAGCTTGGAAGGCAAAGCAGCAGTGTGTTCACAGCGTGTTTGCTCTTGGAGTGTATGGTTTTCTCGTTGGTTGGTTGGAGAATGTAGTGGGAGGCATTAAGTTTCACTTATTGGCTGGGTTGGTGGGTTACTCAGGAATGCCTTTTCAGTGCCTTGTGGGGAGGTGTGCGTTTTGCCTTACGCTGGTTACAAGCGATCAATCTTCACAGCATATTTAAAACAGCTTCTAGCCAACACGAAGTATACCTATGCAGGCGGCAAGCTAGAAGTGACTCGCACAAGAAAGTGCCCAGAGGTTACGTACCGCAACGACGCCCAAAAATCGCAGAGCAATGATACAAATCCAAATGGGTTTGCTGATTGCGGTGGTTTTAGTAGGGAGGCTTTGACCGGGCTGATGTAAAAGGTTGTCACGATGGTACAACATAAAATATCGGTTCTACCTTTCCATTGACTGAAATAAAACACCACCGCACCCAAAAGACTGAGAGTTGTTCATAAAAACAAATCAGGGGCGCAACAAGGTAGCTCTGCTTTGACGGTGTTGCGAATGCCGTAAAGGATAATTGGTTACCGCGCGGACAACTGCGGGGTTGACTGTAAGACGGTAATTGCGACATTACTTTGACGATAAAAATGCCCAACATGGTTAGCGGCTGGATGGTGGATGGTTGTTCATCGCTGAGAACAGCCGTTGAAGCTGCTTATGTCTTGAAAGAAGGCGGAAGTGTACTGGGAGCCCTTGTCTGTTGTGATCGTGGTTTTGGGTGTCAAACGCAGATATACACCTTTCAACGAAAGCACACGAAACATTTTCAATGGAAATTCCTCGCAACGGTACTGCATGAGGCCATCTTTTGAAATGGCCCACACAGGTCAGCAAACATTGGAAGCACTTGGAGGACAATAGTTGACCAACGCTGCGAAGGTGCGCAGTAGTAACCCTGGCGCCAGGGAAGCAAAAGTTCCAGCTAAGGTACTCGGGTGCCGATGTAGCGTGTTAATCTATAAAGCACTCACTATTGCTTGTCGGAAAGTATATTGTGTGGTTGACGAGTTCCTTCACATTGGCTATACAGCCTGCGTGAGAAAGGCTATGCAATTTATCAAAAGCAATTCCCCGGAACGACTATGGAAAAAGTGCCTACCTTTCCGATTCCTCCAGCATAGTATAAAGATAGTCAGGGTTAATGATGGACAGTTGAGATAGTTTCAAGGAAGTGGTTGTTCGCAAGTCAGAGAACTCAGGAGAGTCTTCCTGTTGGGTCGCAATACCTTCTAGGTAATAGCTCGTCGTGTAAGGTGAAGAAGATGGAGGAGAGCAATTGCGTCGGCAAAAGTGCCGTTAGTGGCAACAGTGTGACGAATGTCCTTCGTGACCTGCAATTTATAGTATAAACAAGACGTCTCAAGAGGGGAAATCAATCGGAGAAACCGCGGAAGGCAACGGCCAACAGCTTGTTTTCCGTATGTACGTTTCCGGTACGTCCTTCAAGTAGATGTCAACATGCTCACTGGCAAGGTAACTAGTCAAAACTTCCTTACCGTTGGGGCTTACCAGGTTTGGGCCGCCTGTATATTTATGGAGCAAGAGGACAAAGCTTCAGCTTCGTAGTTGAACAGCCACTGTAAACCGGTTCCAACGACTGTTTGTGCTGCGTCTGTCCTGAGGACGAGAGGTGTGTTGACATCGGTTCTCATGTGGCTAAGCGCGGTGGCGTTGGTTAACGCTTGCTTGACCTTCTAACTAGTTTTATTCTGGGTGAAACGTGACATATCCGTATAGGCCGGATCTAGTGGTTATCCGAGTCACAGAAACACAATAAGCACATATACACCAACCGACATAGGTGTGTTGACAAAATACATAGTTCTACTATTGGTACGTACTTTTTGTATAGACACCTTCCAAGGACGATGTGCATGTTCATGGACTTAGGTACGTAGGTGGCGCAGAAGTACGGTAAAATCTATAATTGCTTTATGTACGGAAATACTGGGTGGGTGGAAACAGTTCCCGTGCTTAATCTCAATTATTCCGCACGCGTTGGAACCCGATAGGTTGTCTCAAACCCTGTCAAATGAAAGATTGGGGCTCTGTCCTTTTGCAGTTGTGCTTAAAAATGTCCGCTTTAGGGCTCATTGCGAGTGTTTAGCTACAGTTATAAATAAATAAGTGGGAATATTTGTAGGCTGCTCAGATACTGCGCCCGCAAGGGATCAGCTGGAGACTTACCTTAATCCTAGGCTCTGAATGGGGAGAGAGAAGCGTGTGATTTTATGTTTCTTGTTGGCAATTGCGCTTGCATAGGCTTTGTTAGGTGTACAGCTGAAAGGCTTGTACACCTCCACCTTGAAATTCCTCTGTCATCTTCCGGCGAGCTTTGAGCTTCTTGAGTTTGTTTTTTGTGAAAGCTGCACAGAGCCGTAGTTGTACATGTTGTTTGCAAACAGGATCCAATGCACGCTCTGTCGTCACATGATATATTGCGCAAATGGACAGAAATAAGCGCGGCGAAACTATAAAAAGGTTAACAATAATTTCTAGAAATGCAAGTAAATATGAAGGGCGTTTGTTACGCTAGATACTAAGGCGGCGTACTTTACTAGAAAAAGATAAATTAACAAGGAATATAACCATATCTCTTACTTTAAATTTGTTTTCTGGCTCCAAACTTCAAACTGAATAACTTTACGAAAAAAGGAAAACCTTTTCTAAAGTAAGAGTATTGCGAAATATAGTATAAGACGTTGACAAGCACAAGATTTAATCGCTGATGACGCTCAAAGTACAAGCAACGTAATGTATGCAGTAGTTCACGAGTTATTTGCGATTGAATTGTCGTCTAGTGATAACGCTATTATGCCTTTCGCTAAAAATAACTTTCTGCTTTGCAGGCAGGTATCAGAAAAAAGAAAAGAACGTGTAAGGATTGGGAAAGCGGTATAAGTGCTAAATAGACATACCTAAGAAACGATGCTGTATATAGCCCAAACTACCCTGCAACAGCAAGGTACAACGGAAGGGCCGAAAAGCAAATCTTTCAGACAGCGCAAATATAGGCAAATAAGCGACTATATTTCGTGAAAGCACTAAGCAGCCGGTCTGGAATGTTATACGTGCAAGGGACTCCAGGAGAACTCCTAATTAGCCCGCTGTCAGAAGGCCTCCGTGTGCCATTTTCAGTTGATCCTGAGCCACATTGGTCACTAGGAATATAGAGTTTAGTATTCGTTAAGCCGCTAAGTGTTTGCCCAGTTTATACCAAAGCTGCAGGGGTTAGATCTGCCTAATTAATACAGGAGATCTTTAGAATCCTATGACACGAATTGGCCTAAAAAGGCGCACATTGCCTAGGTAAATATCGTGTTTTATTTCTTAAAGCAGCTTTTCGATATTAATGGGACTATGTCTCTAACCCCCAGTGAGCTAGACGTGCCTGCCAATTATAATAAAGAGAGATGTACCGGAGAATTTGGCAAAATTCGGTAACGCTTTCGGGGTGTGGATCCATTTGGGTCTGCGTTGGTGGGACATTACCAACGCTACTTCTGTGGGTTGAGCTTAATAAATGATAAAAATAATAATGTGTCAGCTGTACGCCGTAACGGGACTTCGCTGCCACGCGACCACTACCAGTCGCACGCGGGCTGTGTATACCACGAGGACGCCCACCCCTACACGGATTCGAACCGTTGACCGCTGGAAAGCAAACCTGCAGACCACTCGGCCACCGGCCGACCTAAGCTTGCTCGAACACGATGGATTATTACGCCTCAGATGTCGATACACACATTTGCGCAGCACTTTGCCTATGTTAGATCTGGTTCAATTTAATAATAAATTCTGAAGCAGGTTCCTGCGGTGTTCCTCCAGTTGGCCATGTTAACTAGTCCTGTCTTAGCGCACCAGCTATTTCCTTGGTGGTTTTCTTGGCAAGAGCTATTCTAGCACCCTAAGCAAAGAGTTTAAAGGTAAAGCAACAGTAGGAAATTAAGTAACGCAAAAGTGATAGCCGGTTGTTCACCTACCACTAAGTATAACGCATGCTAGGCTGTGGAGCCAGGTAAAAGCTAGATAACCCAGCTCGACTGTGATAAATAAATAAATATTTTATTCTCATTAATGCCAGGCACATCATCAAGGGTGTGATCATGGTATTACAGACATGGATGATCAGCCATTGCACATATTAGTACATTTTGACCAATAGCATGAAAATTTATGTGTGTGTCGTGGTGTAAAACGGTGTTTAACTGCGCATTTGGAAGGGGACATGTTGAGTGAGTTGGTAAATGTAACCGTGTGTGCTTTTGTTTGTTGTGTTTGCAACCAAAAGGGAATCAATGGAACGCTTTGAATCAGATGACGTCCGTGATGTGTGTATGATCCTCCGGAAAGGGGAAGAGGCAGTGACTTTATTTAGTGGCGAGTCACATCCGCCACGTCACAGTGTTGTTAAACGGATACTTGTGGGTTTTTATAGGGAGAACGCTTGCCAGGCGAAATCCCACCACATCCTTGAACACTGCCGCCGAACCCCTTGCTGGAACGGGGAAAACCCCAACCACCCAGCTGGCACCACGAGGAGGTTGTTCGGCTAGCCAGGGGAAGTGCTGGTCAAAACTGCCGGATGTCACGTCAGCCAATGTGAAAGGGGCCTCCTTGTCGCTGATTGCTTTCCGTGCGAGTGAACTGGAAGCTGGAATGGGAATGTTTCACTAGGAAAAGCGGTTGAAGCAGAGGAGCTGGTTTTCCTGCCACCTCTTTACTAGTGTTGACCATAGCGATAGACATGTGTATAACAGCTAAAGCCAAGTATATGGGGCCGAGAGCGGATCAGTTGAGAGTTCAGAGTGCCTGAAACTTGGGCCCATAACTTAAAGTAGTCTCTATATCAACCAGATGGATGGTATAAATATTATTTTACGGTATGCATACCGAGGGTAGTTGAAAAAAGCGGAGTAAAGTAACTAGTACTCAGGCTTAATGAAAATGCATCAATTAAGGCCAACTAGCATCTGACGTCTACGAAGGTACATAGAGGTACATCTAAAGCTGATATTTGGACGAGGTTTTGGAAAATTCTAATGCTTAACTTAAGTGCATGAATCGTATCGACAGCAAAATGTAAGCGCAGATATTGAGGATGCGTTTTATATTATCAACACATGGGAATAGTTGTATACCTTCCTGAATGCTTGCGAATTTTGGATTGCTCTTAGTCTGGAAGGCAACCTGTTCCATGTCTTCACGTACACAACTAAAAAACAATGCTGCCGCAGTCTCTTCTTTGACCTTAGCGGAGTATTGAGTTGGCTCACGTTTCGGAGTTTAGGTTCAGCTGCGCTCCTTAGTTCAAGACAAGTGCCGTTACTGTGTTGCATTTCGTTAGTTAGTTTATGTAAAAAGCACAGGTTAGGGATCATCCGCCTATACCAAAATGGCTGAATTTTAATGTGTTCGAACCTTTGTCGATAACCCAGGGCTTGCTGCGAGGACACAGAACTCGTCGTAAAGCGCCGCTGAGCTTTTTCATACGGTACCAGGTCTGACTTATGTAGATTGCTGCATATAAAGGAGCAACCTTCCAGATATAGACCGACATGACTCTTATAAAGTTATAGCCTTGCACCTGCGGTTTTTATGTAACGGCGTATTTGGAAACATAACTCCCTTGCGCTTGCCAATTGATAAAGAATTTGCTCTGCAACTTTGTGGCTCATGCAGTACCGCAAGTCGAGATCCGTTTTCATCGCCTTCTGTTTGAGCGTGATGGCGTTTATTGTCAGGGACCCAGTAAGTATAGAGCCATGACAGTACATAGTTGGGTGGTGAACGTCATTTATCAGTGTACGCATCACCATGTGCTTTAATAGCCTCAGATACTAGCAGTGGCCGAGATTTCATTACCAAGGGTAAGCCGTATACGACTTTTCCGTGGTCAGCGCAAATGAAGAATGGGCAGGGCTACAAACGCCTGCAAAGAGCACTGATATAAATCAAAACTAGGGTAAGGTCAAAAGCTCCCCTGCACCACGCCACTGGGGGCGGAGAACAAGGTGGACAGTTTGCTCACTCACCACAGACTGCATGCGTCCCCTTAAATAGGAACTCAGCCAGTCTAATAAGGGACTCTCTGCCTCGTAAGCCTTTACCTTAAGCAACAGGCGCATGTGTGGTACCCTGTCAAACGCTTGTTGCATATCAAGCTAATGAATGACAACTAACAAATTAGACTAAGTGGCCTCCGTGCCTCAATTGAAGGAGTCCAGCTAACAGGTTGCACAAGACCTAGCACTTAGAAATCTGTGCTGTGCTGAATTTATGTGCTCGCTTGCATAAAGATAACCCTTGAGTGCATGTTTTATCAACTGCTCCATCACTCGCGAAAAGAAAGAAGTATGATTAATAGACCAATTGTTAACAACTTTCTGTACACTTGCACCCTTATGCCGTGGCATAACGATGGGCTTTTACCTAGAGGTCAAGTATTGAACTTCCTGCATTGATAAACTTGAGTTTCGAAAGAAGAATAGGGGTACATAGGTCATAGTTCTTACTTAAAAGTGGCGGCATTCTGTCTGGACCAGTATTCGACGATGACGTAATGCTTGAAATGGCATACCGGACACTATTTATGTCAAAATGTACAGAGGAAAGTGACTGGCTACCGGGCACTTGCAGCGCCTGAAAGGTTGAACTGAAGACTTCACGTAAAATTCTTGCGTCACTGGAAGTGTCGTTGGGACCAATCTTTAGGGTAGAGATCTGTCGTCTATAGTTAGAGGTCCGCAAGTGCAGCAGCCAACTGAGCTTCTTAGCTTGGTTCCATCTATATAGTGTGGCTATTCCTTGTTTAGTTTATCTGCTTGAACCTCGCAGAAAGCAGAGTGGTATTCTCACTCGCTCTCAGGTCGTGGGCAAAAGTAAAGGTTTTGTTATAGGATGGTCTAAGCTGACGCATTCTGCAATGCATATTGAGTTGGGTTACCCTTTTAGATGGGTGCCTTAATTGATGGGACATGAAAGCTGACGAGTCGAGACAGTAAAGTCTTCCCTCATAAAAAGTTCAGGCGACCAATCCACAGACTCAGATAGGAAGAATTCATCCCATTTTTGATCTGTCGGGTACAGCACAGGTTGTCTAGTTAAGGACGTACATCTAACGGCACACTACGACTGCGTCTGTTTCTATTGAGTAGACGTTTCTACGCTTTAAGAAACCGAGCAATACAGGAACCTGTGATCAATAACAGGAAAATACCGGCAAAATGACACGCGTTGCTTGGATGCCGAGAGTAAATTTTAATTCAAGAATATCTTCCGCCTTGCTTGCATCAGAGACATGTTGCGTCCAGCCGCCTAAGTTAACACATTCTATTAAGCCTGCCTACTTCGTTGTTACAGCAGGTGGGAACCAGTTTAACGCAGGAAGGTTGAAAGCTCTTGCGACTAGTTTGTCTTCGCATGAATGATTTGATGCCTGCTCAACGTAACCATAACTGCGTCGTCACCCTTTGTTGGTGTATCAACTGTTCTATAAACACACCCAAATAGTATCGTCGAGCAAAGCGTAACAGACGTTATCCATCCTGAATCCATCGCCTTAGCTGCGTCCAGGATTTCGGACAGTTTTCCTGGGCAAGTATTTGCAACATAAAAAGGCGCATTTACCCCCACATTTTTGCAGTCGACGCTGCATACATAGCTGATAGTCAGGAAGCAAGTGAACCCCTTTGTAGCCTAAGGGGAGACCCATGTTCTCGTGACAAAGATTGCATCAGGTTCGGCGAGGCAGACAGCGTACACAGGATAGGAACTTTGGTGTTCAAGTACCTAGCGTTAGTAAGTAGGAATGAGAAAGTACACTTGGATCTACTAACTTTACGGATAATGAAAGGAAGCCGTTGATAGCTGCGTCAGCATCTGAAGTAGTTGCAGAAGTGAGTGCGAAGACTTTGCAGTAAGTAGTTGGGTGACGAGGTGTGCGGTGACGGGATGCATCTGTCGCGGCTCATTCTCACCTGACCTAAAAACGCGCGGGGTGCGGGGTAGAAAGCAGTGGACAATCTGGCTTATGCAGTTGGACCGGCGGCATAATTCTGAAGGTTGTAGCAGGCGCGCAGCAACCTGGATTTGCGTGAAGTTGAGCGCAGCTGCAAAGATTGCCTAATGTAATGCTCGCTGTAGAAAAATAATTTGCGGTAGTAGTCGTTGGTGCCGTTTCACTAGCATCTGGGATATGATTTGGTAGAGCCAGTCTTGATGGACCAAAATATAAGTGCCTTAACTTGGTATCATTGCAAATTGTTTACAATTCAATATTATAGTGCGCAAGCTTCTAGTACCTCTGCTCTCAGTGTACTTTTGGGCTGGGAATTTGGTGATCCGTTTAGCCATTCTCTCAACTTGTACCGCGTGTTCCGCAAGACCGTTAACTTTATCAATCGTGCTGTTATACTTGCCAGCCGACATGCTATCCGGAACATTAAACGCATGTGCGCTGAACTCTACATTGTCCCAACCAGTTTGCGGTGACTGCTTGCCTATGGACCTTGATATATTTACATAAAGCAAAAAATGAGTTTATATTTGAGCATATAAGCCTGGTTATAGCAGATTTACCCGTGATGGTATTCTAACCTTAACCAGGCTAAGAGTCTTTGAGTACCTTGCCAAGCCCCATCACCCTGTGCCAATCTAACTGCCTGCCTACTCTGTACTTGAGCCTACATCACCGTGCCTTTAGGAAACTATGTATGCCGCCTATGATTTGCTCAGTACCACCTGATCATCACACCTTTCTTCTCGATTACCTGCGTAGGTAGCTTTTCCTAAACTCTCCATTAGATTTTGTTCCATGTATCGCTGCTTGCCTCTTTAATTTTCACTCCATATTTGTCGGCCTAATCCATTCTCGTCTGAGCTGCCTCGCTTGTTTTCTTACAGCGGCTAAATAACTGAGGGATACCCACTCATGCTTGGCATTTCCACTGATCCTTTTACCTTCCCCTGCTTTGATTGCTCTTCCGCCTCACCTTTTACCATAAAGCCATTTTAATGCAATGCTACGCTTACCTGTTTGAGCCACTTATCCCACTCTCACCTCACCTAGTTCGTATTGCGTCTGCCGGATGCGGTCGTCTCTCATCGCCGCACCTGTCTTTGCTGTTTCCTTACCTTGCTTGACCATTGAGGCTTAAATGCCTGGCTTACAGCAGATGCACTAGTGGTATTTATTCTAACCTTAACCAGGCCACGGTTATTTCACAATACCCTTCCGAGCCCTATCATCGTGAGAATGTGCTAACTTGCCTGCTTACCCTGTTCTTGATCCCGCCTTTCCCTGACCGTATGAATTTATGCTTGCCGCCTGGGTTAGCTTCTATGACTGAACCGTCACAAGTTTCTTCTCCTTGACCTACGCAAGAAGCATTTCCTAAACCTAGTCTCAGATATTGTTTCCTGTAAACCAGCTTGTCCATTTAATTGTCACCCCACGTCTGTTTGGCCAAATAGTCTTGTCTTTCTGCCTAATCCATTCTCGTCTAAGCTGGCTCTCCTGTTTACTTACAGCTCCATGGCGACTGACGTATACTGCATCATGGTTGACAATTCCACTGATCTTTCATTATCCTTTACTTGAGCGTTGCTGTTCCTCAATTTTTCTTTAAAGCCATTACAATCCGATGATAGGCTTATTTGTTTGAGCCGCATATCCAACTATCACTTCAGTTGACTTGCTTCCTGTCAGCCTAAAGCTTTCGTCCCGCACTGTGTAACCTGTCTGTGCGGTTTTCTTACTTCGCATAGACTATTAGGGCTTAAAAGCCTGGTTTGCAGCATGTTCATCCTTGGTAATTTCTTAAGTTAACCCGGCTTAGACTCTTTCACGCTATCTTACCAAGACTACGACCGCATGGCTTTGTTAACCTGCCTGCTTACTCTGTTATTGATCCCACCTAACCCTGACCTTCTGAAACTTTGCACGCCGCCTAGGAGTAGCTCAGTAACACCTGATCATCACTCCTTTCGTCTCCTTGACTTCCTTATGAGACTTCTCCTGAACTTTGGATCGGATTTTGTGCCTTGAATCATTGCTTGCGTCCTCAAATATCAGCCACACGTCTGCTAAGCCGCATAGTCTGTGCTTTCTGTCTAATCCATTCTCGTCTGAGCTGCCTCGCTTGTTTTCGTACAGCTGATAGGCGACTGAGGGACGCCCACTCAGGCTTGGCTCTTCCGCTGCTCCTTTTTATCTTCCCCTGCTTTAATTGCTCTTCCGCCTCACCTTTTACCATAAAGCCATTTTAATGCGATGCTTCGCTTACCTGTTTGAGCCACTTATCCCACTCTCACCTTACCTGGTTTGTATTGTGTCTGCCGGATGCAATCGTCTCGCATTGCCGCACCTGTCTTTGCTGTTTCCTTACCTCGCTTAGACCAGAGGCTTAAATGCCTGGTTTACAGCAGGTGCACTAGTGGTATTTATTCTAAGCTTAACCGGGCCATGGCTATTTCGCCTTGTTTTTCCAAGCCTTATCATTACACCAACGGAAACCCACCAAGGATGCCATCTGGCTTGTTCGTCTGAAGCCGAACAAACTTACTAAGACTAAAGTGGATCTAATCAAAGCTGCAACCCACTCACTCTCGTCCTGGTCTAATATCGCTGGACAATTTGATCTGGACGTCCTTTCGAGAGGATTGGATCAGCCAAGTCCTCTCTACAAAAGGAGCCTCAAAATAAACGATTACCACAACCTACTTGAATCAATCCTTAACTACCTAAGCTTTGGTGCCGCCTATCAAACATCCAATCGCCCGCTTATGGCTAGTCAGCAATCGTAGACTGCTCAATCGACTACAAAAACATGGCTTCGCAATGACCCCAACTGGGTGGTTCGGGTCTACCTTGTTTCAGAAAATGCTTAGCGACAGTGCTCCAGGACTTGGTGGGTTTTCGCCTGGCAATGCGTTCTCCCTATAAAAGGCGCTGAGGTCTGTTTAACGGCACTGCGCCGAGGCGGAAGTGCTTCGCCTCTAACCTAGGTCACGGCCCCATGATTACCCAACTAATCAACCATTCGCCCTCACGGACGCCTCAAGGCGCTACACATACAATCCACGCGATTACTGACGATAGTAGTGGCACATATTCAAACTGGAATAACCGGTGGACACTTGCATTTCTACATACACGTATGAACTCTAAGATCCAATTTTCATGGCCGACTTGCGCTATGTTTAGTACCTTCCATGACATTTAGTTGTACCTTTACCATCATCGCGCCTTCCTAGGCGTGTCACGCAGTGCAAGAGAATAAAGCGTATTTTTATTTATTTATTTTTATTTTCGATGTTGCACAACACACGCCAACAAGGCGTGATCGAATAGGTACAAGCGCATCTGCGAACACCGAAATGCAAAAGCTCAGTATTGACATTGGTAGTGAGCAATTGAGTGCGTTCTAAGAACTTATATAAGGCTGCGCTAACTGTTCGACACCAACAATTGAAGCAGTGTTGAAACAGATCGTTAAAGCAAACGCAAACATTTTAATGAGCACCTAAGGTGATCAAGTAAGTTTGTCCAAGTCAATGTTGTTCTGACCTAAAGCTGCTCGATTGCGCCGTTAATCGCAGTCGTCTGCTATCCGCTTTTCTCTTCTGACGTATGGTGCTTTCTCCTATGGCCTACAGAGGTTTTAAACCTGTACAGTTGAGAGACGTGTTTAGTTGGAGGGTAAGTGTCAAGGTCACCAAATTTTGCGCCATGCAGTTGTTAAAGTATTGATGCATTGCAGAAGGCATATCTATGGGAAACTTGGAAAGAGTCGCATATATAGGCAACATAACCATCATAGCGGTGCCTAGGTGAGTTCACTCCGCAATCCCGTTTAGCACTAGGAGCCTTCGTAGTTTTAGACACGGAGCTGTCTAAAAGGTAGGTTGTCGCTCTTTGCTTTTAAATGGATGTGCTTGGCTCGCGTTGACTAAAGCTAGGTTGGTTGTTATAATTTGTCGCAGACTAGCTGCTTTCCAGCGGCCTGTAAGTAAGCTGGCTTAGCAATGTTGCCTCGCGATGTTGAGCTCAGTTAGCCATGAGAGTGCGCAATACTGCCTAATCCTTTGCATTCAATTTTTTTGGGAGTGGCGACTTTGTTTACACGCTTGGTCGGTCGTTGAACCTGCAGTGCATTCTCTGCAAGGCCAGTACTCGCAATGATTACACGCCAAAATACGTCCACCGATAAAGCGACTAGAACCTTGAATGCTGGTGCGCTACACAGTTCATGCACGCACGCAGCATTATGTGGTGCTAGGTTCTCAGCTTTTCCTATTTATAACGGTAGTTTCGTTGACCCTAGCGGCCTAGTAGAAGTCGGTGGTGTGGTCCACACACGGCATCTTTCGGCTCGAGACGCCGGCGGATCCGTTTTCTGGGTGACGGATACGCTAAGCTTGTCTCGCTTATCGTATAAGTTTCTCAACAGGGCAGGTTGAACTGGGCTATATAAACGTTACCTTAGCGTTTCGTTAATCACTGTGTCTTCCAGTCAGCTGGTCGAGCTGTATCAGCAATTTAACAGATATTATTAACTAAAGCGTTTCCAATGTTGTCCTCAGTTTGGCTGATGAGATCCATGTATGATGTAGCTTTATGGATAGTACAGGTCTTTAAGTTTGCAGATTCTTCCAAGGATTCAAGCAATCCAGTATCCATTCAGACGAAATGTTCAGGTCCACCGTAGGTGAGCCACTTAGGTTCACAGGCACCGCACAGTTGTCATTATTCGCCTGAGCACGTCCGGTCTGTGCGTATACCGCATTTGGACTATTGTAAATTATTTGCAAAGTCCTTTTTGCTGGTATTAACTTGAACCCAACGAACGTCATGCAAGTTCTGAGTTCGCGCTGAAAGGGGAGAAACTTGAAAGCCGCTCTCACATTATGGAACTTGATTAGAAAAGGACATTGGTTTAGCGCAACCCGTTTCTCAGCGTTGTAGAACACCAAAGGTTTTTTTCCAAGCCACACTTTTATCAGCAGTTTGTGCATAATGTGCCGTTTCAGGCGGCCTGGAAAATTATACACCACTACCTTATTAAGAAATTTTAGCCAATTCATCACTTCAGTCTAAACCATGTTGAGGAACCACCCAGCCAACACCGCTTGCTTAATCTACATACAGTTCCTAGGGTGAATCATGGTCGCTATAGTCGCCCGTCTATCATTAAAAGTTCTATTGGTTTAAAGCTCATGCTGCTTTTCCCCATGTCATTTTGAAGCTCAACCACTTAGAAACTCAGCAAAAATATGTCAGTTAAGTTAACGCTTCATGGTATAGTTGTGTTAGATGACTTCTTACTGTTAGTTTTGGATTTGATCGAGTAGGACATCCTAGTCTAACCCCCTTCTTGTTGACGTCAAGGCGACGTTCACAGACCATGGCTTAAGGAAGTAGTGATAGATAAGCGGAGGGAAGAGCAGCAAGACTGTAAATTTAACGACAAAAATATGTGAATAGCGTGACAAAATATACTCCAGTGGCAACAACGTCTTTGGGGTCGGAACAAATTGAGATCGAGAAAGCAAACCATTTTAGCGGGTACAGCAACCACTGCTTCTGCTGCTGCCTCAAACCTATGGGCTTTGCATTTTGATGGATCCGTCCGATGCTAAAGTAGCCGGGAACACTGTGGAATGAAACAATTGTATTGGCTGATCATCCCAAGAAAATAACGCAGGATTTTGAAAGCTTGCTGCATTGGGTAACCAGTTATTGCCGGCGTCTTTCCGCGAAGAGGGTTAACGCCATTGTGGACCATTAGATGGCACGGAAACTCGACACGCATTTGGACGAACACAAGTGTCAACGTTATTGGTCACAACGTATCTAGCAAAACGCTCAAGGGTCAGATGGAGATGAGACAGGGGATCCTAAAAGTCCGAACTGGTGACAAGACTAAGGTCGATGCAGGCAAAAATGAAATTTAGCGCAGTAAGGATTTAAGCAATAAATCGCTGACAAGTCTGAAGGGTTTCGTACTTCTAAAAGTATACTGACAAATTCATAGTGACCGAAGGAGGCCCTGATGGCGGTCTTTGGACTGTCGTCCAGAGCAACAGGAATGTGCTGCTATGCCCAAACTGGGTCGATAGTAGAAACACCAAACTTTCCGTGCAGAATGCTAGAAAATAGATAGAGGGATTTGGGTACCGATCGGGAACAGGGACATTTTGAAGCGCGAGAAAGTTGCCATATGGTCCCAAACCGCAGGCCTTCTAGTGCACGGAATGATGCTTATATGCCTAGAAGCCGTTAAAATAGCGCATACTCCGGAGTGTATGGATGTGTTCAAGCACCTTGGCCGCCTATATTTTGTCCGGTGGCAGGCGTCTTCGCTTGGCAGACACAGGCTGACCGGTTGTGACCATGCGGTGACCGATACCGTGCCTGGAATCCTTTGTGCCGTCATTTGTTCTAGGCGAAGAAGGAAAATGCTGCAGAAACCATGAGTAGCGCCACTACTTAGACAAAGGTAGGTAATGCCTGCTAGAATTGACTGCAGCGGGTGGCCAGGAAACGGTTAATGGCGTAGCACCACCTCGCCGCATGGCACAGTTAGGGTCGACGGCAAGGCCCGCATTTAGTGAGAAAGTCCAGACCAATAATGGTCTGCCGTACAGCCGCAGGCAGAACGAGGAAGGGGAAGGTAGGTCTTAATCCAAAATCAAGCAGGCGCGATTTCTGGCCATATGCCATGATCTGGGTTCTGTTAGACGTCTGTAACGTAATTTTTGCTGGCCGCAGAGCGTGTTTTCCCAAGGACTAAGACAACGTTTACCTTCGCGCCACTACTAACCAACAAGCAAAGTTCGGTGGTTTAATCGAAAACTGCAAAGGGCAACTAACAGTTTGGCCAACAGTAACTGCGGCCAACACTGGCTGGCATTGGCATTTCACTGTTAGACATTTAAAAACCTTTTAAGGTAATTACAAGTAGGATGGTGATTACGAGCAGCCTATTTGAAACGGGGTGGAAGGATCAGTATTATCATGAGCGCCTGGTGCGTGATTAAGTACGGCAGTCACTTTTTGAGCCGAAGCAACTGTTAGCAGGTCGCTGACGACGGATGTGCGACGCATCTGGTTCAACCGAGGCAGCTGTTCACTCAGTGCGGCAGTTCAGCTATAATAGTGGTGCGCAACTCAGCCACAGCATTTAAAGCAGGGTTAATCACCCGTTAACGGACTAGTTGGGCCGCTTAGGCTAGTTGGTTAAATGGAAGCGCATCAGCGTGGACTGCTAATGTCGCTGGGATGGTTACTAGGTGACAAGTAGGCCAGAATATGGAATCGTCTAGGGTCTTGGGCTCACAAGTGCCCGCACGTGCTAGAAGAGCAGGACCAGGCAGCGGACTACAAGCTCCACGTCCTGAAACAGCGGGTGCAACTGTGCTTCACTGGAAGGCTTAGTGAGCTTTAAGTTGGCTGATTTAAGCTTCCGAACGGTGCTTCAGCCGGCAATGGAAAATACAGAGCGACTATCTCCGAGTTTCGCTAAGACGGCATACGAGAACTGCCGCTGTTAACGTGGATGGTTGCGTAGTAGCCAAAGGAAATCAAAAGATGGTTTCCAACTGAATAAACACCCTACTAGGGCGGGAAACCTAAAAGATGGGAAGGAACACCCGATGGAGTTTGCCCACGATCCACGAAGGATAAGGTGTGCAGATAATGCGAAAAAAGAAAAATAGGACATCACAAGGAATCAAATAGACTTGGGCACCAAAAGTAGCGTCTGACAGGTAATAACTGCTGGAGGTTTATGGGAACAGAAGCACATTGCGATTACAGGCACGTAACAACTAAAACAACTTGGCGAATGGGTGGATTGCGTAGTAGTCTGCTGGCACTAAAGGAGGAATTCAAGGTTGACCCATACACTGAGATCCGCCGACCGTCGGCATGCCCAAATGAATAACCTACAACAGAACAGCCTCCTCGGAACCAGAAGGCTAACCAACCACCAAGAATTAGCTATGTGTGAGTTAACACAACTGCGCAATAATTGACAGGCAACAGTATAAGATGTTACACAGCAAGAGGTAAAAGATGTAAATGCTCTACGATATGGTTCGAGCTCAAGAAAACATGACTTATACAGACAAAGTTGGCTAAACGCGTGCAGTTACTTGCTTATGAGGTTAAGTGATATAAAGTATTCCGAGGCCTCTATTCTTGCCAACCTCCATGACATTGTAAAGAATATGTGTGACTAATTGCGCGATACTTTGGCACATTTTCTTTATTGCTTTTTATGGAAATCGTTCACAATAGCATGCTTTTAGTGAGAGGGAGTACAACTGCAATGCACGAATATATCAAAGAAGATTGAAGGAGGAAAGTGATGTCTGGGCCTCTGTGTTTTAGAATCACCGTTGGAGTTACATTAGGCCCAGCCCAGTAGGAAGGTTTTAGTTGGCCAATGGACTTCTTGTTGGCAGTTATGTTTAACTCCAGCAGCTTTGACCAGTAGCTGCAGTGAGTGCATTGACCCTGGTACTGGCTTTGGAAGAAGAGCAGAAATGAAGATTAAATACTGTACAGACGACTGACGGGTGTTCGATGGAAGACGAAGAGGATAAGGAGATTGAAGTGACGGTGTTTCCACTACGGCAGCTGTGCTTAAGCAGTTTGACGGAATCTTTGATTTAGTTTGGTCGAGAAAGGGCTTACTTTCCTCAGCACGAAGTTATTCGGAAAGTTGTAGTTTGAGTATGGTGTTAAAGGTGTGTAATTCTAGGAGAACTGTGCTGCAGTGGGTCCTTCTGTATCGGCTTCAGGTTACGCGGTTACGGAGGCCAAATTGTAAAAGCTGTGTTGTTTTTATTGGCATGGAGCATGTATGCTGTAGTACGAGAGGCAGCTTACCTAGTGGGTTTTAAATTTGCAAAGCCCCTGCTGATGCCTATTCGAGTCCCGTTTAATAAAGGATCGATTCCAAAGGGCGGATCTTGATAAGCTTGCAAACTTCCCCAAGCTGTGTCGCGAAACGACCGGAAATAAAATTCATGCTGGAGGATCACAGTCATTTGAGGCTGGGAAGCGTACAAAAGTCACCAGAATATGCTCACCGCCCGGCAAGCAGTTTATTATTTTTACTGTCTCCGCCGATATCCCGAGTGCAAAGCTAAGGTCAAGAGTGTTGGTCCTTTCCGTAGGCGTTAAAACAGACTAACACCAGCCATGGGTATTGGGGGTAGCGCCAAATCAAATAAGCTTAGAGAATGAGATGTGGTGGTGGAAATCGATATCGCACCTGTTGAAGTCACCTCCAATTAGCATGTATTTGGCCCGATTGCAGCCACGTGAAGTGAAAAATTTCTGACGGACGGTTGACGGCAGAGCTGATATGGTTAGCAAGGAAGTATTCGAATCCTGTTGGGAGGCTTTGTGCATTTAATTTAGCAGTGGTCCAGCAAATTTCTGAGGGGCTGTGAGGCATGGGCTCGGTAACTAGTTACGTACTGTGTGTAGCATTAACGTGGATAATGCCGCCGCCTCCAATGAAGCTTTGGTGGCATGCTGCGTGGCTAGTCTAGCCCAAGATGTGATAATGATGGTCATGCCTTGAGACATTTATCCAAGTTTCAATGACGATGCAAGAGCATCGGATAAATGTAAGCATTGATCTGAACCCTTTAGGGTGCAGCCTCTAGCAGGTCTAGAAATATACCTATTTATTTATTTATTTATAACTAGCGGAGAAAGTGCATCTTATGATTACTAGCTGCAGTACTTATGTGGAGTACAGATATATTTTGCTGAGTTGGGAAAGCGTTCCTTATAATAGTGCAACTGGAGGGAACAGTGCTGCAAATCATGGAGGAGGACCTAAGTTAATTAACATGGGTCAGTCTTTTCTCCGGAGGAGCCTGTAAACGTGACATGTAGGCGGGTTGATAAAGGCGCTGTAGTTGTGGCTGCAGTGGAGGCGCTGCGGGTGCTACCGGGTTCCAGAAAACATAATTGGGAGCACGGGATTGTGGAATGATACTTGGGTCTACGAATTTGTTGGGTGGGTAGGTTCCTACAAAGGGGAGATTAATAGCTACTGCATTGGCGCCGCCATGCCAGGAGTAGGAATGGGTAATGAATTTTAACGGAGGCAAGGCGGCGACAGGATTGTGAGACAGGTTAGGTGTAGGTAGGAGTTGCGGTAGCCTGTTTGACGACAACACGTAACGGTTTAAGCTTTGGATGCAAGTAAATGTGTTCAAGTTATTGCGGTCTATTATACTCTTGAGCAGATATTTTTGAAGACGCTTTGAGTCGAGGCGTGTGTGCCCGCTCCAATTGATCCAGATTGTTTCAACAGCTGACCAACTACAATTTTGACGCGCGTTACGTTCCTTGAACTGTATTTCCGCGGCGTTGCCATAAGGCTACTTAAGTTGCTGATAGCCAAAGCTGTCTTCGGTTTGCTCTCAGCGATTATTGGTCGATCTAGTGCAGTTTTGGCATGGAGGGGCTGCGATGTAGCAGAAGACAAGTGTTGCTTGTGTCTAGTGGGTAGTTTATGAGAGCAATCTAGCTCAAGCGATGCAACTGGTGTATCCGGTACAGGCATAGACTAGGTTGTACTTTGCTGGTTTGAAGATTCGAGTTCTTTAGGAAAAACGCTTTGGCAGAAGCCACGGAATTTTGGCTATGATCCGTATAGGTTTCCCTTACCTTAAAAGCTTGCTAGACTTGTTCATCCTTTATTGTTAGCTCTTTTCTCACCTTTACTATATGCCCTTATCCAAACGCGCCAACTAAGCAAGTCTTACCTGATCGGCATCCTGCTCTCCGGATTAATTCAGACTTCTGAGACGTCACCACTCTTGGTTCGGCTGACTCAACTACCCGCTTTCGCTACCTGGAGAGCCTCGTTGGCTTTTCCCACCTTTCGTCAATAAACCTTTTACATCCTGAAGCTAAGTTATTTTTCTTCGCGCTCGGTTTTCATTTCTACGTCAACTGGAGGTCGAGATCGCACTGCCCTGCGGTGATCTAGTCCCACTGACCAGTCTCTCTCGATGATTGCGCCTCTGCCACCCAGACGTAAGCGGTATACGCTATGCAGACTCAACGCCATTGTCCCCCTACCCCAGGCGGCTACTAGACTCGTTCATGCTCCATTGTTACAGCCGTATTTCCGGCCTTTATTGTATGTGCTATTCTTACGCGCTAACTAATCCAGTCGCGCCAGCTCGGCCACTTGTTATCCGATTTCACTTTGAGTTCTTCGACGTTACAAAACGTGGTTCGGCTGACGAAACGTCTTGTTTGCATCACCTGGAAAGCCTCGTGGCTCCTCCACACATTATCTTCTTATCTTGTTTTCTTATGGCGTTTCTTATCTTATCTCGTTTTTCTTATCTCGTTTTCAGTTTTCCATCCTGTTTTTAACTGGGCGGCCAGCTTTACTGCCCAGCCGTTATCTTGTCTCACCGGACTAGTCTGTTTCCCTCTGCTCCAATGCTGCCGAGACTTAAACGGGGTACTCACGGCAAACTTAAGTTGGTTACCCCTACCTTGTGAGACTGCTAGGCTTGTTCCCCCGTTAGTATTATAGCCTTTTTCTTACCTTCATTTTACGCCCTAGTCCCAAAGCGCTGGTTAAGCTGGTCCTGCTTTGTCGGCCTCCTACTCAATGAATATATTTGGACTTCTGAGACTTCACTTCTCTTGGTTCGGCTGACCTAATGAACCTGTTTACATTATCTGGAGCGCTTCGTGAGCTTTTGCATTCTTTAGCTATAAACCCTTCTCATCCTGACCCTAACCTTTGCCTAGCTAGCTTTCTGCTTTCATTCCTTTTTAAAACGGACGGCCAGCTTTATTGCCCTAGCATGCTCTGGTCTCACTTGACCTTCCTGTTTCTCTCTACCCACTTCTCTGTAACTGAGACTTCAGCGATTCAGACTCTACAGATTCCGCTATATGTTTTCCTTACCTGTGGGTCTTGGTGGATTTGGTGACTCTTTTTTGTTCTAGCCCATTTCTTACCTTTATTGTAAGTCCCAATACCAACGCGATGAGCACTCCTGTTTCGCTTTACGGCCTCCTTCCCTCCGAATTCAATCAGATTTATGAGACGTTACCTTTCCTGGTTCGGCTGCCCTAACGGACCGCCTACTTCCTTGTAAACCTCGTTGCCTTTTCGTTTCTTTCAGTAAAAGCCTTTCTCAACCCTTCTCTGTCTCCTCCTTATCTCGGTCTCTGAGTGCTTTCCAACTAAATGGCTATCTCTGTGCTTTGCTTTGATCTATTCTTATCTCATGGTATTTGTGCTTTCTGACTGCATCCATACCACTGAGAAGTGTAGGGTCTAAGTGCTACTTACCCAATGTATCGTTTCCCCGAAAAATTTGCTGGACTTGCCCAACCTTTATTAGCAAAGCCGCTTTCATTCCTAACCTTGACCCTTACCATTCATCTTCCCTTCTTAATTAACCGACGTAGTCTCAATCCCCCGACTAATCCAAACTATTCGGATCGGCCTCTCGCTCTTCAACATCGCGCAGTTCTTTGTGGCGTCACTGTTCACGGTACGGCTAATCTAACTTTTTATGCAACACATGTACTTGAGACATTTAGCTTATGATGATACATAGAATGTGAGGCTCGTGAGTGAAAGCACTTTTGCGACTGATCCTTTGCTCTGAGTTATAAATGCAACGTTGGTGTCTGTTGGTGTAGCTGCCTTTGTTCGTTGTCTTTTTCTGCGAGAGTTGCACAGTACCGATGGCCAGGAACCAAGGACACGTCCACTGCTTTGACCTCAGCACTTCATCAAAGCACAATATTCCCTTATCAGGAAACGGATTGCTAATCATTACGCCGCCTTGTAACGTACTGGACGAACAAACACAAATTTCTTCCTTAGGATGGACGCCAATACATTGGGGCCTGAACAATTGGGTACAGCTCACCTCTTCTTTACATAATTCTTAGTCAGATTTCACTTGCTGACATTTATTGTCAACTCTGGCACTTCGGCTGATCAGAGGGCAGGTTCTCCTGCCTATGCTATGCACCTAGTTTGGAAATATCCCAACACTGTACTATCTTTCATTGTAACAGCAACAAATAGGTTCGACCATTCGCATTACTGAAATTCTCTTCACTTACCACATTTGGAGCAGCCAAAACAACTTGTACCGTCCATTTGGTTGTGGGTTCTAGTGTCCCCAAGCAACTGAAGTTACCGTGGGTTGATTTGCGGCTCATTATTCAGGACACGTTTTGCAGGTTTTCCGGCCTGAACGATTGCGTTTGGCCATTTTCCTTTCTCTAGTAATTAGTTCAACAACATATTACTGGATCCGCCTCGGGGACATTACGCGCTTCTAAAGACGACAAATACCAAATGTTCCAACACTTTCGAGTTATAATTTAGCTACCGTACGGGATGTGCCATTCCGTCAGGAAGTGACAGGAGCCATAGATGATACAGTCCCGCGCCCATCATGCATCAGCGATTGAAAATTATGGATGCAGCATGACTGCGAATAACAAAACCAATAAGCGGTCAATACGAAGCATTGCCAATTGCAGCTTGTCTTTCTAATGAAGCAATGGCAGTGTTCCAGGACGTGGTGTTTTTATGCCTCTTAAGCGTTCTCCCTAGAAAAAGCCTCAAAAGTATATTTAACAACACTGCGACGTGGCGCAGGTGCTTCGCCACTGAATAAAGTCACAGCCAATAAGCTTACTTTGACAAGTTGACCAGAGCTGCATACGACCATGCTTGACAAGCCTCAACACTTGCGTATCGGTGTATTTCCTCGCCACGTCATTTCTGCGCATTCACCTTTGTTCTTTACGCTGCACCCACATGAAGCTAGCGCATCGTGTATTCGCGCTTGAGCGTGTTCTTCATCAGCTCTATTTTAATTGATAAATCCTAGTTCTTGATCTACTCCTGCCCGAATGCTTACTGCAGTTTATGGCAGACCGACTATACGCACACGAACGTGCCAGCACTCACGACAATGGGCGTTCTTCATATATAATTCTGTCCTATTTGTACAGTTTCAAATAGGAAGGTCTGAACATGCTCCGATTATCACTTTTACAATTGCCATAACCTGTCTGTATAATTGCACTTCATTGATCATGCCCTCGCGGGCATGCCTCGCATATCCGGGAATAAATCTTTATTATTTATCTATTTATAATGGAAAATCTGGGTGTTAGTCAAGTTAGGACCTTTAGGTTTCGTCAAGTGTGTTGGGTGAGATGCAGGGCTGCAATAGACGAGCCAAAGCGTGTTGCAATTACCAGAGGGAAGTTGCAGAGGGCTGGTTGCTGATTGAATTGAATCGAATTCGGTAGTGACCTATGCAACCGGAACTACTTGAGAACTGGTGTCCTTAACCGGCTTGTGCGGGCTGCTGGTGTGGCGGCCGACTGTGATGATTTGATTGGAAGCTGTTCCTCTGAAGACCAACAACTCCGGACAAAAAGACGACGACGGATTTTTCCTTGTTTCGCTCTGCAGCGGCTCTCTGTTAGGAAGAGTTTACACTTTGAAAGTTGTGTCTTTGATTGTAAGATTGAGACTTACTGAAAATTTTGGCGGTTTTAGAGTTGTGGAACTGAAAAAGACGAAACATATATTTGGTACTTTGTTCTCGACGTTATATAAGTAACTAAATAAATATAAATAACGAGTTTATTCTTGACTGGGCGGTGCAACCACTGAAGATATGATCAGGTAGATACAATTGGTATAATAGGTAAAAAGTTGATCTTCGAAGGAACGCGACACACAAGTACAGTCACAATCAAGTGGTTGTCAGAGTCACAGACATAAAGTAAGTGTATGGATACCAAACAGCGGTAGTAGGTGTTCATAACGTGCGTGGTCCAATAATGATGCGCAGTTTTCAAAATGGACGAGTTCATTGGATGTAGATAGCAAAGTAGCTCGGAGGCAAGGTAAAATCTATAAGAATTTTCGTTACGAAATAACTAAACCAGAGATTCAAAGATTTTCTGAGGTTGATTTCTAATATTTCGTGTGCGTATGAACTTGGTAATATGTTTAACAAAAGCCGTTGCACGAAAGGGTGAGGAAATGCTTATATGCCGTTGTGCTCACAACGTTCGGTAAACGGTAGCATTGCCGCGGTTCAAATCGCATAAGCTCCGGATTTAAGAAGTATCCATTTTATTGATTCCACTAGGAGTTTATCTGTTGTTATGCACAATCGCAGTGGTAAATGATCAAACGCTATTAATAGTTCAAATGCGACGGCCTCTATTAAAGTAGCAGCACGTTGTAGCTGTTCTAGTAAGGGATCTTGTGTTGGTTGTGCAATTACGGTAAAGGGTTAAGGTTATTAATAACATCCTCGATTTGGGTGAAAGATGACAAGTTAAGCGCGATTATGCCGTACTGGTTAGACTTAAATTTGGAGCTCTCCTCACTCAGTGCGTCATGAAACACCGCTTGTTGTTTCTTCATATGGCCGGTGGTTTGCCCTTAGGCACATTGCAAGCTGCTGCGTGCTTACCCTGCAGCGTAATAAGTTGTGCGTTTTTGTGCCAGTTTACTCTTTTAAATTGTCGATTAGATATATTTTCAGTGAAAGAAAACAAAAACAAGTCAAAGCATTAGCTAGCTTTGAGCGCCTGCTCTTGTAAGCGTAAATTAAGTGTCATACAACTAGTATGTACGCCTCCTTACGCCGCAGAGTATTAAATTATGCATTATTATGTCCGTTTACTCTCCCAGCGTGTCGATTAGACATCATTTCAGTGAAAGAAACCGAAAACATTGCGAAGCAATAGCTAGCTTCGTACGCCTGCTCTTGTAAGCGCAGGTAAAGTGTCATACACCTTATATGTACGCATTAAAATTTGTGATTGCCGTATATTTTCTGTAAAATATGGTATTAAACAATTGTTCTACCGACTCTTGTTGCTAACTTTAGCATACATTTAGGATACAGCTGCTGCAAGCACGTCAAGCTGGTTTGTAAATCTATAAAATGGTCACAAAAAACTTAGTTACCCGAAGCTTTTGCAACCGTTACTTTAATGGATGATCTGTGGCGCCCTTTATAATGTAGCCGAAAGGCTTCGTCCACCATATCTACCTCAGCTATGGAAGCTACGTGCCTTGCGAAGGCAAAGGGACGGCAGCAACTGCCGCTGCTGCTGCTTGGCACTGCATTAACTTTGCTTCAGAAGCTAACTGGTGGAAGTTTAAAGATAGTGCATCTAGATAGCCCCATCCAAATACAGGAACAAAACTGCTAAGGAGCAGTTACAACAAGTGTTCCGAAAATGGGTGGCGTGCTGCGAGTTAATTAAGCACTCTTATAATCTACCGAATCTCATACGAAGCAAACATCATTTCAACTGTTCCTTATCAGTCCGCATCCACTTTATAGAGTTAATGGGTGCTTAAGAACCAGGTATTGTATAGAAGCTCATACACCTACCGCTGTTATGCAGCACTCAATAGTAGAATAAAGTAAAACTTCATAGATGTCTGTCAGTATTTGGTGCACCACGCATAGTTATCTGCTCGGAAGGTAGAACAATATTACATTTGCTTAGAAAGAGCATAAAATCAATATTCAGTCCACCTGCGGTGGCGGTCAAGACCAAACGTAAGTGCGATTAAAAAATTGAAAAACAGCGCCCAGTTGATAATTAATATAGGTTGCTACGGCGAATTAGTTGGACTGCAGACCAGACAAGTGTAGTAACTAAACGAGGACACATCACACTGTATTTACTTGTTTGCAAGGTCGTATATGCCCATAAGGCGGGACTACTATACGTTATGATCACATATAAAAACGAAACAATACACTTCCTTGTCCTTTGGAATCTTGCTGGCAGCTTTCATGAGATAAGCCATCTACACCTTGGCGACGAAAAACGACGCTTGAATGTGCGTGGCAGACCAAGCAGCGAAGTTTTTATTCCTGCTAGTTTAGCATATCTAATGATCACTCTAAGTTCTCTATCAAAGTGAGTGTTTGAGGAACTTGTGTATAGGGTACATTGCGGAGATGCCTGTTTGCTTAAGTTCTGCTCACAGTATGCAATGGTACAATCGCGTGAGAGGGCTTTGTCACTCGATCTGTCTTAAAGTGGCTTAAAATGTATCTTTGGTAAATGCCACGGCAGTTGTACAAGCGAAGATGCATGGGGTAGCGTATTCGGTCGTTCACTGTTTTTTAGTCCACAGGGAATTAAACTATGACATTGCTATGCCATGTAATTAGAATGCACTTGAATCGGGAGATAAGTGCCTTGTGTCTAAGTTGGAGTTTTGGCCCTGCCGCTTTTCTACTAGTGCCTACGTGGAAGTGTATACGCCAAGGGTTCCATAGTCACTGCAACTAAACCACCGGTTGCATCTGCCCCACGAAGGCTTGTTTTGCACCAATTTAAGAGGGCAAAATGTTTGTTACTATGTGGTAGGTAAAAACTTCAATGACTTTGCTAATGAAACCGATAGAAATGACGTGGGGCTTTCGGCTACGAAACAAAAATGCAGAGCATTAAATGATGAAGGAGGCCAACAGCTTGTCTATAAAATGAAAAATAGACATTACGATATGCCAGGTTAAACTACTGAGGCGCGGGAGTTGGGTTCATTGTACCAGTATGTAGGGTAGAAATCAACGACAGTTAAATAAATAAATAGTTTATTCTTGATAATCACGGGGCGCGCCTTATCAGGCGTTATCAAAGTTTTACCGAAAACCTCGCGGTGCGCACATAGTGTTGCCTGCATAAATGAAGTACATGCAAAGAAATCATCAAGTGGGATGTGGCAAGCTATTGTGTCAATGTGGATGTAGCGATGTGCAGAATTTGTAGGCTATGACTCTAACTCATGCTTAGCCTGACGGCAGACGTAAAACCGAATCTCTGACACTGCTTGCTTTCTACGTACAGACTTAACAGATCGCGGACGATTATACCCCATGAAATCCCGCTTTGCGTCCTAGTTCCAAAATCGGAAGGCGCTAAAGGATATCTGACGGTTCCTGCAAAATCTCTGCAAAACCTTCCAAAGCACACAGTGCTCCGCTCTGCAGTGGATTTTGCCTTACTCAGCTCAGCGTGCACCAACCAAATACCAATCATTTGGCTTGGAATTACCAGCGCTGTCCAACCACCACTTTGTTAGTTCCATATCGTCGCAATCTACAACGCTTGGCGGTACTTTGAGCCATCTTTCCTAATACAACCAAAAAAGCAGCCTTTCCACTATCGGACTTAGCTCCATCTTGCGGACTACAACTCACCAACTACCGACCCTAAACAGCATCGGTCAATAGACGCAAGTTTTCTCTCAACCCAAAGCCACTCGACCTCGCGTGGCTGCCACAAAGTGTGAGCGAACCACCTTACCGTCAGACCGTGAGGTACCACCTGCCCGGGAGCGTACCCCATAGAGCTGTGAACATAGACGAATAAACGAGACCAAGAAACAAACCGTGATGGTGACAGAGAAAACAAAGAACTGCTCCACGAGCAAAAACTACCCGAAATTTAAACCGGTTGGTTTGCACCACTTTTAATAATAAAAACTACGCCATATACTTTTATCCTCCCTTTGCGGTTATATTCCTACTCACCACTTGTTAGACTAACACTCAGGACCATAACATTCTTCCGAGTACCCAGTAGAAATGGTGGTTAACAATATGAAAACGAGAAGCGCCCTCCTCAGTCTGAAGTTGAAAACAGAACAAGACTATAAAACCCTCTGCTAGCACCGCTAGAAACTCACCCGATATTACTGTAAAAAAGACATCCATCGTCTAACTTCCAAACAGGTCGATGTAGCTGCAAACCACTCCAACTTTACTACCACAATTCCGACTGAGTCAACAGACTGGAGTATAGCCATTTAGGAAGAAATAGCCAAGCTGAAATGCAAACTTTATGAATTCAGCACATGCTAGGGACAAGTCCCATTGTTCTGTGAACTAGCTAGAGGTTCAAAACTGTAACCCTGGACCGATTGAGCACAGTTGCTTTCTTACTGGACTCAGTTACATCAGAAACGCAAGGGCGGCTCCGTAGATCGCATAATGTTCACTTTTAAGGTGCCTAATAAATCAAACATTGACGGGGCAACAAATAATTTCTTAAAAGCAGGCAATATGGATGGTGTGTCTTGTCAATGCCTCAGAATGAGAAAAATCGAAAACATGACCACATGTCTGATACTTCAACCGTTTCCGGACGATAGGAGCGCATCTAAATTTGTATGCAATAAAAGACTATTTGTGGCACAACCTAATTTTAAAGACACTGTGATCAATCACGATCAAACGCCACTTCAGGTTAACAATGAAACAAAATCCCTCTGCCCATCATACATCCATGTTCTTAATAATGAAGCCAGTACTGACGCTGTCCTCAGCAGTGTCGACCATGACAAGTCAATTGCGTCGTCTAAATTAAGCGGAGACGGGCACCTCAGTCTTCAGCAGCCCCATAAAAGATTCTCAGACAACAGTAGTGAGGTGTCCATAACTAAAACTACTAACCAAGCTAAAACATATAACGACGCTTAAAGCTCGTGATCACACACACAACTCGTTTTTCCCTTCTCTTAACCGCGAGCCTTTACAACAGTTGACAGTAACTGTACTTGGGACCTATCAAGAGCGAAACAAAAATTCAGATCGTAACGTTTACAGCACGAAATCGTAACTACGCCTGACCCGAGCAAAGTAAGTTGTAGATTATCTCCGACCGACCGTGACCTAGGCAAAAGCAGGGAAAACACCCTACCAGAATTTCTCCCATAAGGGCGGAAAGCGCAGTAGGTGTGAAGCGACCACCATAAGAACGTAGTGATATGCAGCTAGGCCAACTGAGAAAAAGGGTTCGTCCTAAAGATTTTACATACAACACCGATACTGCTGTCGGGATAAGACGCAGCGCCGGCTCAATGCTTACACACAACGTTCCTGACTAGTTTTCAAACTCCGCGGCCTTAAGCTGGCATAGCCGTTATGGTTGCGGCACTGAAATAGCAAACAAAATGGTGGTAGGCCACACTGACTTACAGGTGAGAGGGTGCAACCCCTATCAACCTCAAGCCAAATTCACACACCACCACCCCCTACTACTCAACTGGCGGCAATACAATCCGAATAAAAATGAGTTTGTGGAAATCAGCATCAATACCCCTATATACCACAGCTGTAAGTCAGTTTTTAGACTACCGTACGCCACCACTTCCTCCTCCACTAATCCAGTCAATATCAGGTGCGTTTGTGAATCGGAGAATAATCAAACTACTGGAGTAGGTATTTCATTCAATCCAGTACGATCTAGAGCTCGGGGTGTCTCAGCTACCTTACAACACACAGTTCTCAGATACAACGACGAAGAAACAAACATCACCCACCACTTTCATTCCAAGTTAACAATGTCTTTCACATCTGTCGTCATTAACACATCGTTCCGTTTTGCCCAAATTAGATCTAATTCAACACTTATGTGTATGAGATCCCCCGGTATTGCTTTTATCAAGGAAACTTGGTGCACCTCAGAAATGAGCGATTCTCAGCTTAACATCTTAGGCTATAAGCTTTTCCGCAAGGATCGCTAACACAAACGTGGTGGTGACTGTGCCTATATATCTTCGAAATAACCTGACTGCAATTCCTGCAGTTCATCCTGCGTTCAATGGCTTAGAATCTACACTATAGATAGTGCTCGCATCTATTGCTCTTCTAGTGGGTTGTGTCTATTGGCCTCCCCGAACTACAATGTGAAACCCAAAAGTTAATCGATATGCTCAGTGCTTCCTCCAGCACGATATATAACTCCAAAGTTATGTGTGAAGATTTCAACCTACCACATGTTAACTGGATGCTGCCTACACTTAGAAACCTTGAGGAGATTGAGGAGCCATTCTCATGTATTCAGCTTAATGGCTGGACCCAGCACGGTAGAGAGCCAACCAGAAGTACCACTATCTTAGACCTTGTATTCGTGATGGGAATCGCTTACGCTTATGCATTCATTTATAATGCACTACCTGGCTGTGATTACAACACGGTGCTTTGTTATATGACTATAGACTCAAATAAACGACCATGTAAAATGCTAAAACCCATTCGCAACCTCCGTCATGTGGACTGGAACTCATTTAAGGAACTTATTAGCACCATGTATTGAAATAAGTCATTCCCAACTCTCAACCCTACTGTGGTTACGAATGATTTTATGCACAATATTGCCTTTGTTGTAGATCTACTGGTACCTACTGTATGGAGGAATACCCGTGAACATATTAGTAAACTCAAGCTACTCTACAAGGCCAACCTCAAAATAAAAAAACTCAAAGCGCTACATCGCAGTAGCAACTGCTTCGCAAAATTGCCACAAATACACGAGAATTTACTGTGTTTGCAACGTCTAACCAAAACGGCCGAAATCAACAACCTCCGGTACCCAGAACTCCTAAGAAAGTAGGCACATTGATGCAACTACTCAAAAGAACCCTACACCACTTTAGGAATTTTAACCTGTGGCTCTAGACGATGGTTCAATAACGCGCGACATCAACTGTATACGCAAAGCTATGAACTCTACTTTTGCCTCCCGTTTTGTCCCCAATACCCAGCTATTTCATCCCACACTCCCACAATGAAGGACCAAGCTCTATTGCAATATCCCTGTGCCTCTAAGAGAGGTGCGAAGTGCCATCGCAGCCATAAAACCATTCACCCGTCCAGATCCAGATGGCGTCGCCCCAACTGTTATAAAATTCAGAGGAAAATACCTCGCGCTATTCTTATTAAAAATCTTCACGCTTTCACTCATTACTGGTTGCTTTCCAACTCAATGGAAGCAATCCGTTATATGGCCTATGCACAAGTGTGGCCCAAGCAATAAAGTGTCAAGCTACCGCCCAATAACTCCCACCTCTGCTGCTTCCAAATTCCTAGAACCAATAGTCGAGAAGAACCTTGTTCAATATCTTACAAAACTGAATCTGATCAACCCCTCACCGCAAGCCTTAATTTCCAAATGCTCCTGACTTACCTGCCGGCTACAAATTGGGATGAATTCTTTATGTCTGATTCTGTGGATCGCTCGGCTGAGCTGTTTAATGAGGAAATACTTCACTGTCTCGACTTTCTAGCTCCCTTGTCACATTTAATAAGGCATTTTTCTAAAATTGTGACCCAAGCCAAAATGCATAACAGAATGCGTCAGGTTAGACTATCCTATTACAAAACCTTCAATTTTGCTCACATCATGAGAGCGAACGAGATGGCACACCAGTTTTCTGCCAGAGCTAAGCAGCAACAAACCAAGCAAGAAATAGCCCCACTAAATAGTGCGAACAAAGCTAAGGGTCTCAGTTGGCAGCTGCGCTCTCGGACCCCTAACTATGGACGGAAGATCTCTACTCTAAAGATCAGTCCCAACGAAACGTCTAGTGACCCAAGAATTTTATGTGAAGCCTTCAGCTCACACTTTAAAGTATCGCAGTGTTTATAAATAAGCTTAACCTTACAAGCCCTGAAGGTACCCGGTAGCCAGTCCCTGTCCTTTGTACAGTTTGACCTAAGTAGTGTCCGCTCCGCGATCTCAACTACCAAGCCATCCTGGGACCCTGATCCAGACGGAATCCCGTCCAGTCTAATTAAGAATGGTGGCGAAGATATCACTATGCTCCTTTTGAAAATCTTTACGTTAGCAATGCAAAAAGGTCAGTGCCCGGCCGCATGGAAACATTCTATCATAGTGCCAAGGCATAAGGGTGGAAGCTTACAGGAAGTTGGTAACTATCGCCCTATTAACCACACTTCTATTAGCTCGCGCGTGATGGAGAAGTTGATTAAAAAAGCCCTCACGACTCATCTTTACGCAGGCGAGCACATAAATGAATCTCAGCACGGGTTTCTAAGTGCTCGGTCTTGTGCAACCTGTCAGCTGGACTTCCTTAATTTGGTCACCGAGGCCATTGACTCTAATCAAACAATTGTCGTTCTTTACCTTGATGTGCCAAAGGCGGTTGACAGGGTACCACACATGCGCCTGATGCATAAGCTCAAGGCTTATGGGGTAGACGGCCCTCTGTTGGACTGGCTGCGTTCATATTTAATAGGACGTACGCAGTCTGTTAAGGTTGAACCAACTATATCCACCCCACCGCCGTCCCTAGTGGCGTGGTGAAGGGGTGGGTTCTTGGCCCTACCCTATTTTTAATTTATATCAATGACCTCTGCAAGATTTTGCAACACGGTCGCTCCTTTATCTTTGCTGACGATGTGAAAGTTTTCTACGACTTTCCCCGTGGTAATGAATTTTCCGCAATTAATAGTATCCGTGAGGATCTTAAAGCACTTGCAAAATGGTGCGAACACTGGCAAATAACTTTCTTCGCTCAAAAATTTAACGTCATGACCCACAGATTCTCTATACCTGCTGGGTCCCTAACAATAAACGGCGTCACTATCAAACAGAATATCATAACAACAGATCTGGGCTTGCGCTACTCTATGAGCCCCAACTTTGCAGAGCAAGTGCATTATCAAGTTGCAAGGGTAAGAGGATTATCGTTCCACATACGCCGTTGCATAGAAACCGCCGATGCAAGGCTAGAACTTTATAAGAGTCACATCAGGCCACATCTAGAATATTGCTCTTTTATATGCAGCAATCTACGTAAGTCGGACCGTGTTCTGCTTAAGAAAGCTCAGCGACGCTTTACGAAGATGTTGACTCCACCGCAGCAAGCGCTGAATTACCGACAAAGGTGTGAACACCTTAAAATTCAGCCACTATGGCAAAGGCGCATTACCCCTAACATGTGCTTTTTACATAAGCTAATTCATAGAAAGCTGCACAGTAATATCACTTGTCTTAAACTAAGGAATGCGTCTGAAGCGAGACTCCGAAACAAGGGCCATTCCATTACTCCGCTAAAGGCAAAGAAGAGACTGCGGTCTCGTTTCTTCTTAGTTGTGTACGTGAACATATGGAACAGGTTGCCTTCCAGAATAGGAGAAATCCAAAACTTGCAGGTCTTCAGGAAGCAAATACAAAAATTCCTATGTTTTGGCAATCTACAAAGCATCTTCCATATCTGCGATTAGCAAGACCACTTCTTTGAAACTGGCCCTGATGTAGCTTGAGGACGCCAACGATATAGTGCAAGACGTATAAGCACCTTGAGCTCAAAACTCATCCACACTCATTGTCGTTACCGTTCTAGCACCTAAGAGACTTTAAAGGGTATCCGTCGTACCCATTTTCCAGGGTTTAAGAATAGCAAACTGAATTCAAGATGATCTTATTCTTCAACGACCTCTTTCTTCAATCCTTATTTCTTATCTACATCTTCATTCCTTCTCTTCAGACTTACATCTAGCACTTTCCAACTTTTTGACCACTGGATCCGTGGAAAAATATTACGCTTATGACCTCTAAGGTACTCCCAGTAAAGGAATGCTACCAGACCTAAGCCTTGCAAAGGATGTTGAAAGCGTTTTCTGCTGCTGATGCACCTAAGCTTAGCATTAGAATTGTCCAGAATCGTCTAAATGCCGGCTATAAATGAACCTTCATGTGTCTTCCTAGATGTCGATGGCCAGCGGGCCCTAACTGAAGCTTTTTCATTAAGTCTGAGCACTAGTTACTATACTCAGAAGTTTCCAAACACTATCAGTAGGTAAGCCGCAAAATAAAAAATGTATCTTCCTTATTGTTGACAAAGGGCGCACTTTATAAGTTCTAGACCTAAGAATCAGACATTTTGCTCTCCACTTCTTCTCTCTTGGCCCCATATACTTAGCTTTATCTGGTATACATGTGCCTTTCGCTATTGGCAACACTAGTGGACAGGTATAATGAAAACCAGATCCTCTTCTTTAACTGCTTTTGCTCGTAAAACACTCGCATTTCCAGATTTAGTTTCACTGGCACGAAAGCCAACCAACGACAGAGAGGCCCCTGTCACACTGGCTGGCTGGAGCACCAGAAACTTTCCATCACCACTTTTCTTATCTTGGTCGCCCGTGTGTCATTTATCTTTTAGCTGGCTCCAAAGCCTACCATGCGTTATGCGTAATGGCGGGTAAACGACCAGCTCCCACTGGATTTTGTTACTATTCTACTCCTGATTTACCTTATCGCTCTTCGCTTAGAGTGCTAGAACAGCTCTTTCCAGGAAAATCACAAAAGAAATAGTCGGTGTGACATTAGAGTACCAGTTAACATTGCCATCTGGATGAACACCGCCGACACTATCTTCGGAACATAAAAATGGAGAGAAATAAATCGAAATTCATTAAAGAGCTGCACAATAGTGTGCAGCTACACATGAGGCATAACAATACCTCAAGTATGAGCAAGCTCAACCACCAGAAGTAGAGTTGTTAAAGTCCAACCAATGTAGACCAAAACGGATTTCACGCCCAAATGCAATTAGCTAAATTTTACTAAATTTTCCCATGCTTATTTCTTTATTATTGGTGGCAGGCTCCTATAGCTCTCTGACGTTAGAGACAGCGCCTCATGAATATAGAAAATCGGCTCTAAGGGATAAATCTTGTGATGTTTAGCTAAGTAATGTGTGTATTCTGCAGGCAAAAATCTGTCAACGGGTCTGAAAGATCCCCTGGGTTACTCAGGTAGACCTGGCTCATGCGGGCTTGTTGTAAGCTTTAGAAAAGCTTAGAGGCTTAAAAAATGCTAAACTCTATTTTACTGGTTGTTTATGTGGCTCAGTATCCCCTGAAAATGGTATGCTGTGGCCTTCTAACCGTGAGTTAATTACAAGCTCTCCTGAATTCCCATGTAGATATAATATTCCATGCTGGATTTCTAGCTTTTTCGCGCATGATCAGCCCTTATTTGCATATATTTGTCATGTATGCCTGCAGAGTTTACTTTTTAAGGCCACCTGCGCAGTCCGTAGTTGTCGCAGGTTATTACGGGCTAATTAGAGCATCTCTGGATAGCTATGCCTATCTAGAACATACGCCGCTTCCCTATTTTTTATATTTCCTTTTTTCTGCTATCAGCTTGCAAAGCAGAAAGCCCTTTTTAGCGAAAAATAAAAATGGCCTTATTCGTAGACCGTCATTTAATTGCGAATAGCTCGCAAACTACTGCACGTACTGTGTTGCTTTTACGTTCACCGCATTCAGGCGCTAAAGGTGGTCCGTATCCGTGTAATTTTGTGTTACTTTAAGCGTTATTCGAACTGTAGAAAGGCTTTTTTTATCTGAGAATAACTCAGGTTGAAATTTTGCGCCGGAGAGCAATATCAGCGTAAGAAAAGTAGGGCTGTATTTTTTGTTAATTGGTATTTTTCTACGGAAGCACGCAGCTTTATTTTCTCTCTTAACAAATTGTTTCTATTTCTGTCTGCATTTATCGGAATTGTTTTCAACTTTTCGTATGCCTTATAATCCATTCACTCATTGCTTCCATGTGCGCAACAACAAATGGGACAACTGAGTTGCCAATTAACGTGCGATCAATTTAAAGTGAACTTCCGTCGAATTGGATCCTGTTCCAAGGAGAAAAGGCACAACCACACTTCCGCGAAGTTATCACAATAAAAGAACAAGGAGCTCAATATCGCCCGAAGGAACCAGAAAAATGTCATGGTGGGCGCCTGCAACCCAGTAGCTGTATATCAAACAATGCCAATGCATTTGTAATTGCTGACGATGAACATATACTTATATTTTACCTACTTCCATGCAAGAGCATCGGATTTATGTAAGCATTGATCTGAACCCTCTAGGGTGCAGCCTCTAGCAGGTCTAGAAATATACCTATTTATTTATTTATTTATTTATTTATTTAATTCTCGCTCACGTCAAGACTATAATTGTCAGGGGAGTGTCAATTATTATACTTCTGTTGGACATGCAAAGGCATTTGACCGCGTGCCGCACAAGCCACTATTCTCTGCTCTAGAGTCATTTGGAAATGGGAATCCTCTGCTTAAATGGTTCGACTCATACCTGAACGGTTGAACTCAGGTAGTTAAAATCGGTAAGCCACCTTCTATACCGAAACAAATGACTATCGACGTCTTCCAGGGAAGTGTGCTCGGAACACTACTTTTCCTGATCTGCGTAAACAAAATATGTGATCCGATCAAACATGGACACCCATTTCTGTTTGCAGATGACGTCAAACAGGTTTACTCAGTTCATCCAGACTAACTACACATATGTTTGGGCAACATCTGTGAAGACCTATCCGTGCTAAATATAGCTAGTGAGCGTTTATTAGTGAAGTTCTCCGCAGTGAACTTAAATATTTATAAAGATGCGGCATCTCAGAAGGCTGCATCATACTTGTCGGCAGCGTGATCCAAACAGCTGATTCAGTTCGGGACTTCGAAATTAGGTACTCCAACTCTTTCAATTTATACAAACATGTACTTTATCTGGATGCGAAAGCAAGGCATTTATGCGGATATATCACCAGAACTTTCTCCCTGCCTAAATCACAATTTGAGTCATTCAAAGCAATAGTACGACTGACTCTGAAATATTATGCTAACGTTCACAGACAATTGAGAAAGAACGACAGAACGGCTCTGGAAAATATCCAACGATCCTTTAGCAAGCTGGTCATGGGTCGCTGATCAAAGCTGTTATTACGCTCACTGTCGAAAACTCTTACTGGATCCCCTGGCTGAGACACTTAAAGAACAACCTCCTTCTCTTCTACAACATTACAAACCAACGTATTTACGCATACAGCACCGCACTTTAACTAAGAAAGACGGCCGTTTACCCCACACGTAATGGCGGCTACTTGATACGCACGAGCCTTTCAAGTCATAAAACGGTCGAATTTCCTCTTAGTGAGATACACTGATCTGTGGAAATAACTACCCCTACAGGTACGCATGTGTACAAGCCTTGTCACGATTCGAACTTCCTTCAGACGTTCCTCACTATACCCAATGTGTTGAAGATATCTGACTCAGAGCAACATCTAGAAACATTGACAGAAGCTGAAATAAGGAACCCATGGGCAGGTATTCGCTTACCACTAGCTTACCAACTGCAGGTCATTACACACAATACCAAATCCTGTATCTGTGCAGCTTAGTATTCCCTCCCTTTTGTTATATACTGCTAAGGATACAAACATCCGTAAATTTTACCTATGAGGTGTACGGGTCTAGAACCAAAGGAGAAGCATTATGATCCGAAATTCTATAAATAAACATTTCTTTACTATTCTGAAACGTACCCACTATACAAATGATTGCTCGGCCTTATGGAGCCGTGTGCCGTCTGTTGGTAAATCATCAAGTTTATTTATTATTTAATTCTTTATTATGCTCGGTAATTGTATAAAAGAGCAGGATGACCAGTAACCTACTGGATTGTGTGTCTGTATATATGTAAGTGCATGTGTCACCGGACATGGTGAGTAAAATTGCGAAGCGTAACTGAATGCGTGAAGTTGTTTGTTGTGTTTGACATCGCGTAAAGGGATCGATGGAACTTTTCCAATTGGATGACGTTAGTGTAATGACGACCCTCTGTAAGGGGAAAAGGCAGTGCCTTTATTTAACAACGAGTCACGTTCGCTACGTCAGAATGTAGCTAAAAGGACCTTTGCAGATTTACAGAAAGAACGTTTGCCAGGCGGAGGCCTACTAGGTCCAGGAACACTATCGCCGAACTAATCGTCGGAACGGGTTCAACCTGAACCACCCAGCTAGCACCACGTGAAAGTTGTTTGGCTAGCCAGCTGTGTAAGGCAGGATGAATACGTACAGTTTGTTGATGGAGTAGGTCCAGGCAAATAAAGGCCGGTTTACCTTTCGCATATGGAGCTGTAGTGCGCCTGCATAGTGAAGTACAACAAGCTAATTGGAAGCCTTTTGGTGCATTCATTTTGTAAACGGACTACGACACGCAAACTGAAGGTAGGCCGAAATCCGAATAGAAACGAACGTTGGTCAGTACAAGTACGTAGGCCTAGATTAACTAAAGTGGTGTCCACAAGACATCGCACAAGAAGACGCGTTTCGACCTTGTTTGATTTCACAAAGTGAATACAGCAGGCCTTAATATCAGGACCATTAATTATAAGTCCCTTTTGCACTTAGTAACCACCTAAGTGGGCTACGGTCCCAATGCACGCACATACTAAGTTACAATCCAATGTGAATCGCGGTCCACCTTGGAAATGCGCGTCGTAAAACCATCACACTGTGCACACTTCAACCTGACCATAAAATCAGCCATTTCCTGTTGAGCAAAGGGTTGCTAGTCGCGCCCTGGTAGCAAAACTAGTAGATGTTTTGGGTAATGTTCCAATGGTTCCGGACTCGTGGCTTATTACCCACTGAGTAGTACAAATACTGTCGAAAAGCTTCAGAAAGTGCAGTGCGTTCGGATAGACGTCAAAATACCCACCTTGCTTATCCTGTATTGCCAGCAACGGAGCTACAGTGAAGTAGCTAGTGGAACGCTTATGGCTTAACCGGATGCCAGTGAATTGCAAAGCTCAAAATGTCGCAGCGAATAAATAGTAAATTAAGAGCAGTCTACGTGAGGCTAAACCGCTGTGCTGCACAAAGTTTTGTAAGTCTACCTATCTAGCAGGCAGACAGTTAGCATTTTTACTAATAGGAAGTACGAGGAGGAGCATGACTCAAGTACACAGTAATGTTATACATGTAAATATTTGATGCTAAAATGCGTCTTTGCACACCAACTCATGCAGGTTAGACGTATACAGGCTGTTATATTTCGCAAAAGACATATTATATTGTGTGTAATAGGCTGGTAATCAAAACGTATAGAATTTGCAGAAATGGGGATGTACTGTTTAGAAATAAAGTCGTCAGTGAGGTAAAGCTAGCATAGGTTCCTGTGTGTGCAACGTAGAGATCGACGGTCGAAGTGTAAAAGTGTAAGGGTAACAGAATATGCAAGCAGTGTAGTATCTTTGTAATGTTTACTTCAAAAACAGTGAAATTTTGCTCTGTTCAAATTGACAGTCTTTATTTGGTGAGCAGGTAAATCCGCCACATAGCAATGTCGTTAAACAGTGGGTAGGTCTGCAAGGCAAAAATCCACGACGTCCTGGAGCATTTTCAGAGGTCCGTTTGAACAGTGCTCTATTACCAGCAATGCATTTTATAGACAGATTATTCACTGATGTTTACCGTCAAATGACATGAAAGTTTCAGTTGACTGGCAACGTGGCTTAGACAGGGTCCGCCATTTGTCTTCGAAGGCGGGCGAAGTGGAAATAGGGCCTCGGTATGTACGGTGTAGGATTGTATCGGCAACATTTTCAACGTGATGTAGGTTTGGCTTTTCAGTTAAGGAGTACTCGTCTAGGTTGTGCAGATTTCGTTTCCAGCTATCCACAATGGACTTGCGTCATTTTGTTGATGTGTGCAGTTTAATCCCTTGTTAAGCTGCGACGATATCATTTTCGTTGTCGTGCTTGAACTTGGTCATAAGCCGCGGGTCAGGTAGGATTCACCGGTAAGTGCTCGTTGGTAAACTTCATCCTATCTCAGATGAAAAGCGGTCCTTCAGTCCGTTGCGTGATCCCCAGGGAGTTTCAGGTAAATTTTTCAAGACTACCAAGAAAGGCGAAGCAGAGGGACAAGACGGGAGAGGACCGCAAATAGTACTCGTGGTACCAATCAAGGTGAAATTTCTGTGTTTTGCACATGTCTACCTGAGACAAACTGATGTACAATATGCGACAATTAATATGCTGAATATGTCTTTTACAGTAATGCAACGAAAACTAAGGACCGCATTGGTAGATTAATGTTCTTTACAGAGAGAAAACTAATGTGTCTGCCTAAAGAGAGCACCAAAAGGTTCTCTTACATGCTGCAAGGTATATGTAGTAAGAAAGGCAAGCAAGGGTTTAAAACTGGCGGCCAACTAGTTGTGAATGAGAATCAGCATGTCATAGACTTATGCGCTACTGTACGGAAAATGCAGAAACTTGCAATGTCAAAGCACAAGTCAAAGCGTAACATAAATAAATAAACAAGTAAACAAATAAATGCTATATTCTCGGTAAAACGCGGCACACCCGTTAAGGCGTGATCAAAAATGCATACAATCCTAGTTTCTTTGGAATGTCAAAAGATTTCGTTTTAATGAAAGGTATAAAAGAAAAGATGTAGTCCATGTGAGTGAGCATATTGTCAGGCAATAGTCAGACCAAGGAACATGATGGCGCTGTGGGGCGCAAAAATCAGTCATATCTGTTACGTAAAGGTTTTGGTGCAATCAACGACCATTACGAAGTCGGGATGATCTGTGCTCCATCAAAACATTCTTCATAGTAAAATCAGTTGCAAAGGTAGGATGTAGAAGGCTGAGGACTGTGTCAGTGAAATGTTTAGCTGTGACTTTAGTTTGTGGCGAGTCACATCCGCCACGTTACAGTGTTGTTAAGCGGACCTTTGTTGCTATTTGTATGGAGAACGCTTGCCCGGCGGAAACCCACTACTTCCTGGAACACTGCCATAGCTTCCGTTGAACAGTAGTGCTAGTCGGCTATGCACCGTACAGACCGATTTTGCACCCTATTATTCGCAGTCGGTTGACAGCCAAAATTCTTCCTTGGTTGGCCGAATGTCTTAGTGATGATCCGGCAGCAGTCGTTGAAGACGGTCAATGATGTAAAAGAGTTGCAGTGTCGAGTGATATTTGATGCAGGTGAGAAAACACATTGTTAATAGCGGCCGGCTATTTCTATTATTTTCTTGTCCGACTCGCAAACCGTGTCCCGCTATCCACGCCATCCACGATTCTTATCCCATGATACAAACATATTCTGCTAGCTAAACAGGACAATTTTTTAATCCAGGCTCCTGAGCGATGGAAACAACTGCAAACGACCAAATATGTTGCACCTTAAAGCTTTGCTTTTACAATTGCACAGAAGTCTATAAAAATAGACTGCTATCCCAAATTCAGAAAAAAGCGTGAGCAATCCTTCCTTCAATATTATACCACCATCTACACTTACAACTCTACAATGATCACAAATACCGCATATGAAAGTTTTTCGCAGTATACCGCCAACCTTGACAGTCGCAGTCACTCTCATAGATGTGAAAAATGTATTGCTAATCAAGAATTTTATAATGGTGCCTGGTAGATAATTTCGTGGCCGCCGGATCACCGATTGCATCTTGTTGTTAGACCATAATTGATCCGCCATCCTCTCCACAACCGGTCGTTACCGAGGCTAATATGTTGATCGCCCATGCGGCATAACTTTGAAATGAGCGACCCAAGGAACAATTAAAGTTTCTGTTTAATTTTAAGTAGCGACAACAAATGCTTGTTTCATTCGTGCGTTCGGGAACTATCACCGCAGCAACCTGCCTTAACACTCACGCTGGTCCCATTCTGTAACCGTTCGATGCACCCACATCTGTTTTTACATCCACCCCAAGTTTGCGGAGTATCTGACTTTAACCGTGTTTCTTGGATACTCTACAAGTTCAAACACTCGACGAGTAATGATGCAGTGCCCGGTAATTCAATAATTTGTTATCATGCATAAAAAGGCGCGCCTAAGATCTTTCATGAATAAAAATAATTTTATCGGGTTTATAGAAATCTAATGACGTAGCCTGGCGCCTATACATAGCACAGACATATGGACGGTTCGTAAAATGTACATAAATGAACATTGGTGATGCGATGCTAATGCCTCCTACGGCGCCAAACTATAGTTCACACAGAGTTATTAGGTGGTGTGGATAAGGGCAGGTTGGGTACTGGATCCGCAGAAGTTGTGTTGTACATTACTGTGGGTTAAGTAGAGGAATTTACGAGTTGCAAGGATAAAACGCTTGGTCACGTACTACTTAAGCCTTCCTAAGGACTTTACCCGCATTTTTGTATTGTTAAAAGTTTCACACGGCAAACATATTATTACTAACAAGCTGTAACCGGCCACAGGTTGCTGTGGCTCAGTGTGTTTAAATATAATGGAAAAAGAAGAAATATCACATGCTAATGAGTGCTTTTCACAACACCTTTGGGTATACAAGGCTTTTGTTTTGTTGTGTGTACCAATATAGAGGTGGGCAGTGTATCCACCTTTAGAACACGTAACGTATAATTGCTCATGTAAATAAATAAATAAATAAATAAAGTTTTTATTCTCGACAAGGCGAGGCAAGCCTTTATAGGCATGATCATTATGACAACGATGCGCGGTCAAGAATGTGCAAGAATACGTTATGTTTGCCGTAGCAGTGTATGTTTATGTAGGGGGTGTGTAATTATGTAGCTGTGTGTGTGTGGATGTGTAACTGTGAGGTTCCTGTTTGTAACTGTGCTGCTCTAATCTTCACTTTCATATCGTCGGCAATGCTCGAGTAGAAGATGGATGTCCGTGCGTTGGAAAGGATTATTCGGATACCCACGGGGCAGTGACTTTAGTTTGTGGCGAGTCTCATCGGCCATGTCGCAGTGTTGTTACGCAGACATTTGTGACTTTTTATAGGGAGAACGCTTGCCAGGCGGAAACGCACCACGTCCTGGAACACTGCCACTGAACTATTTGCTGGAACGTGTTAAATCGGAAACGTCCAGCTGGCACCACGAGGAGGTTGTTCGGCTAGCCAGTCCGTGCTTAGATCTAAACCGCACACTACGGCAGCTTGGCCCAGAGCTTTGCCGATTATGATGGCAAACACCTTACAAAATGGGAACTAAAACTTCCTCAATTGAAATATCTTATCAATAGGACTCGCCGTTATGCAAAGAATGAGGTCAAGCTTACTGTGAAAGAGGCCAGTTAAGGTTATTGCTTGTAGTACGTCGTTGAGTAACACTTTTCCTTCAAGCTGCATGCAGTTGCATAGCTTTTACTGGTTGTTATTTCACAACGTGTAACTTGTGTGCCGATCATTAAGTTTGGCCCGTCCGGTTGCATCCATGCAGCTTTGGTGAATCCAAAAAGTCTTTTGGATAATTAACCGCTTTCAACTGCTTACAACATAGGCTCGACGGACTTAATGCAACTGTTTCGATAGCGACGTTAGACGGCATAAGGAGGGTAATTATGATGTATTTCTTATTGGCCGCAAGAACAGCTCATAAACTTAGTCACTACTGCTTCTAAAGTTAGTGTACATATTAGGAATGCCTTTCAGCTAGTTATTTTGCGACAGCAAATACTTTCAGCAGCGCGGGGACAATGAAACGCTTCTGAGAAAAACCAACGGGAAACGCGCGTTCCGAGTACCCAGTAGTTGGAGGAAGAATATATCAAAGTGGTGCAATGCGGATAACGAGCCTTGTGGGACGGAAATTATTGCAAAAAGCAAATTTTATGATAAACTAAAAAGGTTTTGGTGGACGCACCATAGGTTATGTAGGATGGAAGGGATGTTCGCGTAGTAAAAGTCTAAACCCATAAACCTATTTATAGGTAGTTTGGAAAGACGCCGTTTGAATGCGTTTTGTACCTTTGGGCTAACGAATCATAAGCTGAAATGGGAATGCGACAACGCATTGTCAACTCGTTGTTTAACTAGCCCCAGATTAAAAGCAGAGACAGCCTAAGTAAGGAGAATGTTTCACAGCTGGCACACGCGGTGGGAAAATAAATTTCTACGTCATTCGAGCCGGCTATATTGTATGCTTCGTGTTAGATGATGACCTCAGGTTACTGTTGTTGTTCAATTCCAGCAGCGGACGGAGGATGTTGTTTTGTGTCCTTCAGAACCTGGTCAACCATTATAGGGTCCTACGAAAGCCGATAGCGACTGTCCCACATGCGTAGGAAATTCAGTCTTAGCTGATAGGGCAGATTAAAGAGGCTACCGACGTCTTTGTTTGCCCATGTTTGAGCAGCCACGAGAGCAAGGGGAGACTGTTTCTGCCATGGCTGCTGCGCCTGGATGGCACCTTCCACATGCTTTCGCACGGAAGCGTCAAACAATTGGGGAAAGGTTGTGGGTACAAATCGATCGAAGGCTCTGCAAAGGAGGCTGAAGTGTTGATTGTCGGTTCTCGTCGCTCTCACTGCTTGTTTTGAACGCGAGACCTTCCTGTGGCAATACATATGGCTCAAGCTCCTGAGAGGCCTTCTCCAAGGTGTGGTCTTCTAGGTTGTAAGCGCTCATTAGTTGTTGAGGCAAGTGGAGCGCCTTGCACTTAGTTATGTTCAAAGGAAGCTGATTCCTCGTTGATCACTCGTAAATGCAATCTAGGTCAGGTTGAAGTTGCTCGTTATCTCCATTGTTACTAAGCGCTTGCCTTTTTGATATCCACGGCGAAAGGCCAGAAATTTGAGGAGGTACCTCTTACCAGGTAGTTGCTAAACTTTCCGAATAAGCGCGGTCCAAGCACTGAGCGTTGTGGCATACCACGTTATAGATTAATTGGGGTAGGGAGCAATCCCTAGCGCGTAGTTAACTCAAGGTTGGTGCCAAAAGTTGCCAAGCAAACCAAGTACAGTATCTTTGGCTTCGTAACTTCGTAGCGGGTGAAGTAGGAGGCGGTTATCCAGGCGATCGAAAGATTTGGAAACGTTCAGCTAGGTAACGTTGCGTTTTTAGCTGGGCACACATATTCGCAGTTAATATAACGCACTAAAGCGCCACAAACAAGCAGTGTATTTCAGGCATATGTATACCACGTCTCCCGGTGTCGATTGAGAAATTACAGGCAAATTTTTCTGAAAGTTCCCGTGGAGCAAAGTAACGCGTTCCTAAATTGCCTGATATTTCCACGCAACCCTTGCAATGCCTTGAGCAATATTTGTGCGCCTTTATACATTCACAGCAAACAACAAGTCTAAACTTTTGCAATACATTTTCCATACCAGAAGAGGTAAATGTTGCTTACGTGTTTTAATGAAATGCATGTTCAGTGGCAATGCCAAGGCAGACTGCAATTTCCTTCACCGCGCAGCAACGTCGCAGCTATTTTTCAGACGCTACGCGAGCTAAGCCATTGGGAAACGACTTTCTACGAGAAGTAACCTAAGTAAAAACGTTTTAACGGGGCCGCCTGGCACGTCTATGTAGCGCGTTGCTCCGAAAGCGTTATTGCCAGTTTGTAATATGGATGGTAAATGCAAGTTTGTTCAAATGTTAGCCAAATTACGGGCCGAACCGTTTTGCAAGGTAGTTAACGACATAATTCCACCCAGAAGGAAGCAACATTATGTGGAATCGGGATTGGCACCTCCAAATGATTGTGTGCTAAGGGGATAATAGGCAAACCTCCTTAATTTTTCTTAATGATTCGTTGAAGATTTAGGTATTTTCTATGTGTAACCGAGTGAAAACAGCTTCAGCCAAGTGTGAGTTATATTTCATTCCTAGCTCTGTTGCGGATGAAGTAAAGCAGGCTGTCAATCTGGTTGCTAAACGTGCGTGAATTCGAGTTGGGTTTAACATGTTACACGCGCAAGTAATGCCGAAAATCCTGGTGTCGTTCTACTTTAGTAGCTTTAATGCCTACCATGTACTGCGAAAGTGGCGTGCGCAACACCGTTGACACTTCGTAAGTGCTGGAATGACGTTGGGCTGGGCACGTTAAGCAACAACGAGCGAACAAAAATGCATATCCTGATTTGGATTAGCAGTATTTGATCCCCTTAGCCTAGCTACTTTGAAGCTAGCTGATTGTCCATCTTCTCGCTGTTGTCCAATTATTCCTTTGAATGATGTTCTACTTGCATGCTATGTGTAATAAATAGACACTTTGGCAAAAGTCAGGTTCTTTGCAAATGTGCACTTTTGTACTAACCTGCAGAAAGCAGCTAACGTGGTAGTCGTTGGATTTAGATGCACGTAGTAAACATTTGCAACTGCAAAAAGCGCGTTTTCCGTTTTCAAGATTTACTTCTACATGAGAAGCAGCAAGAACCCTATCCTGTATTAAGACTTAACGAAGGCGTCATATAGAATCAGGGAGCTTGTGGGAAATCCAACCTGGTACTGAACGGTTTAATGCGGATGGAGGTACTTAATCATATAATCTGTGTTGGATATTAAGTCAAGTACTCTCATGCTACTAGCTTTATTCACGTACCAACACATGCAGTTGATCGATTTAACAAAGTTACAGTGTTACCCGTTTTTTGCGGGACGTACGTTCTTGGTAGCAATGCCGAATAGGAAGCAACCCACCCGTTATTGACTTCAAGATCACCGTTCCGCATTTGTAAATTTACAAATTTAGCTTCAATTGCTGCTGATCGCTTCTGTATACTGGAAAACCATTACGTAATATAACGTTGCTAAGCAACAATACTTCAGTATATCACCTACTCGGTGCTTTCCATCTTGTGAAGCTAACTTGTGTGGATCATACAGGTACTCCCGTTTCCAGTTTTGCATCTTCTTTGTCGAGTTCCGTTTGTAAAATTCCAGCACACCCGCGCTTATGCAGGGTCGCTTTAGTCTCATTCGGTAGAAGAAGCGGCGAACAACCAAACGACAGAGTATCCGTCACTACAGGCAGCAGCATGACAAAATTACAAGACATTTTGTGTTCTTTGCCTAATAAACATCGCGGCCGAGGCACTTAGTATACTTTGACTGCACCACGCGTGCGTCATCGTATAACGTGACCTCAACAATGTACGCTGCGCCTTTGTGTGCCTGCTTGAGCACCGCTGAACCCTACTAGCTGGGCGCGTCCGAAAGCTTGAGACACTGGGACAGTCACAAGCTCAGCAGGCTGATCTTGAGGACGTAGCAATAAAGCTAGCGTATCAAGCATGACTAAGCATCAAAGTTCAAGTGACCTGCTGAGTGCGAATAATCGAGCCGCGGTGCTCAACGGCGTAAGTGGAACGTGCAATAAGTTGGTCAAAATAGGAGTTTTTTGTAGAAATTGCCAAACATCTTGCTAGGCGAAATGCGTGAAAAGCACCCCAAGCGAGTGCAGGCTGATCAGGGACAGGTTTGATTCATTTTGGTTCTGTGCGTAGCGTAAAACGGTCTCACCAGCTGAACTGCTAACAACGTTGTCGCAGAAATATGAAGGGCTTACAGACGTAGTTAAGACCAGGTTGGGCACCAAAATAGCTTCGGTTGGAACAAGAAAAAGAGGCTGTCTGACACGGGTCCCTCCGCCTGACCCAACTGCAAGACAACTTTATACAGCTGTAGGTTACTTCAATAAGGTTGTACCTGAAAACACTGCCAAGAGTCAACGTCGCCCAGGTCTTCTCGAAAACCTTAGCCCCGTCCTATATGTAACAATTTCCTCAAACCCACTTCCTCCTACCAGACACGGTTGAAACGAAGGAATCCTGTAAATTCCGGTGGCAGTTAGGACTATGCTGCAGCAGCGCAGTCAAAATCATACGACGCTGTTTCTATAACCCTACCTACAACTAATCTGAAAGGCAACGCCGCACAGATGAACAGCCAATCGCTGGGTCACCCAACTACGGTCCACACTACCAAGCAAGACACGAAGGAACAACTGGATGCCCTAGCGTTCATGACAATGTCAGCTTCTTTAAAGGGGAAACATGTAGATTGCCTGAACCAATGGTAAGCCATAAGTAACCTATTTGGTGTTCTGATTATACCCTCCAGCTTGGCAAGGATCACAGGTTACCCAAATTCCAAGCACTGTGGCGAAGTCAAACTTCTTTGGGTCGTGCTATACTCTGTGGTTGAGGTAAAAGCAGCGTTGCTTTCGACTGTTCGTTTCCAAACCAAAGGCAATCTGGTCCCAAGCTTTTCAACTGTGCCCTGGAGCGAGTGCAAGCGATGGTGACAGAGCTAGGAAGAGTTCCGGCTAAACGCCGCAGTCAACACCATTTCGGTCCACGGCGGCCCCAGTCTCACTGCAGGATGCATGCAATGCAAAGGCACACGACCAGGAGCAGTGGCGTGATATTCGTGAGCTTCAGGTCCTGAATAACGTTGTTGCTTCGTTACACTCGAGGTTGCCAAGGTCAGTATGCCACGAAGGGTGCGCCCAAATATAATGCAGGTTATATTACCAACTGGGCAGCTAGCACTTACGCTACTGGAACGCTAGTATTTACTTCGGAACAGCCTGTCTACCGAGCTCTGGTTCAAAGCGGACAGCAAACCTGCCGTCTCACGTAATGCATTAGCCCAGCAGGCAAATGAATTAATCAGCTTATACAAAATCCTACCGGAAGCAAGTCTAATGGAAACGAGGATCTTCCTGTGCGTTCCTGCAACCACTCCCCATGTGTTATACAAATTGGGTTGTCAGAGGCGCTAATCACAATTTCACCGAACCCGACTCCAATCGACGTTCCGAGAATACCACAAAAATGGCTAGCGGCTTATCATCCAACGGAAGGCACAACCTATCGTCTCAGCCATAAGTGCCTCGGATAGTTGCTGAGCACCGTACCACTTTGATGAATGTACATCGATGCTTAACGCTTTTTCAGCAAAATCGCCGAGCGTCAGTTGTGCCAGGCAACCAACGCTTGGGACCTCATCTCCATAACCTAGACTTGGCTGCACTCAGCAAGTAGCGATGCTGAGATCGCGATTCAGGGTCCGTTTTTGTTCCGACACGATCGTCTCAGCAGGGGAGTTGTTGCTATCCTATATTATCGTTACGAGTTCCAATGCGTACCACTGGATGAGCCGTAGACGCGGGTCACCGATTCCTTTTGGTGAGGTGTGCTTCCCAGCCCCAAAGGTAACCGCTTCCTGACGGCCTGGTACCGCTTTCCTTTTTCCGCTCCAGGAATGGAGTTCAACCTAATTTCATCATTGACGCAATGCTTACTCCTTAGTTGCGGCCACCTTCTGGCGATTTCAGCGTGCACTTCTTGGAAAACTCGGCATCCACCAGTGAAACATACAAGGCTGAACTGCAAGCCGTTATTGCATATATCCCGCTCTAAAATCACATCAGCTCATCTACCAGGCACTGTGCTGATAACACCATCGGCACTTGACCTCGTCCCTACAAATGAGAAACGCATGCTCGACAGGCCATTTATATATGCGTCACTGGGGTTAAGCGCTCACGGCACCACACTTTATAACTGTGTCCACGGTGAATAGCCTTAAAAACAAACACCAGTAACACACAATACTACACATTACAACGTCTTGAACAACCTAGTTAAGACGACGGATTGGACGTTTTTGCAAGTTGCCTCACCTGACAGCGCCTGGATTCAGTTTGTTGGACGCTTTCGCAATCTAGTCACAACTGCTTCGAAAACAAAGAGTGTTTACTGCACCAATCCCTTAATAATAATCAGGCGTGGATCTCTCAAGCGACTGGCAATAATGAATGCAGCTTGGGACACTTACAGGGCTTGCCTTTGTCCAAAAAGCTGGAGCGATTAAGTGAGCCAGCGCAGCCATTGTTACATGCTTGCCCGTGAGGAAGCTTTTACGCGCCAAAAACTTTTGGCCTGTACAGTTGTCAACAACAAAAAGCGCCTATACAAGCATGTTAAGACCACCTGGAAGCTGAAGCTTGGTTTCATTCCCTTAACACGCCAGTCGGAGTGACACAGTGCCGAAGGGGAAGGCAAAGCCCAGCGAATGCAGTGTGCACTAACTTTCCAAAAGAATGTCCGCCAGTGTTACTTTCCAACATAACTAGTGCTAATCTCCACGCTCACTAAAACTGAGTTCACTTTCACAGCAGTGTTGAAGGAACTGCTCATTTAGAATCGAAGTTATGCACCCAAGTACGTTGAACGCATTAACAACAACGCTGGCCGGGCCATTAGCGCAATTCTTCCAAACTTGGTTCCTTAAACAAATTCTGCTTACCAGGTAGAAACATGGCTTAATTACTTCCTTTCAAAAGCGTTAGTCGCTCGATACGCGCTAACTATCGCCCAGTGGTCCTCACGCCTGCGATCCCAAAGCTGGCAGACGGAATCATCACTGAGGCTTTAGTAGACCATCTAAAGCGCCACATCATAGCATCCAAACAACACTGTTTCCGCCAACCTCATTCATGTACTGCCAACCTACTGATTGCACGCAGTACTTGGACAGAAGCGGCCGATCCAGGCAGATGGATAGAAGTCATTTACTTGACACCTCCAGAGGCTTCGACCGACAGGATCACCGCATACGGCTAAAGGGCATAAAAGCTATGAAGCCAGTGCTCCAGTCCTCGCGCGGTATTTACTGTTGAATCGGCAAATGCAGGTCAGTGTTCGAAGTGGGCTGACCGATCTGCTTTTGTCGAATGTGGAGTTCCACGAGGAACAATACCGGCGCCGCGTCCGTATCTCGTGTTTATTAACAAGCTTACGCTGTTGACCGTTTCAGATTCTTACTGTTCGCTGACGACGTTAAGGTCCGGCGGACTGTCGTCAACCCAGCAGACCGTGAAGCATTTCAGCGTGACCCGCAGAGAGCGTATGAGTAGTCACAATCTAACCTGCTCCAGTTCCGCGCGGATAAATGTAAGTTCGTTCACATTCGCCACCAGCCGAACAGCACATACAAGCGTGGAGATCAAGTCCTACCAGCAGCCACCTAGGGGCGCACCCTTGTGGTGCTAGTTCAGACTGACCTGGGCTGCCCATGACTATCTGAGAAAGTATCAAATACCGGAAACCAACACTTTGTCTTGCTGTGGACGTCATTTAGACCTTTTATACCTCCCTCTTTTTGCAGTTATGTAACACATACGTGCAGCCTCATGTAAAATAAGCAATCCAGGTGTGGCATCCGTGGCACAAACAAGACCTTGCAGCTCTGGTGACGCCACAGCAAAGAGCCACTATGCACGTCAGAGGCTTGTTTACTATTGCTTACCAACTTGGACTGACCTTAACATTATATAGTTGTCGGTACCCGCGCCTACGTGGTGATCGTATTAAGGCCTACCTGATTATGTGGAACCGCAATCATGTCTGCCCTCACCTACTACAACGGAATCACAACACAAATACGAGGGACCACCAGTTCAAGTTAGCCACGCAATAGAGTCGACTAGGGCGTCGACGAAACATGTACTCTCTTCCTGTTTGTCGGCCTAAGAAAGCCCACCCAAATTGTGTTGTTTCTGCCCCTACCTTCCTCCTGTTATCAAACCCATTGATGTTGCTTTAACCCACCTAATTACGAGCTCTAGCCTGTGTGCATCGACAGCTGAAATGATGTGACGAACGTTGCACAAGTAGAATTAACCTACACAACTGGGATTGGCTTGTTCTGCGTGCCTCTGTATAACAGTGTAGTGGGTCCACCAAAACGTATTTCACTTTATCCCTTGGTTTCTATTCATTACGTCTTGGTACTCTGTTTAGCCATCCTACAGAACTTGCTAAGCATCCGCTCTTTTGCCCCCTACTATACCATTTTTCTTTATTCCATTATCCCTTTATCATGGCAGGTAAGTGTACGTTCATTGTGCAGCAAGGTCCAGGTATCATATGTATCGGCACAACTTCATGCAAGTCCTTATCTACACTAAGAACGGGTAGTTTAGCGCCTTAACGGCTTCGATTTTGTTTAAGTGTTTTTGTTATAGAGCCATATACATGCTTTTATTTGTGGCAACCCCCACTTTTCCATTTTACTGAGCAACTACAACAGCCCACAGACACAAAAGCCAAGTTTTATCATGAAGCCTATCAGCGATTTCAGCTTCTGTCTTCAAACACGTGCTTTGAAGTCATGCTTTTACACCGGCAATAACCAAGGAAGTAAGAGCTATTGTATATCCTCCCGAGTTGGTTTGATGTGAAGCTAATGAATGGGGTAGTATGTCCGTAGGGACGAATATTGGCAACTGCTGCTTGAGCGTACTCACGCATGTGACATAAACCGCCTATCCATGAAGCTGGAAACATTCTTAGGCTTCCAGCGATACCTATATTCCGTCCTACACAACTGCGTCCTCCAAATGAACGTAGCTTACAGAACATAGCTTGGTCTGATCCAAGCGGATAACTAACAAACATCCTGGTTCGATTTTTGCAAACCTATCGACTACATATTATTAATAAATGGATGTCACTGCAAAATTATACCGTCTTTCTTCTTCGGTATCATAGAACGGCAAGAATATAAGTTAAATTAATTCCATCTCTTAGTTTTTTCCGCTACTGGTTGGATTTTTATCAACTTTGAATCGAGTTCCAGCAGCAACATATAAAAAACGATTGGATATTGCAGGATGTCGTAATAGTCGTTAGTTGTGGCATTTTTGTCATATTGTCCTTTTCCTATGAACGACAGTATTTGTGCTAGAATTGTTCTCCAAACAAAACAATCGCTACTTCGTCTATAATTACCACCTTGAATTTTCAACAGGTTCACCGGAAGGCGCCTTGACAGCAGAAATAACTATCTAGGTTTTGTCTGGTGTCTTCATGCCAATAGCTGGTATGAACAAACCCACTAATATTTTTAGTAGGGAACCTTAAGTATTTGCGAGATAATGGGATTTTAACGCCGTTAATACTTTCACAACGTTCATTCAGCTGATATTAGCCATCACTAATGAAGCACAGTTTTAAGACATGACACTGACAAATTGAGAAAGGAAGCAATGATCCGCTTGAATGATAAAGTTGTCTTTTGATTTCGAAATTAAGCGTGAGTGAAGCGGCTACGATGGCCAAACCGAAAGAAATCATTTTCTGAGCATCCGCTGAGTTGCCTGACTTTAGGTTGCAACTGCTTAGGTTTCGCGTTATCCGCGACAATCTAGTTTTAATGTCTCCAGCAGACCTTCAATTTAATATATTGTTTTTCCGACAGAGTAACGCATTTCTTGCATTTCGTCATTAAAGTTGCCCTTAATAAAGGCACACAAGTTATGTTGCCAACAAAAATCTGCGTACTCAAACCGTAAGCTTTAGCTGGGTTGTGCCGGAGTGTCATTTGATGGTGATTGCGCGATGGCTGAACAATTAGTCGTACCTGATGAAGATTTACTCTTCTGCGTTTACGACTTTCTGTCACTGTCAGACTACTGCTTTTATTCTGTTTAGTATGAAGCCCACATGAAGCTGTAGGACGCGGTTGTGTTGGTATTCCCATCAGCAAGCATGGCCGCACGTCGAGAAGCACGTACTTGTGCCATTATTTCTCTCAGCTGCTTGTTCGGTGATTTAAGTTCTTTTTTCCGTTTGCTTTGCGATTGCCCCTCGCACTAGTTTTGCGCCGCGAGTATGACGGCCCAAGCCTGATCGGCAGATGGGCATTACTCAGGGGAACTAAGGTGCATTGCACTGAGAAATGAAAAAATAATAACGCTTACATACAAACTTGCAGAACAATAACTTACGGAAACTCGCGCACTTAAAACAGATTAAAAATTAAGAAGCACCAACGATGTTTGTATTCAACCATAGAAGAAAGCACAGCGTGTACATTCAGCGCCATTTTCATTGAAAATGGAAAACGCACCATAATCGAAAAAATAAAAATCTTATACGTCTATCATGACATAAACACCCAGTTAAGCGACACAGCTCAGCAAAATACAAACGAGCACGGAACAGTCCACTTTTGCAAGTTGCAATCCAAATATCTTGCGGCTCCGATGAATATCTGACCACATCCATGTACTCATAATTAGCGCAAAATAAACATAAATCGAAACGTATATAAACAGTTAAACATTGCGATGTAATCCCTAAAGTTGGCTGTAATTGAATGCAAACGTTTATCAAACTTGCAAAGCACTCGGAGCAGAACATTCGAAGACCTGCCGTTAACCACCACCCTAGAGTTACATATTTATTCTTAGTAACATTAATACTGATAATAATATTATTATTCCCGTGTTTATACGAGACGCACCAACGAAGGAATGGTTTATGTTTGCGGTCAACTATATGCTGATCACAGGTTAATGGGATTTTAGTCCTGAAAAGCGTAAAGTGATTTATCACTATTTTCCAAGTCATAATCATCGATGTCGTAATAAGGATTAAAGATTACGTGCTAAACATTTGCAAACATTATCTTGCCAGCGTTAAAATGCATGACAATAGGGATTGCATGGCCGCGAATGTGTAGTTGTACCCAAAGCGTAATAAAGATATGCAACGGAAGTTATAATCGTTTTAGTCACTCAGAAGATGTTGCCATCAACCCTATGGTTGACGCGCTTTTCGCAAGCATTTGTTGCATTTCTACGTTCACTTGCTCAGCCGCTTCAGCAGGTTACCATAGGTCTTGTTACAGTCATTGTTGGTAAAAATGTAAGTTTACTTGGGTGAAGCATTCACTGCAACTTACGTTTTAGACCTTTGCGACACTTCAACATTACGGTATGAATTACATCTCCGCCACCTGCTCTGCAGTAGCTGGTCTCTTTTTATGGCAAAGCTGGGTTAAGCGGTGTGTGTTTAGGTTTCGCGTTGTTAATGTAAAAAACACTGCAGCCGGAGAAGCGCCTGGTAGTAAAATCGAACACGTACTTGCAGCTTCAATGGTTTTCGGTGTCGGATGGTTCACTGCATCATTGGTGTTAGATCTACTCCTACAAGCGGAGTAAGCTTCGGATGTCTTCTGCTGATAAAGTTTGCAGTGAAGTTGCTTCGAAACACGTCTGCAGAGGCTGTGGGCCCGCTAATTATGAGGGGCATTGAAGTCTGGGAATGTGAAGTCTTATGTAATTGCCAACGGACCTGTGTTTGTGCGTAAGCCTACGGGCAGGGTAGGCGTCCGACCTAGTCCCAGAAATGTTACTATGGTGTTGGGTTTAAACTTTTATAGGCTTTGAAAAAGAAAGAAAGGTCTGAGCAGCAGAATTCAGTACTTGGCTTAAAGAGGTGTAAATGAATATTTTGAACTAGGAATCTGGTGACCAAAAGATTTATGTGCATAGAGAGACTGCCTGGTAGCAAGTCTTATGTATTGCGCACTTCCAGGTAGCTGCTTAGCGTAGATGATAGTGTAACCGTTGCCAGTCAAATAACTGGTAATCCCATGGAATAGTACACGAGGTTAAGGTACTCGCCGACTAAGTCCGGTCGGAGCTGTAAAGGATGCGTATAAAACCGCTATCCCTTACATGCTGAATATACCATTTATTTATTTATCTTCAACTTTGTCTATTGCAAGAGTCCAACTCTCTCACTGGTTTTCTCAGGCCCAGTGTACATTGGCACTGTTCGCCTAGCACACTAGCACGAAGTATTATCCGCGCGCCAATGCACTTACGCTTCAGATGCTCTGACGTCTTTAGCGACCTTAACGAATGCTTGCCTTTCGCCAGTTCGCTGCCCTCGCTTCATTTAACATTCTTAGCTCCCCTCTAGCGATCAAGTGCAACGCACATCCGCTGCCTAGTTTATCTTTTCCAGATGTTACGTTATCCCTCACCAGCCGTAACCTCTTTGTCACTTACTCATGTATGGGTCCAGCTCCCTTACTAGCTTTCCGTTGCTTAGTCTACCTTAACGCCATTTGCTTAGCACCTTTGCACGACTTACTAATCTGCGCGCTGCGTTTTAAGCTCATATGAGTTGACGTCTTCAACCTCCGTACCGTAAGCTTACATTCCGCTAGTTTGCTGTACATCCATCAAATAACCTTTAGCTCTCTACTACCAAGCAGTGATATCTCAATTAGCCAACCTATGGCCGCTCCTTTGCCTCTCCATGCCGCAAGATTCTTCCTTCATTCCATACTGCAACCCTTTCGACTGTTACTCCTGCAAGATCTAGCTCTCTTGGTCTTTCTCTGGATTGAGCTACATCGGCGCCAGTTGGTGTTTCTACCTACCTTACTCTGCAAAACCTGGTCCATTCCAGAGCCGGTTCGGTGCGCTTATTTTCGCCAAAGCTGTGGTATATATTTCCTTTACTTATCGCTCATGTCCATAGACTTGAAGGCTTGTTAGCTCCTACAGTCATCTCACGATAACAAGCGACTTCTGTTGCATAATTAATCCAGCTCACCCTCAATCTTCTCCGCTGTTCATTTAACTTAATTGTTTAAGTAAAATTTTAGCACTGAGTGCAGCACTTACTTCATTTAGGCGCTACTGTCTCGGCTTACTCCAAAACCCATGGTCCATTCTTTTCCTTTGCAGCCACGTTAAGTCAGTTTTGCTTCTTCACCCATTGTGACGGCATAACGTAGGAGGCAAAGAAGCACACCTCGTTTGCACTTTAAAACAACAGTTAGTTGCCTGTGCATTTTGCAGTCCCGACTAGCTAGATACTACACAAGGTATATTATCCCCGCCACTTCTGCTTCTCTTGCATGTTTCCTTATAGCAAACACTGCTATTTACGTGTCACATACCGCTGCCTAATAGACCCATAGTTTGCTATTGTCTTTGTCTACTTAGGACTGTAGGATGCAATGTATGAGGAAAAGCTTCTGCTATATTAGTACTCCTTTATATGTACCAGGTGTACATCTTTTACCCACCGCTGCGTGTCAGCTTCAGATATCTAGATCCGCGGAACAAGTTAACTCCGCGCTTGAGGTCTATCTCCGCTGCTTTACTACCAATGAATTACGGTTGATTCGCTCTGGTCTCAAGCTATTGTTATTTAGTTATTCTGCGCTCCGTAGCGAATAAGGCAGATCACCTTCTGTCCGTTCGCCATTAAACCGCCGCTCCCCAATTTTAGCGCTTTCCACCGATTGGTTCCATCGACTAAACTAATACAAGGGCTTTTGCTTTCAAAAAATGCGCCCTTGCTCTCCATGTAGAGGATAATAATCTATCCATGTGGTCATTGCTTTTAGTTGCATTATCGAAGTACGCTTTCAGCATACTAATTGTTGCACGTTGGACGTCAATTTGTCTCAAGTCTTAGTGTCATAGCCTAGAAAGTTCACATGACTGGGTTCCACAACGGTGCTTTGCGGTCTTCACTCAAGTGTTTCCTCGCTTTTTTCTCTGCGGTCGTAAGGTTCTTGGGATCCAAGATTAGACTGAAAAATGCCGCTTTGCCAGAGGCAGGATGAACTAGCCGACAATCAGATACCTGGGCCGGGGTTCTACGTCAAAACGATGCCACTGAACTCACCACCACGACGGCTATCCGTTGTACCATGCCGGACAGGAAGCCTTCACACTCCAGCAAAGTATATTCATCGTCAGTATACACTTTATCTAGCAGCAGGAACCACCTCATCTGGTGTGCCACAATACAATAAATGATAAAGAAAAAATGAAACGGCTGCAAACTAGCTTAGCTAATGGTAACGGCGGGGCATGGATTTGCTAAGCTACCAGCCGGCTACTACGCAACAAAATATTTTAATGTAAAACTAAATAAGGCTAAGTATTGTGGTCATGGTTAGAGTGTAGTCTAAGCGTCATGGGGTTGGACAATAAACCACAACACGCACGACATTTAGGTCGGTTTCCAGACAAGTGGGCGAGTGTACTCGGCCAAACGTGCTCCTCGCCTTCTCGATCCCAACCAGTGAGCCGTGACGCTCCAGCCGAGGCTAGCTCCGAAGTAAGGACCTACCATTTTCTCGACTAAATCATCGCTTGGACAACCCACTTTTTCTTCCCTCCACACCCTAGCTAGCAAACGTCGCAGGTCGCGGGGGCCTTAAGCCGGCATGTGCAACACTTGGCCTGGCCATCGGAGTTAGGGGCAGAAACTAATGGTGATGCGTGGTTTGTTTTCACTTTCTGTGTCGTAAACCCACGCGTTGCTCACTCGGTGTTCTTACCAGCTTTGAGTAAACGTTCGAAGGCGCCAGTGCTTGAACGTGACTATCCTCATCAGGTCGACTGATCTAAGGGGCAAGGTTTTACAACCATACAGTAAGGATGAACGCACGGCTGCATTGTACACTCTTCCCTTCAGGGCATGGGCGAGGTTGCGACGGTGCCAGGAGTAGCGAAGGCTAGTAAAAGCTCCTCGAGCTTTTGCTAAGCGTATGGGGCTTTCAGCTATAATCTCACGAGCGCTGCTATGACTTCCCAGGTAGTTGCAGTTTTGAAGGAACGCTAGCTTATCTTTAATAAGAGTCATTGCAAGATGCGGTCCAGCTTAAGCATGGAGGAAAGCTTCTTACTACCAGGGTGTGAAACTAAGCCCAAAGTGACGGACAGCCAGTGCTACTCTGTGCAGTGCAGCTCGGCATGTTTGTTAACTGTCACGTATTTGGAAATATCGTCAGCATATTCCAACTCAAAAGGTATCTCACTCGGGAGCAGGTCCACAACTTCCAAGACGTGTCCTGTGAACGCGAGTTGCATGAAGTCGTCAATAGCAAACTTAAACAGAAATGGGGACACCGGGATCCTACTTTTACATAGCTATGGATATTGAAAGATAAAGACAGCTGACTATAAGCCCTCTCTCTTCCTAAGCTACGCGTGTATAACGCTCGGATAATATTTACTTCTTTCTAGGGTACAACTAGCCTGACTAGCCAGTTCCGAAGAGCACGTCTATCCGCCGAAACAAATGCAAAATTGCTACCGAGAAACACGACAACGGTGGGACACTGAGATTTGTGACGCCGGTCCAAGGACTGTGCAGAGTGTAGGTGTGATCAATGCAGCCGCGACCTCGACGAAAGCCGGAGTGCTCTTCAGGAATCTACCTTCCAAGGGCGCCAGTCAGGCTGTTAAGAACGACGGAGGCAAGTAACTTGAAGGCGTTGTGGATCAGCCCGCTTCCTCTATTGTTGCCGCATCCCGCTAATGAGCCTCCCTTGAAAAGTGGGACAATGACAGAGCGGATCCAGTAGGTTGGGGCAATTCCTTGCTCCCACAGTTTCATTAGCATTCAGCGTAACTCCTTCACAGAAGCAGGTCAACAGTATTTGAAGATTGCAGGATATAGAAAAGCTAACCGCGTGGCTTTATTTATCTTTAGAAGACGGAGGTTGCTTTGGACTTTCAAGCGAGGGAGGGTTCAATGAGACAGCCCACGAAGCAAGGCGAACAGTGGCAGACTCGGAATCTAAAAATTCCGACCTAGTATATTGCCTACTTTTTGCTAAGCTTAACGCTCTAACCGGTTTGACAAGTTACGAAGAGTGTCCAATCTCTTTACGCATGATTTCACTGAGACCAGGTCTGCAGCTTTCCTTTACCCTTTACAGGCTGCATAACCTATGGCGGTTACCAAGTTCAGCGGCACTTTGCAGTTCTGATAAACGCTGAGGCCACCATTATTCGCGGTCTCCATTCAGGGTAGCACGAAGTTTTGCAAGGAGCTTTCTTCGAGTCTAATTGCGTTCGTTTTCAGCCGATGTGTACCGGCGAGCACTGAAAAGTTTCAGCGACTGCGTGGATACCCGAGATCTGCGTTGGAGATTACACTTACCATCTAAGGATTTCCCTACTGTTAGTAAAATCTGGTAAACCTGAGACCAGTGAGCTTCAATTGGCTCAAGTTAGCGCGTACTCAGCTGGAATGGCAGGTTGTGTTAATCTGCATACAGAACAGCGGACTTGTTTGTTGGTGCATAGGCAGCGATGCTGAATAGGTGCTAGCTACACCCGCGCGAATTTAAAGCTTTGAACGGATCAGCCTATCTGCTCGCGTCCGTTGGGCTACTGATTCGGTTCCAACTAACCAGAGCGGCTTTAGCCCGAGGACTCAGGGCACTACCAACACCAGCTCAGCCAATGCTAGAGGCTGCATCATCATCCGATAGACGCAATGAGAATGTGTTGTTGTCCCCTGAATGGGTTTGCACCATGAGCTCTGAGCTCGAATCTCACAAGCTGGTCTTTGTTAAGCAGCAGACCTCGATGGAAAGGGTCCAATGTTCGGGCAAGTTACGCCTGGACCGATCAGCAGCGATAAACTTACGTTGAGGCATGCAACCCTGAAGGAACATCAAAGGCTCAAAATAGAACCAGCTTAACCGGGCCTGATCACTTGCTTGTACATTGGCCTGTTGGCAGAACAGAAATGTCGCTCCGCGTTCATCTGTGAGTTAAAACAAGGTAAAACCAATCAATGCAAGGTAGGGGTGGACCAGTAATGGCAGTGTTGTATACATGTGGCTAAAGGTGAAGGTGGAGCAAGCTAATTAAGCTGAGAATGCGCAAAGGAGAACAGAAAGCTGAGAAGGCTTGAGCAGTAGCAGCTAACCCTCTATCCACCCTTCTCGTTGCAGCGGATGGGTACCGCCGAGTACTCCTGCAGTGGCCAGAGCAGCAGGAAGTTTTGACGAAGGATGCATAGGATTGCTTGGGCAGGATACTGTCCGCTTGCCCAGGCTTAGACAGGAAAACCATTAAGTTTTGCAACCAAAGCTTTTGGTTCGAAAACCTATCCGCAAGGCGGCGGGGTTTAAGTTTGTGCTAAAAGGACTCTGTTGTAGAAAAGGAGCCACGCTGTGTTAACTCTAAACCTGGAGGACCAGGAGGCTGCCTTTTTCTGGCGCTCAACATTGTCCAATCAGTTATGAGGGGCTCTGAAGAAGCGAAAAGCGCCATCTTGCATAGCTTAATGGACCACTTAATTACGCAAAACATCGCATCACGGTAAGGTTCGGCCTCATTGCGATGGACAGAACAGTATACAAATTAGCACAAGTCAGACCCCAGTTTGGTTTGAAATTTTTCTTCACGTTCACAATCACTACTCCGACTCTTCGTGATTCTTCCATCTTCGACCAGCCTCAACGACTGAGGCGGGCCTGAATAATCCAGTTGGTAAACTAACAAAGGAACTTGCGAGTCATGCGACCGCGAATAACTGAAAGTCAGTTGGTCGATAACGTGCCTTGTCACTGGTACCTTATTGTTCAAAAGAATATACGACAGTGTTCCAGGAAGCAATAGCTTTTCACCTGCCGGGCACTATCCCCATAAAATGCCGCAGGTCCGATTGACGGTGTAGCGACGTGGCGGATTTGACTCGCCACTGAATAGACACTGCCCACAACTATACACTCGCAAAATGACTAGTCATATTTTACCATTTTATAGACACCTACGAGAAAATGGTATACTGTCTGCACATACTTTCATCGCTGCATGTATAGTGCTGTTACTGGTTACGCATACATGAACCCGAATTATCGTAACAACACTGACCGCTTTGTTCTTAACTAATACCTTTACCATTTTTTGCAAATTGTTAACTTTCGGCCCCTGCCAACTACTGCACAGCAACCTTTGTTTTGGGAATTTTAATTGCTCGTAAATTTTGCACATGCCTGATCTGATGTCCTACAAAGAATTCAAAACTGTTATTTATTTAATTATTTATTAACCGGTCAGCACAAGAGGCACCGTATAACTAAAAGATAAACAACTTTTACATGAATTAGACCAGAGGCGGATATAGTTGAACACCAAGTGCGTAAGCGTGATGGCAGAGAAAGGGTAACTAAGAACATACGTAGATGAACAAGTGAGCAGTGCTGGAATAACAGGATTAAAACACGGGAGTCGAAGGTAAGCTTGCATGTACTGTTTAGCGTGATGCGATGCAGCTGGACGAACATTTACAGTGATGTATCGGAACGTTTGCGGTGAGGTAAAGGTAAATGAACATAAGTGTATCCGATGCTAGGTCGCTACGTTGCGTACGGTTCGTAAGTCGTCCTTGGTAGCGTGTAGGAGTGAATTAATAGCGCTTGGGTATTAGAAGGCTATCGGCTAACGTAGATGATAAGGCAACGCAAGCTAACAAACGATATGCGAACAGTAGCTTGTACGGGGACAGTGGCACATATAAGAAAAGGGTACTGCGTCTCGTGAACTATGTAAGTAATACTAACCTGTTAGAAGGAGAATTATAAAACAGGTCGAGTAGTGACAAGCAATTGATATAGCTGGGCGCCTATGCAATCGCGTCGGAGCCGTTGCAGTGCTTTAAAGATAAGTGAGCAGCTACTACATCCAGGGCAACATCTTTGGGCGAGTAAGTCGTCAAGCCTTGCTAGACGAATTGAGCTACTACGAGATAAGGATAAGGACGCCAGCTTTAGAGCGGGAAATTAATTCGCGGCAAACCGTAGTAGCCTTGTAGCCAATTAAGGATAAGTGAGCACGAATACCCATGAGGCTATGGCACTGCGTTGCAAGGAGTGGGTAAGTCTTCCAAGCTAGCCAGAAGGAATCCAAATGTGTTTGTATAGTGGGAAGCCAGTAAGAAAGCTGGACAATAATTTGCTGCCGATTGTCAAGGCACTGCAGAGATAAAATGGTAGCGAAGAGTTAAACTATACCAGGCTAACTTGCGGCGGCGCGGAAGCTTAGTAATACGTATAGCTTGCTCAGGTGAGAGGATTAAAACGGCTTGTGTGGTGAAAAGCCAGCGTTAGGGTCTGGCGCAATACACATAAGTGTTTTCGAGGTGTTGCAGCCATTTTTAGGTAAAAGTTTTAGGTAAAATTAAGTGAATTCGGGTACGTATAACTTGCGTGACTAAGAAATGGTGAACCTGTCAGGGAAACCCGCTTTTGGACATACAGTCAGCCCTGAGGCTGCCGCAGCCGTAGTTCTGGAGAATTCAGCTATTTTTGGGCTTAAAGCAATTACAACTGGTGTTTTATGCAATAGATATGACTATGAGTTTTTACGGTAGTCTATGAATCAACATGCAGTAATCGTTTATATTGAACACATTATCTATCACAGTAACCAAATACCTTCGTTAGAGTGCAAGATATGCTCCGTGCTGCGACCTGTCACACGTAGGCGGCGTCCTTCTGTCGTCATGCTCTAGGATTACAAACGCACGGAACCCGGTGGGCGCACCATAGATTTGGCTAATTGAACAGTTACAGGTAAACAGCAACAAAGACGCAGTTTAATAAAAAGAATCATTATGAGTGACTTCTTGCCCACGACGCGATTACGCTTTCGTAGTCTGAAGAAAGTCAAAGGTTGAGAACGAAGTGTCTGAGAGGACAAATGTTTTGAGGCAGTATTAATACCGACATTCCCAGGTGCTTATGATTTGTTGTTGTCAGCTGGAGAAGACGACTAGCGCTTGTGCTGTTTGTTTTCCAACAGCTCGTTTTCTTGCCTGTTATCGTTTAATGGTTGGAATAGTTCATTGACATAAAGACGTGGGTTACGGTATAGAAACAACGGGTGTCTTTAAAACGTGAATTAGCGGATGGTAAAAATAAGCACGTATGTAAGTCAAAGGCCGGCACATATAATACTGGCTGGCCGAACAACCTACAAATGGAGTCAGCTGGGTTGTTCGGGCTAATCCTATTCCGGAGAGTAGTTGGGCAGCCACGTTCCAGGACGTGGTGGGTTTTCGCCTAGTAAGCATCCTGTTTACAAAAGCCTTAAAGGTACGTTTGACAACACTGCAATGCGGCGGATGTGCCTCGCCACAAAATAAGGTCACTGACACATACCTTTCCGGAGGATCCCCACTTCACGAACGGCATCCAGTGCAAAGAGTATCTTTGATCTATACCAATAATCTCACGGATGCAATCCACTTCACGTGTTCACCCACCGTGCCCACTACGACATGCATTACAAATGTGCAGACACAAAGATTCAGTAGGATAGCTGTTAAGTTACTACCTTTTATACAGTTACCAACCAAGCCTGCTTATATTATCATAATCATGCCCTCACATGCCTGCCCTACACTGCCTGAATAAAACATTTATGTATGTAGTTAGTTACTGCGTGCTTCCTGCAGGATATCGGCGCCGCAGATTAAGAAGGCAGTAAAAGTTATACAAGATGACAGAAGGAGCGTCAATGGGTTGGCAGTCGGCTTGTTGATGAGTAATGAAATGAAGCTGAGGTTGATCTTCTGTGTTTTTCATCCTAGTGGCTTCAGCGCCATTGCATTACACAGGCTGTGTTTAGGCGAGTATTGGCCCCTAAGGTGTTTGGTATGCGAACACAAGACGGTTACAAATTCTATTCTGTCACAACATTTGGGTTGCTAAACAGAATAGTGCAATACAGTGGCACATGTCAGGCGAACGTTTTATAGCAAGCAAGTCCAGCTTTTTCAGCGCCATGGCTTTGAGTAGGTAGCAGAGGAAAAAACGCGGTTTTATCTAGCAACTGATTACCTGTCCTGCTAAGTTTAAGGGACCGGAGTAGGGTCCATATAGGTAAAATACCTTATAACAATTACCTGCCGGTGTGCCTTAGAACACAAAAGTATTAGGCATTAAGATTCAGCGGTAAGCGCGGAAGCTGCAATTTGTAGATGCGAGCGCCTACTTCCCTTTGCCGTTTTAAACAACCGAAGCTCTATAATCCCTCTGCTTCGGCTAAAGACCGATGTGAATGCATGAAGGACAAAGTGATAACACGACGTTATTGTCATCAAAAAGAGTTGGGAATTTTCATATAAAAAGGGAAACACGTCATTGATATTCACAAGAATAATAGTGCATCTAGAATGCTTCGATGCAAAACAACACCTATGGCTGGTTTCTGAGTGCAAAGTAGAATTCCTTGCCTTTACATACTGCGTACGAGATGCCTGGAGCGAAATTAACTGCTTGCTCCGAATTTGGTAATGGTCTAGCCCCAGCAAATGTTATGCACAATATCCAAAGCACTTCTAATGCCTAGAAATGTGCTCACTGTTACCTATTTAGTATCTACCATTTAACATTTGGTTTAGGGACTTGAATTGGCATATTTGACAATATTTGGAAAGCACCTACCCGCGTTACTGCTCACTGATAACCTTGCAACCAGTAGGAATTCAGCAAGTTTGCTTTGACGCATTTTATCCCGGTCGTAACAATGGACGTACGGCTATGATTGGGATAGTTTACCTTGGCTTGACAGCTAACTTGTGTATGTCTATGGCTAAAAATATCCTGTTTCTACGTAGCTGGATAAATCCAGAATTTCAGAGTGAGGATAAATGACTTACGAAACAGAAGAGGAAAGCCCTGGACGGCAGTCGTCAGCAGTGCAACGGCAAAACTAGTAGAAACAGGGTGCAGTGACAGATGGACCGTTGAATTACCTACGAGTAGAACATATTTTGAAGTTCTTAACGTATAACTAATCGTGTGCGCTCAAAGTTGGTAGGCAACAAGTGTTGCTTACAGACTTTACAAAGAACTAATGTTACGTTCGAAAGTTTCGGAACACACTTCTTCAGGAATGCTCAAAAATTCAAGTACCTATTGAAATGTCAAACACAATGCAACAATAAGTAAAAAGCTATAAATAAATCTATAGTGTCTATAAAACATTTACCATCAACTAATTTTCCAAGCTGCGCATGCAGGTGTGAATAAACGTATGTGTACGGATACCTTGAAACATAAGGCGAGTCAGAGTTCATGAACGTTGCCGGGGTGACTGTTAAGATACGGGAATGCACCGGGTGGGTGGAGCGAGTGGGAACATTTCACAGTAGGGGTATATGCTTGTAATGCAGAAGGACGAACCTTGTGCTGTATTACCAAAGTCAAGCAGTAACTTTACCATCCTCGGGCCGCTTACTGCCGGGTTAATTGAAAAGCGCTATAAGGAAACCGAAAAGCAGCTGAATTAATTGAACCGGCAAAAACCCCTATACCATGAGTTATTCCTTTTGTAGGGCTTGCAGAGCCACACACCAGGAACTGACGGATTGAACTGCAAAGTCTGTGAACTTAACCTATTCAAACTCGATGTTTGTATGGTTTTATGATACGCTGTCGTGTCTACCGTGTCATACAGACCATAGTACACTAAATTCGCTGGTACCGTCTTAGTTGGCTCCACTTCCATCACATCATAGCCTTGTCGTTTTCGCCGTTACGCTGCCCTTTGTTTTAACTTTGGTATGCTTCTCATAACATTAGGATTATTTATTTCGTGTTCACCTTGTGAAATGTATTAAGCTGCGCTCATCCCTAAGCACCTCGCACCTACCCTACTTCCCAAATTATAGCTTGCGTCGTCAAAACTTCAACAAGGAAGGGCAAACGTGCTTTCAGCCTACCGTAAACTAATCCTTGTGCCCAAGGCACATGTATGCAGGCCTGTTCTATCTGCAGCCAATCGCATGTTTTTGTTTCAGGTTACAACTTCGCAAACTGGTTCTTTCAATTAGCTGGGTACCTCTTGGGAGCACTGGGAAATTCTCTCGGCCTAGTCGCTGTCTGTTTCTTGAGCGAGGTAGTGCTGAGGCTGTTCCTTACCACTGACGGATCTGCGGCTTTGCCTGTGGAGAAGGTTTGATCTACACTTTGTAACTTGCTTTCAAAAGTTAACCCCTAGCATGTTACAGCAGTGCCTGCTTCGCCCGGCGTCAAGCTCCCTCGCTGAACGCATATACCTTCCCCGCGACTTACCAAAAACTGGCGCACAAAACTTTTCTGCTCAACAGTACGCAAAACAGGGGACGTAGACCTGAGAACAGTTTGCCTTGGGTCTGCCTGAACTCTGTTTACGGGTCAAGTATACTATTAAACTTCCTTCTTTGCTGGAGAAAGTATTGGAGAAAGCTGAACATTGGAAAGTTTTGGAATATATCAGGGCTGACGGAGGTAGGTTGGGCCACCATTTTGTGGTAATTTACGGCAGCCAGCCAAAATTGACATGACCGAACAGGACCCACGAATCACTAAAGCAAATTCCCCATTGGAATATTACGTATACCGTTGGAAATTAGGCAACTTAGCACAAGGTTATAAATAAAAATAAAATTGTATACCCACGGTGATACAACTAAGCACAACAACGATCCTTGCGCATAAGTGTACAGGCAAAGGTGTGACTGTGAAAATGTTGTTCAAAGCTTAGGCTTAAACATGTGACTAAGAGGAAGCTTGAGTTCCAAGACACGGTATAAGAGGTGAAGACAACTTGGCCATACAACTAAATACAGTTTTGAACTAGACTGCTTTTGCGAATGCGTTTTTCTATGCACGAAATATGTTTCAGAATGTTGTCCCAAGTTAATGTTATTCTGGCCCAAAACCGCCTGCCTGCCTGACTATTCGTAGTTTAATGCCATCCGTACTTCATCCACAGACTGCCTGAATTCATTCACTAACTGTTGAGAAACCCTAGCTAGGTCAACTAAGTGACGTAATCCTTTTGCCATCCACTTCATTTTGCTCCATTGACGGTATCCCGGTGTTCTATTGATATTCGGGTGCATTTTCGATGCTACTAGTGCTTTCGCTTCTCTACTACGCGTCTGCACGCCAGCTGCCTTAGAAAGATCCACGTGGCTACTCACTAGCAGCCTCCTTTTGTAACCGTCAACAAAACCGAGATGTTAACAGGTTTCACACTGTCTGTCCACCTAAATATTGTAAGGTTGGTAGCCGCTCTTATGTTTGTTCCTTTAAATGCTTATACTAATGTGTTATTTTGGGGAAAAATAACTAAACTCCTTATTTCAATGAAACGAACATACCATGATAGGCATGTCAACTGTAAGCTTTTATACATCAAACTGATTACTGGCTGTTAAGAGCTCACGTTGCTGGATATATTGTGACCGTTTTTGGAAAGGAAAGATGCAAACGTTATGGGCATGCTTATTGTCGTCGGAGATGTAGGCGGCGCAGAAGCGCAGTAGAAGTTTAACTTGTTATTATTTTGGAAGTCTGTGTGCCGGGTTGCTAATGGTTTCAGAGATAGACCTCCAATTTCTTGGTGGCCACAGATACCTGAAAATACACTTGTTGAACAATATTCAACGTGACTTAGGGGTTTCAGAGCTAAATACAACGACAAGCGTTCATTCGTTTAAAAACCGTTGTGTTCACGACCAGCGGATATTAAAACTTTTACCAGTGTCAAGCAGTCGGTTTACTTTGTTGCGAGTAATACCCACCGCGTTACCGTGCTGGTAAACAGATGTGTAGCGTTTTATAGAGAGCACCGAAGTCAGGAGTAAACCCACCAATTGCTGGAACGCTGCCGTACACCACAAGCCGGACAGTATTGAGCCCTTTGCAACGTTGCCTTGGGACCGATTTTCTGCAAGGCTAGTCGCAGTCAGCTTCCACCCAATTTTCCTTTGGTTAATGGAAAAGCTTATCAGAATTCTCCAGGACCAGTTGGAGTCGGTGGTACTGGACGGGTATAGGGCTTGGAAAATTCGGATACAGGGCGAGGTAGGTGAGCAAGCATCTCAAAGTAATGATTGTCGGATATTACATTTGAGGTGTCAAGGTCCCAGCCGACAAACCACTAGCCAAGTAGGTGCCGCCGTCTAGTCCACGCAGAATAACCATCGTATGTAGGTAGAAAGCTTGAGGGGAGATTGTTGTATCTACATGTACACTAGTCCACTGTACGCAGGGTCTTGAACAAACACGACCAAAGCCCCGAACGAGGAAGCAGAACTCTACGGGTACGCAACACAAACTTCTATTCACGCCAACGGTACATACACTCAGTATATTCAAAACAACCCTGGTATTGATCGCGAACGGAGGGGCATCCAATCACAAGCTACGAAGTGCGGTCGTGGTAAGGCCCGCGCGTACGCGCTGCCACACTACTCCCCCTCTTCAGCGGTTGGTTCACTGCGGTGGCCCTCGTTTCAAAACGTTGCTTCGGTTGAACTGCTGAATATAGCTGTCTGGCGTTGACTCGTCGGCCGTCTGCTAACTCATAAGTTCCTGGCCCTAGCGCACGAGTGATTCTGATGGGTCTCGTCAGTGCCGGTTCTACTTTACGTGTTTTCCTCTCCTTTAGCCTTACCAACATTCCAGGACGCAGCGATGTGGCCCGTTTTTCGTAGGATGACTGATAACCCCGGCGACGTTCCAGTTGCTGGGGGTCGTTGTTTTCTGAAGCCAAAATAGCTGCGTTTAATTTCGTACGCAACTTCCTGCCAAACATAAGCTCACCTGGCGTGCGATCAGTCGCTCTGTGGTGCGATGTTCGGTGAGTAAACAGAGGCTCCAAGACGGCACCTTCCCACTGCCTGCCGGACAAACGTGCTGTCTGTATAGTTTCCTTTAGCGTGCGATTAGTGCGCTCAACCATGCCGTTGGCAGCTGGGTTGTACGGGACAGTATGTACGTGCTTCACATCACGAAGCTGTAAGAAACGTTTAAACTCATGGTTCGTGAATTGTGGTCCGTTGTCTGTCACAATTTCCTCAGGAAACCCAAATCTAGCAAACAGATGTTTCAGCCGCCGTATAACGGTTGAGGTGGTCACATCGCCACACAAATGGATTTCCGGCCACTTACTGTAATAGCACGTGGCAACTAAGCAGTTCCTCTGGTGCTGTGGCGCAGAACGAAACGGTCCCATGATGGCAGTCGCCACCTTCGACCAAGGTTTCATTGGATAAGTAACAGGTTGGATGTTGGCATCGATTGGTTTGGAGCTCTTGTCGGCCTTCTGACATGCATCGCAAGACCGGACACACGTCTCTGCCATTTTATTCATTTTTGGCCACCAAAAGTATTCTTGAAGTCGGCGCTTCGTCCGTACGATACCCGGATGTCCTTTGTGTGCACAGTGGATAATTTTTGATGTCAGTTTCTGTGGAGCTACGAATTGCGATCCTCGCATAAGGCAATCATCATCGACCGCTAGCTCATGTCGTAAAACATAAAACGCCCGTAGTTCACCACTCAACTTCGCGTAGTGAGGCCAGCCTTGAGAGAGATAGTGAATGACATCTTGCACATATGAATCACTCCGGTTAGCTTCTTGAAGCTCTTGCTTAGTAACGGCGGAGAGCTCATTTGATAGTGAAGCATAAATCATGACTTTTTCTTCGTCGTCTTCATTCTTGTCGGAATCATCCAATGGGAGACGTGATAAGCTATCTGCCATACGGTTCTCGGAGCTAAAGCGGAAGATGATTTGAAAATCATAGTTCAGTAACCGCGCAAACAAGCGGTTAATCCGTAGTGGCCTGTGACCATTGATTCCTCTGCTGAGGAGGGTAGTTAAAGCAGCATGATCCGTGCGCAATGTAAATCTCCGACCAAACAGAAACAGGTGCGATTTTTCACAGGCCCATACACAGGCAAGTGCCTTCCTTTCACCTGCGGAATATGAAACTTCAGTAGGAGCTAGCTTTCTAGAAGCATATGCAATCACTTTTTCCTCACCGTTTTGAATTTAAGACGAGACCGCTCCTAAAACGATGTTTGACGCATCCTTTGAGACGAATGTTAGGCAGTTTTCGTCGAAAATGGCCAGCATTGGGGTGGAGACGAGGCGTCTTTTAATTTCTTCAAAGGCCGACTGCTGCGAAGAGCCCAAATCGAACATAGCTTTTTCTTTTGTCAGCATTCTCAATGGCTCCGCTATAGTTGCAAAATCGGGCAAATACCGCAAGTTGTACGAGCACAAACCAAGAAAGTGTTTAACCTCGGATGTATACTTTGGTACAGGGGCTTCCGTGATAGCTCGAGTATTAGCTGCGCATGGTCTAATTCCACCAGCTGATAAGACCTACCCAAGAAACTCGACATCCGTAGCACAAAATATACACTTTTCCAGGTTTAGCCGAAGATTTGGGCTCTCCAATCGCTGCAACACAGCGCGCAGCCTTGAGTCGTGCTCATCTCTTGATTTCCAGAAAACGCATACATCATCCATGTAAGTGATTCGTCCCGGTAGATCTGCTAGTGAGTGATTCTTAAACTTCTGCCAAGCTGCTGGAGCGGAGCTAAGTCCCATCGTCAAGATTTCGTACTGGAATAGACCACTCGATGTCAGAAAAGCCGTAAGTGGTCTGGATTCTGGTGTCAATGGCATGTGGAAAAAGGCCTTCCTCAGGTCTAGTTTTGAGAAAAATCGCGCGCCAGTTATCTTGACCAACAACTCGTCAACTGTGGGAAGAACGAATTTTTTGACGACGATCTGACTGTTCAACGCTTTCAAGGCGTTGCATATGCACACAGTACTGTCCTTCTTTAAGACCGTGACCATGGGATGCACCCATTCGGAACAGTTCGAAATCATCTCTTGTATGGCCTTTTCTACAATCGCACGTTTGGCCAATGGAATAGGACGTGGCTGCGAAATCGAAAACGGTTTAGCGTCCTTTTTAAGGCATATTCGATGAGCAGCAGATGGAATCCGGCCAATCGACTCAGTAAATAATTTGGGATATAAGCTTTTAAGTACTGATGTTTTGATTGTCATGCTGCGCATTCGCTCGATAGATGGTGTTATGTTGAGGGCAACCATAGCATTTCGCCCCAGAAAGGCTGGACTGTCTTCGGAAGCAACATACACAGCTACATCAGATGCGACTGAGAGTAAACTGATTTTCGTCATTATATATCCCCGAATTTGCATACGTTAATTTTTGTACGATTCGAAGTTATACGACGTAGGATGTAATGGAATGTCTTCCAGGTAATTGTCGTAAATGCTGGACAGGATAATTGTTATCGGCTTTGCCGAGTCTAGCTCCATAGTCACTGGTACAGAAGTGTTAAGCCCATGGAGTGTAACGGTACGTATGTCAGGAGCAGGGAGCTTGGGTTCCAGCGAAGCAATTCGTCCTGTTTCTGGTTGTAATCGTCTTCTGATAGAAAAACATTCGGTGTAGTCGGTGAGGTGGAAACATCATTTTGTTGGTCAATTAACGCGACTCGACGCGAGCGGCAGCATCTGGCGAAGTGGCCCAGTTTACCACAGCTTTTACACTCAGCTGTACGAGCCGGACATGTTTGACAGTCAGCTTTGTGGCGAGAACTCCTACATCTATAGCAGGAAACAGTCGAATTCTGACGTTGACTGGAACCCTTGTGCTGAATCTTACTGACTTCTAGTAAATCACTCGACTTGAATAGGCTCGAATGTTCAACGGCGGCTTTTATTAGTCTTGCGAGCTCTATGGCTCTCTCCCAGGTACGTTTTGACGATTCTTCGGAAAGTAACTTTTCGCGTATACGATTATCCTTTATACCGGTTAGCAACTGCTGCGTCAGCATAACACTCTCAAGTTTATTCTTCGGGAAGCTAGTGTAGTCAAAGGTTTTTACAGACCGAATTAAACGAGCGACAAATTGTTCCAGTGGCTCTGCATCTTCTTGCCTCAAACAGCAGAACTTGTAGCGTTCAGCGAAAATGTTTGGCCGTGCACCCCATGACTGATCGAATACATCCAATGCCTTTGTAAGTGTATCGAATTTCTGCAGATCTAACGCATCGAAATATCGTTGACCTTCATTGCCCAACAGGTGACGAAGTAGTTTCAGTTTCTGCTTCTCATCGTAAGTAGTAGTTGCTGGGAGTAGGTCCAAGTAATTCGTGAAAGACGTTCTCCATTGGATCCAATCACTCTCCCTAGGTCTGGAAGCAGGATCGCACCAAATGGCTTCTGGAGGTAGTAGGTGAAATGCCATTGTAATGGTCCAAGCCCGCGACGCCACTGTTGTATCTACATGTACACTAGTCCCCTGTACGCAGGGCCTTGAACAAACACGACCGAAGCCCCGAACAAGGAAGCAGAACTCTACCGGTACGCAACACAAACTTCTATTCACGCCAACGGTCCATACACTCAGTATATTCAAAACAACCCTGGTATTGATCGCGGACGGACAGGCATCCAATCCCAAGATACGAAGTGCGGTCGTGGTAAGGCCTGCGCGTACGCGTTGCCACAGAGATGAAGTGTAGTCGCCAGGTTACAGCTACAGACCACGACGGATATGCAGCACATGTTCGTAAGAACTGTGGAATACGCCACTGTCGAGGTGGGCATAGTAGCCATGGAACAATGACGCCAAGTAGTCGGAGAAACTGAAAACCTAGTGAACTAATCCCTGGAGGAGTGGAAAGGCATACCGACATGGCAACGCAAGTTAGTGGGAAACTGGTAAGTAGATGAAGCTTCATTTTTTGAGGTGCTGTTTGAAGTTGGAAAGGAGTTAAACACAATTTTTTTAAACCACTGGAAGGTAAAGTGCGATGAGACCGAATGCCCGAGGTGATGTGGTGCAGGGTCAAACTGTCTTTAAACCTGCAAGGATTAACTTTAGCTTCGTTACTGAAATACGACGATCCAGGTACCTTTATTTAACCCTTGGGTGCAAGTCACTCTGTGGGTCAAGGAAGAAAAAGTTAAAGAAATGAGGGCTTCCAAACATAAAGAAGTGAACAGAGTTGGCGACCTGGCGTTTTTGCGAACGCACTACTACGTTTCGTTTATATGTATTAACTTTGGTGCCGTGTGTATGTATTCACCTTCTTACCTGGAGTGAGAAAGTAGTACGTGTGGACAGTCATTAGGTGTCAGTAAATAAGGAGCCGTGTAGCAAGGGAAGGAAGGCGCAGTACGCTAGTGGAATGATGCTAGAACAGCTCTCTCGGAGGCGCCAGGTGAGAGGAAAGCCATTGGAGAGAAGATTTCCTTACCAGACACGGCTGCACAAACATACTTGGGTAGGCAACCGTCGTAATGGGTCAGCATCACTGAGCATCACTTATACTGTTGAAAGACAGTTATTGTCGCGGATGAGTTTATGATAGCATGGTAACTAGCGAGGAGGGTAGTTAAGTCAATATACGTGCTTACTACCGTCGCCGTTGCCAACACTGATCATTTAGTCTTGATGCTACAAGTTTAAGGAAGCCCTTTCCGTATCAGTTGCTCTTGGCCGTTCGAACCTATTAAAGTCCGAGCCAAATATTTTTCCCAACGAGGACACCTATAGTCAATTCTAACTGACTGCAGAGCTTTCGGAGCCAAACACAATGACCTGACGGATTTAGCCGCAAATCCTATGAAGTTACTCTATCAAACCTCGCTGTTTATATGATTGCACGAATCGTTGCCTTATCTCCTTTTTCATGCGGACATTGGTTCAACCAACATGTTAGTGCCGTCTTCGTTCTTCTTCTTTCAGCTCCAAAGGGTGTCATCGTTCTGCGACGGCAATGTCCTGTGCTGTGTGGTGCATGTGTTTTCTGCTATGTTAGGCGTACTGTCTGCCTACTTATCATGTGCGGAGGTCCCAACTCGGTTCATCCTTCCGCATCTCGAACGGAATCAAGGGCACACGACACGTTGGCCTTGGAACCCGTATTTAGGGTATGCGATGGTAGATGAATTCTTTTATGAAAATGATATCTATGAGTTAATATATATGTTGATCTGCCCGGAAATCTTGTCGAATCATTGAAATGGTGGTAAGTTCCCTATTTTTAAGAAGGAGATTGTCAGGGTTGGAAATCCGTTGAGAATTTGTTCAGCCGCTATATTTGTGCTCACTACAGGGTCAATGGTTTAGACAGCGGTAGAATCAAGTGAGAGCCTTAGAGCGGTCGATCACGGTGGATACGATATCACAGTATTTCTTTCATGATGAGGGGTTTGTGCAACCAGTGCTCTATGAGCAGTATTTCCGGTCCTTCACTTTGGCTTCAATCTCTCGGTATCCTGGATTGTTGTATTTTATGTCCGGCTGTCCGCACCGCATTTATGTCCAGGTAGTGTTGAGGACCATTAACTGCTGCTTCGCCAGACAGGCTCGGTGAGGAAAAGGACGTTGCGCTACGACGGGCTCTGTATTTCAGGGGCTAGGTGCTAGACCTGTTATCATCGCTAGTATTAACGGCTGCACAGTTTTCAACTAGTTTGGCCAACAACTGACAATTTTGCTAACCCGCTATGAACTTGTTCACGCCAACAGTGGTTGGAAAATATAGAATAAATGGCATAATTATCCTTCAGGGTCTGGCTTTAATCTAGCCTCGTCTGACAAGTCGCCTACTTTCTGACTGTTTCCAGATAACCTAGAAGTAAGCGATCTAGGCTGTGCAGTCACAACACACTTTGTCTGTCAGCCTGAGCGCTTCGTTTGACATGATAACCGGCTTTTTATTTAGCCCATGTCGTCCCGCAACTTGCCCTTTCTTATGACACTCATTACTGTTATTCCCATCTTAAGTTCACTGTATAGCTTCATCTTGCTGACTTATCCGGTCTCGTTTAAAGGGTCTCCTGTTTTCTGACCCCTCCGACGTTTAAGATCTAAATGACCTAGGTTCTGCCAACGTATCGCTCTTTGACCCACCTCAGCCGCATTACTGGTCGTGATTTATATTTTTTATTCCATTCCCCTTACAAGCTTAACAGGTCTATTTCTGCCGACTCTGTTAACATCCCGGCAATAATATTGCTTTCTATCTAGGAACCGACATTTTAGACCCGTCTCAACGGTATCCTTTCTGACTGCTGAGGTCTTACCGCTGAATCATCGACCGATCCAATGGTCTGTTCACAGCGCCTTGTAACCATTGTAGGCATTTCCACTTCTACCCAATAGATACTTTTCCTTCCAGACCTCATTCTTTTCTTTTCGCGCCCTCTATTTACATTCCGTTTTCAATTAGACGGAGAGCTGGTCGGGCTTGCCTCTACTCTATCCTTGTCTGACCCGTCTCCTCTTTTCTGACTGCTTCCAGACATCCGAGACATAAACTATTTAGGCCCTGTAGTCCCAGCACGCTGTGCCCCTCCTCCTCTGTGCCTTGCGCGCCATACTATCTACCAATGCCTGCGCAACGCTCTGCCACCCTTACCCCAATAACATTACTGGGCACTATTTATCCTTCTTTTTAGTAACAAGAATGAATCATCACCTGAAGAACATCGTCGTCTTTTCCACTTCACTTCAATAGAATGTGTTTTACCTACCCTTTTCTTTCCTTCCTGTGCTTTCTGTTGCATTCCTTCTTCATTCGAAGCCAACTTACGTGGGCTTCTTCTCCCTAACTTCTTACGTTCCTACTAATTTAGGACTGAGGCAAGGCGTCCCTCTCACTTCTTCTGAGTGATATTTTTTCTCATAAAATGCACACCTCGTCCTCCCCTCTCTGGTTCACACAGCTTGGGCATATGCGCATTAGAACCCCTCAGACACTATTCGCTTCAGCTTCATTCCTAATTTTGAACGTTCGTTGATTATCTACTGATTCGTGTTCCGCTCGTTTCGCGCCTTATTTTGCCACTTACGATATGTTGTATATGCGATATTTAAATAAAACTTACATTTATGGGAGTACAATAGTTCAATCAGCACTGCAATTGATCGACTGCGTTCCAGATGCATTCCTTTCGTCTGTCTGTGTGGCTGTCTCTGTTAGTTGCCTTTCTTCCCGGGTTTGTCACAGGTACGGAGATACCCACCCAAGGAATTGTCCATCGTGGCCACCACAGTTCCCTTAGTTGGACATGTGCGGAAGATAAGAAACCGCTTTTACAACATAGTAACTGGACAAATCATTCGTTATCCTGCAAGGTACAATTTTTCCGCGGCTTGAAGCACTGGGTTCAGTTCGCCTAAAAGTATCTCCTCCACATACCTCTCTCCTGGAGCACTCCTTGTGGCTTCCAAAAGCATATTCTCCCGCCGACACAAAGCTGGAATAATTGGTCATTCTGGGCTCTTCAATCCGCTTTGACCGCTCAATTGGCCGTGGTTTCCTATATTTCTAATCAATTTCGCTACATGCCCCGTGGGATCTGCGATGCTCTTCTCGGAACCATATCCTATCCATCAAGCCTTCAATAATAATGCAACAGCTTGCAATGTATGTTCATCGGTGACTTCACGTGGTTCTGCGGATGAGCAACACATAATATTCAAAAAGTATATTTAGTTCCTGACCTACCAATCGGGCACAGCCATTAGTTCCAAACTGAACAGGATCCAGGAACGCAATAGGCACTCGCCTTACGCATCAGACAACAAAAGAATGGGACGCAACTTGACTGCGAATAGCCGAGCAAACAAACGTTCAACAAGAAACATTGCCAGTTACAACTTGCCATGCAATGGATCGGCGACAGCGTTTCAGGACGTTGTGGGTTTTTGCCTGGCAAGCGTTCTCCTTATAACTTGCCACCAATGTCAGTTTAACAACACTGAAATATGGCGAACGTGCCCCGCCTCCGAATAATGTCACAACCCATAACTTCACACTGGAAGGTCAACTAGCGTCACCAGTCTAGATAAATACGTTACACCGGAACTTCTACAGCTGCATAGCGTCTTGGATCTTCGTACTACGAGTTCACGTATATACTGGCTGGCTAGCAGAACAACTTCCTCGTGGTGCCGGATGGGTGGTTGGGTCTAACACGTTTCAGCTAATAGTTCGGCGGCAGTGTGCCAGGACGTGGCGGGTTTTCGTCTGGCGAGCCTTCTCCCTATAAAAAACCACAAATCTCTGCTTAACAACAGTGTGACGTGGCGGTCGTGGCTTGCTACAAAATAAAGTCACTGCCCCGTGGATATCTAAATAATCCTTTCCAACCCGCTGACACCAATCCTTTACTCGCACCTTGCTGACGATAGCAAATATTCAAGAATGGAGCAGCACAGTTACAACCGCAAACTACACCGCCACACAAACGCACACACAATTACATACTTACATACCCCCTGCACAAACAAGCGCTGTTACGGCAAACACCACGGATTTTCGCATCTTCTTGGTCAGGCATTGTTTTCTCAAATTGATCATGCCTGTAAAGGCGTGCCCCGCCTTGTCGAGAATAAAAGCTTTATTTATTTATTTATTCTACGATATCCCCGTATGGCTTTGCGTTACTTACGTACGAACTCTGTATTGTCATATCTCTCTAGAGCGTGATCTTCAATTGTCTTCCTATGGATCATTCAGGATTCTCAAGCTATTATTAGCCATGACTGCAATATATGGCAGGCCCATTTTGTCCTAACAAACTGGTCCCGATCTCACGACAGCCAAAGAATTGTTTCGTATTTCCACCGTTGTACAGTTCCAAGCAGGGTCATGTGAACAATTTTCTACTGTCAGGGTTACAGTTGCCACAAAATCTCTGTACTTTTGCCCCTACCTGATCAGGTCTCCATGGGCGTGCATCGCATAGTCGAGGAGAAAATATATATTTATTTAGGGTGCAGCTGAGGCACTTTAAACTGTGCCAGCACTTTGCTTAGATAGACTAATTACACAGGCTGTTCCTGCTCACTAGGAAGACGAGTGCACCCTGGCAGCGCTTAAAACCACTACGCAGATCACACATGGCGCTGTAAATCGCTATACAATTGCTGACAGTACAAGCACAATAAAGCTCTTTCAAGTACTGCATGCATACATGCGAACCGTATCAAAGCTAAGAAAATGAATTAGTGTGAATTTAGGAGGGTAACGTTTAATTTTCCTATCTTATGGTGGCTGAGGACGTGGTTATAAAATACGCCCTTGACAGCATCACCGTAACTATGCGTAAAATTTGGTCATTGGTGTTATAAAGCCTTGTACGTAAATGGACTTATTGCGCAAATTGGGTCGAGCTATTTGGCAGTTAGCTTTCAATTCGTAATGGCCGGTTGTAGTTCCCCATGGCACAGTGTAATAAGCAGCGATCTAGCTGGGGTTAGTTACTAGCAGCCAGGTGTTCGACGGCTAATAGGAGAACGAGGGATGCGCCTCACTGACAATCACCGAAGTGGCAACACGTGCATCTTAGGCTGTTCCAGACTGATGGCTTACGTATGCGGCTTGGTGCCTAATAGCGATGAAACTTGTCGTATCATTCCCCAATCAGTCTACTCAGTAGTAATCAAAGTTTTCACGTAAATTTTGTCAAATACACCCATTTATCTAAAGGGCGCTGTTCGGCACCTTCATGAGAGGTGTGGCATTTATGATATATCGAACCCCAAGCAGCTGGTGACGGTTGGGAGTTGTTAGTTGTTACACAGAATAAAGTAGGCAGGTGAAAGGTAAAACCACATAATATAGCATTACTGAGAGGAAGTAATGTTTGTGAACGGTGTTTAACCTCAGAACGTTAGGCCTTCAGTTATAGAAAACGATGGATTTGTGCTTGTTTGTTTCCCGTTTATCCTTTTTCCCATAATGGGAAGAGGAGTTCATCATGTTCTCTAATTTCGTGTCACCTTGTGCGCTACCGTCTACTATGGCTTAACCGCACTCCATGCATTGTAGTTTCGCCAACATAAGTTAGGACCAGCTGAAATGAATGTGCCCCAGAATTCCGTACCCGGAACGCTTCATAACAGCCACCACTTGCATCTAGCAACTGACAACCAAGCCATTGCTACTGGCAGAGTTCGCTAGCCTTGTTCCGCAATCTTCAACGTTTGTCATTTGTGATCGTATTCTATTTATATTCTGAATACGTTTCTCTAAATTTATTTTGCGATATTCTGCGACACGCGTATACATATCTTTTGATTTATATATTATTTTTCATCGTTGTCTTTGCCGCCATTCCACTTTTGATTTGTGTCCTCATTGTGTGAGTATTTTGGCGCAGTATCATTTCCGAATAATTTAAATTTAGTCATTTGGTAGGTAGTCTCCCTATAACTTCCAGTTTGCAACACAGAGATACCGTTGAGTTAGATACAAACTGCTTTTATAAGTCTAATAAGCAGGAGCTCGTGGCTGAACTGGAGCAACCAGCGAGTACGCTAATCAAACGTCTATTTCACGGCTGGCATCTAGACGCTAAGAGGCGACCTGTTCTAGTAAGTGTGATAAAGTGACTCCTTGACTCCCATTCAGAGGATGTTTCTTTCTTATTGGCACGTTGACTGATATCTACCTGGAATTGCCAATGCTCTCACTGTATTTGCCAAGGTCAGTACATTCCCCGTAGACGCGCACCAAGTTGCTGGATCGGTTAAAATGTCTGAATACATTGTGGTCGAAAAGTTTGCAGACCAGCTGAACTTGCACATGATCGGAAAAAGAGTAACGAAAACCCGTAGCTCCAAAAACAGCCCACTGACTTGTACCGGGTTGAGGAAACTGATTACAGAAGAACAATGCACTGTTTTACTCAATTTTTTTCTCAAAGCTAGCCTGCTAGGGTACTTGCTCATTAGGACGAATTTGGATCCCGCACGACGTTTCTTGACTTTAAGTTAGTATCATCGAAATGTGGCTAAGAGAACGATGTCAACAGTCAAACAGTTGCGGCCCTAAGTGGGTCCCGTAGGTTAGATCCAGTGTTCTCCTCTGATATATTGCGTGGAATTCTTAAATAAATAGAAAATACATAAATATTTTTTGCTTGAATTAATCAATGCACGCCTACTCAGGCATGATCGAAAGTTGAAAGCAAGTATGGTACGCAACCAATACGTTGCAATGCACGTAATTGACGGTAGCCAAAATTTGTACAAGTTGCAGGAACGCTAAAAGTACGAATGAGGAGCAAAAACGCCCGTGAGGTGACGATGAACCGCATTCATGTGTGCGTGGAGTAAACAGGATAAAGATAGTGGCTAGCCTGATGGCAATATGCGAAGACTGTGGGTATCTTTTCAGGTGTCAACAGAACGTTGAAAAATTTTCTCTTGTCAATATGCCAAAATGCAACTTTGGGCAGTGACAACGCAGTACCCGCTATGATGATACCTGGACTTTGCTGGTTATTTAAAAGGAGAACGCTTGCCTAGGGAAGACCCACCAGTCCAGGAACACTGTCGTCTGTGAATCTGAACGGTCATGTACACCTGGAAAAGCCTCTTATCAACCATTTGTTCAGCATTATTCGCAGTCGAATGATCCCTCTGTTGGCTGATCATGCAGCTCAGTCACAGTCTGCCATAGCGGTTGAGGCCAGTCTAGCAGGGTGAATAATTGTACAGTTAAGCTACAGTTCCAGTATATCTGCCGTCACACGTTCTCTGATTTTGTCTGATTGCTGGAGTGTGAGGAAATCGCGTCCAGCTGTACTCACCAGACTTCAGTCGTTGTGTTAGCTGCAATAGCTTGGTTTGGGTATAAGGCCGTGGTCCAGGTGAGTCCTGGTTGGTTATTTCGTCATATCGCAGACGGAGGAAGTTCCTCAGTCCAATCTTGGATCTTAGTAATGTTCCCGACCTCGGAGAAATAAGCAACAGAGGAGCAGGACTCCAGAAAACCGAAAAGCACAATCGTGGAACCAAGCATCTTGGAACTCCTACCTTAAGACATTTAGACTTCAAACAGAATGCTGCACAATGTGCAAATGACAGTACGCTGAAAATGCCTCATACTTACACTGTTTGATTTTTGCTTGAAACAAGCAAACCCTTAGAACCGTACGTTTCTATACATTTCCATAATTTTATGATACGCACACAGAAAGAATCCCCTGTCGGTACCTTAAGCCGCTACCCCATCCATTTCGCTTTACTGCTAATCTCTAATCCACACACCTTAACCCAAACAATCGCCACAAAGGACTTTGTTCCTGACCAGTACATTATCCACTTCAGTACCTTCGATATATTGTCCTTTCAGCACATTCTACGCCAATCAGCTTGCCCATTGAGAAGCATAATCTCCAGTACATAGTTGTTTATGCAATATTTGGTGTGCTTTGATGAACTCGAGAATACACTCTTTAGATATTGGTTTAGTTATTTACAAAGCTGGTAAAATTAAAGCACTATGCCTACCTGAGGAGATTGCAGGAATCCATTTTTCCAAACATCCATGCTGAGTTGCTCAGATATCTTAACCGGATGTACTGAATGTACTGTCCTTGACACAAACATGCAACTTCTTTGCGATACTGCTGGTAACGTTGCATAAAAGCCCGGTAGTGCTTAAAGCCAACCCAGCGTACTCTTCATTTTGAGACAGGAGCCGCCAGGTTCGTGCCACACGAATGCGGGCAATGATCACACCACCGAGTTCACTTGAGCTACCGTTGTCTACGATAAGAAATCTGAAAACCGCAAACGCAAAGCACTGAGTAATATCTTATACTGCACACAACCTTTGGATGCGTACTCACGTGCTTCAACTGTTCCCGACGATATAACTGTAGATACTTTGAGACGCGCAGATATTGCTGATATTGGTACCACAGTGAAAGCATTGCAGGTTTTAATGCTGACCTAAGGTGTCAAGCAGTTTGCCGTCACCATCAAATTAAGCGTAAATACTGTAGCAGTTTTGCGCCTTCTGACGGCAGACCGTGCACAACGGCGCTTAGCAACAATGCCGAGCAAGTTGTGTTTTGTACCACTGTAAAGTACTGTTGGAGTGCGACTAAGCATTATACCATAACGAACAGCGCTTTGGGTGAATCAAGCACAATCGCTGGCAAGTGGCAAGAGATAGGTGACCTCGTAAACAATACTGTGTCTAAATTACAAACGGATCCAGAGCAGAAACGTCTTTGCGCGGATATAAATAGCGTCACACCTATGAAAGTTAAACTGCAAACATCAAGACCCGTGACCATGGAGCCACTGGACTCTGGGTGGAGCAATGGTGAGACTAACGCAATTTCTTTTATCGTTCTAGTTGGCCTTGTACTAAATGAGCTTAAATGTTACGTCGTCGCCTTCAGCGGAATTGCTGAAACCTCAGTGCATGTTAAGAGGATGTTTAAAATAATCAGCCAAATCCCAGCCTCAATCCAACAGATAGCCACGTAGGGAAGAAGCTTGCAAACAACTCCGAAATGCTGCCTTTTTAAAAGAATTATATTCCGGACCGCCAAGACGTAGTCAGCTGAAGTTTAGCTTAGATACCAGCGAACCTACTTCAAGTACCACTTGCACAAACAGTACGCCTGACATGAGCTCTTTATGTAGTAATTTATACAGCTGCCTAAAACTCCGCTAGCACCCAGAATATGGTGTAAACACTTCTTCTTGGAGACCAACGCAGTCGAAACCGACATAGGCTAAACATTCCACTGCTTCTTATCACGCAAGCTGTGCCTAGTTTAGGCCAGTGGGGCTGGGCCACGACGTCTTAATCCCGGTACCAAACAAGATATTCCTAAACTGCACAAGCAGTTCCTACGAGTTCTACTGACCACCACGTAGCTGCCAATGATATCATTCCGTGATCTAACGAAATAAATAAATAATTTTTGTTCGATGCTTTTTGAGGCAAACAACTGTGATCACGCTTATGCTATTACAAGCAAATATGCTGGGAGCAACATAAGATTCAATGAAGTGGTTAGAAAACTTGCGCAGTGCACATAGCTGCTTAAAAACCTATGCTCAGTACAATTCTGTGCCAGGGCCGAACAACCTGCGTGTGAATTACATATGTAAACAATTGCGCTTACGAGCAAACTGACGTAGGCATCTGCACCGGTGGTTGAAGCACACTGTCAGAGTGTAGGCAAATTAGGCTCAAAAGAACAATCTACAAATAGCATTTTGGCTTTCAAATAAGCAAGTGGAACAGCATAAATATGTTTAAAAACTGGATAATATTAATATCCAGGACAGGGAAGAGTGGCGCTATATTTATGTTTGGAGCATCGTGGGTCTCAATAAATGGTAGCCCAGTAATGTGCGTCGTTAGGATCATCCGGGTAGTGCAGTGAATATGCAATGATATAAATTAACATATAAAAGCTTAAGCTGGAGTAGGGACGCAGGCAGATGGCGGTGACGTTCAAACATAATAAACCACGGCTTAAGTATTTTATTTCCAAAATTCCTGCAAATCGGGATATATGATTCTACTAGACCATAGCCAGTTATTAATAAGCAATTTCTTGCTCAAAAGCGCGGGAAGGTTCAAGCAGAGGTAGACAGATAAGCTGCATGCTCGGAACCCAGCTTGTGTATTTTCATGGGATGACCGCAAAGTCAAGGCAACCTAGCCGGGCTAAATATCCAGAACAGTTCCTGTCCAACCTTCCATGTTAACATGAGTTAAGTAAGGATTAGGTCTCCTCGAAACCGTCGGTGGTGAATTGAATACATACCCAAGCTTAGTAGGCGCTCGGGGTACGATTGCCCCCGAAACCCCTCGACCAATTTGGTACCTACTCTCAAAACTATCTGGCGCTCCATTTTGTCCCGAACAAGGCAGGGTGGGCAAGCCTGGACGCAGTATTCCAGATGGGGCCGAATGTAAGCTGAGAACAGCTTCACAAATATTTCGACCCCGAAAGAACGGCATATTAACCACAACATTCTGAAACTCCTACTTGCGGCCTTCTTCCAGTTGTTACCAGAATGCAAAGACGAGGAATGAACAACGCTTAAGGCTTCCCCGTTGGATACAAGGGGGATTTCAACCCCACCGAGTACGTAGCTCGAAGACGCGAAAGTTGCTCCTATACGAAGGACGGAACACAGCTTGATTAATGGGCAGTAGCCACAAAATAGACCAGTCCCAGAGTCTGTGCAGAGCATGCTGTATGGCGTCAGAAACTCCAGGGACATTTACAACATTCTATAGCTTAAGGTCATCAGCAAACAATAGGGATGATACCCCACGCTCTCCAGGGAGATCGTTTACCTAGATGGAGAACAGCATCGGTCCAAGAACGGCTTGCCTAAAGGATAAGCTGCGACCCACACGTACACACTGCTCTCTTCCCTGCAAAAACGCAGATACCCAGTGAAGGGCGCGGCCAGATACGCCGTAGAAGCTCAGCTTTTGTGGTAGCCTCAAGTGGGGTACCTTATCAAATACTTTCGAGAAGTCGACGAAAAACACATCCACTACGTGGGCATTGTCCACTGTCTCGGCCCAAACTTCACGAAAAACCAAGAAATTCGTCGGACACGAAAACCACTTCCGGAATCCGTGTTGTGCACCACTGAGTAGATTAAATCTATTTGGGTGACCTTCCAAGGTATCTCACACCAGCTTTTTAAGCAGTTTAACCACCACGCTAGTCAAACTGACTGGTCTATATTTGGCTGGCAGACTCCTGTTGCCATTTTTGAAGATAAGACAGATGACAGCCTCCTTCCACTCAGAAGGTAGTGTACAGCTGTCAAGTGACTTCTGAAACACCATCGTCAACGGTCCACTTAGTTCCACCTCCAATTCATGTAGAAGCTTCGGGTGAATTGAATCACGTCCAGCTGCTTTGGAAGGGTCCAATTCTTGCAGCAGTCTAAGGACTTGCGTTTCCACCACAGTAAACTCATCTAAATAAGAACCCTCAGGTACTCTGGGGACAAGTTCAACGCTAGTCAACGCGGCCTCAAGTACAATAGCCCGTGCATACTGCTCACCAAATACACGAGCCTTGTCCGAGTCCGCATAAGTATGAGTTCCATCGGCCCGCATCAAAGTTGGAATTACCGAATTTGAACCACAGCGTCTCTTAACATAAGCGAAGAACTTCTTTGGATTTTCCGACGCTCCATCAGGCAATTTCTTTTCGTTCAACAGCCGAGCTTTCCTTAAGTGTTGTTTACACTTTCTAGTCTCGCGGTATCTATCATAGGTGATAATTGATGGAGACGCACGGTAGGTCATCCAGCACCTAGAACGCTTCTGGTGTAGGTACTCTCCAATGGTATATATCCACAGCAGCCTCGCTCTTGTCTCCTTTCTCGTCGCAAACGGAATGTAGATAGTAGACACTTCCGTGAGATGACTTAAATTTATCCCAGGCCGCCTGAACCATATCAACCACCGTGATGTCGCAACGCAACCTAGAAGCCTTGATACGCATTGCCTGATAGTTAGCACGCCATATGTTTGGATATGGCTTAGCGATGCTCTTTTGACGCCTGGTCAGAGTACACCTGAACGATAAACAAACATGCTCACTGGCACCTAAGGGAGAGCTGTAAGTGATGTCACCTACAAAGTCTAATGACTTGGCAAAAGGTAGCCCCAAAGTAGACGGTAGTTGGGCATCCATGTACCTAGTGAAGAGGTCCACGAACTGATGCAACGGTACTTGTAGCGTAAGCTCAAGAAGATCTACACCGAAAGTATCTTCCGCCGTGTTGCAAGAAAGATCTGCCCAGCAAACTTCCGGTGGATTGAAATCCTTCAGTATCAAACACCTGTTTGCGGATTGGGAGCGAATAAAGTCAAACACCTCTTTGGACGCACTCCCAGGGCTTCTGTACACAATTACAACTGTAAGTTGAGCTGAGGAAGTGCTAATCACTACTGACAGAGCCTCGACAGTTTTATCTGCCGACTGAAACATGTAGGTACGTAAAACGTCAACTCCACAGCTAACGTAAAGCGCAACGCCCCCGCCTTGTCAGTCAACGAAGCGATCACATATAAATAGTGCGTAGCCAGACAGATGTATTTCACTGTCCGTGGTGTCCTGAGACAGCCACGTTTCAGTGAATACAAGTAATTCTGGATGAGACCCATCTACAAGCAGACCTGTCTCGCACATCTTATTCTTTAGGCTGCACACACTGCTTAGCACTATCTGAAGGTACTCGTAATGTCCAGCCCTGGGTCGTGCGCTACCAATACTGGCACTGGTAGGGCGGAATAAGACCGCCGGCTGACCGCCCGAAAACCCACCAACCGGAGACCTTGTTCACCGGCCGCTCGTCTGATTTTAAGGTCCTAAATGGCCTATTTTAGCTTCAGCCTATCCGCTAATGGGAGATCTGGCTGAACGCTAACATTAGTACCCTTCGGTTTGAAGGTAAACCGCAACAGCGCGTTGCGTTCCTCCAAGGTGGATAGTACTACACGAAGTAAGTGCGGTCGATGGTTTAGGGCGTTAACTGGGACGTTACCCAATCTAGTCAGTTTCCTGACAGTAACACCGGTCAACCCAGGCGGAAGGAGCTTCGTTACGCACATCTTAAACCACTGTAGGTCACCCAACGTACGTTCGGCAAAATGTGCAGCAGTGAAATTCCACTGCGTTACGGAATATCACGCTGCTATCCATGAAAGAATCACCTCGACGGGATGTATTTACCCCACGGGTTTTGGAATTTAGATGAACAGCAACCGGCTTAGCCGCAGGTAATGAGACTGGGCACACGTTATCAGACGACGCTGAAGCAACTGTAGCGTATGTCTTATGTTCCAGCTTATTTGTCCCGTCATTGCTGACGCTTTTCGTACCTGCCTGAAGAGTACGGGCAGTTCTGTTCCGCTTTTTCTTTTGTCCTACAAGCGAAGAAGCCCGTGGCTCAACGTCCATGCCCGCCTCCACGACCTGTACCCCCGGAAGACGTGGTGAGGTGTTTGGAGTAGGCACAGCAGTTTGCTTAGCACGCGATGGGGACATTTGGTGTTTTTCACCCCCTGCCTGCACATCCTTAGATAAAACTGAGGGAATTGCATCACCAGGTGATGTTTCCCGCTCAGGCGGTTGTATCTTGAGCGAATTCTCACCTCCCGGTTTGGGCGCGGAGGGTTTGCGCACTTTCCTTGCCCTCTTTCGCCTATTCTTTTCTGGCCCAGGAGCCCATGACTCGCCTACCATTTGTGGAGAGTCAACAATGCCGTCCGAGGCATATGAGTCAATTATCTCAATGTGTACTGGAGCGTCCGGTAGGATGTACAACCCATCAACGGAAGGACTGTCAGCAGGGGGGACAGTCCGCTACAGATTCCTCATTTGCAATACTCAGGTATTTCATAATCAGATCCACTTTAGTGTTGAGCGAGGGCAGCCCGACTAACGCCTTCACAACCAATGTGAACGTAGATGCCAGTGCTTTGAATTCAGCACAGATGATAGCCGGGCGCTTCGCTTTCGGAGCGCAGCAATCAACACATCTAAACAGAAGGTTTTCACTGGATGATAGCATATTGTAACTGATTCGCTCGGAGGCCGGTACAACTTTTGTGATACCAGCGGAAGCAAACATCACACTGCATACCATCAGATGAATCCGTAACTGGTCTTGTACAGGCAAAATTGCTGCAAGCTGCATTGGACCCATCAAACGAGGACCCAAGGATTTCATCCGCCTCGGTTTTTAGCGGGACGACCCTGTTTAAAGTGGAAAAGAGAGCAGAGTTTAACAACACGTATACAAGTGTAAAATGACCAGGAAAAGGCAAAACAGGGTGTGAGACGAGATTGAAAAGGGAACCAACCGCAAAACTTACGAGTAAGCGTCAAGGAGAGGCTATGTCCAGTACCACTATAATCGATCCAAGATATCTTGGATCAGAGGAAATTTGACAATAGTCAAAATTCGTTTTAAGTGTTTATTCAAACACCGTTTTCCACAATGTATCAGCTAGAAATCTCGAACAGTGTGGCGCGCCAAAATATCGCGTTGCCGCGTAGCGATGGCCTCGTTTCAAACTCAGTGTTCGGTTGAAATAACTCATGCAACGCACCCCATTTCTTCTCTGAAAATACGTCGCTTTAATATCAATCTCCACGATGACCTTGGTTACTTAGAGAGAATATGGTCAGTCGTTAAATTCAGAGTGCATAAGAGAGGTCGCGCAACTCAGGGACGGATTTGGATCCACGTCGTTAAATTTCTCCCTTCCATTACCTTCAAAGTTGGTGGAAGTATAGACCACGCGTAGCTGGTATTCAAATATCGGGCGTGCATTCGAGTCAAAGGGTAGTCGGGAAAGCCCCGTATTCAGGAGAGAAAAACCTCTACGTATAGATTGTAACAATCTGTAGTGGCGGCGACTGTCTTCTAGGGGACTTGAATACATTTGAGGTCTGATGACACTTTCACTCTAATATCCTTATCTTGGGTTGCGCTTCTGATCAAGGAACCACCAATGTGGTGCGTTCCAAATGAGTTAGATGTGCCAACTGGCAAATCGGAGAATTTATCACGATTTACGGGGAGACCATATTCTAGAATCGAACAAACATGCGAAACGATTTGGGTTCTAAAAATCCGACGTAAATTTGCAGAACGACTTTCGCAAAGCCCAACGCATTCGGTTGGCTGCCGCGACCTGTGTGTCAAAGGATCTCTTGAGATTGTGCGAGATGCTGACTCCCAAGTCCTCATGTATGACAGACTTGTCTAGATATCCTCCATGATACACACCGAACAGAGCCGGGTCATCAATCCGGAGAACGGTAAATTTAGCACGGTTTAATGGGAGTCACCACTTTATGGACTAGTTGAGTCGTCTGAAACAATCCTCAGTAGGAACGTTAACGAGGGAAGCAGGCACGGAGCTCCAGTCGTTCACCTTTGGACGGAGGGTCAGCAAGGAATAATGATTCTGGGATGCAGCTCGAGGTATAACGCCGTTACAAGCATGAGCACTTTTCAAACGTCAGGGTCTATAAACTTAGGCCGATTTGTCATCAGCCTGCCGCTGTCACATTTAAGACTAGGTGAAAACACTGCACAGTAGATTAGAACATGGACAAATTTTTTAGTAACCCATTTAATAGAAACCATTAATTAGAAACCACAAAGTAAACTTGGAAACTTAGTCCTTGTAAAGAGAAAAATGCAATATCATAGGTACCATGTGTCAGCCGCTAAATGCTATTCAGGTCGAGTCAAAATAAGTTTTATGGAAAACAATGGGTTTATGTTTATCATTTACACCATCACTGCAGACACCTGGATGATAATATCAATATAATTCTTGAAGCGAAACTGGGAAAAAGGCAGTACGGGTACCGCAACAAGCGCTCGCGCAGCATGGTAGTGACGTTTACTGTGTCAACAAGCAGAATTGGGAGATAAGGCAAAACAATATTATGTTACGGTGACGAGCAGAAGAATAAAATTTAGAATTCCGACTTGTAGAAAATGGTGAGCTTTTGGAAAGATCAAACAAAAGTGCATGAGATCGCTCAGTTAGTATTCGAGATGAAAAGCGTTGCAGACAGCAAGGTGTCTAGAAATGATCCTACCAACTAACGAAGCTCTAGACAATCGGCTGCATTTATAGAAGTGCACGCTATACATGGCGCCAACCAACTCTATTATTTCCGCAGCAGTCCAGGGTCAATTACCGGTGGGCCGTATAGCCAATGGGGAGTAATACAAGTGGTCGAAACCTGCATCTTAAAGTACGAGGTACTGAAAGCACCTAAGGTCTGAAAGCATAAAAGTATTTTTCTGACTTTGCCAAGTTTTACAGACATGCGTGGACAAAAATGGTTCTGGAACAAGTTGACGCCGACGTACTAGACGATGGAAGAGCTGGGTATGGATTTTCATTCACAGTAAGTGTGGAGTAAAAGCCATAAGCGACTGCAAGTTATCGCCACGATTAAAAGAAAATATTACGTCACTGCCTTTAGAAGCAGTAAGTGTAAGAACCCTGAATAAAAACCATCCACCGGATCATCCAACCAAAGTTAGATAAATAAATAAATATTTTACTCTCGAATTCATCGAGCGATACCAACTCAGCTATGATCAAAATTTACAAGCAATTATGTGGCGCAACCGATACGTCACAATGGAAGTAATTGGCTGTGGCCAAAGTTGTACAATTTCCAGAAACATTAGAAGCACTCATGAGGGACAAAGTCAACGGTGGAGTGTCAGTAAAATGGTTTTAAGTGTGTGTGGAGTAAATAAAAATAGCACAGGAGTTAGAGTGGGGACAGTATGTGAAGAAAGAGTAACTCTGTTGTACGTGTCAGTAGAATATCGAAAAATGACTAGTCCATATTCCAGTGTGTAACAGTGGGCAGTGACTTTATTCAGTGGCGAGTCACATCCGCCATGTCTGTGTTGATAAACGGACTTTTGGGGCTTTTTATAAGGAGAAAACTTGCCAGGCGCTAACCCAGCACGTCCTGGAACCCTGTCGTTGATTGCTATGATTGGTCATGTACAACTGGCAAAGCTGGTTAGAAAGAATTAGTTCCTTCAGTTATTCGCTTGGCCTTTCATTAGACCCGACCCGAACTCTGTTTACCCTATGGGTTAGGTAAAGCTCGAGCTTTTATTCCCATTAAATACAATGAGTGACTGCTCTGTTGGTCGGAGAAATGGCACAGTCAGATCCCAAATGAACGTTGGGGTCAGTCGAGGTGAAAGTATGATGTTGCAGGTAAGTAGAATTTCCAGAGTATGTGGTCGCAACTTCTCCGACTATGTACACTCGCCGGGGAGCGAAGAATTCTTTTCCAGCTACCCTCACTGGACATCGGTGGTTGAGTTGTTGGGTGCAGACGGTTAGTGTGGTAGTGAAGCCATGGTCCAGGTAAGTCCTTTTTGGTTATTTTGTCCCATCCCAGACGGAGGCAGTTCCTCAGTACAATCCCGGATCTCGCAGATGTCCGTGACCTCAGAGAAAAGGGAAAGGGAGGAACAGGTCGAGTGTGGACCAAAAGGACAGTCATTGTACCAAGCATTGGGGAAATCCCGCTTTAAAACCTTTACTTGATACATCTGGTGTACAATGTGTCACAGCTATTAAGCTGGAAGTCTTTTTAATTGTGCAAAGAGCACGGTATAATGGGTAAAATACTTTCATGTACATGAGAATGAAGAACAGGGTTCCGGTAAGAAATTGATGAAGTATTAGCTAACGGCGTTGGAATTCAACCTGAGACCAGAAGCTGAGTATGTAGTCACGATTGGTTGTTATCGGAAACCATAAGATACAGTGACATGTGGCCACATTTATATATACTCCACGGGATGAGGATTATCTAAGACACATAATAATTATTATGTACATGGATATATGAAGATAGGAAGCTAAGCATACTAAACGTAGGCTAAGATTAAATGGAAATGAACAGAAGACCAAGTGTAGAAGGTAAGACGATCGAGAGATGGCGCTAATGGGCTGGGTTTCAGTCGCCAACAGTGCTTGTTAGGTTAAGCATTCTAGTTATTAATGAATAACCACAGTGTCAAAGGATAGGTCAACAAACCAGCTGAGCTGTGAGCAAAATATACCAAAAGAATAAAGGTTGTAGGGAAGGAGTGAGCCTTAGGGAGCTCCGGGTATCCGCAGAGTTGGATAGAGCCTACACCGACCAGCTGCTGCTAAGCAGAGATAATGACTCTAGGAAAGTACGTATCAGTGGCTGGTGTAACCATATCATTAAGACGTTTGACCATTACTGGGTACCTACAGTTTCAATGAGTAACCCAACAAGCGAGCGAAGATTAGAGAGACAAACATTCCAGGAAAATAAAGGTAGGAGAGTAAAGAAGTGGTTCCTTCCAAGCTCCATGGTGCCAGCAATGACTAGCTGGTGCCACGAAGACTTGACGAGAGTTAGACGAACGACAGGTAACGGCGCGCTAGGAGAGAGATAGGTGGCCGGCAATAGAAATCGGTTTAAGCCTTCCGTTACTAGTGGATCCTACGTTGGCACAGAATGGGTCAACGAACCAGCTGAGCTGTGATGCTAGCAATCTAAGAGAATAAACCTTGTATAGAAGTAGCGACTGCTAGCGGGCTCCGGATATCCGCAGAGTTGAATGGAGCCTATGACGACTAGCTGCTGCTAAGCAGAAATAGTGGCTATAGAAAAGGATGTAGCGGTGGCTTGCGTAGCCATATCATAAAGAAGTTTGGTCACTGGTAGAAACCTACAGTTCAAATAAATAAATCGACAGGCGAGCGAAGAGTAGAGAAACATTCGAGGAAAATGAAGGCTGGAGAGTAAATGAGTGACTCCTTCCAAGCTACATGATGAAGAATCATGGTTTGTATTTTTCCACACGTTCCAGCACAAAATCATTAGCATATTTAACCCGAAACAAGTGGCCCGGATTAGTCCTGTTTAGGGTAATAATGCGGCGGCCGTGTTCGAGGACGTCCTAGTTTTCGTCTAGCAAGCGTTTACCTTATAAAAAGCCACAAAAGTCTGTTTAACCACACGGTACCGTGGCAAATATAAATCGACACTAAAGAACTTTTATTTCTCTTGTCTTTACATCGGTCCTTACCTCCCGCACAGACGTCAGGCAATTCGAAGTTATTACGTTAGCCATTCCCAGTTTGGCTATCGCACCGAAAAAACCACAAAAACAGCACAATAGTAAAAACTTCACTTAACATGACTAATAACACCTACGGTTAGCAGCAGCCGGTTTCCAATTTGCCTATCAATGTGGCCAGCCACAGGACGTCTGCACCTACAGAGGAAACATGGATGTCTTGCGCTGCACCACCCACAGCTCCAACCACACACCCCATATGCAGTGTAGAGCCGAAGGAATAAGGCCGGGAAGCATGTGGGTGGAAGCCGGTTTTACCAACGGAGTCGGCCCACATTCCTTCACAGGCAAGCACATGCACGCTGTATTTGGGGAATCAACCGCACACAAAGCGATGGCTGGACCGTAGTCCGCTCCACACTGAGTGCATGGAACCAAGCTTCGAGCCTGGCATGACCGCAAGGAACGTGCACCCCGTCCCCTCCAACAACAACCAACTATCTCCTGGAGCCTGTATGGAGCCTGTACTGGGTAATAGATGGGTAGGCACCTTGGCAACGTGCACATCAAGCGCAGCCACACCTGGGATGTCAAACACTAGCCAATCACTTGAAATGGCATTAACAACTAAAAAATATCTGTTAAAGAATAAGGCTATGCATGCTTAACTCTTCCCTAAGTTAGCATAGGAAGTAACGTGGTTAGCAAAGAAGCCGCGTTAAGTACAAAAGTCCCGAAGTTACCCAAAACTTGTTACAAACGCAATAAACTTAAAGGAGATAACTACGATTAGCCGCAGCAGTGTTACCAGTTACCAGAATAATACTCAGGTAGCCAAAACAAACTCAATAGAACGGTACGATCCTTATCCAGCTTAAAAGGACCTAGTTTAAGTGTAAGTTGGTTTAGCCCAACTGCGGTAAAAAGCGTCATGAGTGCAACATCAGCCTCAGCTTGGAGCACACTACCAAACAATATACTCCTATATATAACACAAAGGCAGTATGTACTGCTTAAATTGTTACACTTGTGATGATTACTGCTTACATGTTAATGCATTACTATGACCACACCGTTTTATCCAAGTAAATAAATAAAAAGGCGTGACCCGCACTGCCGGAAAACCATAGTTATTTATTTATTTATGTATTTACAACTGTGGTCATGTAAGTGGGCGTTAATGAACCTTTAAAATTAGGACACTGATTTCGCCTCGACTTGTCTCTGGCAATTTGTTCCCGTATTTCACCACTTAATGCTCAAGGCACAGTGGGTGGACAAATTGCTTTAACTCTGGTGCCACTAGTTTACACCGGTGTCCGCATCTGTTGCTTGGTCCGCGAACGCGCAGCAGCGGTTTTCATTGTACGCAATTAAAGTAGTTCATTACACCATGATTTGGTTCGTAGGTTTGTGAATGTATGTATACTTCAAGCTTGGCACCATTCTTCCCTTGTAAACTTCCTAGGTTACTCTCAAAAGACCAACCATTGAAGGTACAGTCCGTAAAGCAGCTTTCCATGTTCAGTGCATTTTCTAGTGAGTAACGGTGGTTTATTACCAACCAGCCGCTAGACACTTCTAACAGTTTTTCCTACATTATGTTATCGAACCCTTTATTTCCAACTTTGGGACTTACCAAAACCATTACCTGTCACTGCTACCCGTTTCTAAGTTAAGGTCTTGCATTTGTGTGCTTTATGTTATCGCAAATACCTTGTAACCTACCTTTTACGCTTGCCTGTTGACCAGATCAAAACTATCAGTACGACGCAAAACTAATTGCTGGATCGGTAGTATAGACATTTTTGGAACGTTTATTTCTCTATCACTTCACTTGTACTTAACTCCTCATTCAAAGCCCTCGTAAAATCTGTTAAAATACATCTATCGTGGTGCATAAGGCAGACTATGTGATCAATCGACCGCCACCTGGCCAGTTATTAGTACGTCAGAAACGACTAAGTATATGAAAATTAATTAGACGCCCGTAGCCTGAAATTACGTTGAGCCATGCATCGCACAAATAATTGTTCTTAGGGTTGCAAAATAACCAACTTATATACCTTGTTATCGGATATACGCGAAGGCTCTGTTTGCACATTTCTAGCATTTATATCAGGCCATGAGCCGGTCGTCCTGGAAACAGCGACAAGCGCAAGTTTTTTGCCTTTTCCAAGGCGTTTGACTCGGTATCACATTCTCGCCTTTCTCTTAAGCTGCGTTTCAGCGGCGTCTCCGGACACTTGATTCAATGGCTATCAACATCGCCTTAAGGAAGCGAAGGTGTGTTCAACAAAGCACTAGTCTTTTTTTCCAACAAGCTGTTCCGAGCGGCGCCCCATAGGAATCAATCGCGGATCCGCTGCTGTTTGCAGTGAAAGCTAGTGAACTGTCGGAATTGCTTGAGACGCTTAGCCTCATATTCGCTGACGACTTGAAGTTTTGGTGCACAGTGAGCGACTGTGGTCGCTACCAAGCCTTGCAACAGGCTCTCCAGAGACCGTTCGACTAGTCCGTTCCGTGACAGATGCCAATATCCGACACAGTGTTCACTAATGAGCGCAGGATCAAAGGGCTTCAAGACGCACCACATGCATGGCAGGAACGAATGACCTCATAGGTCCCAAAAGGTTGACTTAGGTGTTATAATAACTTCGGACTTCAAATCCAGTGAGCATTGGAAACGAGTGACTAGCAAAGGCTTCCAAACCCCCTGGATAATCCGAAGATTTTTTTGGATGCTGCGGTAAGAAATGCTTATTAAATACCTTATGGCCTTTGTTGGAAAGCGACTGCATTATTGCGTCCAGGCTTGTCCTCCATACCTGACCCGTGACGGGATGGCAGTAGAACGAGCCTTGAGGAATGGTGCCAAAATGGTTAGAATGTGGCCGCTCATGTCCTACGCTGACAGAATGCTGAAACTAAAATTGTTCTTACTATAGTCTCGTCTATATCGGGGAGACAAATACTCGTTTTCGTATACCAAGCGGGCGGATCAGCCGAGACATATCCTAGCTTTCTTAGCGTTCTGGTTTATCAACTCCTCCATAGCACTCATTGAAGTCGCACAATTTCCTTTCTGACCACGATAGGGCTGACACTCGTTCGTCACGTAGATTGATAAATTCCTGGAATGCACTGTCCGAGGACGTCCTATTCTCAAGTTGACAGAGGTTAAACGACGCCTTGAAGCTATACAGTTGCAACTCCGAGGCCTCTAAAACTCTACTTTATTTAGCATTCTAATGCCCCGTTCTTTTCCTTCTTAATTACTCGCAGTAAATTACTAATTAAGACGTACCACTACAATTGTACCCTTCCTTTACTTTGGTACGTGGTCGGCGCAGCGTACTCTGCTAGCACAAGGCGCGTAAGTCTCGGTTGGTACGAGTACAATTTCAAGTTCAAGTTCAGTTGGGCCCGGAACGATAGGATCATCGCGTGATTGTTCCTTATTTTGTGGATCCGGGAATTGATAGGTCTACTTGAGCTCTTGAAAAGTCTAACACCAAGAACGCATCACACCTTGCCCAACAAATTACTGCCCACAATTTCCTGCCCAGTAGTTCCTGCAGGCCATTTTATGTGAAGAAAAAGAGTGAAGCGTAAGCTAAGAAAACAAGAAAAGGTATTTCAGCTAAATAGTGGTAATACCAACGTGTGAGAAGAAGTCAAAAAAGAAGGGTAAGTTGGATACAAGTCGGTTAGGAGAAGGAGTACGTTAGGTACTGCCACCCAAGCGCATCTAACTGACGTTCGAAACCCTCTATCGTAGAACCTCTAAAGACGTGCTCCGAAGCGAGTTCCAACGTTCAATAACTCGGCGAGACGAGCTAGTATCAGTCTTAACCAGGTCAGAACGCAGTTTGTGCAGCTTCAGCGGGTGCCCTCGGAGAATATGCAGTTTAGCGGGACTAAATAGCCAAGACAAGCGTGGACCGATCTTACCCGTTAAGTCACGCGAAGTGAGGATAAAGTATCTTCTAATTCTGCGGTAGTGCGTTGAGTACACACCCGAGCCAAGCAGACGTTCGGGATACCTTTGCCCCGAAATCCTTGCATTAGTTGAAGTCGCCGTGTACAGCACGTGCTAATTTGGTTAATATAACTGGCTAACCGCACACCAAACTCGAAAGTGGATCTACGACTTATGCAGGGTGGAATGACAACTGGAATATCTTGTTAGTACCTATTAAAAGTTGAATTTCAGTGCACAAAAGGTTCGAATATAAAGGACAAGCTGTTGGCAGTACGCCGGTTCATAGTACCGCTGTTTTGCTGCCGCGCGACCATTATCGGGCACACGCGCGCTAAGAACACTGCGAGGGTCTGCCTGACCCCACACATGCTCGAGCACGAGCCATCAGTTTAAGGGACAACCTGGATTCCTTTGAGCTACGGGGTAGAGGATGCTCGTAGATCTTTGCTAAGAAACGGAAAAGATTCTAAACAGATAAACTGCTACTCTGGTGCTAGGTATAGGAACTGGCAAGAGCACTTGCTACCAAGCCGGCTGCGGGAGCCATACGTGTGTATTGGCTAATTACCCTGGGATGTCATGCGAAATGTTAATTTGCACATGCTTCTAATTACGGTACAATTACGAATACAAACAAACCATGCTTCACTAACGCCATACCTTATTGAATATCCGGGTAATAGGTGCGTTCGCAAAATGGACGCTGCTCTATGCACGCAGTAAGCTTAATGATGACTACGAATATTCACTGTGAAAATTTCTCTTAAAGCAGCAAAAGCATATTTGGTAGTCAGCACATGAGAGGATCCAGCGCACGCGGTTAAACCAGCTTTCCTAAGCTGCAGGGTAGATAAGCAAAATAATGATTCGCAAAATTCAGGAATAGTCAGTCCCAGAAATTGCTATAAGCTCTATTGCTTGGTTACTAATCGGCTATAATTATTAAAACCGTGGTACTTTACAAATAACTACATATTCATATTTACCAAAACTGCTTAGCTTTTTATTGTTATGTTAATTTCTTAACAGGTTTATGTGGCTTTTGTTTTAAGATTTAAAATTTATTATCCTTGAAGACAAATCTTTTAACTGCGTTTGATTTTACGGCATTCCTTGAACGGGAAAGTCTGATGGGAAATCGGCGGAAAAATTTGAAATTTTTCGGTGGCTACTGGTACATCTATTAGTGGGCTGAAAGAAATTGCGTTCATAGTACTAAGAATAGGTAATATAAATTAAGATGAATCGTTTAATAATACTGGATGACTTATGATGTGATGACATTATACTGAGTCAAAGGGGTTAAAATAAGTAAGGTCGTGATTGTGGCGGCAAGTCAACCGATATGAATGGGATGAAATAACGTTTAGGAATTGTGGCATTATTTTGGCGTCGGAATTCGCTCTAAATGTTACGTACTTAAATACGAAAACTGTCTGTAGATACGAAACGGAAATGACTTATAACGTTGCATCAAGTGAAAGGTTACTAAAATCACACGGAATGCTAATTGGAGGAGTGATGTACATGGGTGATATTGAAATGGAACATTTGGAGGCAATTTAATGGTACTTTTAATGGTACGGAACCAAAATTTGGCGTAAACTAGGGTAATTGTTTAACTTACTGCTTGATGCTTTGAGGATAACGGTGGACTGAGAACATACATGTTGTGTATCTGCAAAAGGTAAGAAAACGGAGAAAACTCATAATGAAGGAAGGCATCAGTGGTTGCATGTTTAATGGCATAGGGAGACGGACGTTTCCGCAAATCAGAATAAGGAATAGTGGGCTTACTAAACACCTTTTGTAGTGTTTATTGAGCTGGTAAATGTTTACTATTGAAAATAGGATGCCGGGCCATTTGTTTCATTTTTTTTTGGTCACGTGATGGATGAAATAATGGTGTTATAAATAAATTTGTTTACGTATGGTTTACGTCTTTTTTCAAGGTTAATGCCAATAAGAATATGTGTGCATTTGCTATTTGTCCGCGTTCATGTAGCAAGGGGTAAAATGATAAGGGCGGTATATACATATTAAAAAACTGTATATATATACAATATATCTATATGTATACATATATATATATAATGTCATACATATATATATATAATGGTTCTTATTTAACCCAATTTGACATGTATGCCGGCAACTTAGCAAATGCACACACATTCTTATTTGCATTAACCTTGGGAAACACGTAAACATCCGTCAACGAATTTACTGATTGCGCTTAATCATCCTACTTGACCCAAACGAATAAACCCCATATATATATATTTATATATAAATGTATATATATATGTGTGTGTATGTATATACATAAATATGGAAGGCACACATGTAACTCTCTCTCTCTCTCTCTCTATATATATATATATATATATATATATATATATATTTATATATATATACATATGTATATATATATATGTATATGATTAGGCGGCGTCCGTATCCCGATTTGCCTGTCACTGTGATGTCCATGGGGACAGTCACAGGACGCCTGCGCCTATATATATATGTATATGCATAATAATACACAGACATAGTTTTAAAGGTACTCCTGATAATACCCCTTCTACCTACATATATATAGATGTATATGCATAAATATAAACATATATATATATATATGTATATGCCAGTTTCTATGTTGTCGTCATATGTTTGTATAGATCTATATATATATGTAGAAACATATAAATACACAACTATATATATTTGTGTATATATATATATATGATGAACATGTGTATTCATTGGTGGAATATACATGCATACCTACACAGATGGGTAAGCAATTTGTACTTGCATATAATGATGTATGCCTTCAACGAATAGGTATGCATGAAATGGCGTAGGAAAAGGAATATATGGGTACATGTGTATATATGTATTTACGTATATATATATGTATATATATATATGTATATATAATGCAGGACACTGGTATACCTGATGCCTTGTGAGATGGGTTGGAAATATTTACCTGTTCGTATGATGGCTTTCTAAAGTAATCCTGTTTGCTTACCACTTCGTAACGAAATCGACCGATCATCACTGCGTTTACATTATTGAGTAATGCGCTTTAGTAACAAATGCAATGCTCCGTGAATGGCATGTTGCAAGAAGTAGTGAAATCTGATCGTCATAGGTGCTCAGCAGCTAATTAACCTCTGCTATTGTGTGTCACTGTGCATACCACTGGGGCTTTGCTAGATAAGTAATGATATCAAACCAATGGTAATCAGTTACGATGTATCAATGATTAATCAAATGGCCGCTGCTGTACGTGTGGGGAGACGCTCCGGCATGGTTAATTGTGCAAGTCGGCGCGAATCACCACGGTGTTTCTTTGGGAGGGGTTAATCCCATGATTTGGTACCACAGGCAATAGGTGTACGCAGTGTATCAGTCACCGTCTACCCTGGGCTATGGTGCTGCCTGTGTGTTATGGAACCTCGGTATGTGTCATGGTCACTTGGAGGACACCGGGCGCCTGTTCATGTATACCTAACAAACAGGTGCACTGCTTTCTGTATTACC
>OX104068.1:16786677-16920442 GCA_944474145.2 Dicrocoelium dendriticum | reverse complement strand
TCGAGATAGACTGCATCTGGCCCTTCATATCTGTATTCATTCTCTACTCCGAGTGTTTTTACCCCCACTTCTCAACCCTGCAAAATGTTCTAAAAGACCTTGTAAACACCCAACTGCCATTTTCCCTACTCCTGATCTATGCGAGATCTATGAACAACAAACCTCTTCTAAACTTGATTGCACTTTTGAGCACTCCAAGTGCAATCCTCATCACTGAAACGATGTGTTCTACTAATATGTTGGATTCAACTTTAATTATCCCCAACTATCAACTATTTCATAAAGATCGCTGCACAGGGCGGGGGACGGATGTATTAGATTATATGTATCAAACATTCACGGCGATGCTCTTGATCATCATAAGCTAGAAAATGTCACACCAAGGTACGTCGTCTCCCGAATGCAACGCGAGTCAGGTGAATCTCTGAATGCAGTGCGGCCGTGCGAATTCTCTTCTATTCCACAGACAAAATTGAAGGATGAATACTTACGCAACAGCTGATCTCTGGAAATGCTGGTGTAGTACAACGGAAAACAAGCTCTTTCAGTATTTTGTAACATTGGATTTTACGGCTGTTTTAACCTTCGAAACATCCATTTGTTTTACTCACTGCAGGCCCGTTGTCACAAACCGTTTTGGTGAGTACCTCGCTGCCCGTTTCTCGCTCTGTCTAATTCACTTCCTATTCTTGTAGCCTGCACAATACAAGTTGGGTTCAGCCGCCTCCGACTTCTATACTGTCGTATTTGACACGTTTTACGGGTCATTGCTTACCGACTAGTATTCCAGGCTCCGTCCAACAATTGCTGACCCCCTGTCAGGAACACGTCGCTCGCCATTTCGCATTGTCATTCTGGTGAGCTCGTTCCCGTGAGTTTGTGCCTCATTACTTGTGATCATAATGTTTTCTCACCTGCCACAATTTTTAACTGCTTTTTGCAATGGATTATCTAGAGGGTAAGCCGTCTCATTGCGCGGTTAACGCCGTTCAGCCTGTTATGGTCAATTATGTTGCAACAGCCCCCCTTTTGGGAGAATGATCTTTTATTTTTTTGCACCTCTAATCGGCATTTTATATTCGTAAGCTTTCTTCTAATTTCGCCATGTATGATCAGTTAATATCTTGCCTTCCTTATACTATATCCTCGCAGGTGAGAGACATCATAATTTGCCCCCCTCTAGTAATGAAATACGAGACACTGAAACAGGCTATTATTTATCGAATCATGCCTTCTGACAAGGTCCGTCGGCAGCAACTATTTAGTGATCTTCAGCTAGTAGATAGGATGCCCTCAGCCTTGTTGCGCGAAATGCAGCGGCTCATCGGCACGTCCAACATGGACGTAAGAATTCTCCGCGAGCTGTGGATGCAACATCTTCCTGAAAGCACTCAGGCTATCCTTACAGTAGCAAGTGACTTGCCCATCACAGCAATTGCAGATCTAGCAGACCGCGTCATCGAACGGCACCAGCCAGAGATTGAAACCAAAGCACCTAAGCAGCTTTGCGCTGGCGCAACCACACCAGCCAATGAACACAACTTTGCCCGTGGCAGCTCAAGTCACGCACCACATACGGACGAACGGCCCACCTGTGTCATGCCGTCCACGCCGCCTATCGCCTTAGAAACTAAAGGTAGCTAGGGCGGAGTTTGAGCAAATGCTTGAAATTGGAATAATCCGTCCTTCCGACAGCCCTTGGTCCTCGCCCCTGCAGATGGTCCCCAAGAAATCTGGTGACTGGCGCCCTTGCGGCGCTTAACGCGCACGCAATCGCCTAACCGTCCCAGATAGGTATCCCATCCCAACACATGCAGGACCTTACCGCATGCCTCACAGGTAAGACGATCTTCAGCAAGATCGATCTGGTTCGCGCCTATCACCAGATACCTGTGGAAGACAATGACATTCCTAAAACAGCCGTCATCACTTCTTTCGGTTTGTTTGAATTTTTAAGAATGCCATTTGGACTGTGCAACGTCGCACAAACCTTCCAGCGCTTCATCCACGATGTTACTCGTGGCCTAGACTTCGCCTATTCCTACCTCGATGATATCTTAGTAGCCAGTTCATCGGAACAAGAGCACCTCGAGCATCTTCGAACTCTCTTCCAGCGATTGACCCAACACGGTGTCACAGCTAACCCGACTAAGTGCGAACTCGGCAAATCAACGGTAGAATTCCTAGGCCACGTCGTTTCATCGTCTGGTATCGAAGTCCTTCCTGATAAGATCCAGGCAATCAAGTCCTTCACAGCTCCGACTTCCTTCAAGCACCTCCGTCGATTTTGTGGTTTGGTCAAATACTATCGACGCTTCGTTCCGCGCTGCGCTCTGCTCGTACAGCCACTGACTGACTTACTCAGAGGAAATGAACCTAAGTTCGCTTTCCCTGGCACAGCACAGACAGCCTTTGCCGAGCTCAAGGGTGCTACCTCCAACATAGCCCTCCTCGCTCATTCCGAATCGACGGCACCTCTTTCTATTACGACTGATGCCTCAGACGTCGCGGTAGGAGCCGTCCTCCAACAACACGTTGGTGGGCAATGGCAACCCCTTGGGTTCTTCTCCAAACGCCTGCAGCCAGCGGAATCCCGCTACAGCACGTTGGGCAGAGAACTGCTCGCCATTTACCTAGCAATACGTCACTTCCGGCACACGCTCGAAGGCCGCGCTTTCACGGTCTACACTGACTACATGCCCCTTATATTTGCCTTCAACTCTGCTAGCGACAAATACTCACCACGGGAAACAAGACAACTAGACTTTGTCACGCAGTTCACTGCTGACATACGTCATGTCTCAGGTGTCGACAGTCCCTCGCCGAAGCTCTTTTACGCGTCAACCTCACTCTCCAGTCTTTGCCTACCGTCGATCTTGCCGCAATGGCATCGGCTCAGGCTCAAGACGAAGATTTACAGCGCACTCTGCAGTCCACTTCGCTGCATGTGCAACCTGTTCCTCTCCAAATCACGGAAGGAACCATCCTCTGTAACACGTCCACAGGTTGTCCTAGACCTCTCGTGCCCGTCTCCTTCAGACGCACAGTCTTTGACGCACTACACTCGCTGTCACATCCTGGTATCTGTGCATCTTTGAAACTGGTCACCGAACGTTTCGTTTGGCCACGCGTAAACAAAGATGTTCGTACCTGGGCTCGCGCCTGCCTTCAATGCCAGCGCTCTAAAGTACATCGTCACACCCGCAGTCCTCTTGGTTCATTTCCTGCCCCGGACTCTAGGTTCTCGCGCGTACACCTAGACTTTGTATGTCCATTGCCTCCGTCCCGCGGATTTGTATACATTCTTACATGTGTCGACCGCTTCACCAGATGGCCAGAAGCATTTCCCGTAACAGGCTGCACAGCTGAGACAGTTATCCGGGCCTTCTTAGATCGGTGGGTCCCGCACTACGGATGCCCATCACCCATCACAACCGACCGAGGAAGGCCTTTCGAATCTTCACAATTCGATACGCTCTGCAACTTTCTAGGCTGCCGCCGCATTCATACCACAGCCTATCACCCAGCAGCCAACGGGTTAGTTAAACGTTACCATAGACAGCTTAAAGCCTCGTTCTGCGCCTCCTCCGACCCTAACTGGAGCGAAAACATTTCGCTCGTTCTCTTAGGCATTCGCAGCAGCATCAAGGCTGACTTGCAATGTGCACCAGCAGAGCTGGTTTACGGCACGACGCTCAAGTTACCAGGAGAATTTGTTTCACCTCCCGCATCTTCGGGTATGCCTCCGCCTAACGTTGCGTCCTCCCTAGCTCAACGCATGCGTTCACTACGCCCGACCCCGCCCCGTGAACAGACTAGAGATGTGCAAATGCACAGCGGACTCTCTACCTGCACTCACGTCTTCCTTCGCACCGACGCAGTGCGGCGCCCACTCCAGCCTCCCTTTACCGTTTCTTTCAGAGTTCTGCAACGGAATCCGAAACATTTTACTATAGACCAGAATGGTCACCGAACAACGGTGTCCATCGACCGCCTCAAAGTGGCTTTCTTTGACGAGCCACTTGCAACGCATCCTGATGCTCTCGCACAAGCACCCGCACCTGTGGTGACTTCCCGAGCACTGGATAGCCTGGAATCCTCTGTAACCCTTGACCCACAATCTATCCCGCAGCAACCCAGGCAACCGACCGACGCGGTAGACAGGTCAAACGTCCGGTACGTTTGTCAGGTTTTGTAAACGTTTGCTATTTTCATTAACTCGCCTTTTTCGTATTTGGTGGTAGCTTGCGTCTCATCCACAAACGTTTTGCAAAATCGACAAAAGAACCTAAAGTATTTTGGAAGGCCAAAAAGCGTATTTGCTTTTATCATGCATGCCATGTTCCCTCTCCGGCGTCAAGCCACGCTTCCGACCCTCGCCCACCCCCTTTGAGTGCTACTTTCCAGAAACTCATCCGCCGGAACTGCCAAGGCAACCCTCGAGTGACTCGCTAACCGGCTCAACGCAACCCTGGAGCGACTCGCCAGTCGTCCCAAAGCCCCCTTCCTCACTCAGGGAACAGGCAGTTGCCCTCGCCCGCAGACACCCACGAACGGATTGGTCCCTAAACGCCGCCTAGCATTGCCGACGAGGACGCCGGATTTCTTCTTGGGGCGAGGACGCCCGCATTTCTTCGTGGGACGAGGACCGTGGACTAAAGTGCGGTAAGGGAATGACACCTCCCAAGCGCGCCGTCGGGTCTGCAGCAAAGGGAAGGTCCTGTCGGCCTCTTTTCTGGACTAGCCAGTTTTTGCAGTCCGACCAGCCCGCCCCGACGACCCACGGATGATGCACTCTGGTCCACACGATCGTCATAAATAATAACTAGCAAGAGCCTGGACCCACCGAACTCGGCTACACACCCCACTTTGAAAGCCCTTACTCAAGCCCCTGCAAATATTCGCAGCCACCCTCACCTTCCGTTTTCCCCCACTAACAGCTCCATCGAAGGCTTCCATCCTTCAGCATTTTAGGAGGAGGCCCTTGTAGTGCACAAGGAAGACAAGCTCCTTCAGTATTTTGTAACATTGGATTTTACGGCTGTTTTAACCTTCGAAACATCCATTTGTTTTACTGACTGCTCGTCCGTTGTCACAAACCGTTTTGGTGAGTACTTTGCTGCACGTTTCTCGCTCTGTCTGATCCTCTGCCTATTCTTGTAGCCTGCAAAATACACGTTGGGTTCAGCAGCCTCCGACTTCTCTACTGTCGTATTTGACACGTCTTACGTGTCATTGCTTACCGACTAGTATTCCAGGCTCCGCCCAACACTGGTAACCGCACACCTGAAATACTGCTACAGGAAGCCGCCCGAACTCTGAGGTGGGATCGAGCCTGCGATTTGGCCAGAATAAAGATGTATGTTACTCTGCAGGCGGCGTTTTGTATAACGAGACTGACAGATGTGGCACAAACAAAGTCTGCTCATCCCTTGCCATGGATTACACCATCCTGCTACCGCTGTGCTAGTACCTTCCACAAGGTTAACTTCTATTATTGTCCAGGCCACAGTCTCAAATGTATAAACGGTGGTAAAATGGGACAATTTGCTCGCCGTTGCCTATACAAAGGCATCGCACACGCTGAACAGAATTCCGTTCCAGAGCATGACGTAGCGGATTCAGCCAAGGAACATGTTTACTCAGTCACTTCTGATGTCAGCAACTTGGGAAATGTGATATCTGTTGTTAAACGGAAACTTACTTCTGTAGATAATCGGGCTGTCTTATTCCCTACGAATACAAGTGTTATTCCACTAGAAGTCGAATTGGATACCGCTTCTCCAGTTCCTACTGTGTGCTCCAATTTCTACGAACGTTACTTATCCAAATACCTTTTACAGCCGCCTGCTCACTCATTCTGGAGTTAAACAGGTAATAATTGCACCACTCTTGGTTTTCTCGTCTTACTTCTGCGCATGTCGCGGTATACGTTTCATCCGATATTAAACGGCCTCTGCCTGGGAGGAAGGCAATTGTTATGATAAAAGTAGTGCAATATTTTGTTCAAAAGACTGTTTCCTCCATTTAGGTGACATATGTAGCGCCTTATAAGATAACTGCTATCTTTCATGTACAATTTTGTTGCTTTTGTTGTTGTTGTTTTAATCTTACAACCGGCTCGTCACACAACTGCCTTCTAAGTTCCCGCGCTCACGTGTACGCTTTCGCCACGCGTTATCCGTCCGCTTCTTATTGTAGCCCATCGAATACAATCCGCTGTGTCCGACTCCCGTTGCCTTCTGATATCCGCGCTTACTTTCGCTCACCGCCTCGGACTAGTATTAACTAGTCCTACAAATTGGTGACCCCGATTAGCGCGCGCGAATTCAACTTTTTTCTTGTTTGTATTGTTTGGTGAGTTCGTTCATTTTTCTCCATTATATACCTATATTCATTTGTTTTTTGCGTAATTTTGCTACTTTTATCGTATTCTTTTCGGCATTTAACTTTCGACTCACATTTCGAGAGTGGCAGCTTAGTCGTTTCACAGCGTAAACATGCTTATTTTGGCTGTTCCGAGTTTCAGGGAACACGGTCCAGAAGTTTGGTTTAAGATATTCGAGATCGAACTAGAAAATAAGTGCGTAACGGCGGACCGTCCGAGGTACAACCAGCTCGTCCTACGCCTTCGTCCGTCGGTTGTGACGGTGATTGAGGGCATTCTACTCTGCCCATCGAATGAGGCAAAGTATGAAACGATGAAACAAGCGATTTTAAAAGAGGTACGGCCCAGCGCACGAACTCGATTTGAGCATCTCAATGGTCTCAAGCTCGGAGATCGCAAGCCGTCGGCGTTTCTCCGCGAACTTCAGCGCATCTCTGGTCCCTTATTCTTGAGCGAAGATGGGATAAAGGAGCTGTGGTTTGCAAGTCGCCCAGAGCCATTGCCGGTAATGCTTTCTAAATTTATAGATACGCCCCTGAACGAATTAGCTACTAAGGCAGACGCTGCGTTTGAACGTCTTCCGCAGCAGACGACCAGTAGCTCCGGTGACGTATTCTCACCGATGAAAACCGGATCTCATGTTTGTTCCCAGTCGTCAGGCCGATCCGACTCTAAGGATGAAGCAATCGCGCTACTTCGCAGCAAGTTAGCAGCAATGAAGGCTTCGAAGCGGCGTGTGCCATGGTCAATTGCTGACCGCGTTTTGTCTACCGTTCATTGCAGCTCGTCTATGCCTGCACCGAGTACGTCACGTTCCGCACGAAAGCGCAACATTTTCACTACAAGTTCTCAGTCAGATAATTTCAAACCCGTCTAAGAAATATGTTGGTATCACCGCGAATACGATGGAAGAGCTAGACGTTGTCGGTCTCCCTGCATTAGGCACGACCCACCTGCTTCAGGGAAATCGAATAGCCCGCATACTGGCACGACCAACGTATTCGTCAAAAACCAAGCAAACCGACCGTTTTACGTTAAGGATCGACGTTCTTCCATCACATTCCTCATCGATACTTGAGCGGAAGTCAGCGTCATCCCAGCGACTGCTAAGGACAAGTACTCAGAGCTTATGTACAATTTGCGTGCGGCCAACGGTTCTCCGATAGCTTCATTCGGTCAGCGCATGATGAACCTGGACCTCAATCTTCGCCGAGATTTTCAGTGGAGCTTCATGGTTGCGTCTATACCCTTCGAACTTACCGGTATCGACTTCCTCCGCCATTTGGGTTGCTAGTTGATGCTGGTCGCCGCAGTCTTCTAGACGACCGTACTAAACTAGGGGTTGAAGGCGTTCTTACGGACGCCTCGATAAACAGTCCCGTTTTTCGAATCGCCGATGTACCATCAGGTTATGGGAACCTACTGTCCTAATACCCGCGACTGGTACGACCAGCTGCAGAGCTTCCGACAGTCACGACAGAGGTCGCTCACCACAATGTCACGCGTGGTCACCCAGTTAACGCACGACCAAGACGGCTTGCTCCTGACAAACTACGCGCAACACGAGCAGAATTTGACCAAATACTTCAACTCGGTATCGTCAGACCGTCCAACAGCTCCTGGGTGTCAGCTCTGCACATGTTCCCGAAGAAGCTCATGGGGGAATGACGTCCTTGCAGCGACTATGGAACCTTGAATACGGTTACAACGCCTGCTCGCTAACCGATCCCACACATGGTGGATCTCACCGCCGGTGTGGCGGGTAAAAATATCTTCAGCAAAATCGACTTGGCACGCGCATGCAACCAAATTCCTATAGCTGAAGTAGACATTGCTAAAACTGCCGTGACGACTCCATTTGGTTTGTTCGAGTTTCTGCGCATGCCATTTGGCTAAAGAACGCCGCGCAAACTTTTCAGCGCTTCATTGACCAAGTTTGTCGCGATTTAGACTGCGCTTACGCGTATCTCAATGACATTTTAATGGCAAGCACTTCACGGGAAGAGCACATACGCCACGTACGAACACTTTTCGATTGTTTAGCTCAACACGGGGTGACGATCAACGCAGAAAATTGTTCGTTTGATGTCGATTCATTCAAATTCCTCGGCCATCGTACCTCCTCTGCAGGCGTCGTGCCACTGCAGGATAAAATTCAAGCCATCACCGACCACTCCAAACCTCATTCTTTCAAACAGTTCAGGCGATTTGATAGCCTTGTCAACTTTTACCGATGATTTACACCCAACTGCGCCTCGCTAATGCAACCCCTCACGGACCTTCTCCGAGTTAAGCTCAAGAGGTTCGAATTTTCTGCCGCAGCACGCGCTGCTTTTAATTCGCTGAAAGGGGTTATCGCCAACATAGCTTTTATAGCGCATTACAATCCGGCTGTCCCACTATCCCTCAGTACTGACGCCTCGGACGTGGCACTCGGCGCTGTTTTGCAGCAACGAGTGGCCGACACGTGCCAGCCCTTAGAATTTTTCAAGGAATCACGGGCAATGTTGCTTTTCAACACAGCAAGTATTCCCATTGTAATCAAATGAATCAAGGCCAGAAACCAGTTCAGGGTTAAGATATCTTTTCGGTAAAATCTCGTCAGACCTAAACTTTTACATGACACGGATTATGTGGGGTAAGCGTCAAATCGGGCTGGGATTGATTTCTAAGGTGTTTGAAAGGTTAAGATCGATGACTAGAGGTGGTTACTGATGGTAGGAAAAGTGCATCAAAGGAAATTAATACAAGCTTCATGGCCTAAAGTAAATAGCTAAGGTCACAAAGGGTAGTTAAGTTACCATGTCAGTCGGCCAAGGTAGTAGTATCGGCCGTATGAATCGTTTGTGTACGCATAATTCCGGCTTCAGATGATGGATGTAAATAGCCGCGGCGATAGACAAGATTTGCTTTCGGAAGCCTTGTGATAAGCGTTCAGGTAGTGAATAGATGACTTTAAAGTCATTCTCCGATGCAGTATGGCCACTTTCGAGGAGGTGCGACATGACTGAGCTGTCTGAGACCTTCATTTCGCCTTTGTAAAACCCTTTGTAATACCCTGAACTGTTTTCTGGCCTTAGAAATTTTCTCCAAACGCCTACAACCTACCCAATCTCGCAACATCACTTTCGGTAGAGAACCATTAGCTATATACCTAGCGATACGTCACTTTCGGCATGTCTTAAATGGCCGCTCCTTTGCCGTCTTCATCGACCACAAACCCCTGACTTACGAGCTCGGTTCGACTACCGACCGATACTCTCCTAGCGAGCCGCGCCTCCTCGACTATATCGCTCGGTTACGACCGATATACAGCATGTCTCAGGTGTGCGTAACGCCGTCGCCGATGCACTTTCTCGTGTCCAAACTATCTCCGCTGACACCGGCACCGCTAACGACTTGGCAGCCACGGCCACGGCACAACTCAACGATCCTGAGCTTGATCTGCGACGCAGGTCTCCCTCATTGGATATATAACCCGTTCCGCTGGCATCATCAGACGGCACTATACTCCGCCATTTATCTCTGGACACGCCGCGCCCGGTCGTCCCACGGGAGTTTTGGCAGGCTCTGTTCAACACGTTGCACGGTTTGTCGCATCCATGCGTTCGTGCATCGGTTAAAATCGTAACCGGACGATTCGTTTGGCGCAATGTTAATCGAGGCGTCCGTACTTGGGCAGCTGATTGCCTTCCGTGTCAACGCGCGAAGGTGCACAAGCACACGAGAAGCCCATTAGGCAATTTCCCAAGCCAGTCGCACGTTTTCATCACGTGCACGACGACCTCGTAGGTCCTCTGCCGCCTTCCAGAAACTCTGTATATCCACTGACTTGCATCGATCGAGTTACTAGATGGCCTGAGGCCGCCCTATCCTAAATGGCTCCTCGGAAACGGCAGCGAAAGCTTTTATGGAGCGCTGGGTAGCTCAATGCGGCTATCCCGCCATCGTGACCACCGATCGAGGGTCACATTTCTCGTCGACATTTGCCACGTTGCTTAAGGATTTAGGCTGTCGATACGTTCAGAAGACCGCCTACCATCCGGCAGCTAACGGCATGGTGGAGCGCGTTCACCACCAGTTGAAGGCAGCACTACGTGCGCACGCAGATCCTTCATGGTCTGAAACGGTTCCCCTCGTCCTCCTAGGATGAAGAAACACGGATAAAACCGATTTCGACGGCACACCAGCGCAGCTAGTCTACGGTTGTACGCTGCAGTTTCCCGAACAGCTAGTGACACCAGCCCCATGTACCTCCACTTTTGACTACGGAAGTTACACTGATCGATTGGCTCACCAGATACGTGAACTAACTACACCCGCTCCTCGACCGCAGAAGACGCCAGTGTACGTGCCCGAGAAGCTGTCTACGTGTTCACACGTCCTTCTCCGCGCAGACGGTGTTCGACAGCCTCTTCAGTCGCCGTACATAGGACCCTTCATGGTGCTGCATCGTGCGAATAAGACGTATACCAATGACCGCGGGGGTCGACGCGAAGTCGTCACCATCGACTGTCTAGAAGCAGCCTGTATGGAATAAAACCCCTTGCCTACTTCGTCTAGTAGTGCTTCGTGCGACGTCACAACTCACCGCACCAGCTCACAGCATCCTGGTGCAGTTCAATCAGACCACGTTCTCAGTCTACAGGTTTCAGCCGTCCCGACACCTTCCAAATATTACCCACTGCCTTTCACGACCAATCGCAGTGGTCGGGAGGAGCGTAAGCCCGTTCGTTTTTCCGACTATGTACAGTGTAAATACTTTTAGCTTTGTAGATATTGTATATATTTGCCCCATTCTTGGTCGGTTAACGTTTTGAAAACAAACAAAAATATCAAAAACCTCCGAAAAACCTTTTTCCAAAATATATTCAGGAAACCAAAAAATTTAAACATGCAGATCATTCGCTTGTTCTTTTTGGCGTTTTCTGTGCGTTTTTCTAGCTGCTGGCCTCTACATGCCCCAACCCTCCCCTTCGATCGACTGGCTCACACGACCACTGCTTTCGAGGACCTTGACGCTGGTCGTTTCTCCGCGGGACGAGTGTCGCTTCTTCGCGGGACAAGGGTCGCTTCTCCGTGGGACAAGGGTCACTTCTCCGTGGGACGAGTTGGTTTTGCGCGGGGCGGGGTGCAGCAGGGGGACAGACCACTCCCAAGCGCACCGTTTGGCAGCAGCGGAGGTTGAGGTCCTGTCGGCCTTTTTTGGACCAGCCGGTTTTTGTAGCCCGATAAGCCCGCTCCAATGGCTCGCCGAAATGCACCCTGCCCTGCAATCAATAAAAAACAAATCACAAATGGCACAGCGGACTTGGACTTCCGGCGAACCCCCACTTGACACGAACTTACGCTCATTTTGATTCGGCACGATTTTGCCTTATTAACCTCGTTTCAACAGTCCATTTCGATTTCGAAGGCCTTCTATCTTAAGCCTTCTAGGGGGAGCTCTTTAGCACCCTAAAAGATAACTGCTATCTTTCATGTACAATTTAATTGTTGACCGATTGTACATTACTCCTTCTTGTTTTAATCTTACAACCGGCTTGTCACACAACTGCCTTGTAAGTTCCCGCGCTCACGTGTACGCTTTCGCCCCGCATCATCCGTCCGCTTCTTATTGTAGCCCATCGAATACAATCCGCTGTGTCCGACTCCCATTGCCTTCTGATATCCGCGCTTACTTTCGCGCACCGCCTCGGACTAGTATTAGCTAGTCGTACACCTACTGGCAAGGGCGATATCCAAAACATTTTCAATCTGATCGAACGTATCTTGTAGTGTACCGGAAGATAAGCTATTTCAGAATTTTGTAACTGGATTTTACGGTTGTTTTAACCTTCGAAACGTCCACTTGTTTTACTGACTGCACGTCCGTTGACACAAACCGTTTTGGTGAGTACCTCGTTGCACGTTATTCGCTCTGTCTGATTTGCTTCCTATTCTTGTAGCCTGCACAATACACGTTGGGTTACGTCGCCTCCGACTTCTATACTGTCGTATTTGACACGTCTTACGTGTCATTGCTTACCGACTAGCATCCCAAGCTCCTCCCAAAATATCATGTGGTGTGTATTGCATCCAGCTGAAACCGGGTGAGAAACCTGTTTACATTAGTCAACCACGACCGCTTCCACTTGCGAAGCGTCGAGATGTTTGAGCAGTCTTGCAGGACATATTACCGAACGATCTAATAGAGCCAATCGGTTGCTCCGAGTGGGTACATCCAGTGGTCAGGGTTTTGCAAAGACGGCACTGTCAGGATATATAATGACCTACAAGGTATAATCAGAGAGATAATCGTCGAGTGATTTGTATTACCTTGTGTTAAGCTAACATTTCGCCTTTCCGGTGCAACAGTTTTCGCAAAACTGGGTTTAAGAAGTTCGTTTTTCCACATACCTTTATCTAATGATTCCAAACCCCTTACCGCCTTCCTAGCTCCTGATGGCCAGTTTCAGTACGTTGTTTTACCTTTGGGTCTGAGCTCAGCACCCGCTGTCTGGCAGAACTTCATGACTCAAGCTCTGACAGGTATTGTTGCACTGGTTGCCTACTTGGGAGATATTCGTGTCTTCGATCGCTCGCCGGAAGAGCAAGCGAGCGCTTACGTAAGGTCCTTCATGAACTTAGTGAACCCGATCTCCGCTTAAACAAGAAAAAGCTGTATACTTAACGCTCCTTAGATTAAATTTCTAAAACATATCATATCCCGCAGCGGCATTCGCCCCAGTAACGAAAATACCTGTGTCATAGCTGACTCGCAGATACTTAACGGAACTGAAGTCTTTTATGGGTATGTGCTTCTTACAACCTGCGATATGCTCGTGGTTTGGCAACTGTGGCATCTCCACTACGGAAAAAAGCGGTCACCGTTTGTTTGGGGAATTTAACAACAAAATGCCATTAACGAACTTAAAAGACGGATTTCCTTTACTCCATTGATTTCCATCTTTGAGGAAGCATGCTGTACATTTTTATGAAATTATGCCTCCGATGTCGACCTCGGTACCGTTCTTGCAAAACTACGAAACGGTAAGAGAAAGTCATTGTCTATGCTGCACGAAAGCTAACAGACGCTGAAGCTCACTACTCCGCCGGCGAAAAGGAAGCGCTCGCTTATGTGTGGGCTTGCGAGAAATGACATTTTACCTCTGTCCGCCGGTTCATGTTACGAACAGACCATTCCGCTCTCACCACTCCCCTCTAGAATGGATCTAAGTGCTTCCGTGCGATGTGAATCAATCGTTGGTACGTCAGAACTCTAAGTCATGAGTTCCATATCGTTTACCAGTCAGGACAGCAGAATCAGATCGCAGATGGATTATCCCGCTTACCTTTGGAAATGGAGGATGGAAAAGAAGCACCCAGAGAGGCAGCATTGATGTCTTGCCTTGGAGCCGATTAGTTAGCCCTGACGAATAATGAACTACACACCGAGAACGCGATAGACACGACGCTGTAGCAACTCGTGGCTCGCGTTCATCATGGATGGCCGGAGAATAACAAAATTTCCTCTGAGTTCCTTCTCACTATGCAATTCGAGAGGAACTTCCAGTCGTAGATGGTTGTCTAATGCGAGAACCAGTATTCGTAGCTCCATCGTCACTGGTTAACAAGATAAACAAGTATGCTCGTGAGGGTCATCCGGGCATTGTCCGAATTAACTATAGTCCGACCATACTTTTGGTGGCCACGAATGGCATCAAGTATTGAAGCATTTGTGAAAAGTTGTCAAGCTTGCCGATTAGCGAATACAAGTTATCTGTCTGTCGAGGCTCCCGTACAGCCGATACTATAGCCGAAGAGGCCGTGCGCCAAAATAGCCATGGATGTTATGGGACCCTTCGCCACTGCTCCGGTGAATAAGAAACCTACTATTACAGCAGATGGCCTTAGGTTCATATATGTGACCAAGTAACCTCTTCCGTAGTGCTGCGCTGGCTCAGACATCTGTTTAGTCGCTTCGGATTACCGGAGGAAGTGGTTACAGATAATGGTCTCCAATTCAGTAGTTACGGTTTCAAAACGTTCCTCCAACGACATAACATAAAACGTTCCCGGACTGCCCCTAGAATCCTGCAGGTAATGGCATGGTGGAGCGAACTTAACCGGTCTCTCAAGCACGCAATACAGGGATAGAATGGGAAGAAGCTGTCTTAACAACGGGTACTATCATATAGCAACTGTAGACACGGGGCTACAAGGGAAACGTCCGCCGAAATGATGCCAGGAAGACCCTTGCGCACCAAACTTAATGCTGAAAGCAACGTGTCCATTACGGTGAATCCAGAAGTGTCAAACCGCACAGCAACATATCAACAGACATACCCTAAAACCCTAATCCCACAGCCGCCGGGATCAATTGTTCGGATCAAAATTAGAAGTACCGTAAAGGGTTATAACGCGTTGTCTGACGGTATCTATCTGAAACTCAGATTCAAATGACCAACCAAAGGCGTTCGGCAGAACAAACGGGAATAAGCTAGAAAAAGCTTTTATTAGAAAGTTGCTAAATCTTAAGACTAAAAATTGGGCGCCGGAAGATGACTAGCTAGGGAGTATGTGGTAGGGTGCTGAGTGCGATCGGAGATCCGACGTGCTTTTCCAAGCCTGCGGACAAAGTCCGAAGGATAGTTTACGAGAGCAATTGTGGTGCACAATCAGCCCCATGCAAGCAGAACTAATAGTCGGTAGTATCTACCGTAGCCCATTAAACCGCTGTTGCGAATGGCTACTACATGTACGGAAGCACATGAGCCGCCCTGAGTTCTTACTGATGGGGATCTAAATTTACCTAAGATATTTTGGCCAGACGTTCGACTTCTTCCCGGTCAAGGCAACGTTGAAGCTCAATTTGCCAAAATGACCATTGCAATCGGGGCAACGCAAGGTGTCGTCCAACCGACGCGCGTAACTCCGCAAGTCAGACTGATTGGACACTACCACAGGATGCGTCACTTGAGGCCTGTTGGTCATTAATGAAAGGGAAGCTTAACTCGCTCTGTACTCGGTTCGTTCCCCTTAGGTATTCAAAAACCGGACCTATCAACCCGCATTGGTTTAATACGAAATATAAACAGTTAGTGCGACGGCGTTGCAAACTTGAATAGGTACACCAGCTCAGGCTGTGATGAAGGTCACACGGTGCACAAGAAACAGCGTAACATATGTAGCGTCACAAAGCTCAATAAACGCCGACAGTTCGAAGAGGAGCTAGCATCCTCGGCCACACCTGCACCCAAAAGAATATTTGCCTGCTTAAAAAGTCAGCTGAAACCTGGGGGCGACCTACCGGTCTTAGAGAGCTAAGATAGAAAACGCTCCTTTCAAGCGCGGAGCGCGCGGACGCCTTGGCTACGCAGTTTCTCACTGTATTTTGCAGTAAACCGGCGGCGGTTTTGGCATCGGCACAGGTTGCGCAAGCCTTACTTGACAGCCTACAATGTGATGCAGCCGAAGTATATCAGACACTCCTCAACCTCGATGGTGCAATGCCCCCCGGACCACGCGGACTTCACCCACTAATATTCAATTCCCTATTGCTTATAATCTCACCAGCCGTGACAAAATTATTAAATAAATAGCTCTTTGAATGACCTGTTCCGAACTACTGGAAATGCTTGGTAGTGAGACCGCTTCCCTAGGTTGGTGATCCGAGTAAAATAGAGAACTATAAACCGATCTGTTTGACTTCGATATTATCCAACTTTCTCGATAAGGTTGTGAAAAGTGTCTGCCGTCGTTCTTCGAAGCAATGGACGTATTGACGCCAGTGCAACACGGCTTTACGAAAGGGCGATCCTGCATCACCAACTTGGTGTACGCAACCCACCAGTTGATACGAGCTCTCAACGAACGGAAGGATGTTGACGTGTGGTACATCGAATTTAGTAAGGCGTTTGACAGAGTGAACCACGAGGTTTGCTTCCTAAACTGAGAACATACGGAATCAGTGGCACCTTACTTCAGCGGCTACACGAGTTTATTGTACTACAGAGGTTTAGAGTACAGGTCAATGACTACCTGACAGACTGGTTCCCAACGACTAGTAGCGTGCCTCAAGGAACTTTACTTGGCCAGTATTATGTCTTATCCAAATCAACGATCTTCTGCAGTAGCTCCAGTCACCATGTACCCTGTTTGCCGATGAGTTGAAAATCTGGAGGATCATTGAGAACCAGGACGGTTAGGAAAGCTTCCGCAGGAAAAACGTTGTGAAATGCTTGGACCCTACACACTATCCTATCGCCGAGTAAGAATTGACCTTACTATGACCCATCGAGTACTACACTTAGATTACTTTCCACACTGCGGCCACTACTGCACCTGCGCGGACCCCTAACACCCGAGGACACCGTTACAAACTCAGGGGCCCCAGCATGAACAAAGTATCACATCAGCTTTGTATCGAGCGAAGAATCATAAACTAATGGAATACACTACCAGAAGGATTAATAGAGGTCGCTTCTGTAAAGTGTTTTAAAACACGTATCGACGATTATTTCAGAAAGCTGTGCTTTTGTGAAACGATGCACATTCAGTGCCAAAAGAAGACATCGTATGTCCGGAAATAATGACTAGTTCAAATTCCTAACCGAACAAGGATAAACGATTAACGGACCAGACACAACTGCTGTGGTTTCGCAACTAAATGCATTTGATTTTTCATTATTTGATAGAGTTGTACCAAAACCTTACTGCTTGCTCTTAAATACAGTCTCAGTCTCTCATATAAACGCGTGCACAATACAAACATGCAAAGCACTTACTGCCCTAATGCATGCGAATACTATGATTTCATATTTTTTAGGATTGAGTTACACATCAAGCGGGGGAATCTGCAGGTTACTATACAGCCCCCTCTTTTAGAAACGAAACCGTGGATGACCCTTCGATCTACGTGAGGACCGTCCGTCGCCAGCCAGTCTTCTGCGGACCAGGTGGTGAGAATTAATGCAGCTGCTAGGGGCGGACTATTGCGATCAGACCCTAGCGGGCGCCCACCCGTGTCCTCCCTAAAAGTGTCAAAAATAAAATGGGGAGAACTTCGTGAGGGTCAAATGCTTGCAACCTCGGGAACGTCATATATACGCTTGTGGCTGCCAAATGTACGCTTTCAGCTCATACTCTCCAATTCGCACAACAAACAAACAGAAAAATGTGTAATTCGACCATTGTGGCGACAGCAAACACGAAAACCGCATCTACCGAATGACGGAGCACCGACCAATATATTTTTGGGTTTCAAAGCGCTTTATTCGCTTTTTTAGGGTTTTCAAAACCATTTTGGTTTTCGTACGGGGTTGGCCAGAATGATAAGGTAAGCATGAAGAGAACCGGAAGGCAAACTAATCTTCCAAACGCACTGGCCAATGAACTCGTCTACCTGACCCAATCGACTTCTGCCGTTGAGGGGACGATGTTGTCGACTTAGGCGGTATGTCGGATCGCGTGGCCGGGGAGCGAAGGATGATTCGTCGCCCGGCTTGATGGAAATCGCTGGAGCGGAGGTAGAAGACTCAGGTGGATTGTTCTCCTCGGAGTCAATAGCGTTAAGAGAAGACGTATCTTCCGTCATAGGCTGCGTTGATTAGTCGGAAGATGAGCAGACCTTGTTGTCGAGCGCAGCTTCCGTGCGGGCGCATTTAGGTGCTCAATGGTAACGGCATCACGCTTGCCGTATAGGTCAATGTTAATTACACGGTCCTTACGTTGTAAAACCTTGAAAGGACATTCATAAGGTCCCTCAGCTTGTCTACGGTGACCATCAAAACGGAGGAAAACAAACGGACAGTGCTGAAGATCTTGAGGTACGAATGGCTTATGCTGTTGTTTTCTGGAGTTAGTAAACTTGATCTGATGCACACTCGTGACCAGCTGTCGCGCGTAGTTCGCGTCATAACGGGGGCTTCTGGGGCTCTTGGAAAAGAAGTCACCAGGTAAACGTAGGGGTTGTCCAAATATCGATTAGGAACTGGACTTATACAGATGGGCCTTGAGGGGTGATCGGGTGCCAGGAAGTACTATGGGTAGTGCTTAAGTCCAACTCAGCGCATTGGCGGGGCTGCGTGAAGCTTTTGGCAGTCGGTGGAAACGTTCCACCAAGCCGTTCGCCTGTGGATGATAGGCGGTAGTACGAATGCGTCAGCATTCGATGACCTTAAGAAAATCGTTGGAAGTCGAAGATTCGAATTGCGGACCGCGGTCGGTACTGGTTGTAGCTGGGCAGCCTTATGAAGCTACCAAGCGCTCGACAAAAGCACGTGTAACGGTTGCCGCAGCTACGTCAGGAATGCGGACGACTTCTGGCCAACGGGTGCAACGATCGATCATGGTCAAAAGTAGGCCATCACTTTGGATGGGGTCAACCGTCCAACTATTTCATGATGGACATCGGCGTATCGCGTTGAAACGGGCGGGAAGTGACCAAGCGGAGTGGATACGTGCCGCTGGATCTTGGTTTGCTGGCACCAGTGAGTAGTGTGTGCCCAACACGTAAGCACGCATTGCGTCCCTGGTCAAATATATCGATCGGATATGAGTTTGAAAGTGGCTTTACTGCCTGGATGGGCAATGGTGTGGAGATTATTGAAAATAAGAACGCGAAAGGTTTCAAGAACAACGGGTCGAGGTCGTCCTGTAGAAGCGTCACATAAGATTGTGCCATCGGAGGATGCAGGAGGTGTAGGAATATCTTCAAGGAAGAATCGGAAAGCTCTGTAGAACGCTGATCACTTGATTGCACAGCTACCATGGCAGATAACTCAAGTACCTGCTGGACGGAGCTAATTGCATACAATCTCGACAGAGCACCAGCGACAGCATGCTGCTGACCAGAAACGTGTCGAATATCCGTCAAAAATTGGGTGATGAAATCCAACTGACGAACCTCACGCGGTGGGTGACAAGCTGATTGATTTCGAAAGACGAAAGTTAATGGCTTATGGTCGGTGAAGATGACAATGTGCTTAACTTTGAGGACGTGTCGGAAGTGCCGGATCGTCGAGTAAACAGCCAGCAGTTCTAGGCCGATTGTGCTGTATTTAAGTTCTGCTGGTTGCAAGCGTCTCGAATAGGAAGCAAGTGGCTTCCAACATCCACTAAGCCCTCTGCTGTAAGACCGCGCCAGTAGAGGTGCTCGATGCATTGACGGCAATGCTAAGTGGCGCTTTGGGTTTACAATGCTGACGTATAACTGAGGCGGCTAAAGCAACTTTACTGGTGTTAAAATCTTCAATAGCGGCGGAAGTAAGTTAGACATCCCCGTCCTTGCGACCACGGAATTGTCTTTCAGCGGGCTGAGTAAAGCAGCGCAATGCGGAAGAACGCGTCTAAAGTAATTTCGTATGCCATTACTGCGGCGAATAACAGCTAGCGTGTTCAGAAGCGGAACATCACGGATAACTTGGACCTTGTCGACTAAAAGCCGTATGCCATGTCGATAGATGCGATGACCGAGGAACTCTATATACAGCTGCCGAAAGGTATACTTCTCTGGATTAACAGTGATACTACTGGCATCAAGTCTTTCAGAGAGGAATTTCAGGTGTTCTCGATGAGCATCCTCAGATGTGCTGGCCACTAAGTTATCGTCGATATAGGGATAGAAGAAGTCAAATCCACAGGTGGCGAAAGCCACAAAACGCTGAAAGGTTTGGGTTGCGTTGCGCAATCCAAATGGCATGCGAAGGAATTCGAACCAACCAAAAGATATACTGGCGGCGGTTTTAGCTCGGTCTTCGTCGGCGGCCAGGGTCCGGTGGTAAACGCTTAGCAGATCAATTTTCGAGAGCACACGGGCGTCTCGTAGGTTAGCTGTTATGTTCTGAATTTGCGGTAATGGGTACCGGTCGGGAACGGTTACGTTGTTTAGAGCGCGGTAGTCGCCACATGGACGCCAGTCTCTTAACCTTTTAGGCACCAGGTGAAGCAGCGACGCAGACGGGCACTTCGGAGGTCTTACCATACCTAGTTCGAGCAAGTGCTCGAATTCGACTTTAGCGATACGAAGTTTATCCGGTGGACCGCTTCGGGCGCTAGCGCAAACAGGCCGGCCTTTCGTAAGAATGTGATGTTTCGCGGCATCGATTGCCACGGGCATCGGAGTGGCAGCACGAAAAATCTTTGGAAAACGGTGGAAGAGCATTTGTCAGATGGGTGGGCTCATCTGAATCGCGTACAAGTGACTGATTTCTTCAGCATCCGTCAAAGTCCCAATGACGGAGAGACTCCTCAAACGGTCGGCGAGACGGCATTACTTTGTATCCACAACTGAGTCATAGTGCTGCAGAAAACCGGGTCCGAGGATGGATGTTTGAACGCCTGCAACAAGGAATATCCCTTTAAAAGGTCATCCTAATTCAACATTAGGCGTGCGTGAGCGCTGACTCTACACTCGAATGCTGGTTCCGCTGGCTGCGCGCAATGAGCTACTCACCCTCTCAGTAACGTTAGGGGATGGCATGGGATAACAATAACCTGCACCTGTGTCCACGGCTGGCTAGCCGAACAACCTCCTCGTGGTGCCAGCCGGGTGGTTCAGGTTTAACCCGTTCCAGCAAGTAGTTCGGCGGCAGTGTTCCAGGACTTGTTGGGTTTTCGCCTGGCAAGCGTTCTCCCTATAAAAAGCCACAAATGTCTGCTTATCAACACTGCGAAGTGGCGGAGGTGCCTCGCCACAAACTAAAGTCACCTGCCCGTGGATATCCGGAAAGTTCTATCCAACCCAAGGACATCAATCGCTTATGCTCACATTCCTGACGATAACATACAGGCAAAAACGCCGCGGCGCATCCAAAGACACAAGCTACATTAATATACAAGTACATGCGTATATACCCCCGTACACTTACATACACTGTTATGCTAAACATGTACTTTTGTACATTTTTGATCACACTATGTTAGCTAAACATGATCATGCCTGTAAAGGTGTGTCACGCATTGTGGAGAATAAAAGATTATTTATTTATTGTATTTCTTTAGCGTAGTCCCGTTTTCCGGTCGGTAACGAAGCAAAGGCAACTACGATGACCAGCGAAGTCCGTCACATCTACGTGCTGGTAGGTCCGTTTTCCTGTGTCAGGTGCTTCCTGGAACAGGGAAAAGGCACTATCAGGCATGCGGACCAAATCGCTTGAGGTATTAGCAATAGGGTGGTCTAGGCGAGGACTTTGAAGAGAATCAAAAAGGCTTTCGGCTTTAAGGACAAGATCGGCGATTAGATACAGAAACTGTAACAGCTTCAAGTCGTTTATTAAACCGCCATCTGCGCCATAAGTTCCGCTAACAGCATTAGAGGTCGATTGGAGCTGCGAAACTTGGGCGTAAGATTCCCAGATACGGTCCGTGGTGTCAGCCAACAGGGACAGTGGAGCATCGCTATTAGTAGCACGCGCGTGGCACGTTTCACGGGGTAGTCGCTGTAACCACTTTTCCAGGAGAAAACCGTCATCTAATGAGGCGGACTTTGATAGGCTCTGCATTTTGCTTAGCAACTGAGACTGCTAAAGATCCCCGAGCTGCTTTTCGCTTAAGCGTTTGGTTACTCTTTGTCCGTCGGACAAGCCTGTTTGTTTTCTTAAACGCGACTTTAATTGTTTCATTAGCTTGCTGATCCTCGGTCAGTTCTAGTATGTCATCGAGGTCGTGGATAACATACGGAAATAGCGGGGCTACGACATGGCGTAACAACTTAACCGGACTTAATACGATGTGAAAGGAACTGCGATGTTATCTGCAAGAACCAGGGCTTAGGATTAGTCTCGTGCAAACGAGATATAAGGAGACTAATGGTACTAACCCGGGTGTCAGAATCTGTATGTATAACCTTCATGACGAAAATTACTGTGTCAGCATAATGGTAGTTCAAAATCAAAAGTATAAAAATTAGCAATCAATACAAAAATATGGCCGAATCTGAAATTAAAAGTTAGTAGAAGACTAGCCAATTGTAAATGCATCAGCAATTATAAGTCGTGTGTCACCGTTTGTAAGTCGTTGGTCTAACGGTCCCTATCTGAAACTCAGCTTCAAATGGCCAACCAAAGGCTTGTTGCAGAACACAATGAACAACGCTTGAAAATGTTTTTATTAGAAGGTTGCTAAATCTTAAGATTAAAAATATGGCGCCGGAAGGTGACTAGCTTTGGAGAAAGTGGTAGGATGCTTGGTGCGATCGGCGAACCGACGTTCTTTTCTAATCCCGCGGGCAAAGTCCGGAGGTTGTCAGTGTGTCTCATATAAACGCAAGCACCATACAAACATGCAAAGCGCTTACTTCCCTAATACATGAGAAACCTATGATTTTATAGCATTTAGCATTACATTAGACCTCAAGCGGGTGAACCTCCAGATGACTATAGGTTCACAAAGCTCTGGCTGCGCCGTTGAGAATCACCCATGCGAGTGGCCCTGGCACTTATCGATTAGAAATGGTTTAATAATCAATGCCCGTCGGATTTACCATGCAATTGGACCGCCTTCGCAGTTTTGCCAAGGTAGGCGTGAGACTCAGGCACTGCTGGCTCCACTGTGTCGTGAACCCCGAAGGACAAGCCACTGATCGATACCAACCCGCATGAAGCAAGATTTCTGACTGGGAGAGTGATATTGTGATTCGCTAGCCCAGACTTATCCTGCATGGCTGAACTTCGATCAAAGCTGTTTGATCGATTAGCGAATTTCTTAGTGAGGGGAGGGTCAAATTGAAACACACATCGTGTGGATGGATTGCGACGCGCAATCTCAAAGTGGACGTGAATGCCATTGAAGTGAACCTCAGCGATATGATCACTAGAACGGTAGCTGATGATGCAGAAGCTTTTTGTGCTGGGCAATTGTACTTACTACGTGTCTCATATAATATACTTCCGCTACCTCCACATTCTTCTGATACGACAGGAGTCTCTGTTGTTACTTGTTACTAGCACTTCCAATCATATGCTTCTCGGATGCATCTACAACCCTCCAAATGCCTCGACTGGTAATGTCGGCAGTAGCATCAGCTCCGCCTTACAACCAGCAAATAATGGCTCGAGACTTCAATTTCCAGAAAATATCTAGGTCGTTAAATCCAGCTTCATTAGCACATACAGCTTTCCTACCAACTATTACGGCTGGAGGATGGACACAATGATTTAGATACCTACCAGGTCTAACGTGTCACTTCATATAATACTTACCTTAGGAATCATCAACGTAAACACCGCGCTGCTGAACTGTATCCCTGGTAGTGACCGCAAAACATTACGATTCAATTTCAGCTTCAGATATAATGCCAAACACAACCTGCTCCCACAATAGTCCAGCTAAGAAAACAATTGGACGCACCTCCAATATTTGATCAGATCTCCTGACTAGGATCTATTTTTCCTATCCACGAATGCTTGACTATCGGTAGCACAGTTCTATACTAACATCCACTATGCCGTACCCCATCATACTACACAAATAAACCTGCTCCCTACGGCTCTAAGGATGCGAAAGAACGCTTACTCACCCACAATAGGCGAAAAGTGCTGGAGAGATTTCACCTGACCAGAGACTTTCCAACAATATTGCAAGTATGGCACTAGAAGAGTACTCTTTTCAGCAATTCGCTTCAGTCAACTGCACTTACTTGCAAAATAGACAAACGTGACATGGAGGCCGTATAAAATTTACGGGGTTATTTACCAAAGTTTTGTTCAAAAGCACCTCCACTCTAAACTATTGCAAAAGGTTGCAAATAGCTTCACATCGGGTCTCTGGCTGCGGCATCCAAAGTTCCTCCACAATTTCTTGAAACAGCAAACGTACTCTTGCCTACATAACAGTTAAAACACAAGTACCATCACAGAGGCCGTAAGAAAATAATTCCGCTATGGATACCAAGGGCTAATACAACTACGGGAACCAAATTTTCCTCATAGGATACGCCTCTTGTGGAACAGGCTACCGACCGCACTCAGGATATGTGAAAACCCTACATCATTCCACCCTAAACTCGACAGATTCTTTGATTCAAAGTTGTTATTATCCATCTCCTCATCTGACAACTCACCTGATGAACCATTCCAGGATGACCTAAAGTTATCTAAAAACTTATCCTCAATACGCATGCGTTCCAGAGGATGACCACTTCCTTACATATTGAGCTGTTCCTGATTTGGGTACGGTTTCTCTCACTTTCAAGAACTACACGTATATACATACGGCAGCTAGTCAAGGCCTCAACGAATCGACCACTAAAACCCCATGTGTTTATGGGCCAACTTACTGACACACCTTACCTTGCCTTTCTTTTACAGAGGCCGAAACAAAGGCAGCTATTTTCACCTGAGCCACAGCGTCATACTGAATGTCAGTAATGAAAACTGACGTCATCCAAAATCTCCAACTCAAGCCTCTAGCTGCACTGACCGTGGTCCTAGTCGTTGATCTAAATGGCGCGTGCTAATTTTTGCGCTGCATCACCAACCGAAGACTCATGTAATGTGGTGCTCACATACCTCTTCACGTACGGATGAGAAAATAGCCAGGACCAACAGTGTAGGCGTAGTGGCCTGGAGTTTGTCCTGTTTGTCGGTGTAAAATACTAGTAAAATATATTAGCATTCTGTACATAGACAAATTAGCAATCTTGCCTGTTCGCACGATGACTTCGTGTGTTTTAGTCATCCAGACGGATCGCATTCGCGCGCTTCTGGATTTTCCGCCGCTAAGGGCGTTTGCTGCATTTCGGCAGACGACTATACCTTTCTCTTAGCTAGAACCATTTTGTGGTGCCTTCAGCTAGCCGGGATTGTGCGTTTTGACACTGGACGTCTATCTCGCCCATATATCCGTCTTCCAGACTTTTGCTTGAGCCGGGGCAAACCTGACGCTTAGCGACCGAACGATTCCGTTATATAGAGTTCCGGTGGGGCTCTTTCCCATCCATGCACTATAAAAGTAAAGCACAAAAGAGCAACTAAAGTGTGTAGCTACCTATATATACAAAATGAATAATAAGAGACACATACCTAGTTGAATATGGGTTTTCCCGTAGGTTCTGTTCCATTATGGTCATTTCAAACCCTTCGTAAATTTTGGATAATTTGGCTGTTAGTAGATGCGTGAAAGCTAACATCAAATAGTGAAGTACGTGCTCAACAGAGCACAGAACCGCCAACATAGTATGAAAACAAACTGGAAGTCTTATTTCCTATCCTATAGGTTATGCTTTGTGGGAGTAGCGGGGAGGTTTGTTGCGACAGGGGGTTACGCTGAGGCCACTTCAGACACTTACTTTACCTAAACGTTACAGTTTCTCTTCAACTTCATTAAGGCACACCAAATCATAAGGAAACAACATTTAAAAGCAACCTTTTGCAACAGACACCTTTCTACGCAGGTAAGCGAGGCTGTGACCAAGGTTGCATGTTACAAGCATGCAATAAGTAAAGAAATAAATATTTTACTCTCATGTTCATCGAGCCATATCAACTCAGGTATGATCAACATTTACAAGCAAGTATGTGGCGCAACAGATACGTTACTACGCACGTAATTGGCTGTGGCCAGTTGTACAATTTGCAGAAAAATTCGAAGCACTCATGGGGAATAAAGTCAACAGTAAAGTGCCAGTAAAATGGTTTCAAGTGTGCGTAAAGTAAAGAAAAACAGCACAGTAGTTAGAGTGGGGACAGTATATGAAGGAAGAGTAAATTTGTTGTACTTGTCAGTAGAATATCGAAAAATGACTCGTCGACATTCCTGTATGTAACAGTGGGCAGTGACTTTATTCAGTGGCGAGTCACATCCGCCACGTCACGGTGTTGCTAAACGGACTTTTGTAGCTCTTTATAGAAATAACGCTTACCAGCCAAAAACCCACTACGTCCTGGAACACTGTCGTCGATTGCTATGATCGGTCATGTGCAACTGGCAAAGCTGGTATAAAGCATTTGTTCCCTCAGTTAGTTGCAGTCAAGTGACTCCTCTGTTGGCCAAACAAATGGCACAGTCAGATTCCAACATGGACGTTGAGGTCAGTCGATGGGAAGTATGATTTCTCAGGTAAGTAGAGTTTTCAGTGTATGGGGTCTCACCTTTCCTGATTATATATATTTGCCGGGGTGCGAAGAACTCGTGTCCAGCTACCCTCACTAGACAAGAATGGTTGAGTTGTTGGGTGTAGATGGTGGGTTTGGAAGTGAAGCCATGGTCCAGCTAAGTCCTTGTTGGTTACTTCGTTCCATCCCAGACGGAGCCAATTCCTCAGTTTAATCTCGGCTCTCTCAGATGTTCACGACCTCAGGGAAAAAGGAAATAGAGGAACAGTCCGAGAGAAGACTAAAAAGGAGAGTCATTGTTACAAGCATTGGGGAAATCTTACTTTAGGACATTTACTCGAGAAAACTGGCGTACAATGTGTAACAGATATTACACTGAAAATGTTCTTTGATTATGCAGTAGGCAGTGCTCCATGAGTATAGTACTTTCATGTACACGAGGTATAAGCTTACGACGTTAGAATTAAACCTGAGACCAGACACTGGGTATGCAGTCACGATTAGTTGTAATCGGAAACCAAAAGATACGAGGACGATGTGGCCATACTTATGTATACTCCACGGGATGAAGATTATATAAGGCCACATAATAACTATTATGTACATGAGTATATGAAGATAAGAAGCTGAGCATACTAGAAGCAGGCTACGAATAACTGAATGGCCAACAATAGAATTCGGATAAAGCCTTCAGTTACTAGTGGATCTTACGGTGACACAGAATAGGTCAACAAACCAGCTGAGCTGTGATGCAAACAATCCAGGAGCATAAGCGTTTTAAGGAAGGAGCGAAATCTAGCGAGCTCCGGATATCCCCAGACTTGAATGGAGCCTATGGCAACTAGCTGCTGCTAAGTGGAGATGGTGGCTTTAGAAAATGATGTATCAGTGGCTGGGGTAGCCATATTATTAAGGCGTTTGACCACTACTGGATACCTACAGTTTTAATGAATAAAGCAACAAGCGAGCAAAGATTAGAGAGACAGACGTTTGAGGAAGATGAAGCTTCCTTCTAAGCTACATGGAGCCAACAGTTACTAGCTGCTGCCAAGAAGAGTTGACACGAGTAAGACGAACGACGGATAACGGCGCGCCAGGAGGGACATGCGTAGCCAGCAATAGAATTCGGATTAAGCTTTCAGGTAATAATGGATCGTACGGTAGCACAGAATAGGTCAACAAGCCAGCTGGGCTGTGATGCAAACAATCCAGGAGAGTAACCGTTGCAAGAATGGAGCTACTCCTGGCGAGCTCCAGTGCTATCCAGGTACAAAGTCGTCAGTCTGGCGACGCTAAATTGGTTCGTGTGTGCGTGAAACAGACCATAACAGCGCTATAGATGTACAGATGGTAAACGCAAACAGAGAGCATCTGGTACGATCGGGAAAATAGTGAAGTATGACTCCCGTAAACTTGTCAGTGTGCCGTTGTGGGCAATGACTTGCATCCTTGTCGAGTCACCTCCGCCATGTCGCAGTGATTTTGGACGGACATTTGGGGCTTTTTATATGAAGAACACTTGCCAGGCGGACAACGTGTCTTGGAATACTGACGTGAATACTTTTCTAGATACTTTACAACTGGCAACCCATTTGTCACTCGGTCACTCGTAGCAGATTGATGGCTAATTTCTTCCGTTGGCTGACCAAATGGCTTCGGCATGACACGCCATAGCCGTTCAGGTTAATCGAGGAGGAAAGAATTCCGAAGAGTCGGTTTACTAAGTGAGCTGATGTATAAAACATCAAAGCTTTTAAGTTCCTTTTTGCTTAGTTTGTACACTATTTTTGGAGGGTGAAGAATTTGTGTCCAGTTTTCCACACTGGACATCGGTCGTGGTGGTGAGTACAGTTAAATCGTTTTGCGGTGGAACCATTGTCTAGATTAGTCGTTGTCAATTCGTTCGCCCTGTCTTAGCCGGTAGTGCAGTTCCTCAGTCCAATCACTGATCCCCAAGACGTCTCTGACCTGGAGGATAAAAGAAAGAGAGGAACAATCCAAGTGTAAAACGCAACTAACAGTCGTAAAGCCAACCATTTAAATGTTCTTCATCGTGACATTTATATTTGTGACAAACTGGTGTACAATGTGCAGTGAGTATTATTTTTTAAGTGCTCGTTGATCTTGCAACAAAATGCCGTGGTAGCATTGGTAGCTTACTGTCATATCCAAAGTATCAAGAGGCAAGTTCTTCAGAACGTCCACGGAGGATTGGTTTACAGTGATGCGACTAACGTGTGGGAAGAGATACAAGAGTATTCGAAGGTGTGGCAGGGATCGAATGGCAAATGAACGGCAGGATGTCAGGCTAATTCGATACGGCGCGCGTTGTAAATATGTATCAATGGCTTGAGACGAGAGTAAGCCAAAAGAGTTCGCTGGTGTAAGGTAGCATAAAAATAGAACGATGCCGAGGATAGATTGTTCAAGCGCTCCAGATACATGAATACGACAAGCAGCGGTGCTTAGGAGAGTTGCGTCGAGGAACCTATAACAAAGAATGATGTAGTAGTAGCTTTGCCTCATATATTATGTCCTGTTGTCATAAGTAGTGCCGCCCACACCAAACAATGTGTCCGTTATACAACGGAAACATGTGACGCATACAAGACAATGGATGTTGAAGCAAGCATGCAAGCGAACATGTACATTCAGGACCGGAGGAGAAGTGGTGGTACCTGAGATCTACTTTAGGTTGTTGTTGCTAGTTAGTCGGTACTACAGCAAGCACAAGCAACTAGCTGTTTTTGCAGAGGTTAAAAGAGTGGTGGACAAATTTATCTTCAAGCTTAGGCTCACACAGTAAGGATCGGAGCATCAGAATTGACCATATGTTGCTACTGAGGTAAAGCATAGATCAGATGAAAACGGAGTAAGATGTAGCCGTAGTGCCTCAAAGGATTAAATTCTTGGCTCAATTGTGGAGCTATACGGTGAACAGATTTATCAAATGAACAGCAGTAAAGAGGGAGGTTAGGAGCCTGATTATTTGTGAAACCGAATACATTCTCTGACATGAGATGCCGGCAGTGTCTGACAAGCATTCGAAGCTAAGAACAGAATTATGTAAAGGAATTAAATAGCATGGCTTTATTGAAAATAAGATTGCGGAGCCAGCGCTGGAATGGAACAAAGCTTGCAGTTTAAGGTGGGCAGCAGCAAAGAATGGTGCCAAGGTGGTTTGAACCAGCGAAGGCAGAGTGAGCTGGACTCCTGCGAGCGCAAAGGTCGAAGAGGTTACAGCGAGTAAGGAATAACAGAACAACAGGAAAGGCAATGATAATGTTATGCCGGGAGCTCTGGTTCGCTTACCGGTACACGAAGCTGGACGCTCGTTAGGCGGAAGCCTGTATCGTCCACGGATTTTGACCTGACCTGACCTGACCTGCTGTACGCTGGCCACTTGCAGTACCATTGCTCGCTTCTAGTGAGCAATGGTAGGTTACTTGATGAAAGGACGGCATACTGGCGGAATGCAAGCATAAATAAATAAATAAATATAGGTATATTTCTAGACAAGCGCTAGATGCTGTTCCTGCGTGGGATCAGATCAAATTGTACATAACATCCATGCTCATGCATGGAGAAAAAATATCGTTAACAACTGCTTTTGATCGTGTTTATCTTTCCGAACAGTAAAGCAGGGATAAATAAAAACATTTTTTAGGCCACGACGTTTTTGAAGGCAGTAGTTTGGGTCTCCGTAGCTTATGTACGAATTCTGCGCTTTTCACCGGCTACCGCTGCCAAACCTTGAGGTGCCTGATTCCATTAGTAAACGATCAATCTATTATGCCAATGGATTGTGTTATTTTCGATGGGAAATGCACCACTAGAGGAAATTTGATCCATTTTCTTTGGTCACATCACCGCATTTCGAGCATCCATTAGTAGCGGGCTCATGGAAAGGAATAAACAAGGCAAAATTAGATCGTAAAAGTGGAGGGTGAAAACAAAGGAAATAACACTAGCGGCTAACAATTCAGCCTTTCTCAGAAAAGTGCGACTGAAAGGCCGGCCCATTAACTAGAGAATACACTAATATTGGAAAATGGAGCCAAAATATAGCCCAGAAACAACATACCAGAACCGCAAACCTAGCGCGAATTTCAAAGCGTAAATCTCCAAACAAGCGGAATCAACGCCGTTTTGGAGCCGAAATGTTAACTAAAACGGGACAACAATGGGCGGTCTAGAACAAACCCTAGGCGCTGGTTACGACAAAGGTAAAATAATTAAGCCAGGTGCAGTGGTTATGGAGATATTGGCATTTTTAGCGGTCGGCGGCGGATAGCACCATTTTCGGGCCTCCGTTAAATTCACGTTCTGTTTTGGAAGCAGATACAGAAAAATAAAGAAATGATACAAAAAAAACGGCTAGGCGTAATAAGTTCCGAATATGGAGTAGTAACTGGGAATGCTTATGATAACGTGTAATTCGCTGCCGTAGTGAAGTATGACGCAGTGGGCCGAAAAGCATACTTTCTCAGTAAACGTAGTAAAAGTTGGGAAAACAGACGGAAAGGTTTTAGGGAAATACTAGGTAGGCTGTAAGAATTATTATATAGGTAGAACAGCACAGGATATGGTGTAGCTAGCCCACAGCCAGAATGCGACCATGTGCGATTAAGTTTGGTGAAGATGTAAGCGCAGATAAGGTTAAAGCACAGCGACCCGCTGATAACTAAGTCATGCTAGAGGAGGCCAAGCCAGGGAAAGCCACCGAAGGAGCTGGACTCCCACATTAGCGTGTCAAGGACTTTGCCGCCAGTCCTGGATAAATGAACTTGTGGGAATGCGAGGCTATGGAGCGGCTGTACTTTGGTTAATGGGGCTACTGCCCGCCAGAAGAGAGCTAAGGAAGGCTTTAGATAAGAAGACAGTTAACTGGCGGAGTGCAAGCGTGCAGTTAGTAGTTAATAACGTCAGAGCAAATAAGGCTAAAGTGCGGCGGCGCGCAGCTACATGTCATGCTGGAGAACGAAAAGCATAGTGCTTATGAACATTGGGCCCGGGAATGACAGAGAGAGCTGAACTCTTGCGGAGGGAAAACTTGGAGAGGTTGCAGCGGGCAATGGGTAACTGAAAATCGATAAATAGGGGCTAAGGAGCGGCTGTACGCTGGCCAGTTGAGATATCATTGCTCGCTAGAAGCGAGCTTGTTACACAGTAGGGTCAGCATCATCCCAGCCTACATGTTTTGACCACACACTAAAGATCGTCTTAGTGTTACTATCGTAGTAAAGGACAAATAGCTTGTCACTTCTGCGTACTGTGTAGTACGGGCCAGAATAATTTAATGAAGGTGACCAATGTACGGAGTCGGTGCGGAAAATACTTGGTGCTAGTAACAGAGCATTCGTTTCCCTTAGTAGGCGAAAGCTGTGCTGTGTTGCAAGGCTGAAGTCTATACAGCTGATGTGTTTCGCACGCTGCGTGGTCAAAAGCTGCTGCCACATTTGATATGACAAGTTTACCGGAAGAGCATTGTGCAAAGCTAAACACCAGCGAAGATGGATTAGCGTACAAGTCCGCTTTAAGCAGGCTTTTATACCTAAGGGAACAAGCAAAGGTGCTCCGTGTCAGGGTGCACTAGACCAAGGATAACATGTTGCTTTGCATTGCCAGTTGAAACTTGCCACCATCACAATGGTTCACTTGTACAGTTAACCAAGTACGATGAGGATGTTAACGTGAGAGCCGTCAAGCTACCATACTCGAGGGGTAATGGTTACCTTCAGGCAAGCAACTTGTGCTAACCAGCCTTTTGGAAAAACGTGTGAAACGTCTCAGATGAACTGTCATTTATGGGATTCAAATGCGACCCATGGGTGCTTTCGTTATGACAAGCAAGCAGGTACATAAAGCGTTTGTATGATAATCTGCATTTTACCAAGCCGGCGTAAAGTGTTTAAAAGAAGCTACAGAAGCAGGAAACACCAGGTATGCTTTTGGGCCCCTTGTACACATTGGTGAACGGCCACTCTGAGGAAGAGCAAACCAAAATGCCGACAGATCATTTGACGTAAGGCTAAACAAGCTATCGGTTACAAGCTTCCAGAAGACATGTTTTCACTAATAATATGACATGTGCTAAGTAGTAAAAATTAGTCAGCGCATTGTCTTTGGAACTACGGGGCGGCGAGAAGTTTATGAAACGCCATAACTGATGGCCATTCAGCTGAGGTTAGTGGATCTACGCGTAATTTCAAGGACATTCTGCGTCAGAATGTTTACATATTTGTTGTTGTTGTGCCGTATTCATAGCAACTGTATCAATGTTGTTCCGGTGAATATGCCGACTTGAAGAATGCGTGAATGTGAGTACTTGACGGCATAGCGGTAGACCAAGACATGCCTTACGGCAGCTTTTCGGGTAATGGTGCACCCGCCGTGTGCCTTGAATTGCAACTCCCAGTCTCATTCGTGGTCCCGGTTGATTTTGAAGTCAGGTTCTGCTAATACTGTCACAGATGACGTCACCGAAGCAGCGGGTTTTGGTATGGCTTCCTCTCAACCCTGTACTCCACGACCGACGGTTTCGTCTTTGTTTAGGCTCCTCAGTTGGGGGTAGCCGCGCTTGGTGTGCAACTCGGGGCATAGTGTTGGTGGTTATCGCCAGGATTACTATACCATTGCGCTCTTGAAGCAGTGTTGTACACATCGGTTAGAAGTAGCTTTCCTGGTGCTGGAGCATCAGTCGTGTGCCTCAGACCGCACTGGCGACTTCGCGATAGTCGCCAAGCACTATGCGCAGTGTTCCACTCTCAGCTCTGCTAGCTCTATCTGAAGAGTCCTACCAAATACGAACATATCGGTCTTGGATGCAGGGATTGGACAGTAACATACCGGAACCACGTCTTACGGCATTTATAAAATGAGTAACGCAGCCTGTACTAAGGCTTCCGCGGAACGTACTTTGCTGGTGCGTCATCGAAAGCATAGTAAAATGGCCTATGAACAGCAAGAGCAGTAACAGCTTGACCTGCCGCGGGTGCCGTTGGAAATAAGGCAGGTTGCAAGAAGTCCTCTACTAACCGTGGTGTAACGCGCTTCGGCGGGCTACACACTGGTCAAAAAGCAACCATAGGATATCCATCGATAGTCGATGAGTGGTACGAGAACTGCACTAACGGTGGTGCCTGATTACTTGTCAGAAATAGTAGTGTTGTTTCGGTTCAGTGGAGAGAAGACCATTTCAGGGATTGCGTTTCCGAGCTTCGCAAAATCCATGTTGGTATTGCATGGGATGTAAAAGCTTGCTGCTTACCATGATCAAGTGCATCACTGGATGCATTACGCTAGCGCATTTGGGAACGGAACGTCAGCAAAACGTAACCACACTAATTAATTAGCGTAACTGTCTGAATGACCTAGGAGCAGGATGGCCATTTATTGCATAAATTTTGTTTGCTATGAACTAATATTACTGGTGTGCATCGTCTGGGTAGAATCCTACGTTGTTTGGCCCAATGTTACATTTATCTATTAGACGATAATGCCATACCGCCACGTTCGTTGAAAATGAGCTTCAAGGTAATGAAAGCGTTCATCAGAGATGGAGCTGGCGATGAGCATAGCAGTTAACTACGGCTAATTACCGTGTACCCATCTTTGTACATTATGAATGAGACCCCGTGATTGTTATGCATCGTTGTTGAGTCAAGCAACGTGGTGTAATAAAAGTGATCAAACGGTGTGATGAAACCAGTTGTAGGAATGTCGTCCGGCGCCATAGGTGCTCAATGTAGTACGCAATATGCCGGTTTTGCTCTTGAATGACTCACCAAACTAAGCTAAGCTCAACGCATGAATGTAGGAGGTAAAGACGCTAACTTTGTTGGGGTTCTTGTAGCGGCGCAACTCCTAGATTGCTTTTGTACCATATGCTATGGTGTTGCTTGAGTATTTTCGGACAAGCGCCGTATTCCCACTTCGAGCATATAGGCGAAGGTTGCCTTAGCCTCTCTATTATGGCTAGTCTACGAGGACGGGTTGAAACAAGAGGACAATTAGTGCACGTGTAGTAAATGAAGATAGACGCCGCGAGAGATAAGTCTTTCTGGATGCAAATCTACTTAGTGTGCTGTTTGAAAAATCCTGCGTAAGGCTGTAAAGCTGTAGGTAAGAGAGGAACGGGTGTGAGGATGGATAGGGTGGCACTGGTTCCCAAAACCCCACGACTAATGAGTTTTTATCTTTTAGCGTCAAAGATTAGGTCGAAATTTTGGAGGGTCTATGTTATGTCGGCGGTACGCCAGGCTAGTACAATGTAAGTCTGGCGAAAGCTCGCCAGAGGCTCAACTTAAGCGTTAGCGATAGTTTGACGTAACCTGGTATGGTGTGCCATTGTCGGCAGGTAGTTTGGCAAACGAAGGTGAGGCCACCACAACTGTCCAATGGAGTAGGACGGTGATTTCGGTTCTGGTTTCCACTAGAAACACGGTACTGGTGGTTAAATTCCTAACGCGGCCAAGGAACACTTGGTTTTGGTAGGAATTGTCTGTCGCCCGTATGTCTAGCCTAGTAGTTTCGCCACTTCTTGATGAAGTTGCAAGGCTTGAAGCATCTGGGGATGCTCTGCAGAAACTTTGGTACTAATAACAGTAAGGTTGGATTTTGACAGACTTGAAGCGCTTTGGGTTCTTGTGGAATTGTCTTGAAAGACAGCGACCCTATTGAGCAGTTGAGCTGGCTGCTGGGGTTCTATCGCTGAGGTTAAGCAGGAGACCGAAAGATCCTAAGTCGCAGTGGTATTGAACATGCCGGCGTCGGATTGCGGCTTAGCTCGTTTGATGACACGGTCTACCAGTTAGGGTAGGTTGGTACTCAAACCATAGCCCATGACTACAGTGATTGAGTATAGATATTTCGGTAGCCGCTGTAGCCATATTTTGCCTAAGGAATTCTCATCCATAGTCGCTGAACCGTTACACCACCTCCAGTAATGTTGAGTGCAATTGGTCGCCTAACAACCAAGCCAGGAAATCTCCTTAACAGTGGCATATTTCAGAATATAACATCGGTTTCTCTAAAAATTTTTGATGTCTTAACCCGGCATGGATATTGCTTGATGAAAAAACATACGCTAACCGTACTTAGCGTAGCCTACCGCGAGTCTGTGGTTATTATGTACAGCTTATACATAAGTGGATTACGTAGGGGATCTACGTCTCAAAAAAGTTGCACAGATTTTGGTAGTACATTGAGAATCTGAGACGATCATGCGGTCTACAGAATACATGGTAGGAAACAAAAACGGTTTTGCAGGAAATATAAGCTTCAACGTATGCATTAGTATATGAAACAACCACACCTAGGAGCAACCCAATATACCCCTTGCTTAGCTTTTTCCATAGTCGTGGTTACGAATTCTGCGGAAGCCAAGTTAGCCGTTACAAATGCCTACCAAGTTTGCGGGAACGTATATTTTTTACAGCAAACTACTTCCTGCTGTTCTGGTAATAAAATGTTGACACCGTTGAAGTTGTTATCTATGGCGCACATAAAAGTGCCGCATACAGGAGCGGTCACGATTTTCGATCGCAACTAGCGCGATGCAAAGCTGGTGCTCGGTTCAAACAATCAATTTAGCAATCTGCACCGCTCGCCTTTGCGTACAACAAAATATTAATTTCCGTCAAAAGGTTCACAGGCAAACCGAAGCATTTACATGTTGCTACAAGTAAAGAAAACATTACCTAACAGTGCAGCTGCTGCTTCCGTCTGATCAGCTACGCGACGCCGTAGTTAGATATCAATAGACTCCAGTAGCATACCGTCGTGTCCGTGCAGGCAAACCTGCAACCCCATAAATTAAACGTAGCTATGAGCGCTGTAGCATGACGAGGGCGTTTGAAACGGTTAGGTACCTCATCCCAGGGAGAACAGCCGCGCCGTGGCAAGGACAAGCTTTAGCCCAAAGCTCAGTAAGTAGAGAAATTAAGTCATAGCAATGCCGTGGCGAGGACAACTTGGGCTACAACTGTAGAGCGTAATTTATAAAACCTAGGCTATCCCTTCTGTCATCAAACCTGAAGCGGATATCAATTTGTTTTTCTAGCAAAATGACAATTGGCAGGGACGCATCCAGCTTGTTATACAAATTCATTTCGACGTTCGCGTTGTTTCTGCTGTAGAACTAGCTGCCCATAGATACATAGTTTGTGTGTTGTATCCAAACCCTTGTACTGACTCACATTCCAGCTTCAAGCTTTGTATTCTTGACGTACACTCATATACCACAGTTTAGAGGACAGAGGGCTCTATCCCATTCCAGGAACTAAATTGCTCCAGGCAACCTACAGTCCCTAAGGTTAAGCTTGGCAAAGCTGCCTCATAGTTAACATCACGCCTAGCACAGTTTGTAGGTAAAATATATTTTACCATGTTACAGACCACCTTCGGCATTGTATTACTCTTGTTAGCATTAATCCTAATGCAGTTTCACTCCTGGTTGTTTGCAGTGTTGGTCAGTATGTAACCAAAGCCGACATCAGTGCAACCGTCCAAGCCAAACCTGAGTGCGAAACGACTTGGATAGAGTCCTCCAACGTGCTATTAATCCATTCAACTAATTCATTAGCAGCGGAGTTATAAAGTACCGTGCCGGCGTGTTGCTGCAATTGTTCCGAAGGACATCGGTGTTCTCGTTTTTTTGAACCTGGGGCCGGTTGTAGGTAGCAATTTCCTGCGGCCACCCATACCTTACAAACAAATGCCGCGGCTATTACCGTGACAATTATAGTTACATCACTATGCAGGATAGCTTCTGACTAGTTGTTATTAAGGCGAGTGGCAACCAGCACCTTTCGTATGTGCTGTGTTGCGTTGCCAACGACTCATTCTAGCTAACAACTATTGCCCATATATTCACGGAATACTTAGTGTGTTGAATTACAATTTCTGTAGGCTTCGAAAACTTTTAATAACATTTGCTGGCATTGCACTCTTTAACTGCGGCCTCAACACTGAATATTAGCTATTGCCACTATCAGCAGTCGCGTATCCTGACCTTCCCTCCTGTAATATTGGAATGCCTCACAGGAACGCACTAAGACACCAAAGGAGTAAGCTATTAAAATATCGTGCTTTGTTTAGTACACTTAATGCATGTGTTTATTGTGGAAGCCTCATGTCATTAAGTACGATGAGTCGGTAACCCTGGTTGAATTTCAGCTTAACTAGGCCACATATTAAACTAACCGCATTTAAGTTACACCACGTCGGTTGCTTTTCAGTACTTTTCGGTATCCGGTCTAGCTTTATAGTAAAGCATGCTTCGGTTAAGGACAGAAAATCAGTTTTGCCATAGCTAAGTCTCCGCTCTCCCTTTCTTTTATTACTGGAAGCTGGAAAAGTGCAGCGGCAACTTGCTTAGCATCCCTGATAAGCATCTGATTTCGTAGTCGGAGTTTAGCGATCGTGGGCACCAGCGACTTAGTAGAACTGGCTTTTGCTCTTTATTATTACAGGTTCGTATGGTCGTAAAGTCAGTTTGCGTAGTATGGAAAACGAACTAATACCCTAATTAGTAGAATTGTAATTTATTGTAGACGACCACAGACCAGAGTCACTTGTTCATTGGTAGTATAATTCCTTTCGGAGCCAGACAATGTTAGTGAAGCATGTATTATTAGTTCCGCTACAACCCTTTTAAATGGGACATATAGGCGGTTAAAACAACATCCCGTTTACCTGTATAAACGGATATCCGGCAATTATCGTTGATGGTCATCACCAATATAAGGGAATAAAGAAACAACATGTCTATACCCGATTAAGCGAGGCACGTCAGCACCGGCACGATCATGTTAAGAGTACAAAATGTGCTCAGTTAATGTACAAGGGCACAATAGGATGGACCCATATGTTGATATCTGAAGATATAGAAAGTTGCATGTAGGCGTGTGTATCTGTATTTACGAGATCTTACTTGTTTTCCTGTACGTTTGACGGTGCTTGAACGTGTCATCAGTGTTAAATGAGTGCTTGCTGACTGTGGACTTAGGGCGGTTGTCCTGTTAAGCAAAGGGTGCCTTTGGTGGGTGGCGAGTGACAACCGCCACGTTATAGTGTGGTTAAAGCAGAAGTTTGTGGCTTTTTATGCGGAGAACGCTTACTTGGAGCAAGTACCCCACGTCTTAGAACACTGTCGTCTAACGATTAACTTGGACGATGTAAGTCCGAAACACCAAGCTGGCTCCATGAGATGGTTGTTCGGCTAGTTTGTACAGTACCACAAGCTTCTCGTGTTTAGCGATCCTGTGGAATTCTAGTTGCTAGATGGCACGCCGAACGACCACCCCGTGGTGCCAACTGAGTGGTTGTTGTTTACCCTGTTCCCGCGAATGTTACGGCGGCAGTGTTTCAGCACGAGGTGGGTTTCCGCTAACAAGCCTTTTACTTATAACACCCAAATAGCTGCCTAACAGCACAGCGACGTGGTGGATATGACGCCACTAAATATAGCCACTGCGTCAACGTGACAAAACGCTCGTTCTAGAAGAGTATAAAGCCCTGAATGGCCATAGCAAAACAGCTGAACTAGCCAAACTATTCGTTCCCGGAGTTCCCGTTGCAGCGCCAATCTCAATTTTATCACCATGCCCGTTGGAACATACTACGACGCACCAAATGATATCTGAGAAGCTTTCAGTGCCTATTTTGCCGCATCAGTGCTCACTGAATCATCAGATAAACCAAGCTTTATCATGCCGCCTAATAACGAAGGTCTATACACAGTGGAATTAACTATAGCGAAAATCACTGGTCAAGTCACTCGCTTATACTCCACAACGTGCGTAGGCCCTGATGGGATCCCCCAATGTTTAATAAAAAGCAGTGGTAGTGACTTTCTTTTGCTTTACAGCATCTTTACACACACTTGTAACAACGCAGTATACCCTGCTCAATTGAAGACCTCTGTTGTTATCCCGCCAAATAAAAATGGCGCTGCTCACGAGGTTAAAAACTCTCGTCCCATCAACCACACACCCATCGTATCTAGAATATGGAAAGGATAGTGAAAGCTGAACTATTTATATTCTTGAACATAACTAACCTCATCAGCAATTAGCAACATGGCTTCATGCAAGATCGATCCAGCGCAACATGCCAGACTGACTCTTTAAGCCACACAACGACTGCCACTGACAACAAAAACCGTGTAGTAATCCTGTTCCTGGATATGCAAAAGATCTTTGATAGAGTGCCTTACAGAAGGTTACTAAACAGCCTAAAGGCTATAGGCATTGGATAACCGATATTCTCTTGGCTGTCTTCATATCTAATTGGTAGGCAGCAGGTTTTGCGCATAGGTGACCATTTCTCCAATCCGAAAGCAAGCACTAGTGGAGTGATTCAAGGGAGTGTTCTTGGTCCTCTTCTTTTTCTAATTTATACTAACGAGATATTCCAGTGAATAAGAAATGGTGTTGCATTTACCTTTGCTGAGGACATTAAAGTTGTCTACTCACAACCACGTGCAAATACTCAGGAAGCCGTACGTCTCATTCAGGCTGACCTATCTGCCCTTGACTCTAGGTGTCAACTGTGGCAGATGTCATTTGCCTTGGACAAATGTAATAATTTGTCGTATAAAGGCCAAGTACCGCCAGAGTTTATTACTTCAAGGTGCATATATCTCGCAATGCAGGAAAATTCGCGACGTGGGCGTGCGATCTTCACTCATGTTTCACTTTTCTGAAAATTTTGACTTAAAAGTTTCGAAAGCCATGAAGACCATCGGTTACATCGGCCATCATTTTTACCTCACGGAATCGCGTATATCCCTTTATAAAACATATGTATTGCCGTGTATGGAATACTGTTCAATGGTACAGTCTAATCGGCGAAAACCTGACCAACACGCTCTTGAGAGGGTCCAGAGACGCTTCACGTAAAAGCCACGTAAATATTCCTCAAAGTTGACATACATGGAGCGATGTGATAAGCTTGTATTTGACCCACTTTGGCTTCGGATAATTAAGCTGAACCTTTGCTTTCATTACAGATCATAAATTGTCAAATTCGAAGTCTAGAAAACGGTGTTCACATATCTGTAAACAGCAGATATCCAGTACGTAACAAAGAGGTAAATGTCAGGATTCCAAAATTTACCACGAGAATCAGAAAACGTTTCTTTCTAACCCGATACTCAAAGATTTGGAACAAACTTCCAGGTGATAGCAGAACACGCTATACACTTTGCAATCTTAAGCTTGCGATTAGTAATCAGTTAGCCGTCTCTAACAAGATTAATATGTTCGGGACATCACAGTCCATAGATAAAGCATTCAAAAACGGTATCCACGATGCCCGAATAAATTTCCGAAACACATATACATAACATTTCGGACAACAGCCCCTTTCATTACATTTTTTCGCCCAAATATCTGCCAGGTGCTTGTGAAGCATCCTGATTCAATGGCAGGAACAAATAGCAGAACAATGCTGATTACTATGTGTGACCTAATTTGCACGTGCGTCCATGTTTATCTCTGAAAATGGATCAATGAAAGGTCATGGAAAAGTTGTACCATTATTTGCTCTGTTCCTTCTAGGGAACGACATCTCACATCTTTGAGGGATATATAATTTATTTATTTATTTATTCACAAATGTCAGTCATCCAGTGAACCGTTTCCAGCTCTCCGCTTCTCAAGCAGGTGGCCTGACAGAATATAATTACCAATACGGTGTCACATTTACTAATTCAGACAACACAGCTGCGATCATTTACGTTGACTTACACAAGTACACACTACCAATCAACTATGTTAGTGCTACTCTTGCAACACCAATATACAGTTTCAAACCACTTGTTCTGGTACTGCTATGATCGTACCCGTTCAGGCTTGCTACGTTATGTTGAGGATAAACTATTTAGTCAATTATTCTTTCAGCTGCTTAGCAATGGTTGCAAACTTTGACAAATGTCGGAGCTATTCGGAACACAATCTCTAGAATGGTCTCAATTGTGTATCGCTATACGGTTGGAGGCAGTCAAGGCTAGCTCTGGTGCTTTGGCTATTAAATAAATAAATAAACAGGTTATTCTCGTCATTGCGAGGCACATTATCAAGGGCGTGATTATGGTAATACAGACACGCGTGAGCGGCAATTGCACAACTTAGTACATTTCGCTAAATAGCGTAGAAATTTATGTGTGTTGACATGTAAAATTATGTTTATGTCAGTATTTGGAAGTAGCAATGTTGCTTGAGTAGGTAAACGTGACTCTGTGTGTGTTTTAGTTCGTTGGGGTCGCCATCAAAGGGGAAATTAATGGAACGCTTGGAATCGGAGGATTTTCGCGATGTGTGGATGATCCTCCGGAAAAGGGAAGTGGCATTGCCTTTATTTTCTGGCGAGCCACATCCGCCACGTCGCGGTGTTATTAAATGGATATATGTGGCTTTTTATAGGGAGAACGCTTGCCAGACGAAAACCCACCATGTGCTTGAACACTGTAGTCGAACCATTCGCTGGAACGAGATAATCCCGAACCACCCAGCTTGTACCACGGGGAGTCGTTCGGCTAGACAGCTACGGGGAACCGATAGCTTCCAGTATACAATCGGTGGTTTAGTTAATGCAGCCCACAAAAATAAAAATGTAAATGGTTAATTCTCGAATTTATCGAAACACTAAATCAGACATGAGCAAAATTTACAGGCAATTATGTTTCGGAACGATAGTTTGGGTTCGCGTGTGCGTGGTGCAAACAGCCAAGGCACTATAAGTGCAGTGGTACGGTAAATGTCGACAGAGAGTAACTTATTCTTGCACATGTCAATAAAAGGTTGAAATATGACCCCTGATCGAATTGCCAGTAGATAGTTGTGATCAGTGCCTTTATTGAATGCGAGTCGCACTCGCCAAGTCGCATTTTTTCAACAGGCAATTGTGGCTTTTTATAGGGGGAACACTTGCCGGGCGCAACCCCACCACAACCTAGAAAACTGTCGTTAACCCGTTTGTACACTATTGTACAGCTGGTAAAGCAGTGTGCCGACTGATTTCACACAGAATTATTCGCAGTCACATGACTTCTAATTTTCTTTGTTGGCTCTGCTGGTAGCTTGGTCGGAGCCGCTATGACCACTAAGGCTGTTTGCGGATGGGAGGCACGAACAGTCGTCTTGTTAATTGTGCAGGTGCGCAAATTTTAATGTAGCTGGTGTCTGGATATTCAGGTTATATATAATTTTTGGGAGTTGAAGACATCGCGTCCAGCTATCCACACTGGACAACGGTCGCAATACTGCGCGCAGTTGAGTCCCTTTGGTGTACAGCCTTGCTCCATGTATGTTCATCCGATTGTTACGTCAGTCCTGGACAAAACTCTGTTCCTCAGTCCAATCCCAGCTCCCCAAGAAGTTCTGGACCTTGGAGAAAGGAGGTAGTGAGGGACAAGCGAGAGAAGGCCGCAAAGAACAGGAGTGGAATAACACATCGTTATAGTCGTAGGTCACAACATTCGGAGTGGAGACAAAGACAAGCATAATGTGCAAAGATACCTATGCTGAAATTCTCTTTTGAAAGTGATACACCGTTACTATCGGTATGGGTAGGTTGCTACCATCTACGTAGAGAACAGAGCGTTGTGCCAGTAAGCAATCCACGAAGTACCAGTTTAGTGTGAGGCAAGAATTGTTTAGCAATAGAGCTTTTCTTTATGTTTAGTAGTGTTGCAACCAAAAGCAAAGAGGTCATCCCGGTAAATAATATATACTTTGAGGGCGTATAAAGATAGTTTTGATAATTTCTGTTAAGCTGCTGGTGCGCTGCTGAGGACATTGGATCACTTTGAACCATTCCAACCTACATTGTGGAGAAATAAAGTCAACTGCTGAAAATATGTAGTTCCTGTCATATGGTGGTATGCGTGGTACAAATTCAGTGTCGAGAATATAGTCTCGCGTTGGAGCTACGAGTCATTAGGTTACCACCAGCCAGAACTTAGAATTTACCCACAAGTATATGCTTGGTACTCATTTGTAAATTGATACACATTGTATAGGTTCGTACTACGTTTGAAACGCAGCAAGAGTATGAACACCCTATATTATTGCATGGGTTCGATAAAGTCGCTGTGTACTATTTGATTTGAAGCGTTCAACCAAGCCTTAAATTTTACTTGGGACACAATCTTGCGTTGCCCCCTACCGAACTACTTATAAGCTAAAGTTAAGCGAATGCGATGCATCCGTTATTGAACATTATATGTCTAAATTAAACAGGTTTTGATGTCTATAATATACTGAATTTAAACTGATATTGGCAACTGTCATTTTAAGGAATTTGGGCGACATATTTTATGTAACCATGATGTTACTTTCCAGCAGGGTCAGTCTGTCCATCACAGAAACGTAGAATTTATTATTTTCAAAGCCATATGTAGTAGTAACAACGCCCATAGATTGCTTAGCAAAATTGGAGCAGCTGCTAAAGACGTACTCTGACTGGTGTGCAGGTAAACGTTGGAAAAACGGCTTGTAAAGGTTGCATAAAACTTATGCAATTGGTAAGGCAAAAGCTAATTTCATGACTAAACAAAGGCTTTCTTTGCATTTTAAAACTGCAATTATCTGGCTTAGGGACTTTCGGCTCAATACGAGCAACCATATAATTAGCTTCCCAAATGTCATAGAATTTCTGCTAATCTGTCGCAGTGATGGCCAAAATGCCAGTGGTGTAAGGGCGGAAATGTGCGATTTTGCGGGAAATGCATAATCGATTAAAAGCTCCGGAACTGCCAGCTCCCTGCAGGTTTGTTTCCTGACGGTAACATTTAGAAAATTTGTACGCTGATCAGCCTTAGCACATTGGCAACATTTGCTCCTACTTGTGGACAACCTAGCATACGGTATAATCGTTAAGCTATCGGTATCAGAAAACGAAATTTTGGGACAAGACATTTTGCTTCGCTCGTTCAATTTAACCTTCGCGTTGGCTGTCTCAGACGTTGTCGTACGCGAGCCTGACGGCGTCGTAACCTTGCAGGATCACACTGCTCCTAGTATCGGACAGTATCGGACAGTTGCTGGGTGAGCGTCGTTTCTCCCAATCTCTTATTTGGAACAATATCACAGTCACCTGCCAACACGGTACACACAGGACGAGATATAAAATTTGTCCAGGCGCACGCCAGTTGTTTGCTACATTTGCTTCCATATGTATAGGAAGTGTATATGTTGATGCAGACTCCCAAAGGTTATCAAGAACCAAGGCTGCATAACTCATTGCGAGCATGTTGGTAGGTGTCTGCGTGGCAAATGTGCGTCGATCACCGTAACTGAGTTACAGATACAAGCGCTTCAAAATAATAAATAAATAGGGGATATTCCTACACTTCGCTAGAAGCTGTTTTTGTGTGGGATCAGATAATTTTATACAATAGTTCCGTGCTAGATAATGGAAGAGAGAAGCGCTTTGCAGATGCGTGTATCTCCGCAGCTTGTTTGTTTTTATTCGTTAACCATATTGGGCTTTCCACGCATATTTAGACGTACTCCAGCAGTGGTTTTCGAGCGGTTGTGCGTTATTCGTTGAAATCCAACATTACACAGGAGTAACTACATCTTCTTTACTAAATAGTAGGCCAAAACAGTCGAGCCAACCTTTTAATAGCAATTATTCCATATTCAATGAAAGATGCTAATGCTTACAGTGGTCACTTTCTGGCACGTTACTTGAAGAGAAGCGGGGACTATGACGTTAAGGAGGAAATATAGGGTTCACAATGACACCTCGGAATCTAAAAGCAAGATAAAGTTTTCTAACTTGGTATACTTACTACTGCAACGTAATACCCTGCCAACTTTGCAAGGAAGAGAATGTATTTATAATCCCGATTCATAGGTTACCACGAAACCTAAACATCTTAAATAACAAAATAACGAAAAGACAATTCATAGCGCAAAGCTAGAAAATGCAACGCAAATAGGCCTGTCAGGGGAAACCTTAATCGTTTAAAAAGCAAAGTAGTAAGAAAATTTTTTACCGGATTTCAACTTATCTACTGGCTGAGAATAGTGCCCCTAATATTCCACGCTAGTGCTAGCGTATACGTTTCGCCAGAAAATGCGGTGAAACAACGAAATAATGCAACCTATATTGTGGTTTTACCACTTCTAACTAGGGCTGCTCATCAAGCAAAGTAAAACGTTGCTCAGGTGTAGCGATACCGCTTCGGTACGACGTGGCCGGCCAAGATATGTTTTGCTAAGCTTACGTAATAATAAATGATGAAAAGCGTGGGAAGTCGCGCGTAAACGTACAACAGCCGTTAAGTGATATCAGGTTTACACGAGACATTTGGACCCGATGCAATTACTCCATGTTCGAAAGTCTTCATCATGCAGTCTCTCAATAATACGGAAACATGCAAACAAACATAGAAGGGAAAACCACAAATAACTTTACCTCAAGGTGGTTTTGAGTGCAGCCGCAGAATTACAAAGAACGGGCAGTACAGGTTAGTCAAGGTGGCTCAGGATTCAGTCAAACCATAACAGCCAAACTTCCTGCTTAATTCCAAGATGGATAAGACGCAATGTATGTGTTTCGACACACTCCATGTAGCCATTGACACAGGCCATCCACTGTAGATAAACTATAGAGGTCTGTCGCTATATATAATAAAATAAGGCTACAATAATCAGCAGCATTACCATTACCATTACCATTACCTTGATCATGCCTGCGTTGGTGTGTCTGTATGAAACTGAGAATAAACTATTTATTTATTTATAAAGCGTTTCATCCACATTAGGGCCTCAACGAATAAGGCTGGGAAGGTCAACTATTTTAGAAAACAATGTATTAGTGTGCGCTCAATGTCAAGGCATAAATTGTTAACCCTTGGTTATTATGAGGTTTGAATCTCCTGCTTTGTAAGTCTGATGCAACTGTTGTTAACGTAGAACAACCCAGTGGCGTGGGACCTGACTTTGGCTATAACCCAGTTATCTCGCCAGTGAAATTTCTGGCAGTAGCTGTTCTAGTACACCCGGCAGGATAATTAAATAACTGCAAAAGCCAGAGGTAGCAACATATGTAAAAATAGTGGGAACTTGTTATCCAACCCCATGGTGCATGGCACATAAAGGCTCTGGATCCAAGTAACATTTAGATATATCAGATTTTAGCTTGCAGCTTATTTTATTTATGCATTAGTATATGTCATCAATGCAAAGGAGTTATAGCAGTTTAGACTATTACTAAAGAACTGAGTAGCCGAACATTATCCAACTGCTCCGAAACGTGAAATTCACATGTCCGCGTTGGTGGGGCATTAACAACTTGGGTTTTAAGGTTTAAAATGGTTCTAAAGTGATAGATTATTTTACCTCGTGTTGATAAACACTGCTGTGTAACTCGTAAATCACTTAGAGCCTATTATCACCTGTGTTTAAAGTTTGCTGTGAATGCAAACTGTGTACATCATGGTGGCGGTGTAATATAGGGCTAGGATTTCTCATCAGCCATCACCGTGCGGTTTTAGTAGCGGAAACTGTGTTGGTTCATTTGATAACGTAATTGAATAGCATTATACGTCCTGAATGGGAAAGCGCGAAGTGTAGAAGCTGGTTGTTTACCCACCATTGCGCATATCATCATCACCATTACACGTTAGCTGGAGGTGGAAAACACCTCAGCTATTGTGCCGCAATACAAAAGATAGGAAAAGGAAAACAAACGGTGGACGCCCGCTGAGTCCCCAGTAACGGATGGACATCATTCCGGAGAGCTAACAGCTGGCTGCCGTAAAGAGTCGTGTTATACCTATCAGGTGAGCTCCTGATTGGAGGGGATGCTAAGCAGGAGGGGGATAGACAAGGGAACTCACAACACAAAGGCCATTGGGGTTGGCTTCAAGCCATATCAGCGAGTGTGTCCAACCAAACGTGTTTAGCATCCTTAGGACCCCAGCCAGGCAATCGGGATGCACCAACCGACGCCAACTTCGAAGTGAGGGTTTTCATTTCTCTCGACCAAGTCATCGCTTGGCCTCCCCTCCTCCTCTTCCAACCGCACGCCCGGCGTGCAAACAATGCACGTCGCGGGAGTCGGTGTGCTGGCATGCGCAATACGTGGCCCAGCCATCGGAGCCTGGTGCGTGATATAATGGTGATGAGCGGTTCACTCGCTCTTCCTGCACCAAATACGCGACGTAGAACACGCTCAATGCTCACGCGGTGCTCCCACCAGACATAAGCTAAGCTGCGCAGGCAGCTATGCTCGAATGTGACGAGCCTCTTCATGGCTGTCGACCTTATCGGCCAGGTTTCACAACCATATAAGAGCGTTGAACGTACGGCTGCGTTGTAAACGCTGCCCTTCAGGGCGAGAGTAATGTCGCGTCTGCGCCACAGGTGGCGGAGATTGGCGAAAGCACCTCGAGCTTTTGCTATACGGTTCGTAACCTCATCTTCAATCCCACGGGTGCTAATATAGCTACCCAGGTACTTGAATTCCTGAACGACTTCTAGCAGATCACCACCAAGTGTTAGCACAGGGTTGGGTCCCTGCCAATCTTGGAGAAGTACTTTGCATTTCGATGGAGCAAAGCATAGCCCAAAATGATTGACAGCCAGTGCTAATCGGTCCAGTGCTATTTGGCATGGTTGGGAGCTGTCACAGATTAGGGCAATATCGTCTGCATAGTTCAAGTCAAGAAGTCGCTCACCAGGAAGTACCTCCACACCTTCTAGGTCGTGTCCAGCGAACGCTGTTTCCATGACTTCATCAACAGCGAAGTTGAAGAGGAAAGGCGACAACGGGCATCCTTGTCTCACACTGCTGGTGATACTGAAGGGTGGCGAGAGTTTGCCATAAACCCTCACCCTGCCCGAACTATGTGCGTACAGCGCTTTGATAATATTTACATATTTATCAGGCACACCCTTCCTCAAAAGACAGTCTTAGAGGGCACAATGATCGACTGAGTCGAAGGCACCTTCTTTGTCAAGAAACACGACAACGGTGGGTCGCCAATAAACATGGTGGTGCTCCAACACTTGACGCAATGTGAAGATGTGGTTGATGCTGCCGGGACCTTGACGAAATCCGGCTTGCTCTTCATGAATCTGGCTTTCACGAGTGCCAGTCAGTCTTTGGAGAATGATAGAGGCAAGCAATTTAGAGGCAATCGAAATCAGACTGATCCCTCTATGATAGCCGCATTACAAACGAGAGCCTCCCTTGAAAATTGGGAAAATGACGGAGCGGTTCCAGTCTGTTGGGACTGTCTCCTGCTCTTAAAGTTTTACTAGCAATTCGTGTATATCATCTATAAGAGCAGGTCCCCCGAATTTGAAGAGGGCTGGGGGAATTCTATCTGCCCTGCGGCCTTATGCCATTTCAACAGCCTGATCTCACTTTCGACTACTGCACGTGCTTGCGGATCCAAAGAGACGGCACAGGCAGAAGGACGCTCAATGCCCGAAGAAGAAAGCGATGACTCAGTTTGATTAAATTGACTTGCAAAAAGTTCAGCCCAACTTTCCAAGCGTTTTGACAGGGCTGTGGATCGGCTGCCCACTCTCGTCGCGTATGGTCTCGCTAACACCAGGTCTTCTGCCGCCTGTTTCCCGTATCAGACGGAATAACTTATGATGAGGCACGCAAACCATCGCACCACGGTAAGGTCCAGCCTCATTGCGATGGACCACTGCGCGTAACGCATGACCAGATTTGGATCCGAGTATAAGATAAATACACGCTCGAACGACCAAGGCAAAGCAAGCTGGTGGTCAGAAAATGCTGGATGCCTTGCTGGCCTGGAAGACTGGGCCCCATGTTGCAAGGGTAGCTTTCGTGCCGGGGTAATGGATCTGGAAAAGTGAACATCGTGTTAGCGAGAGCGGTTGAAGCAGGGTGTCTGGTTATTTATAACGCCAGTTTACCAGTGTTTCGAACAGCGAACCGCATACTTATTACCCAGATACCGCTAATTAAATGAGACTGAGATACTAAAGTTACAGCAAGCTGCTGGATTATGGGAACTACCGCACTAACTGTGGGACGTTTTCGACCATACGCGTTATAGTTTAATATTCAGGTTTTAAGTAGTAGCGTATGAGTTATGCTGTGGGTATTTAGGCATAATAAATAGTTCATCAACTAATAACTGCCAGCACTTGTCAGCTATGAATGCTCGTGAAGTATATCCAATCCGGAAGTTTAGGCGAAAATGACCGGATGGTTCCTAAGATAACATTCACTTAAACGATGGTTGTCTACAACACCGATAACCTCTAACTTCTAAGCATAGTCTTAAGTCTGGTAGCAGGTCTTTACTAGACGGTTCCAAAGTCCGTTGGCCTCTACGCATTTCCCTGACCCAGTGTTTTAAGCATTTGGGAAGTGTTAATGTAATCATTTAAAACAAAGGGATGAAGCTGAAGATAGGTAACGAATGAAGTTCATCTGCACTGATTGCTTTTTTTGCTCCGCGGTATTCTAATTGGGCACTGTCATCGGAGTTGCTAAATTACCAGACAGAAGATTAAGGGGGCGCCACCATCTGATTTATTTGGGTCATACTAAGGTGGCCGTTGATGAAGACAAGTTCGAGGGGCTTGAACTACCGGTTGGCACCTATCGGTTGCTCCCACGGCTTAGTTACGTTACCACACTTTAGCCTTTGGGTTTAAGTGACCTTAAGAGCAAGACAACGGGTCACGCGGAGATTAGAGTGAAAAACCTGCTTATATCCCATGGTCATTTTAGCAGGTAGCATACAAAAAGCAACATTGATGAAGCCAAATTGGGCCTGATGAAGGCCTTTTTAATATGCATCCATTAGCACAATGCTTGCTACATATCTTAAGCGACCTCACGCTACATCGGGGCATGACTCAAAGTCACCTTACGGATAGCAGTTATTGCTGCTACGTAGTATGTTAATACAACGAAACAGTTGTCCCTCTCTACTGAATGCCAGTAATTTATAATTTCCTCCTAGTCGGGATGGCAACCTGTTCCATATACCTGCATATACAACTAAGATGGAACAAGATCGTAGTTTCTTCTTCGCCCATAGTGGAGTAAATAAGAGGCGTTTGTTTCTAATGTTAGGCTCAGTTACGCCGCTTATTTTCAGGCAGGCAATAGTACTATGCAGCTTGTTATGAATTAGCACAGGAGAGAAACACAGTTTAAGGATAACGCAACTTTTCTAAGGGGGTTGAAGTTTAGGGCGTCACGCCTTCATCAATGACGCGGAGCCTAATTCAGTGGATGCAGCAACTTCATAAAGCGCCGCTGAGCTATTGCAAGCAGAGAGGCTGCAAGTAACGGAGCAGTACTCAAGTTTTCGGCCGACGTGCGTCATATTATTTTCTAGTCATGCAGCTGAGGCGCTTATATTACTGTGAAGGAGATAGGCTAATCTCCTTACTCTTGTCACTTAAAGTTAAACTTTGGAAGTGAAGGCATTTGCAATTGCGCAAGCCTAGGTCTGTTGAAATTACATAATTTGGGTTCGTCTCAAGCAGCCGGCGATTCAGCTAACCCTACTACAACGTCGCGAAAAGCACATGGCGCCTTTGTTCTCTACCGTGGCCCGTTAGTGGTGTGCATCTTTCGGTCCTCCTTTGAGGATCGACCCCATGACTGCTAGGGACCCGCGCCAACTTGCCCGCAGCTTGTACCACTCAGACATGGGGACGGTAGCCGACCATCATGAATTGTTAGCTAACCGCGACACAGCATGACCCATTCTGTACTGCCATGCAGGCATCTGCCATGCAGGTGAAAGCTGCCGGCCTACCGGCATCAGGACTTCGGTTATGGCAGCTATGAATTGACGTGGCATTCATGAATAAATAAATAAAATTTTTATTCTCGACAAGGCTTGGCACGCCTTTACAGGCATGATCATTATGACAACAATGCGCGGTCAAGAATGTGCAAGAATACGTTATGTTTGCCGTACCAATGTATGTTTATGTTGGGGGTATGTAATTATGTAGCTGTTTGTGTGTAGATGTGTAACTGTGAGGTTCCTGTTTTGTAACTGTGCTGCTCTAATTTTCACTCTCATATCGTCGGCAATGCTCGAGTAGAAGATGCATGTCCGCGCGTTGGAAAGGATTATTCGGATACCCACGGGGCAGTGACTTTATTTTGTGGCGGGTCACGACCGCCACGTCACAGTGTTGTTAAGCAGACATTTGTGGCTTTTTATAGGGAGAACGCTTGCCAGGCGAAAACCCACCACGTCCTGGAACACTGCCGCCGAACTATTTGCTGGAAAGGGTCAAACCCGAACCACCCAGCTGGCACCACGAGGAGGTTGTTCGGCTAGCCAGCCAGGAATTCGTAAGGGCGAATTTGTATTACTTAGGAGTAAAAGGATTTCGCCCTCACACGCAATGCTTGTGACCCCATTGTACAATGAAAGTTCAGTGGCTTTGTGAGATGTAAGTGAGCAGTGGTATATATTTTGCGCTAAGTCGCAAAAAAGATGAGACCGAAACAAGAAAGGCATGTTGTTTATGTGGCTAGTGTGAAAGTAACTCGTTTGGGACTCCGGTAAAGTTTTGGGACGGAAAATGTTGTGAGCAGCAGGGCGACCGTATTGGTTGATGCTTTTAGGAGAAAATAACAAACCTTAAACTCGATGCAGTTTTGCGCACCCACCAGGGGCGTCGACACGCTGGAGAGGATTCATAGGCTAGAAGCTAATGGCAGAAAATGGGGCATATTAAACAAAAATGTGTGGACATTTTAATAGGGCGTTGAGGAGCTTACCCAGCGTGGTCCCGTGTCATCAAAGCTAGCTTAGTTATAGCTGGCTCGCAAGTCGAGGTATAATCGCAATAGCGATTTAGCGCTCACAACTTGAAACAGCAGTAAAGTAAGGTGGTGATATCGTCTGTGGCTGTTTGCCGTGTCTTGTCATTGACCAGGTTCAGGATGCTTTCACGGTGGTACACAGAAGGAATGTTTACAGTATTGAACAGCTGCAGTTCTTCAGGTGCTATAATTATGTGCCTTACTTTCTGTTCAAGTTGAGTCAAGTTATGCATGTGGTTTATATACTCACGAAAGCTGGCTATATAAACACTTGTTTGTCTATGCGTTAAGAAATAAGTAAATGTGGTAGTTGCCAGTTTCCCACAAAAACTGTTATGTGCCGTGTTGTTGTAAACGGAGTGTCAGAAGCTGGTTAAGTAATCAGCTTCCTAATCTCACTCTTCGCCGCTGAACATTAACATTGCCTGTTACTTTTTACTAAATAAATAAATAAATAAATATTTTATTCTCGACTATGCGAGACACGCCCATGGAGGCATGGTCAGGTATGTGTAACTGTACAGACATATTATGGTAACTGTAACAGTGACAGTAGCAAATTGTTCACATAAATAAATAGTTTGTTCTCAAATTCCTTCAGACACACCAAATCAGGCGTGATCAAGTTTTAAAGGCAGTTGTGTATCACGACGATACTTCGGGTTCAATCGTGTGTAGTTGAAACGGTCAAGGCACTATAAGTGCAATGTAACAGTGCTTGTAGACGGAGTGTAACATATTCTTGCATGTGTCGGAAAGAGTTGAACTATGAGTCTAGTCGACTTGCCAGTAGGTAGTTGTGGGCAGTGACTTTATTCAGTGGCGAGTCAAATCCGCCACGTCGCAGTATTGTTAGGCAGACATTTGTGGCTTTTTATAGGGAGAAAGCTTGCCAGGCGAAAACCCACCACGTCCTGCAACACTGCCGTAAAACATTATGATCATTAATGTATGACTGGCAAAGCCATTTGACGACTGATTTCGTAATTAAATAAATAAATAAACTTTTATTCTCGACCATGCGAGACACACCATTACAGGCATGATCATGTTTAGCTAACAGTGTGATCAATAACGTACAAAAGTACATGTTTGGCATAACAATATATGCAAGTGTATGGGTGTGTATGCGTATATAATTGTGTATGAATGTAGCTTGTGTCTTTGAATGTGCCGCAGCATTTTTGAATGTTTGTTGTCGTCAGGAATGTGAGCATAAGCGATTGATGTCCTTGGGTTGGATAGCACTTTTCGTATATCCACGGGCCATTGACTTTATTTTGTGGCGAGTCACGACCGCCACGTCACAGTGTTGTTAAGCAGACATTTGTGGCTTTTTATAGGGAGAACGCTTGCCAGGCGAAACCCACCACGTCCTAAACACTGCCGCCGAACTATTTGCTGGAACGGGTTAAACCCGAACCACCCAGCTGGCACCACGAGGAGGTTGTTCGGCTCCCACTTTCCTCTGTTAGTTGGACAGGTAATATGATCGGGACCGCCTGATTGATGAGGCCGGTTGAGGAGGGGAACGTCGCGAATAGTCTTCTTATTGTGTGTCCAGGTGAGCAAAAGATTAAATTTTCTGCTGCCTGGATTTTTCAGATGCATAATGTATGAAAATATGAGGATGTGTCCAGTTCTCCATACTGGACATGGATTTTGGTGATTGCAGTTGGGTCCTTTTGATGTTCAACCATGGTCCATGTAGTCCCTAGTAGGTGGCTATGTCCGTTTTTAGCGGAAATTGTTCCTCTTTTAATCCCATATCTCAAAGAAGTACCGGACCTCGGAGAAAAGGGAAGTGAGGGACAACCGAGAGAAGACCGCAAAAACAGTCATGGAGTTGAGCATTGTTAAAGACTTATGTTACAGCATTTGGTCTTGAACAAAAGCATGTACATTGTGCAACAATAATGATGCTAAAAGTGCCTTTTGAATATCCTATAGACTCAGCCTTATAGGTGTACTGCTAACGCCTGCGTAGAAACAACAGCATTGTACCAGTGAGTAATCTACGAAGTACTGGTTTGGTATGAATCAAACGTTGCGTGGGGAAGAGCAAAGAGTGTTAGAATATTGGTGGTGATCGCAAGATGTATGGACAGCAAGTAGCTTTCGTAATACGATAGGGAGCGCAGAATAAGTGAAAATAAATATGTTGCCGCGAGAGAGATCTAGAGGTCAGTTTGCGGTAGGGCAGCGGAATGATTGAATGCAGACATTCTAAAGGAATAAAGGTTGTTTAGGTAAGGAGTGGCTCCTAACGAGCACTGTGTAATCACATGTGTGGAGCCTATGACCACTTGCTACTTCTAAACAGAAGTGCCGAATTGGAGACGACCGACGGATGGTGGCGCTAGGAGAGACTATGAGTGGCCAGAGGTAACCATCCGAATCAGACGCTTAGTCACTAGTGTATGCCTATAGGGTCACGGAGTGCATCAGCTAGCCAGCGGAGGTAAGTAATACAGACATTCCAGGAGAATGTATGATGGAAAGACAAGGATAGTATCCTAACAAGCTCAGGATCTGCGCAGAGAGGACATGGAGCATACGGCGGATTGCTGCAGAAGCGAGGAAGATAAAAAGGGCGACAGATGGTGGCGCTGGGGTTGAGAGTATGCGTGGCCAGTAAAGGCATTCGGATTAGGCCTACCAATTGCCAGTGGATACCTACAGTGACAGAGGGAGTCAACAGCCAGCGAAGGTATGTGATGCAAACAATTCAAGAGAGTAAGTGTTGGAGAGATATGGAGCGACCCCTGGCGCAAAGATAATTTCTAGCTATAGTAGCTCGCTACAGCTGAAAAGTGGTGACGAAGAACTGATAGTGGTACTAGGAGAGAGAGTGTATCAACGGCAGGTAATGGCATTGGTGTGATGCCTACTAGTGGATACCTAAAGTGTCCCAGAATAAATCAACACACAGCAAATGTATGTGACGCAGACAGTCCCAAATGATGAAGGTTGGAAATTATAGTTAGTGGCTCACAGCAATCTCTGGGTATGCGCAGGGATGATTGTAACCTAAGACCACTGGTTGCTACTAAATAGAGATGCTGAGGTTGAGGATCGATGGATAATGGCACTATGCAGAACAGTCGGTGGTCACATGTAACCATTCCATTGAGCAATTTGGTAGTTAGTGGATTTCTACAGTGTCACAGACTACAGCAGCAATCCATCGAAGGTAAGTGATGTCGATATTTGAAATGATTACAGGATGGGGAAGCAAGGAATGTCTCCTTGTAGGTCCGGATATGCTCAAAGGTGTATGGAGTCTGCAACGAATCACTGTGGAAAACGTGATAAAGATAAGCTGAACGAAGGGTAATGGTGCTAAGAGAGAGAACCAGTGGACAGCACCCGAAATCGCATTAGGCCTTCCAGTTATTAGTGGATAGTTATGATGTCAGCAAAGTCAACAAACAAGCGAGGGTAGGTGATGCAAACAATTCAAGAGAGTAAGGGTTGGAGAGATAGTGAGTGGCTCCTAGCGCATTCACTGACGCACGGCAGCTGAAAGAGGTGACGTAGAAAATACAAGGAACTGATAATAAATAAATAAATCTTTTATTCTCAACAAGGTGAGGCACGCCTTTACAGGCATGATCATTTTGACATAACGATGCATGATCAAGAATATGCAAAATCCGGTATGTTTCCCATAGCAGTTTGTGTTTGTGTAGGGGGTATGTATGTATGTCATTTTGTGTGTGAATGTGTATGCAGCTGTGTATTTTGTGCTTGTAGTTGTGCTGCTCCAATCTTCAATGTTTGACATCATCATCAATATTGCGAGTAGGAGATTGGTGTCCGTGGGTTGGATAGAATTATCCGGATAGCCACGGGGCAGTGACTTTATTTTGTGGCGAGTCACGACCGCCACGTCACAGTGTTGTTAAGCAGACATTTGTGGCTTTTTATAGGGAGAACGCTTGCCAGGCGAAACCCACCACGTCCTAAACACTGCCGCCGAACTATTTGCTGGAACGGGTTAAACCCGAACCACCCAGCTGACACCACGAGGAGGTTGTTCGGCTAGCCAGCACCAACGGCTAGCAGTAGCAGAGGGGTGAAGCGTTCTAGTGTTAGTGGATACCTAACGTGTCCCAGAATAAGTCAACGGAAAGCAAATGTATGTGACGCACACAGCGCAGCGAAAAGTAAAAGTGTGGCCATAAGCATGCTCCGGATTTGCGCAGAGATGGTTGGAGCCTACAAACAATAGCTCCTGCAAAACAGAGGTGCCAGTGGTAATATAAAGAATTGCTAATGGTGTTAAGGGAGAGAGAGTATCGCCGGCTGGCAATGACATTGTGATGAAGTCTACTAATGGCTAGTGGATAACAAAATGTCCAGCATAAGTCAACAGACAGCAAATGTATTAGACGCAGACAGTCCCAAAGGATGGAGATTGGAGATAAAAGAGTGCGGCTCTTAGCAAGCTTGGATATGCTCAGAGATACCTGGAACTTACGACCACTAGTCGCTGCTAAATAGAGGCGCTGAGGTTGAGAAGATCGACGGATAGTGGCGCTATGAAAAACTTTCGGTGGCCAGAGGTCACCGTTCTATTTGGCAGTTTGGTCACTAGTGGATTCCTACGGTGTCATAGAATACATCAGCATGCCAGCAAAGTGTGGCTCTTAGTAAGCTCTGGATATGCGCAGAGATAACTGGAACCTGAGAAGAATGGCTCCTGCTAGGCAGAGGTATTACGAAGAACTGATAAAGGTGCTAAGGGAGAGAGAGTATCGACGGCTGGCAATGGCACTCGGGTGAAGCCTACTAGTGGCTGGTGGATAACAAAGTGTCCCAGAATAAGTCCACAGACAGCGAACTGATTAGACGCAGGCAGTCCCAAAGGATGAAGGTTGGAGATATAGAGTGTGGCCCTTAGCAAGCTCTGGATGTGAGCAGAGATGACTGGAACCTACGAAGAATGGTGCTGCTAGACAGAGGTAATACGAAGAACTGATAAAGGTACTAAGGGAGAGAGTATCGACGGCTGGCAATGGCATTGGGGTGAAGCCTTCTAGTAGCTAGTGGGTATTCAAAGTGTCCCAGAATAAGACAACAGACGGCAAATTGATTAGATGAAGGCAGTCCCATAGGATGAAGGTTGGAGATAAAGAGTGTGGCTCTGAGCAAGCTCCGGAGATGCTTGGAGCCCACGACCATTAGTTGCTACTGAATAGAGATACTGAGGTTAATAAGCTCGACAGATTGTGGCGCTATGAAAATCTTTTGGTGATCGGATGTAACCGTTGCGATAAGCAGATTGGTCTCTAGTGGGTTCCTAATGTGTCACATAATACACAAGCAAGCCAGCAAAGGTAAGTGATACAGACATTCTAAAAGCTTGCAGGATGAAGGAACAACGAATGTCTCCTAGTAGGTCCGGATATGCATAAAGATGTATGGAGCCTACAACGAGTTACTGTGGAAAACATGATGCAGATAGGAGGAACAAAAGAAAATGGTGCGAAGGGAGAGGACCAGTGGACAGCAGCCAAATTCGCCTTAAGCCTTCAAGTTATTAGTGGATAAATACAGTGTCTGCAGAGTCATCCAACCAGCGAAGGTATGTGATGTTAACAACTTAAGAGAGTAAGTGTTGAAGAGATAATTAGTGGCTCCTAGAGCAGAGGTATGCTACCTACAATGGCTCAATGCATCTGAAGAGAGGTGACATAGTTGGTACAAAGAACTGATAATGGCACAAAGGAAGAGAGGATATCGGCGGCTAGCAATGGCATTGGGGTGAAGCCTAGTAGTGGCCGTTGAATAAAAATGTGTCTCAGCATAAGACAACAGACAGCAAATGTATTAGACGCAGACAGTCTCAAAGGGTGAAGGTTGGAGATAAAAGAGTGTGGCACTTAGCAAGCTCTGGCTATTCGCACTATGGAGTAGAACACCCAGTCTTCATTGGCGCTGCTGCCCATCTTCTCCCGCAAACCTAGGCCCATTCCAGAGCTGGCGTCGCAATGGTTTATTAGGTACACATGCGGTGTGGATTCCCTGCCTTTATCGCACTTTCACTTAACTTTGTACCCTACTCAGTCCATGCCTTCAGCCCACGATAGCTAGCGACTTTCGTTTCGCAATTGACCCGCTCCTACCCTCATGCTTCCCTGTTGACCATTGTACTTGCCTGTTAAACAGTAGAATCCCACTTTGGAGTAGAACACTTAATCCACTTTTGGTGCCGCTGCGCGCCTAATTCCACTGTTGTGCTTAGTTTCTTTCTTTATTGCATTTGCGCATAACTGTTAACGCAGTTCAGACCATGTCCTTATCTCACGAAAAGGCTCGGCTTCTGCTTCGTCGGAAGTTGCCTGGAACGAGCACGTCAACAAATCCAGTCAGATAATTGCATGGGCTTCTGAGCTGAGAATTTGCACTAAGTGGACGGCAGATTGGTTCTTTAGGAGCAAAAATCGAAAATGGATCACGGTACGCAAAGCGCCGTGGCCAATGTACACAGAAACTGCAGCACCAGCAAACTTGGGACAGTGCAACCAATGTAACCACTGTCCACAACTGCTCAGAGAAGACGAAGCCGTATAGAAGCAGAGCATTGCAAACTCTTTCAGTGCTAACCACAGCCTGCCGTACAACCAAGTCAGCGGTCTACGAAAGGCGAGGAAAGGATTTCCTCCAATCAGAAATGTCGATGGCCCAACAAGAACGGCTGTGGAAGCGGCAAAGGCGCTGTAGATGAGATTTGTCCACAAGCTTCGTAGGGTCTCGCTACCAAGCGAACTTCCAAGCTTTGTCGTCTCTCCGCCAAACCTAACCTATGATACATTTACCGCGGGAGGAAGTGTTGCAAATGCTGCCCGCTCTATGCAAACATAGCATGTCGGGTGGCGATAACATTCGTCCAAAGGCACTAAAAGCAACAGTAAACCAACTTGCAGGACCTTTAACACAGTTTTTAAGGCACTGCTTGGCTGGAATCACGTTCCCACTAGAGAAGCTTGGAATTATAACCCGGTGCACAAATGTGGAGGCAGAACTAAGCCATGAGACTACCGCCACTTCTCCGTACATCCCATACTCTCCAAAGTCATGGAATCAATCGCTGCCGATGCACTGGTTTACTATCTGGGAAAGTGTAACCTTATCACGCCTGAGCAGCACGGCGTGCATCAACAGCGGCCATGTACAACGAATGTACCATTCTCACGCAGTGGTTGCACAGAGTCAGCTGACGTTAGAGAAGGCGTTGATGTGATTTACCCAAATTTTCGAAAGTTATCAGATACTACTCTCCAGGCTCCAGCAGTACGGAACCAGCGACCAGCTTTTGAGCTGGACTGGCAACTTTCTAGTTCAAGAGCGATTAGTGGTCAGAGTTCGGCGTTCTTTACCGGACCCCATGCAAGTCCAGTGGGGTGTGCCGCAAGGCACAATTCCAGGTCAACGTTTATTTTTGGTGTTTATTAATGACCTGGCACGAAGCATCGCTTCAAACATCCTAATGTTTGTCGACGAGCTCAAGCTTGGGAGCAGGTTCTAGGTGAATGCCAGCCAGCTTCTGCTTCAGGGTAAGCTTGACAGGGTGTCTCGGTAGGCAACCCAAAATTTTCGCGTTTCAAAGTGAGTAAATGCAAGGTAGCTTCCACCTGACCTCGGAGCAGCTACTACTACCGGCTCGGAATAGAGGTATTGCGACAACCAACCTACGAACCTGACAAGCAACCTGTTTCAAGAAGACTTGGATTGCTCCAGGCAATCCGAAAGGTCCTCAAAGACTAAAACCAACACGTCAGGCTGTTGCGACGGGCTTTTGGACATATAACTAGCACCATGATTCGACAAATGCCTAATGCTTATATTTGCCTCCAAGTCGAATACGTACTTCATGCCCTCTATCTATGGCTAAAACACGATCTTAATGCGCTGAAGCCGCCACATTGTTAAGTCTCTACGAACTTACTTGGAATGTGCAATCTCTCATACGAGAAGAGGCTGAAACTATTAGGGGTAGCCAGCGGACGCCATCGCAAACCAATAGATAGCCTGATTATAGTATACTTGGTTCTGTATGACCCACAGCATGTGTGCGGCTTTTACTGCGACGTAGAACGATACAACCCTGAGGGGCCACGTATTGAAACTCGCTGTACACTATAGATGTCTGGAGGGCCGTAGCCATTCCGTTTCCGTTTGTGTCTGTCATCTCAGGCAGAATCTGTCATTTCTGCACTGATACTAACCGTAGGTAAAAGGCGGTTGGAGGACGCACTCATCCACTTACCCATTGTCACTTAGCACTGCGTCTCTATCTTACACATAGCGTTAACCATGGATTTATTTGATGTTAACTGTGGGAGCTGTGAATATACATGAATTGCGGGACAACAGCCGAGCAAACGGTATGCCCTACTTTTCCTACCTTAAGCACTGGCTGTTTTACTATTATTCTTACTATTACCATTATTGTTACTAATATTATTACTATTTCGATAGCCCGACCAGTTGAAGCGCCTACCGCAAGTGCCAGTCATGTCTGTCACGACAAGCATCTCAGTCTGTGAATGATTGGATGAGCGTCCTGGACGGCTCATTATCAGTTCATTACGCCTGTACCTTTCCCGACGCCTTGTAAAAACTATCCTGAGCTTGTCGGCCCCGGGTTCTGTTTTTGCTAGTAGGTTCCGCCAGTATTGAATCAAGACAGTGCTTGCGCAGGAGCCTTGTGTGCGTATTGAAACACAACACCACCAACCATCCAAGAGGGCTTGTAAAGTAACACTTTTTAACCCACATAAATTCATTGTTCATGTTCATAGTTCAACATCTAGTATATTCCCTAGCTGAATGAGGCACGTAATCCATTAGGGCGCTGCTGCCGCCGCTTACTCCGCCACCCCTGAATCAATTCTTTTTTCGCAGCCACTTTAGGTCAGTGTAGCTACTGCACTACTACTAAAGGGCTTAATCGAAGGGGCAAGTTTGCGCAACTGTTTTTCGCTTAACATCCATTACTACTCCCTTGTGCTATTTGTATCCCCGAATAGCAGCAACGACACACTATAGGTCTCCCTCACCTCGTATTCATCCCCGAGGCCGATTAGCTTTGTTCGTTTGAATGTTTGCTTATAGCATCCACTGTCTTTTATGTATCACATACCTCGGCTGCATAACAGACACCGTTTGCATTGTCGGTCCCCACACATGCCTACAAGACTTAGTATGTGAGGCAAAGCTACTACTACACTATTTCTCCCTCGTTGGTACCTCTACGCACCTCACGCACGCACCGCTGCGTGTCGTCTCTGCGGCTGGGTCCTTGTTTTCCGTTGCGCTACTCCAATGAACCTCTTTGGCTCACTCGCACCGCAAGCCATTGCTACTTTTGCTGCGCGCAGTAGCGAATTAGGATGGTATCCTGCTGCTCATTCACCATTCGATCCCTGCCACGTTAACCAACACTCTCCTTTATCTCTTCCCACACATTAGTTGCATCACTGTAAACAAATACTTCGTGGACTGATTTCAGAAACCTGTTTCTTGATCTCCATGTATATGATAGTAATCTACTAATGCGGTCATTGCTTTTTGTTGCCCGACCAAAGAGCACTTCCAGCACATCAATTGCTGCACCTTTTACGTCATCTTTTTCAAATTTAACTGTCACAACGCAGGACTTTCGCAATGCTTGATTGCACCACATTTCTTTGTGGCTTACTCTTGGCTTGTTCCTCTCTTTCCCTTGCCCCCGTGGCCAGGAAATCCTTGGGGATCAGCTCTTGGCTTGTGGAACTGCCTTTCCGCCAAAGGTGGGTCGAACGATCCAATAAAGAGTTACTTGGACCATGGCTTTACCTAAAGAAGGCTAAGCTACACTCCCCACGACGACCGACCTCCAGCGTTGAAACCTGGACACGAAGTCTTCAATCGTAGGAAAGTATAGAACAGGAGACTATCACACCGCAGATACATTAAAATTTTGTGGCCTTATTAACCCGAGTCTTCATGATTCTTCCAACTTCAACCGGCCGCAACGAATATGACAGGCCCTACAGAAGCCATCTGGCTAGTCAACAGAAGAAGTTGGGAAACATTCTACTAGGAATAACTGACCCAAAACTCGGTCTATAAGTTGCTTTGACATTTGTTCATTACCGTTCAAAAGGATCCACTTGCTATTCCAGGACGCCTTGTGATTTCCTTTGGCAAGGTTACGCCCTATGAAAGGCCACAACTGTCTGTTTGACAGCACTGCGACTTGGCGGATGTGACTCGCCAAGGAATAAAGGCCCGGCCCACAACACCACAATGACGAATTGACAAGAGTCATACGTTACAAGTTTCCCAATACATACAAAAGAAAGTAACGCAGTTTGCATTTACCTTCATCCGTACATTTATGGTGACTTTACTGTTTACCCCTCGCACACATGAAGCAAGTTATCTTCACCTCATTGACGACTTTGTTCCTCAGAAGTACTTATTCCATTCACGTAACCTGTCCCCAGTTGGCCACCTCTGCTTACCTGCATAACAACATGCCTGTTGCGAAAATACTTGCTTTTAAATTCTGAACATGCTTGTATTAATGTATCTCTATGAATTAGATTATAAGCTAGTTAGCTAATTGGTAGGGAAATACTGGGGCACTCTAAAAGCACGTTCCTGACTTGTAAATATTACAGAAGTCTCAGAATATCTTGATATACTACAAAAAGTCTGTGTTTTTCGATACCGAGAAGTGCACCGTCGTAGTACGTGTCTGAGAACGTTGGAATATTTATAGTTGTATTCTGGAACGCAATACGTCATAGGAACATAACACATACACATAACGAACAGTCGAATACTAATCATAGGGACCTAGAAATACACGCTCATTTGCGGCTAGGACTGAAACGATAGGAGCATCCCTTGCGTGATTTTAAGTGGATTGTTGAGCTAGGCATTGATGGAGTGCTCGTAGATTTTGATGAACCTGAAGCGAAACACCCGTACCACACCAAGGCCAAACAATTAATGACAATATTTCTTGCCCTAGCAGTCCCTGCTGTGGTATGCATGTGAAGTAAGCAACCGCTAGAAAGAAAACTCTAGGGTATCGAATAACGAAGTTTACTAGAAATATGAGCCTAATACCAATATGTGTTGGAAAGTAAAGAAAAGCCAATCGACAGCTGAAGATGCGAGTTAGGCAAGAAAATGGAAAGGTTTCGTGTCGTCGCCTAAGAACGCCAAGCTGATGCTAAATCCCCTAACCGCAGATGGCTTGACAACAACTTCTGGAAGCAGGTTCCAGCTCTCGAGGACTCGGCGCGACAGGCGAAATTTTATCCCAATTTGATCGCACAGTTTGTCCCGCGTCATGGAAGGACCGCGGAGCGCAGACTATTTAGCGGGACTAAATAGTCAAACAGCTAATCTAGACAAACCTTCCCATTTAAGTCGAGTCGAGTCAAAATAAGCTTTATGTAACCTAATGGGTTCATTTTCTGTATTTACACTCCCACTGTGGACACGTGGATGATAATAACAATATATATGCTTAGGTAGAAAAGTGGGAAAGAAACCGAACTGTTACTCCAACAGGCGCTTGCGCAGTATGTTAGTGAGTATTGCTGTGCTACCAAGCAAACGTAAGAGATGATGCAAAACAATATTATGATACAATAACATGCCGAAGAATAAATTTCTCACTGCTGAACGAGTAGAAGAGCAAAAGCGCGTTTTGGAATGATCATTCTGAAATGGATGAAATCGGTCAGTTAGTATCAGAAGCAAAATCCTTGCAAGCATCCACATGTCTAGAAATGATCAAATAAAATAAAATATCCCTAGGCAAGCTGCTGCATCTTGTAATGTGTTGTATAGATCGCACCAATAAGATGTAGACGTTCTGAATCATTCCGAACAACCTCCTCGTGGTGCCAGCTGGGTGGTTCGGGTAAATCCCGTTCCAGCAAATCGTTCGGTGGCAGTGTTCCAGGATGTGGTGGGATTTGGCCTGCAAGCGTTCTCCCCATGAAAAGCCCCAGATAGCTGTTTAACAACACTGTGACATAGCGGATGTGACTCGCCACCAAATAAAGTCACTGCCTCTTCCCTTTTCCGGAGGATCACTCACACCTCACGAACGTCATCCGCTTCAAAGCGTTCCATGGCGAACACAACGAACAAAAACACACACAGAGTCACATTTACCTACTCACACAACGTGGCCCCTTCCAACTACACAGTTAAACATACTTTTACATGTAAACACACACATAAATGCCTATGCTATTTGTTAAAATGTACCAATTTGTGCAATTGCCGATCATACATGTCTGTATTACCATGCTCACGCCCTTGACGGTGTGCCTTGCAATGGCGAGAATAAACTTTATTATTTTTATTATTTATAATAAAGATTAAATTGCGAGGTGTCGACAGCACCTCAACTCTGTGGGCATAGGAAGAAAGTTTTCTGATTGAGAAATTTTCCAGACTTGCGTGGCCCAAGCAAGGTACTTGGAACAACAACGACGAGATACTTGACGATGGGTGAGCTGCGTATGGGGGTTCCATTCACAGGAAATGTGGAGGGGAAATATTTTAAGGACTGCAACTTATCGGTACTTAGAAAAGATAATATTACATCCCTGTATTTAGGAGCATTAAGAGTAAAATAGCTAGATGCAGACCATTCCACCAAATCTTCCAGCCCACTTGGAAGTGATGAGGAGCTCTGGGTAGTGTGGGACATACAACCCAGCACAACATCCCCAGCATATTTACACCCCATAAACTTGGTTTATATAGGGTGATGTTCAGCATTCAAGAAAAGCAGGAAAGGTGATAGGATCACTCCCTGTAGAACACCACAGTCGGCACGGCGGACGAAGGATTTCTTGTCGTTCAAATTGATGAAATAAGTACGATATGTAAAATAGCCACGTAACAGATTACACACACTAGGTGAGCTCTATTTGCGGATAGTCTGTTTAGCATTTTTGACCTATCCAGGCTTCCAAAGGCATTCGAAAAATCCAGGAAGAGAGGTCTACAGCTTTACATTTTTGATCTGTTGCAGAGGCCATAGAATGAACAACATATGCCACTGCATCCAAAGTAGAGCGCTGAGGTTTATGCACAAACTGGTCGATATCGTCTTCAAGAGCGACCAAAGAAATTCGCTGAATTAACAGCCCTCCGAAAACTCTTAAGAGCACAGATATACATGAAAATAGGCGATACTTTTGTGATCCAGCTTTTGGTACTGGCGTGATACTGGGCGTTCTCCAAATGTCCCGGATCACGCCCGTAGCGAGTTACTTGGTAAAGTGGTCTGTTAGTAGCAGTTTGAGAGAATTAGCACAGTCCTTCAAAGCTAACGATGAGTGACCATCCGTGCCACAAGCTTTCGTTGTCTTTAACCTTTTGAGTATTTTACGATGCATTGATCGAAGGGCGCGGCTGGACTTGAGCTAAGGAAGTAGGAAAGGAAGGTAATAATAATGAGGCGGCACAAGACTCTGAATTCAGTTTACCCACATCCACTTCATCCCTCTGGCTGGAAACGCTGTTATCAGAGCTGCCTCAGAAGCTCCCGAAGGTCGCAACAGTTATGGTTGCTTAGAACCGCTTCGACCCACAATCGGTTTAGTCTTTTTATTTCGGATTTACTTGCCTTTATTGGGATTCCGCCACGGGCAGTATTCTGGCACTTTAAGGCTCATTCTACAACCTAGCTCTACCCTAGCCTCATCTGACCAGTCTTCTACTTTGTGCCTGTTTCCAGACATCCGAGACGCAAATGTTCTAGGCTGTGCAGTCAAAACACACCATGTTCCTCAGCCTTAGAGCGTCGGTTGACATGCTAACTGGCTATTAACATAGTCTCTGTAGTCCCGAAATTTTTCTTTTCTTATGATACTCGCTGCTGTTATTCCCACTCTATTTTGGCTGTCTAGCTTCATCTTGTTGACTTATCCGGCCTCATCTAAACAGTCTCTCGCTTTCTGACCCCTCTCGGACATCTGAGATCTAACTGATCTAGGCTCTGCCGACGCGCCGCTCTGTGCCTCTTATCTCATGAGCATTCCTAGTCGTGATTTGTCTTATTTATTACATTTCCTTTACAAGATTAACATGTCCATTTCTGCCGACTCTCTCTGTTAACATTCTGGCAGTAATAATATTGCTTTCTCTTCATGAGCCGACATTCTAGGCCCATCTCAATGGTTTCTTTGCTGACTGCTGAGGCCTTATCCATGAATCATCGACAGATCCAATGGTCTGTTCACAACACCACGAGACCATTGTACGCTTTCCACTCCTCCCCCATAGATACTTCTCCTTCCAGACCTCATTCTTCCTTTTCGCCCCCTCTGTTTACATTCCTTTTTCAATTGGTCGGAGAAATCTTCGGGTTTGGCTCTAATCTATCCTCGTCTGCCCAGTCTTCTTTCTGATTGCTTCCAGATATCCGAGACATAAGCGGTATAGGCTTTGTTGTCCCAACACTCTGTGCCCCCCATCCTTTGTACTTTGCTCGCCATACCATCTACCTATTCCGTCGCAACGCTGCCACCCTTACATTAATTATATCACTGGGCATTATTCATCCTTCCTTTTATTAACAAAGATGATGCATCACCTAAAGAACGTCGGAGGCTCTTCCACTTCTCCGCAATAGAACCTGCTTTACCGACCCTTTGCTTTCCTTTCTATGTTTGCTGTAGAATTCCTACTTCATTGGGCGCTAACTTACACGTGTTTGTCCTCCATGACTTCTTGTATTCCTACCAATTTAGGACTGAGGAAACACGTCCCTGTCTCTTCTTCTGAGTGATAGTCTCTCGCATAATCTGCACACCTCGTCCTCCTCTCTCTGGTTCCCACCGATTGGGCATATGCGCACTAGGACCCCCAAACATACTTTGCTTCCTCTTCAACCTTTCATTCTTTACTGATCCGTGTTCTGCACGATTCTCGTCGTATGTCGCCACTTATGATATACGTGTATATGCGATATTTAAATAAAAATTACATGTATAGGGGTACAATAGTTCAGTCCTTGTTGAACTTGAGCGACTGCGTTCTAAAGGCTCTCATTTCTTGTCCGCGTGGCTGTCTCTGTTCGTTTCCCTTATTCCCGAGTTTGCCACAGGTACGGGGACACGCGTCCAAGGAATTGTTCATCGCTGCGACAACAATACAAGGCACACAATTTCTTCGGCTGGACATGAGCGAAAGATTATCAGTCTTTTTACAACTTACTGACCAGACAAACCATTCGCTATCTTGCACTGATACAATTTTCCCGAGGCTTGAACCATTGGGTTCAATTTGCCTAACACTATCTCTTCCACATACCTCTTGCCAGGAGAATTCCTTTTGGGATTGGAAGGCACCTGCTCCTGCTGATACAAAGCATAAACAATGGGGCATCCTAAGAACTTCAATCCGCTTTGACCGCTCCATTGGCCATAGTTTCCTATATTTCTAATCAATTTTACTACATACCCCGGGGGATTTGCGATTCTTTCTTCGGAACCATATCCTATCCTTCAAGGCTTCAACATGTTTTCATGTATATCCCTCGGAGAGTTCACGTGGTTCTGCATACGATCAACACATCATATTCAGAAAGAAGGTTTAGTTCTCGACCTACCAATCGGGCACAAGACAGGACCCACGAACGCAATAGGCACACACCTAACGCATCAGCCAGCAGAAAAACGGGACGCAAGTTGACTGCGAATAACGAAGCAACAAAACGTTCAACAAGAAACATAGCCAGTTACAACTTGCCATTCAATGGATTGGTGGCAGCTTTTCAGGACGTGGTGGGTTTTCACCTGGCAGGAGTTCTCCCTATAAATAGCCACCAAGGTCCGTTTAACAATACTACGACATGACGAATATGACTCGCCACCGAATAAAGTCAAAGCCCATAACTTCACACTGGCAGGTCAACTAGCGTCATCATTCTAGATAGGTTTGTTACACTGGAACTTCTACATCTGCATATACGATCGTCTCCTCTTTCTACGAATTCACGCATATACTGTCGTCTTTTTACTTCTACGATATCACTGTTGACCTTTGCGTTACTTATGCACGAACTCACTGTATTGTCATATCTCTCTCGAGCGTGCTCTTCAATTATCTTCCAATGGATCATTCAGGATTCTCAATTTATTATTAGCAAAGGTTTGACTGCAATACCTGACTGGCCGCTTGTGTCCTAACAAACGGGTCCCGATCCCACAACCGTCAAATTATTGGTTCACATTTTTACCATTGTACGGTTCTGATAATGGACATATGAACGATTTTCTATTGGCGCTGTTACAGTTGCCATAAAATGTCTGTACAGTTGTACGTACCTGAGCATGCCTCAATTGACGTGCCTTGAATAGTCAAGAATAAAATATTTATTTATTTATTTAAATCACTAGTAGAGCAGATGAAAATCTATCTGCATCCTGTTTAGGTCATTTCAAAAAGGCAACACAAGTCAAATCACTATTTGGTGTAGTCCGTAAGATGGTCACATTCGAGTGTCTGGTACACCTCGATGAAGGCCGAAAAATAAGTTAAGGAATACATCGTCTGGAGCCTCGTGATATTTTCCAAGGAGTAATTTCGCCGTTTGATAATCTTGTAAGGACGTCTGGTCAGCGTTAAAAATTAGACCTGCTGTATATGACTGGACACAGTTCTAAAATACAATGAGCTGAGCAGCTCTAAGGAGCCCTCCTTTATAGGGTTAACACCTGTGTTTTATTTGGGAACCTAGCGTCTAACTGGGCATATTTTCTGGTCGAAACAATCACTAAGTCTACCAAGAAAGTGTCTTCATGCATGTTGTATCCTTTCTATTGGAGTCGCCAGTAACAATACAGATAGAACAGTCTAACTTAGCAGTGGGGTGGAAGCAAGTTGGTCTTCGAAAAGCTTTGACACCGATGCGGATGTGGCAGGAGCGACGTACGTATTACCAAAGCTGACTGAATGTAAGCCATTTAGGAACCTTGGTTTGCACTTAACTAAATGGCAGCTTATATAAGCCGGTGAGCATGTAAATTAATGGTTGCTGCATTGCCCCAACGTGGAATAACGTGTTATAACACTACCACCACGAAACTAAGGCCTCCTGGGGCTGTCAGACCTGATGGGAAAATAACCATAGAGTTGAATTACCCCATTTTCCACATCAGCCTGCAAGTCGCTTTCTTGTACCAGGCTACTTCTTGCATTAACTTACTCAGTTCTCTGCATAATGACATTGAGATCACTGAATTTACCAAGGGGCGAGCGAACATTACTAGAAAGTATCAGTGGGACTTGCGCATTGGCGGCAGAATGACGACTGAGGCAAGGTTACCATCCAGCATGCTGCTTGCGCTTTTTCCAAAACATATAGTCGTATTACTTTTGCAAGTGTTCCTGAATTCATGGTCGTATTCAATAAGGCGCGGATTGAAGACAGTAATGTCTAACGCTTTTAACTGGTTGCTGGAAGGGGACAACATTGAACTTGAGACGGGAACGGAAGATATTTGCTTTAAAGTTCAAAATAAAGTATGGCATCCGCCGTCTGGCGTGTAAAATAATCTAACGAGAACAGCAACGGCATAATTTGAAGTCCACGCCACGCCGAGACCAGTCGCGTGCTGAAGTCGCCCGGCAACATTCCGAAAGAGCGGTGTATCAACCGCACTATACGGAAGCGGTTGCCTGCGACCTACATTCACTTGGCGCCGGAGTGTAAAGTCGATGTTGTACGACGCCTATATCTACTCGGTTAGATACACGCGGTGTTCGACCCCACCGACCAAGTATTTCTTTGGGGAACAACCCCCTTGTATTTGAATACCAATGCACCTTGCCTGTTATAGGAAGTGACCATAAATTAAACCATTGCTAAAGCCTATCCAAGGCTTACGGAATAGCTTCGAAACACCCTGGGACGTCAATGATATTCCGCTGCAGCAGGTCATCAGCAAATAGCAGAGATGGTACTTCAAGGTTCGCGAGTAGCCTATTCGGATAGCTAGAGCACAGCAGCGACCCAAGGACCGAGCCATATGATATGTCATAGAGGAGAGATCAATAAACGATAGGCCGGGGCCTACCCTTACGCACTATACTCTACCGGCCAACAATGAAGGCAAACAGCGAAGAAAGCGACCAGATACACCGTACGAACATAGTTTTCGCGCAAGCCTTAAATAGGGAACCGTGTCCTATGCCTTCAAAAGGTCGACGAAAAGCACGTCCAGTAAGTGGCCGTTAACCACTCTAACAGCCCAAATTTCGCAAGCTACCAGTAGATTCGGCAGACACGAAAATCAATTCCGAAATCCGTATAGAGCACTGCTAAGTGGAGTAAATCCACTCAGATGAGGCTTAAAAGAACCACTTACTAGTTTCTTGAGGAGTCTTACTACTACGCGTGTCAGACCACTGGGCTGTACTTTGCCGACGGACTTTTGTCCCTATTTTGCTGATAGGACTAAGGATAGCATCCATTCAGAGGGAAATGCTTAGCTGTCAAGCGATTCCTGAGACACGAAAGCGAGCGGCCAACCTAGTCTCGTGAGCAAATCATCTAACATTTTTGGTGTAGTAAAGCAGGCCCAGGTGCGCTAGAAAGGCTCCGCCCTTGAAACGGCATGCGAACTTCATCTCCTCTACTATACATGCAGTAGGCATGGACCTTCTGGGATTCTGAGAACCAGCTCAACGCCTGTTAACGGGAGTTCCCTTACAAATGCTGCCGCATGCTGCCCACCAAGTACCCAGGCCTTTCCATAGTCCGTATGAGGATACGAACCATCTTCACGCAACAAACATAAAATTGAAGCGTCCGAACCGCAGCACCTTCTGACATATGCGAAGTGTCTCAGTGGCTTCGCTGAAGCTTAGTCTGCTAGCGTTTCTCGGGTCATTTGAGCAGAGCATTCCTTAGGTGTTGCTCATACTTATGTTTGGTCTTACGGTACCAGTCATAACTACCAATAGGTGCAGCGTCGCAGTAAGTTTGCGAAGATTTAAACCACCTTGTGACGCATGCTTGCCAGCGGAATCTATCCAGGGCTGAGGTGCTGGTGTTTCATTTCTCCTTGTGACAGGGATGAAGGGAGCCGGTGCCTCCGTGAGGTAGACATTCTGTTCAGCACAGTCATCATCATCATCATCATCATCATCATAAACGTCAGCTAGAGGTGGGAAACACCTCAGCTATTGTGCCGCAGTACATAAAGGAAAAGGAAAATAGACACAACAGTTGCATGCCTGCTGAGCTACCGGTAACGGATAGGCATCGTTCCGGTAAGCTACCAGCCGGCTACAACGTAAAAGGAAAGTTATTGTGTTTAACGCTACGAAATATGGTCGTAGGTGGAAGGGGGCTCAAAGGGATGAGGAAGGACGAAGAAACTCATAGCAGGAAGGCCACTGAGGTCCGCTTTTGCCATGTCAACAAGTGTATCCAGCAAAACTTGTTCACCGTCTTTTGGACCCCAACCAGGGAACCGTGACGCTCCAACCAAGGCCGGTTTCAAACTGAGAGCCTTCATTCCTCTAGACCAAGTCAGCGCTTGGCCACCCCTCCTCTTTTTCATCCACATCCCCGGTGAGCAGACAACGCACGTCGTGGAAATCGGTGGACTGGTAGTTGCAACACGTGACGCCCAGCCATCGGAGCGGTTCAGTTCCCTCTTTGTGCCGTAAACAAGGCGTCGAACACGCTCGTTACTCACTCGGTGTTCCCACCAGATGTGAGCCAAACTGTGAAGGCATCGATGATCGAACGTAATCAGCCTCTTCATGTCAGCCGACCTTACGGGCGAGGTTTCGCAACGGTACAGTAGGGTCGAGCGCACCGCTGCATTGTACACTCTAGCCAACATGGCAAGAGTATTGCCGCACCGCCGCCATAGGTAGCGAAGGTTAGCAAAAGCACTTCGAGCTTTTGCTATACTGTTCGTGATCTCGTCTTCGATCCCAAGAACGCTGATACAACTTCCCAGGTAATTGAATTGCTGAACTACTTCTAGCTGGTCCCCATCAAGGCTCAGCGCAGGAGGCGATCCCTGCCAACCTCGGAGGAATGTTTTGCAGTTCGAGGGTGCAAAGCAGAGCCTGAAGCGGCTGACAGCCAGTGCTAATCTGTCCAGCGCGGCTTGGCATTTCTGGGAGCTGTCACAGATGAGGGCAGTGTCGTCTGCATACTCCAAGTCAAGAAGTCGTTCTCATGGGAGTAGCTGCACACTTTCCAGGTCATGTCTTGTAAATGCAATCTTTATGACTTCGTCAATAGCGAAGTTGAAGAGGAAAGGTGACAGCGGGCATCCTTGTCTCACACGGCTGGAGACATTGAAGGGTGGCCACAGCTTGCCGTAGGCTCTCACTCTGCCCGTGCTACGCGGGTCCAATGCTTGGATAATAGTAACGTTTTTCTCAGGCACACCTTCCCTGAGTAGACAATTCCAAAGGGCACATAAATCAACCGAATCGAAGGCACCTTTGATGTCGAGGAACAGGACTGCGGTGGGCCGCCAGTATGTGTGACGGTGCACCACCAATTCACGCAAGGTGAAGATGTGGTCGATGCAGCCACGACCCGGACGAAACTCGGCTAGCTCCTCACGAACCTGGCTTTTACGAGCGCCAGTCAGTCTGTGAGGAATTATGGAGGCAAGTAACTTGGAAGCGCTGGAGTTCAGACTGATTCTTCTATGGTTGCCGCATTCCGAACGCGAGTCGCCTTTGAAGATGGAAACAATAACGAAGCGGCTCCAGTCGGTTGGGACAGTCTTCTGCTCCCACAGTTTCACTAGCAACTTATGTAAAGCATCAACAAGAGTACAGCCTCCGAATTTGAAAAGGGCTGGAGGAAGATCATCTGGTCCCGCGGCTTTGTTCAACTTCAACAGTCCGATCTCACGTTCGACTTCTGAGCGAGAGGTTGAATCCAAAGGGACAGCCCACGGAGCAGGGCGATCACTGGCCGACGAAGAACCGAACAATTCTAGCCTATTAAATTGCTTTTCAAAATGCTCAGCTCAACGCTCCAAACGCGTTGGCAAATTGTGGATAGGCTGTCCACTCTTGTTACGTCTAGTTTCCCTAACACCAGCTCTCCTGCTGCCCGGTTCCCGGATCAGACGGAATAACTCGCGATGGTCGCTAAGGGCAGCGGCCACTTCCATCTCTGACGCACGTTGCGATCACCAAGATTCGCGGTCTCTCTTCAGGCTAGCAAGGAGTCTTGCCCGGAGCTCTTTGCTAGTTTCATTGTGTTCGCTTCCAGCCGGGATATGCCGGCGAGCATGGATAAGTTCCAGAGATCGCGAAGAGACCCAATATCCATGTTACCTATTAGACATACCACATGAGGATTTGCCTGCTGCTAGTAAGGTCTGGTGAACATGTGACCAGTGACCATCAATTGTCTCCAGTTAACGCTTACTCAGATCGCATGTCAGCGTACTTCGATACGCATTCAGGACAGCTGGCTTTGTCAGTTGGCTGGTGTCAATACGCTCACAGCACCGTCGTGGGCGTCCGCCAAACCGCATCCGCATGTCAGCACATACAAGTGCATGGTCGGTGTCCGCACATGTGCTCCAAATCGAGCGACAGTTCTGGATGCAGCCACTCCAGCGGTAATTGATAGTAATGTGTTCGATCTGCGTCCAACGCTGGTTCAAGGCTGGTGGGCGCCAAGTCACCCTCCGACGAGTGCTGTATCGGAAGTTAGTGTTCGCAAAAAAGTAGGCGGACATCTTCACACAAATGAAGTAACCGCTCACCGTTCTCGTTACGGGTGCATACACCGTGCTGCCCCCCAAATGCAGCTCATCAGTAGAAAACTTTTCAACTTGCGCGTTCAAATCCCCAGCCAGCACAACAGTGTCCGTGCTTCTTCTATGGCGAAGGAGCTGGGGCAGTTGCGGTAAATGTCGTACTTTACCGAATCATCGCTATAGTTTGTGGGCGCGTAGGCAGCGATCATGTATAGACACCTATTAGTCCCGCAGGACTTCGAAGCTTTGAATGAGCCAGCCAATCGGACCGCACACATACGGCTACTGACTGGAACCCAATCAACCGGAGCAGCTTTAGCCCGGGGACTCAGGGCCATGCCAACTCCTGCTTGGCCGGTGCTCGAAGCTGCGTCGTCACCGGATAGGCGCAATGAGAACATGTTGCTAGTGTCATCTGTAGGGGATCGCAAAGTGAGCACAGAGCTCGAGTCTTGTAGGCGGGTCTCCGATAAGCAGCGGATATCGATCGAGGGGGTCTCTAATGTTCGGGCAAGTTCTGCCTGTTGAACGATATGTGGTAATGTGCGAACATTGAGGCATGCCAAACTGAAGGAGGATCGAAGGCTCCAAATGAGCCGCTTGGTTGGACATGGGCTTGCCGACAGGAGAGGAGTGACGCTCCGCGTTAGCGTGTAAGGGGAAATAAGAAGATAAATGCTTAGCAACGCAAGCTGGGGGAGTGCCAAAAATCGGGGGTTGAAAACTGGGGAGATATAAGTGAAGTTGGAACGGGACGGTAAGAGCGAAAAAGCCTAAGAGGGGAATAAGAAGACGGGAAGTCTTGAGCAGTAGCATCTAAACCCCTGTCCACCATGCTCGATGTCGCAGATAGGGCACCGTTGATAATCTTCTGCGGTGGCCAGAGCATCGCTATACTGTTTGAAGAGAAATTCATAGCACTGCGTGGGCAGGATACTTTCAGGTGGCCCAGGCCTAGACAGGAGGACGATTAAGGTTCTAAACCAAAGCCTTTTGTTCAAAAATCTGACCGCAGAGCAGTGGGTTTGGCGTTGGGAAACCAGGAGTTTGTTTTAAGGAATAAGGCGCCACCCTCCTTCCAACTCCCAACCTGGAGGACCAGGAGGCTGCGTTTGTCTGGCCTCTAGCCATTGAAAAATCTGGTATGATTGATCTGAAGGTGCAAAACCACCACCCAGCATGGCTCAATGGGTCGCGGAGGCATACAAACCATCGCACCACGGTAAGGTCCAGCCTCATTGCGCTGGGCTTAGCACCAGGAAACTGGAGAATTTCATGGCCCAAAATCTCACAATAGAAACCCGAAGTCTTGGCTCTGACTGACAGCCTGAGTGTCAAATGTTCTGGTGAAACGTAAACGTACCCTGGAAGCGTATAGCCAGAGTACAACTAAGGCGCAAACAAAAATGACCCATGATACCCAGTGAAAGTCCGTAACTAATATTACTAATAAAATGTCGTGACTTAGCAAACAATAAGTCCTGATTAAACGGTAGTTGGACGTCCATGTGCCTATTGGGGAGGTCCACAAACTGATCCAATGGCACTGAGAGCGTAAGCTCAAGAAGATCTAAACCAGACGTACCTGAGGCTGAGTTGCAAGAAACACCTGCCAAGCGAAGATCAGTGAAATTAAAGTCGCATAGCACCAAACTCCTGTTTGAGGGCTTAGGGCCAATAACTTCAAGAACTTCTTTGGATATATCCTCAGGGCTCCTTCACTCGGTAACAACTGTAAGCAGAACCGAAGAGGTACTAATCACAAAGAAAATAGCTGCAAGTGTTATGTCTGCTGGCTGAAATAAACGAGCTACCATAATGCCTAGTTTACAGCTTACATAAAAGCGACGCCTCCTTCTTGGTGGCCGACGGAGCGACTACATCAAAATATTGCATACCTAGATAGATGCACTTCACCGGCTTTGATGCCCTGAGACAGCTACTTTTCGTTGAATGCAAATATGACGTGATGATAGGCATATACACGCAGGCCTAACTCGTACACTTTATTCTTTGGGCTGCACACATTACGTAGCAGCACTTGAAGGCATTGTAATATCCAGCCGGGTCGTGCACGTCCAGAACGGGCACTGGTAGGGCAGTAAAGAACCGCCGGCGGACCACCCTAAAACCCACTAATCGGAAACTTTGTCCACTAGCCGCTTGCCTCCTTTTGAGGTTCTTGATTGCTTCCTTTCTCTTCACCCTACCTACGAGCGAAGTGTCCGGATGAACACTAATATTGGCACCTGTCAGCATGAAAAGCAAACAGCTTATGGTTGTGTTCCTCCGGAAAGCGAAAACTACACTAAATATCTGGGGTTGAGTGTTTGGTGCATTACCTGGGACCATCCCCAGGTTAAGCAGATTCATGACAGTAGCTTCTGGAAAACCAGGCGTTAGAAGCTAAGTTACGCACATGTTAAACCACCGTAGGTCGTCCAACATGCGTTTAGCGGGAAGGAAAGCTGTGGATTCTGCCGCTCAACTGCATGTAGCGCTACTATCCGTGAAAGAATCACAACGTTGGAGTGTATTTACCCTACGGGCCTTCGATTCGAAACCTGGAGTAAGTGGTTTCCAACATAGTGTTGGGACTATTCGTATTCTCTCAACATAAGTATCAACGGTAGTGCATGCTTTTTGTTCTATTGTCGAGGTAGTATTCTGTTTCGGGTCTTTGAGTTCAAACGAGTGCTCAACGGCAGGTTTGGTCTGCACGGGAGCAGGGGCCCTTGAAGTTTCGTCGCCTTGAGCGTGGTCAAGCAAAACCTCAGAAATTGCCTTATCTGTGAAAGCTGAGATAGTCAGCACCTTCGACAGACAAGTAGTGCGTGCGGGATGTTTCTCCTTCGCACAACCGTCAGACGACTTGACAAGTGAGCACAGTTGGCTTCTTTCCTATATCAAGATAACCACGGCTAGTTTAGTAGATAGCTTACGGTCTCTCACTCATTTACTTCACTCCGGTGTGTTCTTGAACAAGCGATGCCGCCACGATCAAGGTAGTGTTAGTTAGTAAATTTGACGAAGCTTCATTTATGTGCTACATAGCCATCTATAATGGTGTCACAACGGTTGTTGACACTACTTGCCCTCCAGTGTAAGGGATCGGAGCAGGGTTGTTGGAGACCGAAAGCGTAGTAATGGGATTAGCAAACATGCAGGGAAGATCTGACCGCATCCAGCATGTAGGTCCCACGTTTCGCAGCCAGGCGTCAAGCCATTCGTTTTTTAAGAATGTCCGGGTGGTTTTACCTGGTTTCGCAGCAATTGACCCAACCGAAAGGCTACCTACCGCTTAAGGCCAGCTTTGCGTGCTACTCTGTATCCAAGTCCATACAAAGCTGGTAGTACCATTAGTTGCAGACAAACCATTGCATGCCATCGGAATCGTTAGTTACGGTCATGTTGCAGCTTGAAGTGCCATAGACATGGCTGGCCTAAGCATCCAGGACTCTAGGGAAAACAACAGCTTCTTGCATTTTAGGACCTACATATTGGAAAACAGCGAAAACTATTTCACGAAGAAGATAATAGAACATCCGCAACAAACAGGCACAACGGATACAAAACAAGATAAAACCTAGGAAGAACCGGATAACTTACCAGAACACGCCATAGGCTCTTTGTCTGATACGAATTTAATAGATCCAAGATATGCTGGGTTAAAGAAAAGTTGGCAATGCTGAAATTTCGTTTCAGGTGTTTCTTCAGACACTGATTTCCAAAATGATTCAGCTAAAAAGCGCTTGGTATGGCACGCCAAGTTCATATAGTGTATTGGGGGAAGAGCTTAACACACTTAATTTCCGTACGTACGCGACAGCTTATACTACAGTCGTCGTAGCAGGTCTGAGTGTGACCACGCGGTGATCCCCACTGTAAGGAGATCACTGTGTTTCGGTTAGACGGACGTAAGTTATATACTACCTTACCATTATTTTTCGTTTGGCCTCTAACTTGGCGGTTATGATATGAGCACCCAGCCACCTATGAGGTGTTTGTTTTCCACTGCTGATCTGTTGGTCTATTCCGACCAACGCATGCACTGGACACGGAAGTCTTCGGAATTCACGGCCGCATCGTCAGTCTCTCATTACACAAATTAAGGGAAACCACGCCAGCCGTAGCTTACACCCACCTACATCCTTATTAGAGCTGAGGATGAAACAGATGAGCAGACTATAAGCATTATTCAAATAGGGGAAAATTCAGCTAACTGACTCTTTATCTGCGTACGCACCAAGCGAATTGTGACTTTTAGTTACATCTATCCAAACATATTTGCCTAATTTTCTACTGAAACGCTTCATTTTGCAATGACACCTAACATTCATATACAGGCTAGGTAAGTTCCCTCATTTCATTCGCATACAGTGCGCACATAAACAATGTGCAAGAACAAAGGAGATAATTAGCAGCAAACTCAGGTATAACCGATTTCGAATCCGTTAGGTTTAAGTCTACCCCGGCAACGTGATAACCTTGGCATTCGTCTGGATCGCAATACGGAACATGAAGTTAGACAACTTTAGGGAGACTTTGTGACTACGAGTTTCCCCTGACGACAGCTAATTTTCTAACGTACATTAATTTTCGCCCCAAATGTAGTAAACTTTATTTTGCACTGCCCTTACTTAGCGGTAATAATCATAATGCTAAGTTGTTTAAACGCTCTAAACGGTAATTAGCTGCATCGGCCATTGTACGCCCTTTGTCATGAACTCTGCAGTAGTTATTTATTTTGCTGACATTTGATGGATTAATGGAAATTGTTTCATTTACGGATCATCGGTCGTATTGAATAATTTCTGTTTCCTGCTCACCCTTGAACTTGATGCAGTACCAATGACGGCGCCCCGTCAGCGTTTTCGTCCATCACAAGTCAACCTCGTCAAATACTCCAGTTCACGGGAATTTGGTAGTTCCTTTCATCAAGGGCATCAGTTTGCTTCTGACTTAGTCACTTCTCAACGTGCTTTGAAACCAGTGCTCGCAGAAACCTCTCCAAACAGCCGTTCGACATATTTACTGCGGTTAAATACTACAAACAAATTTCTCGCTGCGGCTCACGGTGACCGTTCAGTCACAATTTATTGTGTGCAAACGGGAAGGGTTCTTGCAAAGTGCGTGGGTCATGAACGCTCTCCTTGGACCCTGGTGGTAAGTTAGTTTTGACACTTGGTTGCAACATTACGTGTGCCCTTCGCGTTTCCAATTCTGTCCTGGTTTTCCCTTATACTGCGTCTTGGATAGTTGGCGAGATTTCAGTCTTGTTTTCTGGCCTAGTAAATTTGCCCTGAGATAGCATTTCTCTTGTTTGCAACAACCTTGTTTTCCGGAACAATCAGATTAGTCATTTTCTACCGCCATGCAGCTCGGTCTTTTCCTTTGGAGGTTCTCGCACTGTAGTTCTTCCATCATCGTCGCATGCGGGGTGTGATGGTTTTCGCTGCGCTGCCAGACTTTAGATGCAATGCTTCATTTGATTGCTTGGGATCTTGGGCGACCATTTCATAGCACTGTTTCATAATTCACGGTCATCATCATCATACACGTTAGCTGGAGGTGGGGAACACCTCAGCTACTGTGCCGCATGTTTCCCACGGTCGTAGGGTATCCTCATGATTAGTGGCAAGCAGGATGACACTTACAGTGCTACGGATAGTAACATACAAAGTGTTAAGAGTACTTGTGTAGCTGATAGGTGATGAATTGAACGCACCCGGCACTGTAAATAATCCACTGCAAAAAATAAGTGCTAATTTAGTGCAAGTTGTTGTGAGGCGTTAGATCTCAACTGCTGCTCAGCTGAGTTTGACTACGCCGGTGTCTCCTAGTTTATGTGGGACTAGCTTCATTGTAACCAATGATTGCTAAACATTTCCCAAAGCGCGATCTGGGTTCAAAAGCCATAATTTCATGTCATGGTGTATGCGTGTCCGATATGCTGTTGCTTTAACTTAGGCATGTGCTACGTATGTCCGGTCACCGCTTATCGAGGAGAGCCTTGTTTTGTTTACCGGATATGGAGTGGTGCATAATTCGAGGTGGGCGAAAGTTAACGTGGCAGCGAGGAATGAAAGCACGGATTACAAACTCGTGTGTCGATGGTCCGTCTCGTCTTTCAGGATAGTTCATTTGACCCTCATTGTACTTGAGACGTCACAGGACATGGCTCGCAATGAGCACCAGTGGCATCTTTGCTGTAGTCTCCTAGTCGGACTGCTTGTTTCAAATGTGCTTGTTGCTAGGTTATCTGCGGGTTTATTGCTGATTTTGACGCACATCAGTGAAAGCCGCGAGGAAGCTGTCACGCTGATGCCGCCTTATCTTCACACGATGTTCAGCTTTTTGTGGCAGTATGTTGTTGACAAAATGTAGGCGTCTTGGCCCTGAATGTTTGCTTAAGGCATTTAAGTTTTATGCTGCGTTTCACTTTTCTCATTCATTGTTTTTCCTCGGTGTCACTATGGTTGCACAGCAGCAAAGCATCGGTTCAAATAGCTAGTATACTGCTCTTGATGCTGGTACTATTAATTTTGGGTGATTTTTGTTGGTCACTTCGCGGTAACACGCGTCTAAACGCATGCTCACAGTACTAGAGGCACTAGCTTGCGTGACTTTACGAAGGAACCTGAGTTTCTTAAAGAGCAATTCCATTGTACTGTAAGTGCAATTGACCAAGAGAATGTGTGGCCCTCATCGAACGGCCATCAGAAGTGATTGCTCAGTCGCGTTACCGGTCAGTGGCCGAGTGGTCTGCGCATCTGGTTTGCAACCATAAGGTCCCCGGCTCGAATCCGCGAAGGGGTGGGTGTCCTCGCAGTATATTCAGCCCGCGCGCCACTGGTGGTCGCGCGGCAGCGAAACGCCGTTACGGCGTACAGCTGGCATATTATTATTATTGTTATTATTGAGGCTACCTCACCTGTCTTGTGGTGTTTCGGAGGCTCTCCTCTATGGATTTCAGCCGGCTACTAGAAGATAGAATGCATACCGCTGCAATACAGCTGGTGTTATTGCATGAATCAGAAACATGACTTCTTACCGAACATACTGAGATTAATCGTCCATCACCGAAGCTTTTGGAATATTACTCACACATGGTGGGATTCTTAGTCCATCAGCTGGTGTTTGGTGTAATTGGTGCTTCACTAGTGTTCGCTTGCGCTCGACCGCTTACCTTGGCTAGATCACGCTTTCCGTTTGCCCGTCGGCCGCCTTCCTCGATGTGCATTATATGCCGTCACTGCACTTAGCTCAAGGAAGCCGCAAGATGGCCAGTAGATGACGCGGCATAAACGCATAAGGAAATTAACCACTAGGCTTAGTCACGTTGGTGCATACCGGGCTTAGGAACTAGCTGGCATGGTGCAGTCGCGCGGTCAGTGGCGCTCCTGTGTTCTCTTTCTTGCATCTAGCTGCTAATTATCCATAATACAACGACTAGAGATAGACTAGTGAGTGAGAAATCAAGCCCCGAAACTTAAGCGTTTGTCATTCCATGAATAGAGACGTGGGCCGGAAGTGTACTTGCCAGCAAAGGTTTGGTGGCAGCGACAAACGAAGATTACTTTAAAGCGAAAGTTGTTTCCGAAGGAATGTGGCCTCCGCTTCTTAACTCATGTGTCCTGTCCGAATCAGCGCACTGGTTACGATCTACCGCGCGACTGATAGTCACGTGACAGAAGCGTCGCTACAGCATTCCGGCGTACCACGGATGCTTGTAGAGCAGACAGATTTATGGAACTCTTACATCATATGAAGGAATCACATGTGCATTACTTAGTTGCCTCAGATTCCGTGTGGTTTAGTCGTGAATGACCCTCGTAAACAGCCGAGGCGTTAGCGTTTCTTTTGGAGCCGCATCAGTCCTTTCGTCGTTCCGTGACAACTGTTCTCCACAATTGGCCAGTTACGGAATTGATAGTCTCCTCTCCTTCGTTTGGATGCTTTTTATACCTGCTGTGCACCCAACTTGATACGTCTGTGTGGATTTCTAAGACATCGCTCAGTTCCATCGAAGCACGGAAGCAGGTTCCCATGGGCACTGAGTTTCAGCATGTCCTTAACTCTGTAACGTCTGACAAGGAGTCTTCAAATCGACCGGGAACCTTTGTGGATGGCAAGGGCCCGTGAGATGGAGAAAGCCAGTGTTATTGGAAACAGCCGAGGGCTATTCCAGCTCATCTGGAACACGGGTCCGTGAAAGCCATCCGTTAGCGAAACAGGCTGACAACGATGAACAGTTGGTCCAGTTTCAGCTTCGTCAGCTAGCCTGTTGGGCGGAGCAATTTAAAGAACGGTTCAGCAGGCCTGCTGCAACACTGCCGCTTACCGAATCACCGGTGTCGACTTGGGAAGTAGATGTCACACCTACTTTGGAGGAAATTCGACATGAGCTTTCCGTGTTGAAACGAAACGAAGCTCATGGACCCGACGAACTTCACAGTTGCTGAGACAGTGGTAACCCTTTGTTGACTGGGCTCGCTTTGGAACAGTGAAGAAGTGCCTACAGACGGGCAGCTGTCAACTGTCGTACCCATCTTTAAGAATAGTCAGCGTACCTTGTGCACAAATCATCGTGACAGTCGTATTTCCGTTGCTTCCAAACTTCTCAGACGACTTTCTGATCCCTGTGAGAACCGAATCATGATCACCATCATTATACAGGTTAGCTAAAGGTGGTAAACACCTCGGCTGTTGTGCCGCAAAGAACCCAGTCACTGGAAGCTAGGCTGGCTTCCGCCTTAGTCATGGTTTTATCGATCACATATATACTATTCGACAAATGTTATAGCAAACATACCTACAGACGAGCGACTATGGGGGTTTTCCATGACTTAAAAGCCACCTCCGACTCTGTTGACTGCGCCAACTTATGACACTACCTATCCATTAAGGGGGTGCCGGCTAAATTTCTTTCCATTATAATGCCTCTACCGTGACTCCCGAGACCGTGTAACGATCCACGGTGAACTGTCTCCTGGATTCCTCAAGACAGGTGGGGTCCGCCAAAGTCGTCCTATATTTCCTTTGTTTTGTGATCGAAATTACCGTGAACCAATCTGTTCTCTTAGGCTACCACAGTGAAAGTTCTGTCAGATGACCAAATAACAAAGCTGGAGTGTGCGGACGACCTCTTATTTTTGGTCTAACTCTGGCTATACAAATACTACTAGATAGGCTGACGCATACCACTGGTCGCTTCGGCATGTGCTTTGCACCTTCAAAGTGCAAAGTACTGCTGCTCGACTAGACCGACCTCAGGTTATAGCTATCATCTAACAGTTACTGGAGGTGGTGGACCGGTTCACTTACCTTGGCAGCTGTCACCTGGTGGTCGCATCACTGAAGAAGTCACTTTGCATATCAACAAGACCTGTGTAGCTTTCCAGAAACTCAACGATCTATGAAGACGGCGGGATATTAACCTGTCAGTCAAGGGTAGGATGTATAACGCTGACATAAGGCCGGTGTTACTGTATGGATCAGAGACCTGACCAGTTCGCAGCGCAGACATTAAACGCTTGATCGTGTTTGACCACCGGTGGGCACTGCTGAGGTCTGCCAGTTCGTTTTAAGTAAGATGCCTTCTGGTTCCTTACTCGAGTGCCTACTGAATCTTAATCCGTTACGTTGACTAGGCCATGTCTTCCGTATACCCGTTGACCGGCTTCCTCGATGTGCATTATATGTCGTGGCTGCATCAAGTTGGGCGAAATCGCGTGGGAGTCAGTTGTTGATGAAGCATAGAGTCATGAAGAAATCGACTGAGCGACTTGGTCAGACTGGGTGCATACCGTCTTCGTTGAAGGGGTCCTCGGGATGGCGCATGCCAATGATTGGAGACCGCATCAGACATGGCGCAATCACACAGTCATTGGCATTCCTGCATTCGGTTTCTTGCCTCTGGTTGTTAATTTTCCTTTCATTCTAATTAATGCACTTCTATTTTCGCATTCAACCTCACTATCTTGCCGTTGTTATTTATTGTTAAGCTTGCGATATGATTGGAGGGCAACTGAGATCATAGTTGTTCAACTGAAGTGACTTGCTTTGAAAGTCGATGTATTGTGATTGTTTTACTCTATAAGTTCCACTTGGTTAGCAAGAGGGTCGAACTTAAAGGACCGAGCTAGATGCCAGTCATGTAGGACTATAAAAACGTGACAAAGATTTCTGTTTAAGTTTACTAAAAGGCCAAGTATGCATCCAGATTAATGACAGTACACAGAAGCGATCTACTTGAATGCAAGCGACCGAGTATTCCGGTTTTCCATTGGTCACCTGGCAGTTTACGAAAACGGCTTCGTACAGTTTATCATTTAGCCATTCGACTTACCAGGCCGGCTCCCCGTTACACTTTATGGGGAAAATTATGTAGTCTTTGAGACATGCTGAAGGACCTGCATGCCAGACATCGGAACGAGCTGACATGTCACTTATCACAGTACAAAAATGTTACTCTTATCATCTGAAGGCAAATGAATGACAAGGAAACGTATCCACATTTGTTTAGAAATAAAGGTCTCGAGATTTCGCGGAAAGACCTTCAAACTTAGCATTAAAGCGTTCAAACGACTGAGTTGCTTTTACGAGCTGGTCGAGAAAGGGTTAAAAGAACCTCCATTTCATCCCAGCGCAATCAATGGTGTAACTTGGGCAACAGAAAACACTAGGCTTTTGGTGCAGACGAACTGGATCACACGGGTTATAACTAGGTCATGGATTTACTTCAGCTTAAGATTATCGGAAGTGCTGCTGCAGCATCTACTGTATTTGGTCTTTATTTCTTTCTGTTGTACATGACAACAATACACTAATTGTTGATCAGCCTATGGTGGTTACCTAGCAGTTATGTTGCCATTTTCGCAATAGCTCACCAATTGCACAGGTTTCTTTTTCTACTAGGTATAGGGTTTCTCCATCGAAGATAGCGTGTGAGAAAAAGCCATTGGTCCTTCCGTTCTGCTTTATGGTGGCTCAGATGGCTACGTCAGAAACGCGTCTCAACTACTAAGGGTACATAAGGTTTTCCAGTGTATTTACAGTGGTTGTCGGTTCCCTCTTTAAAACTTCGAAGGATTTCCAACGAGAATCTTTACTATCATCATAGAGATCGCAGACCAGGCAGCGGACACCAATTTACCATTTGAAAGTACTATCATTTCTGCTAACTCAGCTGGCCCGTAGTTTAAAGTATCACAAGTTTGCCTTATAATCCGATGGCGCGTGCTCGAGCCTGCGTAGTGAACCGGGTGACCCTCACTCGGCTACTAGTGGTTCTTCAACAGTGAAGCGTCTGTACTGCGTACCGGCGTACTGATGATATCTTTCTGCTAACTCACGGGACATCCTGGTACTTAGCTGTAAGCTCTGAAAAAGTAGGCATCAGCAGTACACCGGTACACCATACAGCCGCTTCGCTGCTATGTGATTACTACCGGTCGCGCGGGAGAATGGATACTGTAGTCCGCGAAGCATTCACGCAGACTGGAACTGGAAAGCTATGGACTACATATCACACGCATTATCTCCTTCGGCCACAGGCTGACCACAGAAAAAAATGTCAGCTGTACGCCGTAACGGCGCTTCGCTGCCGCCCGACCACCACCAGTCACGCGCGGGTTGTGTATACTGCGAGGACGCCCACCCCCACGCGAATTCGAACCGGTGACTTTATGGTTGCAACCCAGGCGCGCAGACCACTCGGTCATCAGCCAGCCGACTGTTCTGTTCTGACCACTGAATAGTTTGTCATTTCGAGACGGTCTGTGGGCTAAATGAGCCATGATGGGGAAATTGCCGGATATAGTTAGTAATACCTTACGGTGAGTACTCCAGAAAGCACCGGCATCTCAGCGTCCCAGTTCCGTTACCTACAGCCCTGTTGTTTGTCGGTTGAGTGCAGACGAGTACGAGACTGATGCTGGAGTGCGTTGTTGCGATATTCATATGTTTTGGGCGCGGTCCCAACACCTCAATTGACCGAATTTCTCTCCAGTAAATCACGTTCCAGATTGAGCTTACATTTTGCAATCCACTCACATAACGCCAACCATCCTGGACTGCGTCAACTAACGTTCGGCGGGTTCGCCTGTATAGTCGGTGACAGCTGAGGCACCTAGTTCCTACCATACTTGCAGTTTATTCCGTCACGCTAGCTGGGTAGTCGCGCTTAACTGAAACCATAAATAGTTATGCTTGCGCACACGAGCATGTCTCCTAACTCGCTCATAACTAATCAGGATTTGCTATTCTTAGATGATGTCCGTTTCTTATATGCCATCCACTCTGTGATCCTACCTGTGAGAATTTTTTAAGCGGCTAATGTACACTTTATGTACCCCATCCTTGATTCCTACTATTTCAAGCAATGTGCGTAAAGGGAACCTCACTACCCTTTTGTCAAAGGGTAGGGCGTGCTCTCACTAGCGCTCCACCTATCAATCATTTTGTAGTTTTGGCGGTTACTATTATTGCTTTTTCATCCGACTGAATGCTTCAAGCTTGTGACACGAGTAGATGGAAGATCGTGAGATCACGTTCGGCATTTTCTGAGATCACCAACAGGGTGCATAATCTATTTAGTTGAACTGCCTCATCTGGGCGCTACTGATAACTTCCCAACTCGTTCCTTCCTTTTTAGTTTCATCCAACGCAGCCTTTCGTACTCGCAAGCGGCTGTCTGGGCGGCGATGTTCGACTGTGGGATTTGGAAGTACTCGCGAATATCGAAAGGGCCGAGGACATTGATCAGCCACATTCCATTTGCTGCACGAGAATTTGGAAGCACTCTGGTGCAGTCTCATCCATCGCTTTCCATCCGTCTCATACCATATTAGTAGTGGCATGGTTAGTTCATTCCTGTTATATGTACTTCACTTTACCTATTTTTTCTAAAAGTATTTTCAGTTGTCATTTATTCGACATTTTTATGATCGACTCTTTACTCAATCTCTTGAAATGTCTTCGGAGCTGTTCGAAAGGTCATGGTTTGATCTGCTGTTTCGTTACCTTTTCGACCGAAATTCTTCATCAGGTCGAGCGAACGAGTGTTTGGTGAATTGGATTTCTATAGTAATGCCGTTCGATGACCTCTATTACCGAAATGCGAATCTGAGATCTGCATTCACTGATCGCGATTTCGTCAGAATAGTCCTAAACGTTCACTGTGTCCTGATTTGGTACGCTCTGTTACCATCCAAAGACCACTATCGCAATTCTGAACGAACACACAGAAACGGAAGGTCCACAATAGAATTACAACTCAGTTCACGGACGAACACATAATTCGGCTCCTAGACACTAGCTCCAATTTCCATAAGGAAGAAGATATGATCTATGAACACGATCTATTGTGATGCCAACTCAGACGACAACCAACGCAAATCTCGTTGGTTTTTGTCTCTTCTATTTTATCTGCGAGATCGGCCATTCACTACTTTGATTTGAGACCAGAACAGATTTGTGGGCGCACTTTAAAAACCAGAATTACGGCCAACGACAAATTCTTGTTATCATCGATCCCACTGTAGTTTTTAGAAAACCGGGCGTTTTCCTGACACCTTTTTGTTTCTGATTTTTTTTACTGTCTAGGCGCTCATTTTGCGACGTTTTGCTTGTCCTCCGTCTTAGCGATTTTACCCAAATCGATCGTATTCCATGTTTACAGTACGTATACTATGACCATCGCGTCTTTTCTTATCGCGTTTTAGTTGCCTACGTTTCTCCGTCCTCGTGCCCTAAAATTTCAACCTACCGTTCTTGTAGCCTGACAAGCTTTGGCGCATAAATCCGACTTGCGTATCGTAGTTCTACCGCGTTAAGACTTTTTGTATACATATGGTGAACAACCTTGATCATTCAACCGCCAATTGCATTGCGCCTGAATCACATTCCTGTCGTCGCTTTGAAGTGCCTCCACTTGTTTGCTGATTTACTTGGTCTGGCGAGAATCTATTGCGCTATATCCATTTATTTCGATGCTATAACCGACTCCAGTACTTTCTCTAATGTCCGTACTTGCTTATGCAACGCTTCGCTTTGAATGATGTATCCGGGAAGTTCCTTTTTATTCCAGCATCCGTACTACGACACCGTTGGAGTTTACTAGAAGCTCTTCATGTTCATCACAACAAAGGTTGCCTCACCTCTCCTTTTCTTTTCAACTTTTTTGTCGAACTGATCACAAGTGACTCCATTTTTTCTCACTCCTCCTGTGTGGGTGTCCTGCCAGCTGACTGGCTGTCAAGTTTAGACCACGCAGATGACGCAATTCTTTTAAATCTGTCCCAGCTGCTTCGCAGACGTTACTGAGTAGGGTGGAAAGAGACAGCAGCAGTACGCCGGCACACTTTACCGACGCTTCACTCTGACGCGACCATCAGCAGCCGCCTGTGGGCTCGGAATGCTCGATGCACCCGTACCCACACGGATTCGAACCGGCGATCTTCGGATTACAAGGCAGACGCTTCATCTTTTCGGTCACCGATAGTTATTGAATAGCCTGACGTGTAGCATTGTGCGCCTCGGTGTGTGCTTTGCACCTTCAAAACGTAAGACACTGCTACAAGACTGTGTCAACACCTCACCAGTGTTCAAAATCAAGGAAGAACTGCTGGAAATAGTTGATCAGTTTAAGTGTCCTCGTGTATGTGCTTGTTTTACGCTGAGGTCATTACCGCTCAATTCGCTATGGCTCGTGTTCATCTGCAACACAGCAGTTACCTATTGAGACAAAGGTATGTGAGCTCAGTGACTAAGGGAGAAGTTTACAACCCTGCGGTACCATCGCTGTTACCGTACGAACAGGAGGCCTGGTCGCTACGTTCTGCGAACATTAACTGACTGACCATTTTTTACCACCGGTGCGTACACATCACAGAATTTCACTGCCCCGTGTACCATCGCGACGACACTGAACCCTAATGTGGTGCAATGGTTTGCGTGCCTCAATGACTCATTGAGCTTTGCTGGCTGGTGCTTTTGCACCTTCAGAACCACTCATACCCGCTACATCAATGGTTAGAGGCCAGACAAACTCCTGGCCCTCCAGGTTGGGGTTGGAGTGCGGGTGACTCTTCATTCCTTTAAACGGACTCCTTGTAGCCCGCTGCCAAACCCACTGTCTTGCGATAGGGTTTTTGAATCAAAGGCTTTGGCTGAGAACATTGGCAGTGTCTTGCCCACGCAATACAATGACCCTATCTTCAAACCATTTATTGATGCCCTGGCCGTCGCAGAGAATAATTGATGGGGATTGGATGTCGTTGCTCAAGCCTCCTTGTCTTCTTATTTCCCTCCTACGCTTTTTCACTCTGATCGGCCCCTTTTTAACTTCACTTTTATCCCCTCGCTTTCAGCCCCCAATTATTGCATCTCCACCACCTTTCAACTCACATGCAAATGCGGAGCGTAACTTCTGCCTCGACAAGCCCACATCTCGCTAGTCGTTTAAACCCAGTTCAACGGCTTCTATTTGGAGCCGTCGATCAACCCTCAGATTGGCATGCCTCACCGCACATACATTGTTACATATCGGTCAACAAGCAACACTTGCCCGAACATTATCAACTCTCGGTCGACATCTGCTGTTTATCTGAAATCCGCCTGCAAGACTCGAGCTCTGTTCTCGGTTTGCAAATCTATTCTCTTGACACTAGCAGTGCTTTCTCATTGTGCATATCCGGAGACCATGTGGTTTCGAGTGCAGATCTAGTCGGTGTTGGTACTGTCCTGAGTCCTCGGGTTGCAGCTGGTCTAGTTGATTGGATCCCCATCGGTAACCGGTTGTGTGCGGTCCTACTGGCAGGCTCGTTCAAAACTTCGAAATCGCGCGCTACTAATTGGTGTCTTTGTCACTATTGCCTACGCTCCCACAACTTGCAGCGCTGATTTGGCGAAAGACGACTTTTATCCTCAACTGAACCAACTCCTTTGCCACAAAATAAGCACAGACACTGTAGGAGTTGCTGGGGATCTGAACGCTCAAGTTGGGAACTTGTCCACTGATGAGCTCCATCTGGGTGGCCAACACGGTGTGGGCTCCCAAAATGATAGCGGCTTGCATCCGAGCGAGTAAGCGCTCACTGGACACAGATGAAAATCACTGGTCGTTTATCCACCAAATGTTATTGGCAGCAGTGATGTCTTCATGGTCACACCATTGAGTTTTTGGAACTTCGGACGCTCGCCGACGTGTTCCGACTGGCATCGAATAGAATGAGACTGGCAAATATCTCATGGCTAAACTACGTGCTAGCCTGAAGAGACCGTTACTTCTGGTGATCTCATTGCGCCTCGGAGATAGAGGTGACCTCTGGCCTTGTTAATTATCGAAAGTTATTCCATCTGATACGGGAAATGGGCAGCAGGAGAGTTAGTGTTAGCGAGACCATACGCGACGAGAATGGACAACCTATCCACAACTTGTTAAACCGCTTTGAACGCTTGGTCGGACAATTTGAGAAGTAGTTTAATCAAAGTTGTTAGCTTCTCCATCTGCCGACGATCGTCCTATTCCCTGGACCGTTTCCTTGGATCCGCCTTCATGCGCAGAAGTCGAACATAAGGTCAGACGGCTGCAATTAAACAAGACCGCCTTAGCAGATGGACTTCACGTAACCCTCCTCAAATTCGGAAGAACTACTCTTAGACAATTTGCATAACTGTGTATCTGTGGGAGCAACAGGCTGGAGCCTATCACTTATGGTCCCAATTTTCAAGGGAGGCTCCCTTTTAGCATGCGGCAGTCATAGAGGAAACAGTCTACTCTCAGTTGTCTAAGCTACTTGCCGCTGTCGTCCTCCATACACTGACTGGCACCCGCGAAAACCAGATGCGCAAGGAATAAGTCGGGTTTCGTCGAAATCGAGGCTGCATTGACATCTTCACATCACGTCAATTGTTGAAGCACCGCCATGTTTATTGGAGTCCCACCGTAGTCTTGTTTCTCGACATCAAAGGTGCCTTTGATCAGTTGATCCATGTGCTCTTTGGAATTGTCTGATGAGGAAAGGTGTGCCCGGGAGATATGTAACTATTATCCGAGCGCTTTATGCGCATAATTCTGGCTGTGCGATGGTTTACAATAAACTGTCGCTTTCCTTCGATATCGCCAGCGGTGTGAAACAAGGTTGCCCACTGTCATCTTTCCTGCCTGATTTCGCCATTGACAAAATCATCGAAACGGCGTTCGCTGGGCGCTACCTGGTGATAAACTTCTTGACGCGTAGTATGCCGACGACATTGCCATTATCTGTGACAGTTCCCCAACGTGCCAAGTAACACTGGATAAATTAGCTCTGACTGTCAATCTTTCCGGGCTATATTTCGCACCGTCGACATGCAAAGTCCTTCACCACGATTGACAGGGACCTTAACGTGGTGCGACGGTTTGCGTACCTCATTGACTCATTGAGCTATACTGGGTGATGCCTCCGGGCACCTTGAGAGCTACTCCTACCAGGTTGGTCAAAGGTGAGAGGTCAGACAAACTCAGTCTCCTGGTCCTCCAGATTGAGGGGTTGAAATAGGATGGCGTCCATTTCTGTAAAACTAGATCATTGCCACCTCCCCGCTGCCTTGCGGACAGGCTTTTGAGCCGAAGGCTTTGAATGAGGACCCTAATCGTCCTCCTGTCTAGGTCTGGGCGCCCTGGCAGTATCTCAGCCCACATACAACCATGACATCTTCTTCAAACCTAAACTTCATCCTGCATCGGCCGTCGCGGAGATTATCAAGAGTCGCATTATCTGCTGCATACAGCAGGGCGGATAAGCGAAAACATGCTACTGCTGGCGCCTCCTTTCTTTTCCACCTTTTTCTCTTACTTCCATCCCGACCCCCATTACCAACCTTCCTTCTATAATTCCCAGCTTAATTGACAGCAACCGAAGTGCCACTGGAGTAGAACCATCTGCAGTCACCATCCCAAAGCACCTATCGGCAAAGTCCTTTTAAGGCCACGCTGTCCCGTTTTCATGGCGACGTTCAACGTTCGCACTCTAAGACAAACAGGTCAACAGGCTGTACTCGCACGCACCTTGGACACACTGGGTATTGATGTGTGTTGTGTGTCCGATACTAGGATCAAGGCCCCTAACGGGGTTATTGAATTAACTGCATCCGGCTTATCCTCTTTTTATTGGTTGCACGCACGGGTCAAGCTGGTGTAGGTATCATTCTAGGCTCCAAGGCTGAGTCATCGTTGGTTGATTGGATTCCGGTGAACAGCCGTTTATGTGCAGCTCGTTTGACGACATCAGCTAAGGTTGATTCACGAAGTAGTAAAAGACGCTGTTTGTTCGTGATTTCCGCTTATGCCCCCACCGACTGCAGTTCAAATGCTGTCAAGGACACTTTCTGTCACGAACTGAACGCGCTACTACGCAGTGCTACTAGTTCAGATATTATAGTACTTGCAGGGGATATGAGCTCTTCAGAAGCTCAGCTGGGTGGTAATTGTGGACTTAACTCCGAACAGACTGACAACGGCGAGCGTCTGCTGCAACTGTGTGTGGAGCACCAGTTGTTTCTTAGTAGCACTGCTTTTAGACACAGTGGGCGCCGAAGTGCCACTTGTCGTCCTCCTGTAGCTGGCCAGCGATGGACCCAAATTGACCACATAGCCATAAGTTACAGATGGCGTGGTTCCATTCTAGATTGCCGCTCGTACTGGAGTACCTGTGTCGACTCTGATCATGCCTTGGTACTTTGTCGTTTCTCCATGAACTTTACCGGAAGGCGCACAAAGCGTCCCCTACGATTGGCAACTGAGAAATTGTCTCAGCCCTCGGTCAGGCAAGCCTATCAAGAAGCACTGCATACCGAACTTCCGCTGTATTGTCCTACTGACACTGAACTTCAGTGGAATAGGATCTCGGCCGCTATGCACGACGCAGGAGCATCTGTTTGTGGCACTATCAGTCTTCACCGCACCAGTCACTGGATATCCTAAAGGTCCGTGAACCTGTTGGAATCTAGAAGACACCTCCCGGCTGGTTCTGAACACAGTGTGACCAGACGGGCTATTAGGCGTGAACTAAAGCGTAGCCTATGTGCTGACAAGGAAGCCTGGTGGACCAGTCGGGCTCACGAAATGGAGGAGGCAGGAGCAGTAGGCAATTGCCGCAATCTCTTCCAGCTAATCCGCACCACTGGTCCCAAAAAACCAGGCGTCAGTGAGACAATCAGAGACAACGCGGGTGCGCTGATACACAATAAGGAGCGCCGTATGGCTCGTCGGGCTGAACACTTTGAAGATCAGTTCAGCTGGCCCACTGCTCCCGGACCTCTACCTACTCAGGTGCTGCAGGACGAGCCATGGACGGTTAGTTTAGAGCCTCCGTCGGAGGCCGAGGTCCGAAACGCGATCACAGCCGTTAATCGTTTTCGTGCCGCTGGCCCGGATTCCCTCCCACCTGCACTAGTTAAGGATGGAGGTGAGGTCCTCTGCAGGGCACTGACCTCCCTATTCGAACGTATCTGGAACGAAGTGTGCCGGCTAATTAGAGCGAATCGATTATAGTGGCAATATACAAAAAGGGCAGTCGCACAGACTGTGCGAACTACAGGGATATTAGCCTAACGCCAGTTGTGACAAAATTACTGGCCTCTATTCTCGTTCGTCGCCTCACTGCAGAACGGGAATCTCGGATTAGGGAAGAGCAGGCCGGTTTTCGCTCGGGACGTGACTGTATAGACCATATATTTACTTTGCGGCAGGTGCTAGAGCAGCGCCACGCATACCGCAGACCGACAATAGCTGTGTTCCTCGATTTCAAGAGTGCGTTCGATTCAGTCGATCGATCGATTCTGTTCGAAATACTTGCGCGGAAAGGTGTTCCCACGAAATATGTGAACATCTTTCGTGCTCTATACTCGAACACTACAGGCCGCGTCAGGGTCTATGGTGTCCTATCGGAGAGCTTTCCGACCACAAGTGGCGTTCGTCAGGGTTGTCCGATTTCCCCATTTTTGTTCAATTTCGTCGTGGATTCTATCATGGAGTGTTCCCTTGCGGAATCGCATGATGTAGGCGTTGAAGTGCTGCCTGGTGAAAGGTTAGTTGATATAGATTATGCGGACGATATCGTCTTGCTTTTCGACAATGTTGGGGCGGCACAATCAACCCTGAATAGCCTGTCCAGCGTGGTCCCATTATTTGGTATGCACTTTGCACCTTCAAAGTGCAAAGTGTTGCTGCAGGACCACCAGCCACTTGATGCCCCCTTGACGCTTGCTAACGAGGAACTCGAGGTAGTTGATCATTTCACTTATCTTGGCAGCTGCATCAGCAATGATGGACGCATAGAAACTGACGTGAGCTCACGCATTGCAAAGTCCAGAGCTGCCTTCTTGAACCTGCGGCATCTTTGGCGACAGAAGGAAGTTTCTCTTCGTCTGAAAGGCCGTGTATACAAGGCCACAGTGAGGGCCGTTCTGCTCTATGGTAGTGAAACTTGGCCCCTTCGGTCTGAAGATCTGAGGCGCCTTCAAGTCTTTGATCATCGTTGTCTGCGAAGCATTGCTGGTGTCGGATAGCACCAGCGTATCCGCAACGATGATGTGCGTAGGCGAGTACTAGGTGGTGATAATCATGCTAGCTCCCTAGAACAACAGATAGCACTGAATAAGTTGCGTTGGCTTGGGCACGTGCTACGTATGCCTGGTCACCGTTTACCTAGGAGGGCCTTGTTTGGTCTGCCAGGTGTAGGATGGCGCAAGGCTCGCGGTTGACAGAAGTTGACTTGGCAGCGGGAAGTGAAGTCACTGACGACCAACCTGGGTGCTGTTGGTCCGTCTCGTCTTCCGGGCTGGAGTCCACGTGACTCGCCTTGTGCTTGGCTCGAGACTACAGGACATAGCTCGCAACCGACACCAGTGACGCGTCTGCTGCCATCTAATCGGATTGCCTGTTTAAAGTGTGTTTGATGCTGAGTTATCTGCGGGGTAATGGCTGATTATGACGCGTGGCAGTGAAAGCCGCAAGAAAGCTGTCTCGCCGATGCCGCCTTATCTTTGCACGATAGCCAGCTGTTTATGACAGTATGTTGTCTTCACAAGGTGTAGGCGCCTTGACCCTGGATGTTTGCTTAGGGCATTAAGGTTTTCAGGTAAGTCCCCCTTCTCTCCCTCTTCTTATTCTTTATTTCATAGGTCCTCATGGTTGTATGGCAGCGAGGCATCAGTTCAAATGGCTGATGTACTGCTGTTGATGATGATGAGGAGGAGGATGAGGATGATGAAGGTGCTGATGATGATGGTGATGGTGATGATGATGAATAGGAGGAGGAGGATGAGGGTGCTGCTGATGATGATGATGATTGCTGAGAAAGTAATATTTAATGATGATGGTGATGATGGTGAACTGCTCAGTATTTGATCGTAGGTCTAATAATGCCTTATTAGAGTGCCTGTTGAATTCAAACTGTCTTTGTTGCTTCAGTCGTCTGTTCCCCATACTAGCGAGCGGACCACCTCACCGCTTGCTTTTTCCAATATGATGATTACTTGGGTGAAGGCTCAAGATGACCTGTAATTGGTAGGCCAAAGGATGTGAAGCAACTTAATGAAAGGCTGGTTTGTGATATTCGTCTTCTCTGTTGATCGGCCCACCATTGGCTAGTTGCTTTATTATATATGATACTATTGCGATGTCAATGGCGCCCTTGAATTATTCTCTCTATTCCTGTCCTTTATGACATCTCTCTGTTGATTTTATTTCGTGCTCATTTCTCTGGCGTACTGTTATTTTAGTACTGTCATTCTTTCAACGACGTGTACCAATTCAATTGGATCCAATTCATCGCGGTACACGGCTGCTACTTCAGTAACTGAACTGAACTGCCTTCTGCTGTTACCCGTTTTTTCTTGGCACTTGTATACGTCTTTTTATTACGAGTAGAATATGGTATACTTCCATCCGACCAAACGTTCTAGCAATCCGGTTTAACCTACATCAGTTCATGACAACTCGTTTTGTCTTTTAAAAGGATTGCCAGTGGGAGTGAAGTTTTATTTCCCATCTCGACTTTTCCTCACGCAATTTTTTTTGGTCTCTGTCTTTTCCAGCACTCAGGAGGTCGTCTTCTATGACTGGGTATCGGGTTCCAAACTCTCTGTATGGCGTTTTGTCTCCAATTACTCTCGCGTTCGATGGGTGAAGTTCAGTCCGGATGGAAATCTTTTGTATACTGCGACCGCAAATCCATCAGCAGCTAATCCTCCGAGTTCCGGAAGGCTACCTGTTGCTAACAGCGACAATATTCATTCTCGATCAGCGTCGTTGTCATCGCCTCATGGTGAATCTGACGAGACGGATCCCGGTAACTGCATTTTTTTGATTTTCACCTTATCGTGTCATAGCACCCACTGGCCAACAATAGCTCGTTGATGGTATCCTGTATTTTACATTCTTGATCGTGCTTTGGTTAAGAGGATATAGTTTCATTTCTTGGCTTCTTTCCCTGTTTGTATCAACAACTGTTTGTGCATCCAAGCCATTTTCGTCCATGGGTTGTCAAGTCCCACCACTTATCCCTCTAGGGCCGGTACTCAAGTTACTTTCCCCAGATGAGTGTGTTGTCTGCATCGATGCATCTGATGTGAATGCATCCAACGGTCTGCGACCACCAGTAAGTATTGGAGTATAGCATGCATGCCTAATTGAAGATCTTTCGAGGGCCGTTGTAATGAGGACCTCACACGACAACGAAATGAAACACTATATATATATATATATATATATATATATATATATATATATATATATATATATGTTGCTGCATTCTTGATGCTTCTTCACCGCAGTTGGGCTAAACCAACCTACACTTAAACTCGGTCTCTTTAAGCTGCATAAATTTCATTCCAGTTTATTTGGTTAGTTTTGCCTATCTGAATAGTCTTCTATTAGCTGGCCACGTCGCTTACGCTAATTGCGCATATCTTCGGTAATTTTGTTGCGTTTGTAGCATTTTTGAGTAACTTGTGGACATTTTTTCCTTATCACGGATTCATTGCTAACCAACTTACTTCATATGCTAACTTAGCGAAGAGTTATGCCACCGTATCTGTATGCATTATTGGATTTATGTTATTTCATTTTGTCGTTTCAAGTGATTGGCTGTTGCGTGCTATCCCCGGTGTGGCTGCGCTTGATGTGCATGTTGACAAGGTGCCTACCTGTCTATTACCCACTACCTCGTCCATACTGGCTCCAGGAGACAGTTGGTCGTTGCTGGAGGGGACGGGGTGCACGGTCCTTATGGCCGTGCTAGGCTCGAAGAGTGGTTCCATGCACTCAGTGTGGAACGGACTACGGTCCAGCCACCGCCTTGTGTGCGCTTGATTCCCCAAATACAGTGTGTTTGTGTTTGCCTGTGAAGGAGTGTGGGCCGGCTCCGTTGATGAAACGTGGTTCCCATCCACATGCCTCCCGGTCTTATTCCTTCGGGTTTACACTGGATATGGGATGTGTGGTTGGAGCTGTGGGTGGTGCAGCGCAAGCCACCCATGCTCCCTCTGTAGGCGCAGGCGTCCTGTGGCTTGCCACAGTGACAGGCAAATCCGAAACCGGATGCCGCCAACCATATATAATGCTACATTATTCTTTGTACAGACCGCATGTTGGACGTTCCTGTGCACTTATGCTCGTCTTTTTACTGTTGAAAGCATTTGCATGACCGGCCGCTGCGCTTACAAGCTCTGTCCATTATTTTACTTTCGCTGAACTCTTATACTAAACTCTTTTTTCACTTAACGTTCCCTTAAACCTCGATTTAATTGCCTGACTTGGGCTGCTACCCGATGTACTCCATCCTCCCGTTCACCTGAGCTGGTGATTCGGCCCACCCCACTTTACTTTTCTCAGTCCACTAATCTACATCGCTCAACGGGCTAATTTTCTGTCTTTATTTGCCGTTTAATCAACATATTGTATGTGGTTCAAAGTAGCAATCATGCTGTACCGACGGCTTTTACGTTCCCCTTACGTTGGGCACATCATTGATCCTTATGCTCGCGTTATCATTCATTTAGGACACTTCATGCCCTCCCCACTGTACTTATTTGAGTAGAACTATCACGCAATTACGTTCTGTCATCTAACATTGCAGTTTTTATAGTTTTACTTGTTTTTTTTCACTCAGCCCACCTGGATCGTCTTCGTCTTCCTCGTACAGTAACGGATCCTTTTGTCATTCCTCTCGATTCCTTATTGGAATTTCTCATTAGACAGCCAGATTCTTGGTTCCACGAAATCGGTGTGTGTGAGATATGCTCCATCCGATTATGTCGATGGGCTGGGACGTTGGGACCACGACATCGAACTTCCACGCCGGACCTCCGACAGGGTACATACGTAGCCGCGCAAATCGCCCAAAGTGTCGCGAACGAGTTCCGTCTTGCCGGATTTCCTCCGTCTAACATGTTACAGGAACTCATATCTCCGTCTTCAAACACACTTCAGCAGATTCAATCCGACGCTAGCCCATCGGCAGTCGCGATCATCGAAGATATGCCCGTTCGTGAATTCTTATTGTCACGTGGTAATTATTGTACAAGGCCACCAACCATCCTTTCGGATGGAGGACTGTGTTGTGGTGGACATGCTTGCGACTTGGTCCTTATGCATCGTGAACTAATGAGACATTCTCTGTGCCGATCTTGTCTGTCGTCCTTCTGGAAATGGGCAAGTCCTCGTGTCACTTGGTGGCAATGGTCCAATGGTTGTTCAGCTACCCATTCCATATGTCGCTCCCCTTATTCCTCGAGCACCACCATACAGCCAATGGAAGACGAACCTTGTTTCGAGATCTCAAACCAGATTGGGACGACGACTGACGTAAGTGTTTCCCAATATTTGTATGTAATTTAATGTCCTCTTTCATTTACCCCCGTCGCTTTATTAGTCTTTCGAGCCTATCAGCAAGGCCCGCGTGGTTTTCCATCTATGGAAATAGCGTGATATCCGCCTGTCAGTGACAGTATATAACGCTGCGGTAAAGCCGGTGTTACTGTATGGATCAGAGACCTGGTCGATTTGTGGCGAAAACACTGTGTGCTTGTCTGTGTTTGACCACCGGTGCTTTCGGAGTATTGCTCACGCCTGGTGGGAACACTGAGTGAGCAATGCTAAGGTCGGCCAGTTGGTTTTTAGCAAGAAGCCTGGTTCCTCCCTCGAGTGTTTACTGAATCTTAATCGGTTAAGTTGGCTAGGCCATGTCTTCCGTATGCCCGTTGACCGGCTTTTACGGTGTGCATTATACGCCGCGGCTGCTCCAATTTGGGGGAAACTGTGAGGTGGCCAGTCCATGACATGGCATAGAGGCATACAGAAATTGACTGAGAAACTTGGTCAGGCTGGTGCATGCCCTCTTCGTGGATGGGGGTCTCGAAACGCTCCCCACTGATGGTTGGGGTCCGTATCAGACATGACGCAGTCACGCACTCAGTGGCATTCCTGCATTCGGTTTCCTGCATCCGATTGCTAATTTGCGTTCCATTCCGATTATTTTAACGCATTTCCTTGTTGCTTTCATTTTCTTTACATTCTATTTGCCTTTAACCTCACTATCTTGCCGTTGTTGATTGCTATTCTTGCGATGTGTCGTGGCAACTGGATTTACCGCACTTCGGTGCTCGGCTCATAGTTGTTCGACTAAACTGAAGTGAATCTTAAACCGCTTGGCTGATGGACTTTCCTGTATTCTTATGAGGCCGGTCAATTTTGTCATTCAGTTCTTATTTCCATCGGGCAACTTAATGTGGTCGTATCTAGTAAGCTTACGACTAATGGAAGTCGATGACAACGCGCTACGAGTATATCAATGTTAGGAACCCTATCTTTCTCGATAAACCGAAACACGACTCATGAGGAGGTCAGTTTCCTGTGCGCATTTTGAAGCGCACGAAGTGGAGATACTTGACATATGTGCCCAAATCAAGATGCTTGTTCGTTTACAGTAGAGTATTTCGTGGTCTACCTGGAGTCAGCTCACGATATGGCGGGCATTAAATCACCTATCTGCAAATACTTGTTTTAAACCGAAATGCCTGTTCTCTACAGTATCCAAAACATAGGCGGCAACATGAGCAAGAATGGTAAAGATGATCGAAATTTTTTTACCTGGAAAACTTATTTCGATTCTGAAGTTTTTCTACCCTGACTCCCGAGGTCGGATAAGAATCTATGGGAATCTGTTTTCTGAGTTCCCCACGACAAATGGGTTTCACCAGGGCGAGATAGAACCCGCGACCTCCAGCGCTTGTAAAATCGACGCCATATCCTTTCAGCCACTGGCCGGACTCCATCTTTTCCGTTGTCATATATCCGATTATATCCATGGTACTCATGATTTTTCACACACTTTATGCATTTTACTTCTGAATCTACACGATACGAATAGCTATGCCTCTGTTTCTGTTAATTGGTGAAGTGTATTGATAGCTTGAATCTTATGTTTGGTGAAAGTAAAACGGAGAAACAGCTGCAGTTACATTAAATGGAATCAAATAATCTCACAGCGTTTAGTCACTTTTAGAAGTTGTGTATTCTTTTAGAAGTATGCTTATTATCTGAGACAAAAGATCACGTGAAGCTTCTGGGGGAAGTCCCATCTAACGTCTGCGCAGTTCTAGATTTATTCACTCCTCTGTCATTTGCGGATACTTCAGCGTGTTCTCCACCACATCCCAGTCCCATTGAACTGAGCTTCTGTCATCTGCTACAACAATGGTTACTTCGAACTCCTTGCGCCCACCTAACTCTGACCTGTGTTAGGTATGTATTCCGAATTAGGTACCATCAGAGCTGCGTGCAACTCTCAACCTAATGAAGTCCCACTGACAGCCGCAATGTGTAGATATACTCGGAAGGATCTGCTCAACCCCTTATCCTGTTCGCTTCAACCCAAATGCTCATTCATCCATGATAGCAGCTCCAAACACAAACTATGTCTATGCAAACCACACAAGATTTGTTGACATTGCTGTCATAGAAACTGCCAGCGAAGATTTCTAGGCTTTGCGCCCAACCTGTCAATCTTGTTATCTCGGTTAGCTGACTCACTGGTTGATTCGAACATTACTATATCCATCGCAAGGCTTTCGAACACACCCTATCAGGTGTTTTGCAACCGAACTGCGTGCATTCTTATTTTCCTGCTTAGCAGAGCTATCATAATCGGTGAAAACTGGCACCAAATCCTTTAATGCGCGTATGTTCACTAGCGGCGTTGTCCATGATGGTGTGTCAAGCCCTCTGTTATTCTTGACCCACTTTGAACGTGTCAATCGTATCTTGGCATCAAAAGTCTATACTTTTCGACATGATAAGCACCAATCAACGACAGGTGCGCTGTTCTAATGTTTAAGCTTACACCATCACATAAATGGTGCTACCTTTCAGGATTCTGTAGCTTTTAAAAATGTTGCCATTACTCTGGATCGAGGTGGGTAACTTTCCGGATTAGACGAGAAACCAGTTTATCATAAGTAAGTAGCAAATCATCACTTCTCTCACTAGACTTGAACTATGTAGATGTTGCAGTGATTGTCCACGGAGTTATGCAGCTTTGCACAGTAATGACAGGCTTCCAGTAACCTCTCGCCAAAGATTTAAGCACCGCGCTGGCCTTTCTATCAATTGGCGAATCGGTCGATCATTTTGCTTATCTAGATACGGTTGAACTGAAGAAGTTACTGCACACGTCACAGGCTAGTTTTACCTTTCAAGCTTACATCCCTCCATCGCTTATGAAGAAGGCATTCAGTGCCTGCGGTGTATTGCTAATAACTACCACTGAAGTTCGCCATTATGCGTTTAACAACAGACTCGCTCGTCTGACTTGGTCATGTGTTTCACAATTCTACTGACGGGCTGTGCATCAAAAATGGGTTTTGTGCGTTGCATCTTGTTCGGCGGACTTCAGAGGCCATCGATCAATGATCCGATAGCAGAACATCAAGAAACTCATCAAAAGCTTAACTATGTCTGTGGTTGTCGTTTCCTAGACTGGGTGTATCGGGTCCGATCACAACGATAACAGTCTACTGCTTTCTCTACTGTGATGCAGTCACGAAAAGAACCGTGCCGTCGCATTCATTCTTTTTTTCGACTACTCTACTGCGTCTGGCGCTTTTAAAGTTCCCATCTTGTTTGATTAATACCGTTACTGTTATCTTCGGTTATGTGTCCCAAAGCTACTACACAGATCCTAATTGCTAACCTGAGTGAAATTAAGCAGACGTAATGCCAATTTTCCGTTTGCGCTACATGCGTGGCGATCTATCTGTTAACCCCTGGGCAAATTAACTACCTCTCTGGAGCATCCAACCACAATCTAAATGACTGTTTTTTAAAATTCCCTATCACGTCTTATATGATGGAGTCTTGCTCGACCTGGAGTCACAAGAATACGATCCCAGCCATCAGGAACTACGCACTACTTCTACCACTGTCGGTAATTTCGTGTGCTGTCATGCTGGCATGGTTTTTGCTTGAAAACCACAGAATCCACTGTGTGTGCGATCTTTACTTCCACTATTCGCATTCGATTTGATGCCCTTTTATCTTTGAATTAGACCCGAAATGCACGGCCGACTTGTATCTATAAAGCAACTTTATCTCCACTTGTGAATGTTTTACGGTTCTGTAATATTTTATTCCTTGCTTTTTTGTTGTTTGAGATACAAGATGAAAACGGTGACACGGGCAAACTACGATATCTTTTTTGAACCTGTGCGTCCTTCAGTTAACCTATCGATCACCATTTGCCTTTTCGGACATCCATCGTTGGTTCACACACAATTTTCCTTATTTGCGCTCTCAACCATAAAATGCAAATTGTCGCAGCTGCACTCTCACATTTCTGATTTATGACATCAAACGTATCTCACTCTTAATTTCGCCTGTTTTCTGGACTCTTTCATTTATCGGCTAGCGTTGGCTTTGTTTTTCTCTATTTCTATCGACCAACGTCATTACCTTGTTATTTTTTGACTGAGAAGTAACAAATGCGCTGAGTTTCTGCGTTGTCCTCTCACTCTCTTAGCTCTTTATCCATCTCTCGTTCGCCATTACTGCTTCACTTTAGTGTTCTCTATTTGGTCGCATTCCTGGCTTCCTTGATTTCTTTCCATGTTCATGTTGTGTGCAACCTTTCCCCAACTTGTCCTAGAGGGATTCTAGCTTGCATCACTTTTAAACTACCATACTCAGCTACCTGTACGCTTTTCTCCATCCTTTTAGGCTTGGCTGCCGAACCTACCATAGACTTTTGCTTATCTACACCTACGTCTTGCTTATTTGAATTCCATTCTATCTCGTTCTTGCATCTTGCTAACTGACCTTCATCCGTTTGCCGGCTAAACTGGGTCAGCTCGGCTATCTTGCATAATTTATGCATTGTTCTCTGGTATCCATCCGGACATATTTTGTTTGCAAATCGGCACGCAGCTGACCGTGTTCCACACTGGAATCCACAAATGTATGCTGCTGCGTGACAATCCGATCCGGAGGGTTCGTTTTTTCTGCTTCTCTACTTCCGATCTGGTCACTACGCACAGCAAAGTGCGATAAACCACACGACCGATAGTCTACTTTTAATTGCACCTTTTGCTCTCGCCACTAAACAACTGGTGATAGGAATTGTTCACCATGCTGTCTGTGAAATAGCTCATCTCATCGATTTCTGATGAGTAACATTGGGTGCGCCTCATTCTACAGTCTTCGTGGCTTACAGGAAACATAAGTAAGTCATCAACATTACGACGATACACTGTGCCAACGCTTCGCTACCACGCGACCACCACCAGTCGCGCGTGGACTGTGTATACCGTGAAGACGCCCGCCCCTACGCCGGTAGTAACCGACCAAGCGCGCAATCCTTTCGGCTATCGGCCGAAAAATCCGTGTCCTCAAAATGGATGGGCTTCGTGCCTCCCGAACAACGAGATATTGCAGCATCGTGAGAGGGGGCCTGTTACAGAACTGATTATGAGTAAGCATCGAGACGACACTGGCAATGCTTGTTGTTGCCTATAAGGTTTCCGTCAATTCGCCGTGATATATGCGGAGACCGGAGTCATCGATTGCTCGCTGATTGCTTACGTACATACAGGGTGGCGCGCAAAATGTCATGCCATTTATTTTGTTCATTACACATGTAAGATTATGGATATAATATTGAAAACTTTGGTTTATGGAAAATCCGGTATATGTCACGAGGAGTTTGTATGGCATATTTTCTTGCCGCCAAACACAATTTTCAAGATGATGCACAAAGAGCTGATTGAGTATTGAACAGGAGGGGAAGTTATGTTTTTTTTTACAGAAATGCGAAGTTTTATAGCGATACAAAGACGCTTTCTGGCACACTTTCATACATGTAAACAGGCTTTTCTGAGATTGTATCGTCAATTTATAACAGCTGGCTCTGTGGTAGAGAAGAACCGACGGCGCAGACCAAGTGTCCGCATCCCTAAAAACATAGACGCGGCTCGCATTGCTTTAACCAGAAGTCCTAGCAAATCAACAGGAAGAACGGCTGCTGAGTTAGTAATATCTCGTCGGTCCATACATTCTGCATTCTGATCTTCAAATGTTCCCTTACGTGATAACATTTGTCCATAAATTAACGGCAGAGGATAAGCAACGAAGACATCAGTTCGCTTCATGGTTAGTGCAAGAGGATCACGTTCTGTACGACCTGTGGCTTACTGCTGAGGCGTATTTTCATTTAAATGCTGTAATGAATTAGCAAAGTGTTCGTTTCTGGGCAGGTGAACTGAATACTGTATTATAGAGCAAGTAGAAATGAATTCTGTACAACTCTTTCGAAATATGGTGAAAAACGTTATAAAAATTGTCAGCCGTGAATATCGTTATCGTTCTCATGTAACATTTGAACATCTGACTCACGGTATTGCGGGACTCACAAATGTGACATGTCATCGTAAGTGTGCAATCGTTTTCTGAATCGAATAGCGGTAAAATATAAATCTAAACGTTTTGAACTGCTGCACAGATGTTGCCTCCATCACAGATTCAGGCAAACTGTTCTAAATATTTACCACTCTCCGTTCGAAGCACAGTGAGTGGGGAACACATTTCACATCCGGCACTACAAGTTTGTATCTGTGTCCACTTGTGCTGCATGGCCCTCGAATGTGCAGCATTCGCCTCAGCATGGGGAAATCACCGAGATGTAGAATACGGTAGGCCATTATGAGGTCGACTCGCACCCGACGGTATGACAAGGTGTAGGGTCCTAGTTTCTCCCACCGGTCTTCATACCCCAAGCTACGTACATTCGGGATGAGCCTGGTAGCAACTTGTTGTATCCGTTTGATCTTTTGTGCCTCGCCTCGGGTAATCGGAAAGTAGACGGGCAAACCGTACTCTAACATTGGTCTAATGATGGAAGAAAACTGGCGAGTGGCAACCATCTGCCAAAGCTGCGTTTGAGCGCCCAAAGCATGCGCAATGCGTTACGATATAGTCTGTTCGTGTTGTCCACGGACTTCAAATCGTAGCGTGAGAGTACACCTAGGTCCATCATGGAAGGTGTGGGATATAGCGGTTGGCCGTCAAGGGTGCAGGTTCGGCCGTCAGCACCCTTTTCCAGGCTCATAAATACAGACTTGGCTGGGTTGACCGGGAGAAGAACCTCTGCAAGCCATGTGGATAATAAAAAATAAAAAATATGTCAGCTGTACGCCGTAACGGCGCTTCGCTGCCGCGCGACCACCACCAGTCGCGCGCGGGCTGAGTATACCACGAGGACGCCCGCCCCTACGCGGATAGGCCATGTGGATAGGGGGTTGAGGTCTTGCTGAAGTAAGCCACAGTCATCGGGAGCGTCAATTTCTCTCCACATCTTCATGTCGTCCGCAAACATGGCACACGGCGACCGGAGAAGCTGCGGTAGATCGTTGATATGGATCAGGAACAGAGTGGGCCCCAGCACAGTGCCTTGAGGCACGCCACTTGTAGAGGGATGCCAGTCAGTTAGATGGTTGTCGACCTGTACCCTCCACTTTCGTCCAACATGAAGGTCGCCCCACATTCTGCATAAAGGGAAAATTATATAGGTAAGGTCAGTTTATGGGCAGCAATTTCAGTCCATGGAATCATCAGACCATTTTTCTTTGTTGAGGCGGTACATAAAGCTAGGTATAGGGACATATTGGACAATAAATTTATTCCAGAAATCTTGGAAACAGATCTCCCATTACAAACTCAATAGTTCGTGCAAGACGGAGCCCGCCCACAAACTGCAAAGGTTGTTTTTGATTACCTTTATGCCATGTTTGATAGGCGGATAATTTCACCTCGGTTTCCTGAGCGTCTCCAAAATGCGAGACAATGGCCCCCGCATAGCCCTGACATCGATCCGTGAATTCTTGTGCGGTTACTACAAAGCTAATGTCTTCACAAACCAACCTGCAAGTGCAGCTCAACTGAGGGCTCTCTCATGCCGTTGTGCCGTCTAATTTCGGAAGATTTGCGGTAAGGTTGTGACATATATAAAGCTTCGCTTGCAAAAGGTTATAGAACAAATCGTTGATCATATTGAACACAAGCTACAATGTACTAAATTTCTATGCTCATACAATTACTTTTGCACTAACATAATAAGTTTTGATGATAAATATGTACTGAACAAAACAAATGGTGTGACATTTCGTGCGCCACCCTGTATTTACACGTAATTATGTCATCTGCGCTAAACACCATCTTGAAATCTGCAGTTGCAGTTATATTCGGATTGCGATTTCTCATGCCGCGCTGCCTCAGCGCTGGGTGTAAATCCGATTTACGCAACCTCTCGGCCAAGGACCTGCTTACTTATTCTTGTTGAGTCATTATCACAACTAAAGGCCGGTTGCTATTTCAGACTTTTTTCAAGGTTAACCAAACCGTGACTTTATCCTCCTACACTTAAGCTTTGCGGTTCGTCGTTGAAGTTCCTGTGAAGTTCGAATCGTCTTCGGTAGCTGGGCCTTGTGCTCCTGATTCCTGCGAGCTGACCGCCCCATCATGTACTGTGTTCAAGCACTGCGGCTAGTCCCCGAGTAGCCAGTCAATGACTTAGTAAAAAGGGATGTCGAAACACACCGAATGATTGGCCTAGGTTAGTACTGGTTGCCTTCCCCTATTAGGCCATTGTGATCGACCACATCAGTGGTTGGACACGTTATTAGATATGGTGTGGTCATGATGTCAGCAGGGCTCTTGGGTTCCCTCCTTCACTCAGAATCGTTGATTGTTTCATTTTTCGATTTAACTTCTCCACTCATCTGTTTGCCACTACCACTATTATTATTATTATTATTATTATTATTATTATTATTATTATTATCTTGGTGATGTGTCAAGGCAGCTAAATTCTCCCGCACTTCAGTACGCCGATCAAAGTCGATGAACTGAACTGAAGCGGTGCTAAATTCACCGACTTTTGTTTTTGAATAGTTAAGATTATTATACGTATGTTAACAAGTTTTAAGTTAGCCATACTCGGTTTAACTACTTCCGTTTTTTACTCCAGCTGCAACGACGAAGCCCCCAGTCTTGATGCTTGATTCCTGCTATCTTTCGTTTTTTCCGTGTCTACACCGTTTGTATTTACCTCTCTACGGTAGCCTCACTTCCGTTTTCATCGTCTTTCCAGGTTCCGGACACAGCGCGCACAGAAAATCCTCTCCCTGTTGAACCCCCTGTAGGCGTTTGCGTCCGCTGCCAAGCTGGTGTGGGCCCTCTACAAAATCCTCCGTTTTCAACCGAGGCTGTAGATTCACCTCGATCATCTCGAAACGCAGATGCCTCGACCCATGAAGGAGCGCTTCCACTAGCCGCGTTGGAGTTGCTACGGTCCAGGCTGAGCAATGCCCACGAGGTCACTGCGGTCACATATATGGCCCCAGATTTGATCAGCGATGGCCCAGTAACTGAGTTTATTCGTCAATCCCTGCGCTCCGCAACGACTATGCCTTCCACAGCCGGTCTTCCACAGTGTGTGGTTACTTTGCTACGACGCGCTACCTCAATGCATTCAGGGAACGCCAATTCACCGCAACCGAAGGTGAGTTCCATGGATTGACAGTTGGACATAGGCTAACTGCATTGAAGGCTGAACACATTTTGTCACTGTTGTGTTTTATTATGATTTACCCCCGAAACTAAAGGGTGATTTCTTGTGCACGACGGGTTTCGTCGCGAATTCACAGTTCAATTCAATTTTACTTGGAATACATGTCCAGAACATCCTTAACCTTCTATCTAACTGTTTATTCAGCGTCGACGAATGGAAAGTTCCGCACCGTTTGGGGAATCGGATTCTTTTCCACATGATATGCCATCCTGTTCCTGGTCGAGGGGCAGTGCATCCAATGCAGCGTCTCCCATGAACCCTCTCAGGAACTCTCTCACTACTGAGATCGACGAATCTAGATTACATGTCAATGACACCTCACCAGATTCACGCACAGTTCCTAGCTTGCCAGATGAAGCTGCTGTGTTTGGTCGACTACTTTCGCGTTGTTCCATTTGTCCTTGGAATCTCCCACGACCGGCTCGTGTGATTTCTCAGTCCTCTGTTACGACATCTTCGCCTCCGAAGCTGCAGCTGTTTCCGTTTGTGGATGCGGGTACTCGACTGCTGCGTCCTGTTTCCCGCTCCGCCTCACGTGGGTCGAACAGCATGGACTGTGTTACGACGGATGCGCCGTTCGATCCTGAATCGGTAACTCCACTCCCCGGACGCGAGGCTGATCAGTCTTACGATACTGATGGAGGTTAGTTTAAGACACATCGGCAGATTCCCTTGTCAGTGTTTATTTTGTGTGAATTGTGTGGATGGATTACAGCATGCAGTCTCAATGCCGTATCTTGCATTACAGTACACCTTTGTCATTATCTCGGCCACTAGGTCCGTTCCAAAAGCTGATCGCAATGATCCACTAACTCGGCCGTATGATGCGATGTTGGAAGCGAACGGCACCTACCCTTAATCGCTAAATCTGTCTTCTTCCAGCTGGGGCAATCCCGCTTGCTTCTGCGGAGTTACTCGTCCGCATGGTGGACACAGTGGGTCCTTAAGACTGACTTCTTAACACAGTATGAACGTGCGTCATTTTCGGTGACCTTTTAAACTATGTAACATCGTAAGCCGTTTTTGTTCTTATGCATAGTACCGCTGTGTGAGGTGGATCTAAGTAATATTCAACTTATGCTTTGACACTCGCATTCTCGTCCCACTTTACCATGTTGTAGGTGGCGGTGGATGCGTCGTTTGCTTGCAAAATAGGCTACTAACGATTTGCTCTTATTGTGTATTACCAAGTACCAGTGAAGTGAAAAAGAAACATTTTCTCGGAAAGGTAGCCAATAAGGATGGGCAATGAATTAGCTTCATTAGCAACAGAAGGGTCTATCCGGCACTGGCACACATGGACGAGCTGTTGCCCCACAGAGGACGCAACATGCGAACACGAGTGAGGCTGTCATTTTCATTTGCACCCCAATTTCCCATCACGAACCCAGTGACTATTCTTTCAAACTTAGTCTGCGTATGCCTATACGCTATCGGAACTTATAACATGGGATAAAGCTACAAACGATTGCTGTCGGCCGGTGGCCGAGTGGTTGGCACGTTTGCTTTCCAACCATAAGGTCACCGGTTCGAATCCGCGCAGGGGTGGGCGTCCTCGCGGTATACTCAGCCCGCGCGCGACTGGTGGTGGTCGCGCGGCAGCGAAGCGCCGTTACGGCGTATAAGCTGACATATTTCATTTTTTTCATTTCACAAACGATTGCTTACAGTCGAGTCTTTTCACTCCTTTTCTTCCTTCCGTTGAACACTTACGAAAATCCTGGCGTTCTGTTTGTACTCGTTGCTAGGGCGAATTCTCTGTCTTTGTGTCCCTGTTTTCATTTTAGTGGCTGCTACATTCTGTGCTCCGTTCGTTCATTTAGTGCACCACAAACGCATCGGAAAGCAGGTACTTTCAACTAGTTCCCTACAGTAGACTTCCGTTTCTGATGCAGTTCAGAGTGATAAGAACATTTAGCTGTACTATCCGAGCTCCTCGGAGTTTCAGTTCATTATCCTACTTCGGAACCATTCCCATCGCCTTGTATGCTGACTTGTTCCAGCCGTCTACTTATCGTCAGAATAACATGGCTCCCCTAGATACAGGAACTATTGTGCTCCGCTTATTACCTTTCACTTTTTAATCTTGGCTTGTCAGCTGATAGCGATTTCTGACGATAAATGGACTGCAGCACTTTTGTTTCAGTCGTATCTTCGTCGAGGACCACGCAAACATTTTTAAAGACCTTTCGATCTCCACGCATAATGATAATGCACAAATTTTTGCAATTTAGACACCGCTTCATCGTCTTTTTCGGTGGATTCATGATGGTATATTGCTATTAGCGAATAAACTGTGTGTTTACACCAGTAGTCAATTACACAAATGCCCCCTATCTGTCAGTCCGTCATTCTCCACTAGATGCTTGTCTAAATGCCCTATCCCGACGAATTGGGCGAACACCGTGGTACCCTGTAGCTACTCACTTGGTGGAGTACGTTTACAACGCTCCATAGTACTACAGGTGCACTGTATGTATGTGTGTTCCAATGAACAGCTCAACTTCTTCATCGATCCATGTACACTCGTGGTCCTGCTACCGTGGTCAATTCTGATGCATCATGAGCCAACGCTTGTCTTTTCTTCGAGAGCACAAAGCTCTAGTTATATCCCGCAGTCGCTCAGAATCTCATAAAGCGATTTGAGTACTTCGCTTCTAAAATCTGTTGACGATAAAGCGCTTAATGATCGAACATCAAAGGGGGAAACACTATTGTCGTCTTTTGCTGCGTATCCTACGCTGGCTTAATATTACTGAAGTCGTTCGATAAAAAAGCACGTACCTTCGGCTCTTAACGCGTTTCAATACTTTGATCATCAGTCCACATAGCTTCCTATTTTATCTTGATTTGTAATCAATGTCATCCTGTAGGCACGTGGTCATTCTTGTGACACCTACTGCCTGATAGCCACAAACCAACTTTACCTATCATCGTTGGGCTATCTCCTAAAACCTTCTACGACGTGCATTCACCAACCTCATGATGTTCTTCCTCTTGCTTCGTGCTTTGAAAGCCGATTCGGTTTTTCATTACCAACGCCTCGTAGTTTACTTCTGCAATCAGTTTTCTGCCCAACAAGTTAGGTGGCCATCCACTCTCCTTATTGGTGTCACTAGCGTCTGCACGACAACGGTGCGCACTACCCTGTTGCCTCTATACAGCCTATTTTTATTATATCAGTTCTGTACGCAGCCGGTCGTCGTACGCTTACTCTGTTTATCAGCCTTAGATCCTGCTTGTTTTAGTCTAGCCGTACGCTGGTCTACCTTGCACCGGTAACATTTTCAGTGCGAGTCCATTCCCCTGATTATTGCGAGCTTGAACCAGCCACCCGTACATGTTGTAAATTTCAAGTGTATATATATGGATCTTTTCCAGACATGACTTTTACATTCCTTACACGGCAACTCGTGATTGTTTTCATCTCAGATCCCAGACTGTCGGTGACTGCGTGCTGTCGTTGTGGCCACATCGTCCCACGAACGTTTCCAGTTGATCCCGAATCTCGATTAAGTGCTGCGGTTTGTGAAAACTTCGTTCTCCCAGGTGTTCAGTACAATCCTGTCAGCAATCACCCGAACGAGAGAAGGCGCATGCGCGTTCCAAGCGGGCCTTCGTTAACCTCTGCCTCACATTGGGATACAAGGATGACGCAACATCCGATGGACCCACCGTCTCCACCCAGAAGTCCCGGCAGGAGGGGTGGTATAATGTATCTGGTCAATCGAACAAACGCTGACTCTATGCTGAACGCAATCCATCGGAGTATTACCGAGGTTATCTCGGGCCTTTTTGTAGACATGGGAGAACACGGATCGGCAAACAGTTTAGAGGTGGGTTCTGAATGCGTCTCTGTCTTTTTTCCTTACTTCAAGCAATCATCCATTCGGTTGGATTCGGTCTCCCGTTTCATTTCAACAGAGAAACATATCGGTTGGTTTACATAGGCATTCGTGTCAAGAATTTATGTACTGTTTCGCCCCATGATTGACGAACATACACTGGACTCTTGAAAAGTGTACAGTGGGCCCCCATTGACTTGAAAATTTCGCGGATCTTTCTTGGTTGTAAATCGCTTTCCGTTTTCACAGTATTCTTTTGTGCTTTGCGATTTATTAGGAAATCTATGGTGGCACGTGAGCTATTTACCATCCACCAACTGATTGTTCTCAAACCTCTGAATTTGTGATGTCTCGATTGGCCTCGTGTGTATTTTCCACGGTTCGAAAGCTAGGTACTCAAGTCGACCAAACCTACGTCATATACACAACAGCGGCGACAAAACCGTGGCTCGGTGGTTTGCGCTCGAAACCGCTGGATTTAGGAAAATTATGCTGCTTATAGACCTCAGTGTAGTGAAATTGCCATCTGGCGCTTTACGAGTTATGCGTACGTGTAGACCCACCTGGCTCATATATGATCACTTACAAAATTTCTGATAGTCACTTCCTTGTGAATTGAAGTGATTGCGATCAGTGTTCCTGATTGTTTTGTTAGGGCTGTCTCCAGGCTGTTTTAAGACCGTATGACGGTCCAGGCAGCGCAAAACTAGGGTGTCTACTCCTCAGAATCGGGTTTACTAGATCCTTGGCAACGAACGGTAGCTCTCCGCTTTTACGTATGCCGACTTTGTCTAAACCCACTGTCCCTATTTCAGTCCATCGGCTTTAAATTTACATTCGCTATCTATCGTTTTGACCCGATTCCATCCAAAGTGCATCATTAGCAACCACGCTCAGCAGCCGATTTAGCTCAGTCCGACCTCTGGAGTTGAAGGTTGTGATTGTCACAATGTAGTACTAGAGGAGGGCTGAGTGTGCTAATGCAAAACATCTTCATCGTTCGTTCGTTCTGTTGCTTTACTAAAGTGCCGGTATTCTCTTGCTGTTGCAATATACGCTTTTCTTGGTTGTCAGCTCTCTTCTAACCATTGGGGTGCGTTCGAAGCCGTCCATACATATGTGTCTGGGACACTGCCTACATTCAGGGTTTTTTTGGCAGAGTAGACTGATTTGTTGAGCATAGGGATGTTGTAATATCTTAGTTATTTCGACACCTCATTCTCTCTACTGAAGGTACTAGTGCTTTTCTGTGTTCCGTTATTGTTTCTTCTCTCTGCTCACTACAACACCACTTTTCCTGCCCAGGCATGTTATCAACATTCTGGCTCTTGTGTTTCCTCAAAGCAGATTTCCTTTGCATTTTGTTTTATTTCAACATGATGGTCTATTTAGCATTATATTAGTCAATATGTAACATGCGTGAATAAACGCTTCCATCATTTTGCGTCATCGCGCTATTTTTCGCCCTCATTTGCTTTCAGGACACAACTTACCGCATATGCCGTTGGGAACTCAACTTCTGCAACTCCGTCTCAACTAAGCACTCAGCTTATTCGTTCAAGGATACCGAGACCTATACAAACTTCTGTGAATCTTCTTCCATCCTTCCGATGCCTGCTAATATTGCAGTCTCTTACAATGCCAACAGCCTCGTGCTGCCCCATGCGCGCTTGTTCAACGATTCTTCCATCTGTCTCTCCCCCGATGGTCGTATGCTAGCAGCCTTCGTCACCCCAAGCGACGGTGACCAACGGTGCGAATTCCCCCATTCATCTGCTATCAACGACCCCGCATTTCTTGACACATTCTTGGCCGTGTATCGCCTCCAACCCAAAGCCCGACGAGGCCAGTGTCTTTTCTATCGCCGTTTTGCATCTCAAACTCCGGTGTGTCTGGACTTCTCTCCTCTGTGTGACTTCTTGGTTGTCGGGATGGCAACCACTCGTCTACCATCGGAAACTTTACCTCCAGCCTCCCTAAGACGACTGCCTACTGTAGAAACTTTGCCACCTCCCTCTGGACGAGTGGAGTCTCATTATCCTTCCGCTGGAGATTTGCTGCCAAAAAGACACACCTGTGTGGGTGAGTTAACAACAAGGTTATACACTAAGATATATGATTTGGTATACTTCCCGATAAGCAGTCACATGAGTATGTGCATGGTAGATGGTTTTTAACGTCACGCCTTCGGTAGTGCCTCTTAATTCAGCCGTAAGTTATACCTAAACAAAGTAGTATAACACACTATCTCAGCATTATGGAGCATCCAACTAATGATGATGATCAAACAAATCAGTTCGGAGGTTCATAGTTTTTACATCGGAACCACATCCTTAGGTATGATGAGAGCGGGAGATGGCATCAATATGGTTTCGTAGTCTTCCTTGCGCGAAAATTATCCTTGCTCGTTACCAGCACCGAAGTCAAGACGAAAGAGTATCATCTATGCGTCACTTGAGGAGCTTAATGGTCTATATTAATTATGACGCGAGTAACCGATTGCCTTTGCCTGAAGAACATAACCGAGGACGGGCTCCCAGTCCTAGGTTGCATTTTTTAGAGGCGATTAACATCGAGAATGTCTCCAGCAGGTTTCTGCATGTTTCCAGTAAATTAACATTTGCTTTTGCCTTTATTAGGTCCTTTATCCATACCCTGCTTGGTTTTGGTCACGCGCATTGCGTTCAGTTTGGTTCGTGGACATCTCATGCTTATATCCCTGAAAAGTTCCCCTCTCTTGTGTTATTAGCATAGCTTCACTCACTTTTAATCTTTTCGATGTCATCAATCCCTGCATTTATGCTAAGCAGCTGAGAAGAGACGTAGTACAAAACTCAAGGGCTGTAAGCATGCGTCACTATCTCCATGTTGTCAACAAATCACGCTCGCAAACAGCTTACTGTTGTGTGACCTCGGCGAGACAGCTTCTTCATGGTTTTCACTACCACGCACTGCAAACAGCCTTACTCCCCAGATAAGTCAGTAGATATACATAAACCCGGTGATCTGGTTGAGATTACGACTGTAAAGAGATCTCTGTTGCGTCTCCCGAGGTATAGCCTGTAGAGCCTCGGACCAAGCACAAGATTAAGCACTTGGACTCTGGCCTTGTCGGCGTACTCATCACCCTGTTTCCTTTCTTGCTACTAGTTACCCGGCCCATAGCCTAAAGGTAACAAGCTTATAATCTCGCGGTGCGGGTTCGACCTTATATAAGGGCATGGCGATCCTCGCAGTATCCTAGCCCACGTGCGACCGGTGGTGGTTGCGCGATAGCGAAGCCTTGATACTGCATACCGGCGTACTGCTGATGCGCCTTTGCCTGCTACCAGTTCAATGGATTACCTTACACATCCGAGAAAGTACAAATCCCTAGATAATCAATGGGCGTAGCATGTGCCCAGCCCAGCGCAACTTGTTCTGTGCGATTTATTGTTTTATGGTACTGACTTGATCATGACCACCTAACATCCATCGGAAGACGTGTCTCCGTGCCCGCCGTCCACACACGGACGAGACGTTTCTGTTTTGCAGTAACGGTACCAGCGAGGTGCATACGTCGTTCACTGCAATTTTTACTGTGTCCCATTCTCTGTCCTTTTGATCTGAACACCTAATAGTGCCACGGAGTCAATGCATTCTGGTTCGATACTGACTGTTGCCTGTGGCTGGCTGAGTTCCAACTGAAGTGTACTCGGACAGAATTGTTGCAGTGACTGTTACCTCTGAATGAACCGATGCATCCATCGGGCGCCAGCAATCAGACCCGTTTTCAAAGAAAGCGTTTAATTCACTAATTATCTCTTAGTAAGGAAGACGAAAGAGCGGGACGGATAGCCATCTTCACCATCATCAACACACGTTATCTGAAGGTAGTACATACAAATGTGCCGCAACACAAAAAACGTGTGTGACAAAACGATATACAAAACATCACAGAATAGAACATAAACCCCAGACGTAATATGATGCTTAGTGTTATATTAGGCATCACGTGTGAGAACGTGACTAGAGAGGGAAGATAAGCGGGGAGTAATCGACTAAGCAACTTACGACACTAACGCCATTAGGGCCGCCTCTTCGCCATATCAACTATCGTATCCCACTACACCTCAGTTCGTTGCATCATTCCCCAAAACGTTTGCATCGGTCGCGCTTGAAGCTGCATCGCATACGTCATGTGACCTTTTGCGCGTGTGCACTCGTGTGAGCCATACTCATTTACTGCGTTCGCGACGTGAGATCACGTGATCACCTTGCTACCGACGGCATTGGTACGGTGACTAATGTCAATGAGTATGGCTCATACGAGTGCACATGTGCAATGTTCATCATGCTTCGAATTCCAGCCCCGGTACTTGGTAGCTACCAACCGACGCCAACTTCGAGGTAAGGAACTTCATCGCTCTCAACAAACTCATCGCTAGACCACCTCTCCTCTTCTTCCATCCACACCCCTGGTGAGCAAACAACGCACGCCGTGGGAGTCGCTGTGTGAGCATACACAGCACGTAGCTCAGCCATATGAGTCTAGTGCGTGACACAAGTGCTGAGCGGTTCACTCGCCCTTCCTGCTGCAAATACACGACACCGAACACGCGCATTGCTCACGCGGTGTTCCCACCAGACATCAGCTAAGCTGCGAAGGCAGCGATGATTGAATGCAACTAGCCTTATCTCTCGATCTGATGGGCCAGGTTTCGCAACTGGACGGGAGGGTTGAACGGACGACTGCAATATAAATTCCGCTCTTCAGGGCGAGAATGATGTCACACCGACGCCAGGTGGGAGAGACTGGCAAAATCGCCTCGAAATTTTGCTACATGCTTCGTGACTTTTTCTTGGATTCCGCGGGCGCTAATATAGCTACCGAAATACGTGGATTTCTTACGACTTTTAGCTGATCGCCACCAAGGGTCAGTGCACGGGTGGATTCCTGACAATCTTGGGGAATGACTGCATTTAGAGGATGCAAAGCACAGTCAGTGCTAATCTCTCCATTGCTACTTGGTACGTTAGGGAGTTGCCACAGATTAGTGCGGTGTCATTGATGTACTCTAAGTCAATAAGTCCATCACCAGGAAACAGCTCCACACTTTCCATCTCGAGATCATTGAGCGCCTTTTCTATGACTTTGTCAACATCGAAAGATGACGGTGAACACCATTCTCTCACACCGCTTGGTGACATTACAGAACGGCGATAGTTTGCCATAAATCCTCACTGCTCAAACTTTGCGCGTACAGTCCTATTATGACATTTATATTCATTCCCCTGTGTTCCACGCTCTCGCTGTATCCTTGTTTGGACAATGGATGCGCCACAGTGAATAGCACTCAGGAGATGCAACGTAGCCGCAGCTTTTCAATTTATTCGATATAAATCCGGCGCTTCCAATAGTTTTACTCAAACGATACTTTTAAAGTAATTTCTTTCCGATAATCCTCATAGTGCAAGTACAGTTATGATTTGCGTTATCTTTGGGATAATAAGCTGTTACTAACATCGTAGTATAGTTATGTCGTGTCGAGTTTGTTGTATGCAGCGGTCAGTGGCCAGTTTCGAACACACATACATAGATCAATGAACCAAAAGTGAGCTTCCGTATCTATGATCATGGGCGACTAATACTTCGCACAAGCGCTTACTGTTTGCACAATTTGGGCTGAAGCTTCTTGATGACGATGACTTCTGCAATGGTCAGCATACGCTTTCTGAGTCCTTTCGATGCAATGTAAAATAGTCCTTTATCTGAATATCTACAGACCGTTGTCCCAATTCTTTAAGTAGTGACGGTCAAAGGGTTTTGCTGTAATCCACCTAGACAATTTTTCTAAGTAAATATCATCGCTTTGCATTATGAATATCCAGTAGTACAGTATGAAGGTCACGACACTGCGTTTGAAGATTAATTTCTTCGCTTAAGTGGCCGCTTTAGCAGTAATGACCTGAGATCTTCCCTCCAGTGTTAGTAAACTGCTCCCTGAGGGCTAGGCACGACCCTTTTGTGGTGCCGTGATACTTTGGTCCACTTTAGCTGCGAAGAACTACCTTAGTCGGGAAATATCAACGCACGCGCAGCAGTTAGGAGAGTTGCCGAGCACTTAGCTGTGTTTTCCAGGTTATTTCCTTGAAACGTCGACTACCATTGGACAGTTCACATGTGGCTGTGTACGGGAGGGATATTGCCGATCACTATTCAGAGAATGGTTTCGTTTGAGTTGCCTACAAAGGAAAGGCACCGTGCCAAGATTGGCAAACGCGTATTTGGCGGTGGCTGTTAAACTCTAGCACAGCTGCTCCTTGGGCTGGAATTCTCGGGAGCTACATTGTGCTTACACTGAATCCAATAAAACCTTCAATACATTACATAATACTGTTTCTTAGGTTTTAAGCGTCACTGACACACCTATCATTAACTATTAGTTGTATTCGCTACCCGGTTACATAAGATGCGGATTTATCTGTGAGGTAACGCAGAGCATGACAGGTGCAATAGCAGTCGGACTTTTGCGGTCCAGCTCATGACGCTCCCAAACGCAAGACAGTCAGCTGCATGAGGTCTGGTTACGATAAGCAGACGTAAGTGTTTTCTTGCTTAGTTGTCGCGTAGGTCATATACGCTTGCATTAAACATCCATCGTTCATTCTTAGTTCAAAGTCTTAGGGGCTTAGGCAGTACATCAACGAAATGGCAGTGAAGACAACATGCGTCATGCTGTTGTCCAGGTCGGTGGGTTTTCTTGATATAACCAGAATAATGCCGGGAACTTGGATATCTTAAAGCTGGAAACAACAGCAGTGACTGGCAGCTGAAACTACTGGGGGAATTCGTCTCAGAACTGCAGCTCCGCAACCTAGAACGAAATAGAAATACAAGTGTAGACGATGTTAGAAACACCAAATGCAAATGTAACTTGTCTAAAGAATGAAAGTAGACTCAGAGCGATAGTCACGATCTACGGTGAGCGACAATAGCAAGTATCAAGCTTCATTAACAGCTCACGCACATGTTACCACTGCTTTCGTTTTTAATTAACCTGGCTTTCGCTGGCTGCACGCCTCTGTACAGATCGCATTATTCTATCCCCTTTAGCTCGGTTTCCCCGCGAAATACAGTTTGTAACGAGTCCCAACGAGGACATCGATTGCGTCCTAGTTAGCGGACATCCCTAGTCTCGTTTCGTATCGATCCGACCTGACCGCTTTCTCCACCACCCCAGTTAAATCGTTCGATTTGATGACAGTTTCGCCTAGCCGTGAGGTTTACGCGTACCAGTTCCTCACAATTTGAATTATCGGCTGTCTTGTCCTGACATACTTGTGCTGCTCAGTTCTGCTTCGCCCCCGACTTAGTCGACGGTCGTTTGCCATTAACCTTTTACCTCTTTTGCTGAATAACTACGTGGATAAGGTTTGGCCACTCTCTCAACATGTTATTTTCCAGTGGTTACGTGGTGCTTAAATCAAAGTGTTTTAGCAGTTTTGTCAACAGCTTATCCGCTAGGTCGGGAAGAAGTGTGCCAGACGGGAAGCTCTTGTGATAAGCAGTCCATATGTTTGTGCGCCTCCAGTTCGCTTGTCGCGCATGGTTGGACATAGGTCGGTCACCAAAAGAGTGGCAGCAACTGTGCGGTATTTTTTCACTGGGTGCACCCATTGGATATTAGCAGCACATCGGTTCCAGAGGTCAAAGGTGACCGATACTACACAGCACTCATCACATAGTGGTATGTCACTGACTCATTCAACAGCACCGGCCTTGACCGTTAATACAGTTCTGCACCATTTCTATAGATGGTTGCGTTAAGTGCACTTTTTCCACAGCTGACACCACCCTGATGAACTGACCGCTGGCTACGGCGTCAAATCAGATGTTAACTTGGCAACTCACTTAAAGATAATAAGCAGTTTGTGCCAAGATAGTTTACAATACTAATCATGTTGCTATTAAGCATAATAACGTTGTTAGTTAGCGACGCTCTGGCTGCTCTCTAGATCCAGAATTCGAGTGGAAGTCAACCTCAGACAAATGTTTGTAATACGGACAACTGGTTTGATGGCATGTGAAAAGCATCTGCCAAACACTGCAAGCGACGTAGCAGGTGGCAGTCAGGGGAGCCGAAATAAGCTAACACACGAGCAGGATAGTCGTTTATTTAGAGCAAGGTAAGGGAAATGTTTTGATGTAAAGCGCTGTATCTGTGTACACCGACTTGAGTAAGTTGGACTGTTACCATTGCTGAGCTCCACAGAGGTATTAGTGCGCTTATCTTCACAAGCAGCCCGGAACGCCTTTTAGCTCCGTTGTTTTGCGGCTTCGTTGTTTAATATTCAGATGCAATACACCTCATGCAATGTATTCGCTCAACCGGGAAAATATATTTAGGGAGTGGAACGGTTTTACATCACATAACTATAGATTGCTCGCGTTTTGGGAAGGCAGACGAGGTAGGATTGAGTGGTTGGGTGCTTCAAATTGCGCTATTGACCCAAATCACATGCTAATGCACTGGAGATCCTATGAAATAGTGGAATGTGGCTGTATCCATTTCGCATAGCAGGCCAACACGGCAGTTAGAGTAATGGGCCATTTGCCACGGGATCAATGCGTAATTTTGTATTTTTCCGCATGTAGCCGGCGTTGGTACCTAAGGGATTTTTCTCTGTGGCATTTTTGGGAATTTTTCCGACCGTACTTGCGAGCTAATTAATTATATAAGGCGTGGTTGCCCATAAATTATCGATTTTTGCTATTTCTGCGTTAATTTTGAAAGTAGAGCACCAGTCCATTTCATATGTGAGCTTAACTGGGTGTTTCATAAACCTCAAGTATTCAGCCATAACTTTCTGAATTCTGATGCTTTGGCAGATACGATCCTCATCGTATTGATAGTCTAACCCACAGACTCGCATTACAAAATGGGCAGCGAATTTTTCATCACTGGAGGTGGGCTGGTTCAAGTGGAGGACCATAACTGAGGATCGGATACAGCAAACGTTCTTGCGGTTATCAAGCAATTACTCGAATTATTTGGTTCATTACTTCACCGACGGACGTGGTCCTTGCTAATAGTTTCATCACCAAAGTTCTCATGATCATGTAGATAGTTTAAAGCTTAACGAACTAGGGCCAGTGAATTGGTTGACGGTGCCGCAATGCCAGCAGTTTTACATCATCGATTAGTACAGGTCCTTGCGCATATGAGCCAGCCATGGTTGTTTACCAATGCCGGGTAGTGAGTGCTTTAAGCCTAGGACACTGGGCCAAATATTCCACTAATTGCCGAGGTTAGTTAGTACTGCGTTGGCGTCTGTTAAACCAGAGTATCTAACGATAGTTGGGTAGTGCTCAGCACGTAGTGTCTACTGATGCTGCTTCTGAATACTGCAAGGCGATACGTTTCGGCGGTAAATCATGGTGAATAAAAGCGAGATTGTAAGTGGGATAACACAAGAGTACTTTTGCTAGCAGAAGCTTTGAGATACTCAGGTTGTTTGGTCGTATCGCACTTCGCATTTCCAGCATTTTCGTGCTGTTAGGAGTACGAATGCTCAAGTAATTCGCCCGATTCGTATCCATCTGACTTCTGAAGTGACATTGTGACATATCGACGACTGCTCTAGCTTTCTTTTGCCTCTCGTGACCATGGATGGAGCAAGTTAGATCCGCTGAGATGGTCGACCGTTTTCAACCCAGAGTATAACACTGCCTCGCCACCTGAGTACCAATTATCAAAGCTTGCGAAGTAGCAATGCAAACGCCAACCTGCTGTAAACGTTGAGCAGCGAGCAGCCCGCTGGAAACAACTCAGCAAGAAAAAGACCGGTAACCTGCGTTTTTCAACGGAACGCAGATAGTAAATGCGTTGTAATTAGTTTGCAGGAAACGCACGTATTAAATGCAGGTGACTAGCTAAGAGGCAAGATCAACCCTTTCCATGAGAACAAAATCAGACAGCAGCTAACTGAAGTATGGGCGTATATAATGAGTACAGGGAAGGGCGGGAAATGAGTCAATGATATCGATCTATTCAAAAAATAGATCAGTGCAGCGCAGGCCGAGTATGTCCCAGTGCCAAAACATGATCTGTATTGGCAACGGAAATAGAGACTGCACAGCGCTGATGACGGGAGGCCAAAGTTGTATCAAAATGGAAACCACTGGCAATTAGTGCATTAAGTGACTGAGGTCAGGGAACCAGTGGAAAAAAGGATGACGACAGGTTCGTTACAAACGCCTGTAGCGGTTTCGCATAACTATGCAAAATGGAGCGAGACAGCAGGAGAAGTACCTTAGTAATAAGGTGGTGCAAGTTTTCAGGGTGTTCCATGCGCTGGATCCGGACGTCCTAGGTCCGAACGTTCTACTCGCAATGTACCTTCCTAGTTAAAGCTGGCTGCACAACTGCTTCGTGCATAACGACTACACTTGTGCTGTCTAGTCTATCTAAGCGTTAGGCTTTTGTTCTTGTGGGCAGCAATTACCGCAGTAAGTAGTTTTTAGTTCGGCCAATCGAATACGGTCCATCCAGATGCCTCGATCCTAAATGTTTTAACTATCAGCAAAAGTAGACATTGCTAGAGAATTTGTCATAGAGAAGCGCAAAAACTGCACACTAATGGTACTGCAAATGAATGCGATGCTACAGTTATGGAGTAAAAGACTAGTAGTCGGGAGAAAAAGAACCATCAGTGGAACGCAGATAAACTATCGGCTGGATCAGCTCTGTAGGTTCTTCAAACACCAGGGTACTCAATCTCCTTACCACTTTCTAGGAAGCCAGTGGGTACCAGCCTGATACTGCATTTAATCCCGCCTTAGCTGAAGTGTGTTGCTCACCCCTAACATTCGGGTGTTATTGCTGGGGATGATGATGAGGAGGTTGCATGTAAACAGTTATGCCGCTTTCATTGGCAAATGGGAACGGGCGGTTCGTTTGCTTGGGTGCGCTGCCTTTTATCACACAACTCCACTTACGAATTGCTGACCGGAGGCGAACAGGGAGCACACAGAACAGTTCACTAAGCAAACTATGGTCACCGGACCCGACTTGCATCGGGGTTCACTTTGGACTCAGTCGTACTGTGGTTATTGGACCTGTTCAGTTTCGCAATATACTGATCGCTAGTGTCTAGCGGCTTTAGACCCTTTTGAATTGGTTGCTCAGCGAGTCAGGACCGAGTTGTAAGCGATTCCGCTTATGTTTGGCGCACAAATTTGATGACAACAGCATCAACCTTGGGGAATCGTCTAGGCATGCACTGATGGGTTCTATTGTTGTTGAATTACCCTGTAACGACACTACAACAAGTATCGACAAGAGTTGAGTTCCATCAGGGCGTGCCATTTGTCCGCTTACCAAAACATTTGGCACCTGCATCAAGTAGGGTCAGGTTGACGGTGCATCCGGGAATAATTGGTCTGGGAAGTACGCAACAATGGATTTAGCACTCAGAAAAAGCACAGGGCTTAGCTGTTTCTGTAGGTTAAGAGTAGGACCAAGTATGATTATATGAAAAAAGTAAAACGCATAGCTGTTGACCACCCACCAACGGGACATACTTTCGTCATTCTGGTGCATAAATCAAGTCCGACATTCTTATTGGCATCGATACATTTACGCAGAAAACAAATGGGTATTAAATCCTCCAAAAATCGTGGAAATCAAACGTAGGTTAGGCTGTCGAAAAAGAAGCCGGAATAAAACACAGAAAGCCACGGTTTCTTTAGAGGCCACGACAATACCCATTTGCCCAAGTCATAACACGGAGCCTTTAGCTGAATAACCTACTCGCAAGGCGGCTGTTAAGGAATCAGTTCTTACCATGCTCGTTTTGTAAGATATCAAACATTTCTAAGCCATGGCCAGTCCAGAATTATCTCCAATGTAACTAACTATTGACTGAGGCTACTATTAGACAAGCATGCTTCTCCATATCACTCAACAGCTAAATGGTTTGCTAAGCTTCTACAACCGAGCATAAAAGGCTTATCCAAACCAAATAGTTCACATGTGTAAACTGGGTGACCAGGATCCCCAGCGTCTTTCTCGTGAAATACATACCTATATTTTGATCCATGAAGACTTGGGGTGCTCGGAGCAACCTAAACTGACATCAAGAATGGTATCCAAAACTTGAAGTTGTTTAGGAGGGTTTTTGGTCACTAATCCATTTATTCTCCCCCAAAAGCTTTCTGCATACGTACGCCCATACATTGAACAATGAACAATAAAAGCAGGTCACTCGCTCGTCGGTAAGAATCGCCAAAACAACTCAATTTGCTTATAACGCACTGAAGAAGTCACCACAGTTGGTGATGACACGTTTGCAACGAAACCGTTCAGCTCGGAGAACAGAACAAAATCTGAAAAACAGCAGGTGTTTGACATGTCCCGTGGGGTGGCTAAAGTGAGAAAAAGTAGATCAAGGGATAATGGAATCTTCGGTGCGGGCAATTACAAATGTAACTGCAATGCCGTATAAAGGGTATGAAATTAGACTGTGCGCACACAAAGCCATAAGGTGAATGGACATTGATCACGCAATAGGCGAGAAAAATAATTAAAAGTCGCAAGGACAGCACTTACTCCTGTGCAGCTATCTTGGGTCGACAAGATGCAAAAATTCAGTTTCTACCGTAGTAGCGTTTATCAAATTGTGTGCAAGGGGTTTGGAGTGACTCATTCTCGAGTAGGGTTATGGCACTGTCCACTGTCTGTTGTGCATTCTTGCCAGCATCTGGTGGTCATGGGGTAAATGTGACAGAGTATCGCCAAGGAGTTTTTTGAAAAGGGTTAGGGTAGGAGCATTAATTTCATGTTCCGGGAGGGCGTCCCAAGGTTGTGAAACTCGAAGGGAGAAAAAGTTTCGCAGACATTCCAGTCGACTGTACTGCGTGACCAGCTTAAACTGATGACCACTTAGCGGGGTGTTTTGACTGAATATTATAGGGCGGCGATGACAGAAGCCGGATTTCACTGATAGGCAATTCTACCTCAAAACAAAATATCTCAAAAAGATATGCCACTTACCGTACGAACATCGACTGAGTATCCTGGCAGTTTGCATCGGAAGCTACTCAGGTTTTGCGTGGTGATCTTATCATGGTTTATCAGATAATGGGCAAAATAAGTAAATCGTGCTATCATCTGTTAAAGATCAGCAATAACAGTAGCCTGAGAGATCAGCAGTTTAAACTGACAGACTAATGCAGACAGTTGGAATGTAGACGCAATTTCTTCACGCTGCCTGTTTATGACATATGTTATTCATTATTGCGGAAAGAATACAAAAGTTGCGAGATGTTAACACTTCGATTGTTGTTCTCAGTCGCAAACACAATACAAGATATAAACGAATGAATATAATAGAACTAACTTTCACCAGTAGGATGCAACAAAAGAATTAATACCACGGCGATTTAATAGATTGACTCACTGGTCTCTTTGCACACAGCGTTGGACGATTCTTCCTGATCAACAGTGTTTCGTCTATAGGCAACCATCTTGGATTCTTCTCCCGCCGAGTCTGTTATTTCTTCACCTACCTTAACTGTGTCTAATCATCGTACCGATATTGCGTTCGCCTTATTAAACCACAGTATACAACGAATAGGTACAATACCTATAATCAGAAAGCAAAACTTTATCAGCTTACACCATTTTCTAAACCTTATGCGAGCGATTCAGACGGACAAAAATGTTCCTGACAATTTCAGTGTTTTCAATTGTTTACGGTTTATGGTCGCTCATTTTTGAAACATCTCGCCCACGATTCTGCGGATATGGTAAGCTCCGGTTATTTATCCGCTATCTTTCACTGGTAAGGGACCATGGAGCCTTTAACAAAATACCGAATGGCGGATATTCGCATTCCATGCTGGATACTCCCGCCAGACGTGAGGCATACACAACACGTGGCCGTGGCCAAACTCCAACAACCAGTTACATGATTCGACGTTGTGTTGGGGATTATTAAATGTGTTTGAGGCATTCGTTTACTTCAAATTAGATTTCAGCCATCCTGATCAATGAAATGGTATGTTCTCGGTGTTTCTTCTTTTCAACACACTGACCTAGTGATCAATCGTTCACGGTCTACCACCAATTCTCTCTTCGTATCCGACTACCTCCAGCTGATGGGGTTATACGAGCAGGTAGATTGTAGTATTGAGACAATCAACACCGGTAATTACATTTATAGTCTTCAAATCCCAGTGCTTATGAATTCAACGCATGTTATAGTATAAACTGTATATCAGCGCTGAGTGACCGATAAGTTTGAATTTTTGGCTCTAAAAATGAATAAGAATGGATTAGTCTAAGAAATCCACTTGTTATTGTACTTGACCATCGGAATCAATGCAAATTCCGGTTTTGTCTTTCCAACTGCTTGCACGCTAGCGTGCATGTTCTGCGAGCATCATGCAACACTAATTGAGGCGGTTAAGTAACCAAGTTGAGACAGTCGGACGGCTATCTCGATTCACGATGACGGAGAACGTCAAAACTATTCGTCGCATTGCGATTATAATAAACAGTTTAGCCGTTTTCTATGTCTGACAAACTGAGCGCTGTATATGATGGTTTACTGAGCCAACGAAGCAACTGTAAAACTATTACAACAAGGTGCCTGCGGCATGACACCGGAAATGACTCAGTATACAGAGCTGGTCGACTACATAGGAACCAAGTTAAGTGAGTTCCCAGGTGTAGTAGTTGAGCAGACTTGCTAAGCTACTCCCACTCTCAAACAAACTTGGTGCATTTTGAATGTTAGAGAGTAAACCACATGCAGTTTTATGTTCTCAGCTACGAAGACGTTCACATGTAGTAGAAAGTGGTGATGGGAGTACAGTTTTGGAGTTAGCGAAAGAAATGCCAAATCGTATGTGGCTATATTGACCTAGAGGCCTTCCGATTTCGTCAGTCACTTGTGTTCTGCTTTGAGTTTGTCTATAGCGATCCTAATAACCCTCGAACACCCAGCATGTTTTGCTGAGTTCGATGGTCTATCAGTAAGTTATTTGGTGGCTAAAACGACGTTCTGATTTCTACCCACAGCTGTAGCCATTTCTGTTTGAAGGGAATAAACACGCGTGAAGCTAGTTAAAGTGTGTACCGTGGGAAGTCAGCTTAATTGAGACGACCTAAACTTCGTGAAATGTTAATAATTCCTCTCTCTTGACATGAAGATATTACTGGATTTATTTCCTCGTTAACCACAAACTACTTGGTAGATCGTTTTGTCAAGGCGTTTTTCTCGCGATAATTAATTCATTCACTATCGAACCATACGTGAAAAGTACGCGATCTCTAAATATCAGTCATAAAATCAATTTTCGTTTGAGCAACTTTAAGATTTATAGAAAATGAAACTTCTTACCCCTGTCTTTCATACAATAATAACCAAATGCATGGGCTTGTCAATGTTCATTATTTCTAAATTGTATTGCAGAGTGCTCCCTCAGTTCCGTTAATGATAAACTTCAGACGGGACCTAGTCTCTGCAGAGATTCAGACAGAAAAAGGGAAGGTGAGAAACTTACGTTGAACAATTGTTTCTACGCAATTCCGCGTCAGTCTATCACCCAAACACTCATGAATGCAGAGACACTTCCCCGTTCGGGTAGCCACATAAAGAAATCAATCGGCAGTGTGATTTAAACTGTAGTTGTGACTGAAGCCACGTGCTCATGTGCCGTATTGTCTGCGGAACGGCAGCATTTGGTTCCATCCCTTTCGTCTGGTGGCTGACCACGGCAGTCGGAGTGATCGAACCGTTCCACACGCATGGGCCTGTATGGGTTACTTTTTACAGGACCAAGTCCAATATGGAAATTCGAATACACATCGGATTCCTCAAGTTGGGTTAATTTGAAACAACAGATTATCAACCTTAAATCGCTGCAGTTCACATCTGAAGTTCTCTGTTTACTTGTCTTGTTTCATCCACAGAGTCTACGCGATTCACTTTTAATCTTTGTATGTTAGCTGTTGCGATTCTAGGGTTCAAAACGAACCTGATTCTCGGCGCCATCGCCTATTTCGAAGGTCGTGATAAGCGTGATGCATATTTGTGGTGTGGTTCGACTGACCGACTAACTGGGGTACTCAATAAGGTTCAGAATTCTAGAATAAATCGACCATGTTTAGAAAGTGATGACACACTCAATGCAACTTTGGCCGTGCTCTCAATTGAATAGCCTGCATAAAAGTTTGAATAGCAAGGAAGTCGAAATGGTGTGAGAGTCGTCATAAATAACTGCGGGGAAAAGATCGCGGGTACGCACAGTGCACTTAAGAATGTAATACCTAATATACTGCACAGCATAATGTTAGAGATTGAAACGGATCCTACTGAGAAGTTCCGATGCACCGTCACTCGAACGCGCAGGCAAAATGCTACGATTGCCGAAAAGTAATCACCCTTTCCGAATAACCCAATTACACTTACTACACTGAAGTAGTACGGGGTGTTGAATGGTTTGGGAAAAAATTCGTCACCTTTCGAGTAAGTCAGAAATGTACTCGGAAAAGTATTATGCGGCCGTTTTGTTCTTCGAGGATCGTCAGCAGTGAGCATTCCATCTGATCCTTGTGCGGCTTGAACCCGCAACTCGATTATTACTAGTCTGTGGTTGTGATCACTGAGCTATCGGAGAAGGCATCGAGCGTTGCGTCTGATACTAGATGTTATATACTGCCGCTCGATATCCACTGACTTGAACGTTACTGCCATCCACTCCCACAACAAGTGCTTCAGAATGATGCTTTCAAGTAGATATACTGACGGAGTTACGTTTGGGGTTCGGAAAACGATGACTGTTGTTGTCCGTCGACCAACTCCGGTCTCTGACTCATTGAGTTATTTTCGGTAATTTGTACTTTGCAATTCGGTGCTCACACCCACAACGAGACAGCCGAACGCCCTAGTCTCTAAAACTCAGACATGTCACAAGTGCAGTCGACCAGGTTCAATGAGATTCATAAGAGATTCTGTCGCAGTATAGCGGACAGTGACCCAATCGGCACCTCTATCAGACATGAGCTATACACTACAGACTCTAGTGGTCAAACATGAGCAAGCACATTAGTCTCCATACGTCAGTGGCCATGTCTCCAATGCAATAAAGCAGCACAAGCAGTATTGTGGACCTCTACACGCTGTCAGTGACTGACAACTCGATATTCCGTCACTTTCACACCTGACTGGCTCTTACGTCTGACCTATGCCCTACCCATACACGTAACAGTCTCATCAGTCAGCAACGTGATGAGAAAGGTCATCGTTCTGTGTGTAAACAGTATGACTTAGAGGTACGTGAAAAAGGCATTGACGTTTTGTAGACACTGTCATGTAACAAGTGTGTGTTTCACTGGCATTGCGAATGCAGGGAGATGGTTGAATGAGTTAGTGTTGTGCTTCAGTTGACATCACCACGCCGATCCGATGGAACATTGGTGTACTACGGGTGATAAAGCAACCTTTAACAAGTCCCTTGAGATGGAAGTTTTGCGAAACGTAACTTGCATGATAAAGTGAGAAGGGCTTTGCTGGATTCAACATCGACTTATGTAGCATAACAAAGATGTTCGCGTATTAAAGTATAACTCCATAAACCCATTGCTTAGGAGTTTGGTAAGACACTGTTTGATTGAGTTTTGTAGCCCCTGGCTAACAAGTTCTGAAAAAAATGCGAATGAAACAAGGCACCATCAACTCGTGTTTTAGATATCGCCAGATTGGGAGCAGAGACGACATTAATAGGGAGGGAGTTCCAAAGCTGACGCACGCGAAGGAAAAAGAAATTTCGATTGCATTCAAGCCGGCTATACTGTATCTTTCGTTCCAGAGGATGACCTCTAAGGTTAATGTTGTGATTCATTTCCGGCGGCGGACGGCAAATGTGGTTTGGGTTCTACAGCATCTGATAAACCAACATGAGGTCCCCTTCAACTGCCGAAATCGACTGCTGTACATTCCTGAAGATTTCAGTCTAAGCCGATAGGGCAGATCAAAGAGGCCCAAGACGTTCTTGGTTGCCATTCGTTGAGGATTGTCGAGAGAATGGAGATCCTGTTTCTGCCATGGTCGCACGTAGGGGTTTAGCATTTGGGGAATATTAAGGGTTCAAACCCGGCCGAACAGTCTGCGAAGCAGGCGGATATGTTGATTGCCGCTTCTAGTCGCCTGCTTTGCTCGTTTTAAACACCCGATATCTTCTTGTACAAATACACTAAAGTCATGCTCCTGTGAGGCCCTCTGCAAGGTGTGGTCTCTAAGCTTGTAAACGCTCAGCTGCTGATGACTCAGATGGACCACCTTGCACTTAGCTATGTTCAACTGAAGCATGTTCTTCGTTGATCACGCATTAATACAATCTAGGTCATGTTACAGTAGATCGTGATCTTCATCGTCACTAATCGTCCACTATATCTTGATGTTATTGGAGAAAAACAGGAAATTTGAGATAACTCTTGCCAGGTCGTTGATAAACACCAGGAATAAGTGCGCTCCCAGAACTGAGCCACGTGGGAAACCACATTTCACCTTAGACGGGTTAGAGAATGACCACCAACACGAAGTTGAAGCAACCGTTGGTAAAGGAAGTTGCTAATCCAACCAAGAACAGGGTCTCCGATTTCGTAACTATGTAGCCGGTGAAGTAGGATGGGGTGATTCAGGCCATCGAAAGCTTTGGAGAAGTTCAGATAGGTGAAGTCAACCCCGACCCCATCATCAATCACTTCCGTCCAACTATCTCGTGCAATCAGCAGTTTGGTGGTGCATGACCAGTGTTGACGTAAGCCATGCTGCTCCGGTGCAAAAAGGTTGCATTTTCCAGGTAGTGCATTAGAGCCTCCCTGACGACCGCTTCCATCACCTTCGCGAACACAAGGAAGAGAGTCACCGGGCGATAGTATTCAGGATCTGAACGGATATCGCCTTTAAAAATTGGGGTGGTAGTGCCACGCTTCTACATATGCGGACTTCCTGTTCATTAAAGCAGTTTTGGAAGCACCGTGACAGTGCTTCAGCCAGCTTGGTGGCCGCAGCCTTCTGTGCATTCAGGCGGATATTGTCGGCTCCGGGTGAGCTATGATGACGCAGTGAGAGCAACTTCCATAGCACAACTATTAGGTCGAATAGTACATTTGCAAATAATAGCGTCAGTAATGTGCATGACATTATGGGACAGGTAGAGGCTGCAAGTTCGAAAATTGAGGCGTGTTGTAGCCGTTGGGCACTAGCTGCTTCTTCGGCGAAATTTACGCTACCATCTGTCGTGAAAAGTGGTGGGATGCCATGCTTCACTTTACGAAGGTTGTTAGTATGCCTATACAGTAGATTGTTGTTTGCCAGAAATTTTTTGCCTAAGCACTTTTGCTGTTACTGTCCTCACGGACAAGTGCAGTACAATGGTTACGAAGGTACAGGAAGTTGCCCCAAATCTCTGAGTCGGGGTTAACCTTGTAGCACGCCATACCACATCCCTTATCGCCAGCCATTTTCGATTCCTGGTTCACAGAATTGAACGCATATGGTTGAACGTGGGGGCATGGTCACTGATGCTACGTTGACGATGTCGCTGAGTCTTTCAACAAATGTCCAAACATTGCAAGCGGACTGTTCTTTGAGAATTCCCAAGCATATTCGTCGATGAGTTCTTTCAAGACGTGGTAGCGTGCGACTATATGAGTTAGTTAAAAGTGTTCAGATGGATGCTATGCATAACACACATAGTTGAACGTTATCACTACATGGTCACTAAGAGTTGATGGACTATCCATCAATAATGCGGATTTGGAGCTTCATTCTACGCTGCCTCGCACCAGGAAAGGTTGCTCGAGACACCTCGACAAATGCAACAACGGAAAAGAGAACAACACTGCCCTATATCAACGGTATCACTGAAATGGCAGCGAGGCTTTTATTGCCTTTTGGAGTCAAAATTGCACACCAGCCAACAGAAACAATTCATCATCATCATCATCATACACGTTAGCTAGAGGTGGGAAACACCTCAGCTACTGTGCCGCAATAAATAGAAAAAAGGAGAGAAAAAACAACTGGTGATAACTGGCTGAGCTACCGATAACGGATGGGCATCGTTCCGGTAAGCTACCAGCCGGCTGCTGTGCACCCAAAAAAAAATTATTATGCAAAATTATATAAGGCTAAGTAATGAGATCGTGGTTGGAGGGGGAGGCTAAGAGGGATGGGGTGGGACAAAGAAACTCACAGCACGAACGCCACTGAGGTCGGCTCCTAGCCATATCAGCAAGTGTGTCCAACCAAACGTGTTCATCGTCTTTCGGACCCCAACCAGGGAGCCGAGACGCTCCAACCGAGGCCAGCTCAGAAGTGAGGGTCTTCATTCCTCTGGACCAAGTCATCGCTTGGCCACCCATCCTCTTCTTCCATCCACACCCCCGGCGCGCAAACAACACACGTCGCGGGAGTCGGTGGGCTGGCATGCGTAACATGTGGCCAAGCCATCGGAGCCTGATGCGTGAAATAACGGTGCTGAGCGGTTCATTTCCTTTTCCTGTGCCATAAACAAGGCGTCGAACACGCTCGTTACTCACGCGGTGTTCCCACCAAACGTGAGCTAAATTACGAAGGCACCGGTGGTCGAACGTAACTAGCCTCTTGAGGTCCGCTGCTTTAAGCGGCCAGGTTTCACAACCGTACAATAGGGTCGAACGTACTGCTGCATTGTACACTCTACCCTTCAGGGCAAGAGTGATGTCGCGCCGGCGCCATAAGTGGCGAAGGTTAGCAAAAGCGCCCCGAGCTTTTGCTATACGATTCGTGATTTCATCTTCAATCCCACAGGCGCTGATACAACTTCCCAGGTAGTTGAATTTTTGAACGACTTCTAGCTGATCCCCACCAAGGGTCAGCGTAGGAGGCGGTCCAGACCAATCTTGGAGAAACGCTTTGCACTTCGAGGGTGCGAAGCAAAGCCCGAAGTGACGGACAGCTAGTGCTAATCTGTCCAGTGCCGCTTGGCACGTTTGTGAGCTGTCACAGATGAGGACAATATCATCAGCATACTCTAAATCAAGAAGTCGTTCTCCTGGGAGTAGCTCCACACCTTCTAAGTCGTGTCCTGTGAACGCGATTTCCATGACTTCGTCAACAGCGAAGTCGAAGAGGAAAGGTGACAGCGGGCATCCTTGTCTCACGCCGCTGGAGATATTAAAGGGCGACGACAACTTGCCGTAAGCCCTCACTCTGCCCGAGCTACGCGCATATAATGCTCGGATAATATTCACATATTTCTCAGGTACACCTTTCCTGAGTAGACAGACCCAAAGTGCATGTCTATCCACCGAATCGAATGCACCTTTGATATCGAGGAACACGACAACGGTGGGCCGCCAATATATGTGACGGTGCTCCAACAACTGACGCAAGGTGAAGATGTGGTCAATGCAGCTACGACCTCGACGAAATCCAGCTTGCTCTTCACGAATCTGGCTTCCACGAGTGCCAGTCAGTCTGTGAAGGATGACAGAAGCAAGCAATTTGGAGGCGATGGAGATCAGACTGGTTCCTCTATGGCTGCTGCATTCCGATCGTGAGCCTCCTTTGAAAATTGGGACTAGGATGGAGCGGCTCCACTCGGTTGGGACAGTTTCCTGCTTCCACAATCTCACTAGTAACTTTTGTAAATCATCCACAAGAGCAGGTCCCCCGAATTTAAAAT
>OX104068.1:16660579-16786234 GCA_944474145.2 Dicrocoelium dendriticum | reverse complement strand
GTTCACTGACTACACTTACTGGAAGCGAGTTCCAGCGCTCGATAACTCTAGGCAATAACCGAGTTTCTGCTCTGATCCGGTCGGAACGCGGCTTGTGTATTTTCATGGGATGACCGCAAAGACAAGGCAACCTAGCCGGGCTAAATAACCCGGCTCAAATCCTGTCCAACCTTCCATGTTAAAATGCGTTAAGTAAGGATTAGGTCTCCTCGAAGCCGTCGGTGGTGCATTGAATACATACCCAAGCTTAGTAGACGCTCGGGGTACGATTGCCCCCGAAACCCCTCGACCAATTTGGTACCTACTCTCAAAACTCTCTGGCGCTCCATTTTGTCCCGAACAAGGCAGGGTGGGCAAACCTGGACGCAGTATTCCAAATGGGGCCGAATGAAGGCTGAGAACAGCTTCACAAATATGTCGACCCCGAAAGAACGGCGTATTAACCACAACATTCTGAAACTCCTACTTGCGGCCTTCTTCCAGTTGTCACCAGAATGCAAAGACGAGGAATGAACAACGCTTAAGGCTTCCCCGTTGGATACAAGGGGGATTTCAACCCCACCGAGTACGTAGCTCGAAGACGCGAAAGTTGCTCCTATACGAAGGACGGAACACAGCTTGATTAATGGGCAGTAGCCACAAAATAGACCAGTCCCAGAGTCTGTGCAGGGCATGCTGTATGGCGTCAGAAACCCCAGGGACATTTACAACATTCTATAGCTTAAGGTCATCAGCAAACAATAGGGATGATACCCCACGCTCTCCAGGGAGATCGTTTACCTAGATGGAGAACAGCATCGGTCCAAGAACGGCTTGCCTAAAGGATAAGCTGCGACCCACACGTACACACTGCTCTCTTCCCTGCAAAAACGCAGATACCCAGTGAAGGGCGCGGCCAGATACGCCGTAGAAGCTCAGCTTTTGTGGTAGCCTCAAGTGGGGTACCTTATCAAATACTTTCGAGAAGTCGACGAAAAACACATCCACTACGTGGGCATTGTCCACTGTCTCGGCCCAAACTTCACGAAAAACCAAGAAATTCGTCGGACACGAAAACCACTTCCGGAATCCGTGTTGTGCACTACTGAGTAGATTAAATCTATTTGGGTGACCTTCCAAGGTATCTCACACCAGCTTTTTAAGCAGTTTAACCACCACGCTAGTCAAACTGACTGGTCTATATTTGGCTGGCAGACTCCTGTTGCCATTTTTGAAGATAAGACAGATGACAGCCTCCTTCCACTCAGAGGGTAGTGTACAGCTGTCAAGTGACTTCTGAAACACCATCGTCAACGGTCCACTTAGTTCCACCTCCAATTCATGTAGAAGCTTCGGGTGAATTGAATCACGTCCAGCTGCTTTGGAAGGGTCCAATTCTTGCAGCAGTCTAAGGACTTGCGTTTCCACCACAGTAAACTCATCTAAATAAGAACCCTCAGGTACTCTGGGGACAAGTTCAACGCTAGTCAACACGGCCTCAAGTACAATAGCCCGTGCATACTGCTCACCAAATACACGAGCCTTGTCCGAGTCCGCATAAGTATGAGTTCCATCGGCCCGCATCAAAGTTGGAATTACCGAATTTGAACCACAGCGTCTCTTAACATAAGCGAAGAACTTCTTTGGATTTTCCGACGCTCCATCAGGCAATTTCTTTTCGTTCAACAGCCGAGCTTTCCTTAAGTGTTGTTTACACTTTCTAGTCTCGCGGTATCTATCATAGGTGATAATTGATGGAGACGCACGGTAGGTCATCCAGCACCTAGAACGCTTCTGGTGTAGGTACTCTCCAATGGTATATATCCACAGCAGCCTCGCTCTTGTCTCCTTTCTCGTCGCAAACGGAATGTAGATAGTAGACACTCCCGTGAGATGACTTAAATTTATCCCAGGCCGCCTGAACCATATCAACCACCGTGATGTCGCAACGCAACCTAGAAGCCTTGATACGCATTGCCTGATAGTTAGCACGCCATATGTTTGGATATGGCTTAGCGATGCTCTTTTGACGCCTGGTCAGAGTACACCTGAACGGTAAACAAACATGCTCACTGGCATCTAAGGGAGAGCTGTAAGTGATGTCACCTACAAAGTCTAGTGACTTGGCAAAAGGTAGACCCAAAGTAAACGGTAGTTGGGCATCCATGTACCTAGTGAAGAGGTCCACGAACTGATGCAACGGTACTTGTAGCGTAAGCTCAAGAAGATCTACACCGAAAGTATCTTCCGCCGTGTTGCAAGAAAGATCTGCCCAGCAAACTTCCGGTGGATTGAAATCCTTCAGTATCAAACACCTGTTTGCGGATTGGGAGCGAATAAAGTCAGACACCTCTTTGGACGCACTCCCAGGGCTTCTGTACGCAATTACAACTGTAAGTTGAGCTGAGCAAGTGCTAATCACTACTGACAGAGCCTCGACAGTTTTATCTGCCGACTGAAACATGTAGGTACGTAAAACGTCAACTCCACAGCTAACGTAAAGCGCAACGCCCCCGCCTTGTCAGTCAACGAAGCGATCACATATAAATAGTGCGTAGCCAGACAGATGTATTTCACTGTCCGTGGTGTCCTGAGACAGCCACGTTTCAGTGAATACAAGTAATTCTGGATGAGACCCATCTACAAGCAGACCTGTCTCGCACATCTTATTCCTTAGGCTGCACACACTGCTTAGCACTATCTGAAGGTACTCGTAATGTCCAGCCCTGGGTCGTGCGCTACCAATACTGGCACTGGTAGGGCGGAAAAAGACCGCCGGCTGACCGCCCGAAAACCCACCAACCGGAGATCTTGTTCACCGGCCGCTCGTCTGGTTTTAAGGTCCTAAATGGCCTCTTTTAGCTTCAGCCTATCCGCTAATGGGAGATCTGGCTGAACGCTAACATTAGTACCCTTCGGTTTGAAGGTAAACCGCAACAGCGCGTTGCGTTCCTCCAAGGTGGATAGTACTACACGAAGTAAGTGCGGTCGAGGGTTTAGGGCGTTAACTGGGACGTTACCCAATCTAGTCAGTTTCCTGACAGTAACACCGGTCAACCCAGGCGGAAGAAGCTTCGTTACGCACATCTTAAACCACTGTAGGTCGCCCAACGTACGTTCGGCAAAATGTGCGGCAGTGAAATTCCACTGCGTTACGGAATATCACGCTGCTATCCATGAAAGAATCACCTCTACGGGATGTATTTACCCCACGGGTTTTGGAATTTAGATGAACAGCAACCGACTTAGCCGCAGGTAATGAGACTGGGCACACGTTATCAGACGACGCTGAAGCAACTGTAGCGTATGTCTTATGTTCCAGCTTATTTGTCCCGTCATTTCTGACGCTTTTCGTACCTGCCTGAAGAGTACGGGCAGTTCTGTTCCGCTTTTTCTTTTGTCCTACAAGCGAAGAAGCCCGTGACTCAACGTCCATGCCCGCCTCCACGACCTGTACCCCCGGAAGACGTGGTGAGGTGTTTGGAGTAGGCACAGCAGTTTGCTTAGCACGCGATGGGGACATTTGGTGTTTTTCACCCCCTGCCTGCACATCCTTAGATAAAACTGAGGGAATTGCATCACCAGGTGATGTTTCCCGCTCAGGCGGTTGTATCTTGAGCGAATTCTCACCTCCCGGTTTGGGCGCGGAGGGTTTGCGCACTTTCCTTGCCCTCTTTCGCCTATTCTTTTCTGGCCCAGGAGCCCATGACTCGCCTACCATTTGTGGTGAGTCAACAATGCCGTCCGAGGCATATGAGTCAATTATCTCAATGTGTACTGGAGCGTCCGGTAGGATGTACAACCCATCAACAGAAGGACTGTCAGCAGGGGGGACAGTCCGCTACAGATTCCTCATTTGCAATACTCAGGTATTTCATAATCAGATCCACTTTAGTGTTGAGCGAGGGCAGCCCGACTAACGCCTTCACAACCAATGTGAACGTAGATGCCAGTGCTTTGAATTCAGCACAGATGATAGCCGGGCGCTTCGCTTTCTGAGCGCAGCAATCAACACATCTAAACAGAAGGTTTTCACTGGATGATAGCATATTGTAACTGATTCGCTCGGAGGCCGGTACAACTTTTGTGATACCAGCGGAAGCAAACATCACACTGCATACCATCAGATGAATCCGTAACTGGTCTTGTACAGGCAAAATTGCTGCAAGCTGCATTGGACCCATCAAACGAGGACCCAAGGATTTCATCCGCCTCGGTTTTTAGCGGGACGACCCTGTTTAAAGTGGAAAAGAGAGCAGAGTTTAACAACACGTATACAAGTGTAAAATGACCAGGAAAAGGCAAAACAGGGTGTGAGACGAGATTGAAAAGGGAACCAACCGCAAAACTTACGAGTAAGCGTCAAGGAGAGGCTATGTCCAGTACCACTATAATCGATCCAAGATATCTTGGATCAGAGGAAATTTGACAATAGTCAAAATTCGTTTTAAGTGTTTATTCAAACACCGTTTTCCACAATGTATCAGCTAGAAATCTCGAACAGTGTGGCGCGCCAAAATACCGCGTTGCCGCGTAGCGGTGGCCTCGTTTCAAACTCAGTGTTCGGTTGAAATAACTCATGCAACGCACCCCATTTCTTCTCTGAAAATACGTCGATTTAATATCAATCTCCACGATGACCTTGGTTACTTAGAGAGAATATGGTCAGTCGTTAAAGTCAGAGTGCATAAGAGAGGTCGCGCAACTCAGGGACGGATTTGGATCCACATCGTTAAAGTTCTCCATCCTCTTACCTTCAAAGTTGGTGGAAGTATAGACCACGCGTAGCTGGTATTCAAATATCGGGCGTGCATTCGAGTCAAAGGGTAGTCGGGAAAGCCCCGTATTCAGGAGAGAAAAACCTCTACGTATAGATTGTAACAATCTGTAGTGGCGGCGACTGTCTTCTAGGGGACTTGAATACATTTGAGGTCTGATGACACTTTCACTCTAATATCCTTATCTTGGGTTGCGCTTCTGATCAAGGAACCACCAATGTGGTGCGTTCCAAATGAGTTAGATGTGCCAACTGGCAAATCGGAGAATTTATCACGATTTACGGGGAGACCATATTCTAGAATCGAACAAACATGCGAAACGATTTGGGTTCTAAAAATCCGACGTAAATTTGCAGAACGACTTTCGCAAAGCCCAACGCATTCGGTTGGCTGCCGCGACCTGTGTGTCAAAGGATCTCTTGAGATTGTGCGAGATGCTGACTCCCAAGTCCTCATGTATGACAGACTTGTCTAGATATCCTCCATGATACACACCGAACAGATCCGGGTCATCAATCCGGAGAACGGCACATTTAACACGGTTTACCGGGAATCAGCACTCTACGGACTAGTTGAGTCGTCTGAAACATTCCTCAGTATGAGTGTTAATGAGGGAACCAGTCAAGGAGTTCTATTCGTTCACCGCACGAAGCCTGAGTCTCCTAGATTTAAACGGTTTTCATCAGTGGCTCCGCATCTGTCACTCAATATTAATCTGGAAGAAATCCTGGAGCTCGATTCCCATCTCAAGCAGCAGAATGCGCCGGCGTAAGTCACCTCACCACGGCGACGACAATGTTCCAGAGAGAATATATTCAACCGTTGGAGACAAACGTGGTAGGGCAGGTATTATTCATTCACTTATTATACACGTCAGCTAGAGGTGGGAAACACCTCAGCTACTGTGCCGCAATACATAAAGGAAAAGGAAAATATATTCAACGGTTGCATGCCAGCTGAGCTACCAGCAACGGATAGGCATCGCTCCGGTAAGCTACCAGCCGGCTGCTAGGCAAAAAGCAAAATTATTATGTTTTAAGCCACGAAATGAGATCGTAGGTGGATGGGAGGCTAAAAGGAATGGGGAGGGACAAGGAAACTCACAGCAGGAACGCCACTGAGGTCGGCTCCTTACCATGTCTGCAAGTGTATCCAGCCAAACGTGTTCACCGTCTTTTGGACCCCAGCCAGGGAGCCGTGACGCTCCAACCCAGGCCAGCTCCGAAGTAAGGGCCTTCATTCCTCTGGATAAGTCATCATTTGGCCGCGCCTCCTTCCATCCACATTCTAGGTGAGCAAATAACGCACGTCGTGGAAGTCGGTGGGTTGGTATGCGCAACACGTGGCCAAGCCATCGGAGCCTAGTGCGTGAAATGACGGTGCTGAGCGGTTCAATTCCTTTCTCTGTGCCGTAAACAAGACGTCGAACAATCTCGTTACTCACGCGGTGTTCCCACCAGATGTGAGCCAATCTGCGAAGGCAGCAGTTCTCGAACGTAACTAGCCTCCTCATGTCGGCCGATCTTAGGGGCCAGGTTTCGCAACCGTACAGTAAGGTCGAACGTACCGCTGCATTGTACACTCTACCCTTCAGGGCAATAGTGATGTCGCGCCGTCGCCATAGGTGGCGAAGGTTAGCAAAAGCACTTCGAGCTTTTGCTATACGGTTCGTGATCTCGTCTTCGATCCCAAAGGCGCTGATACAACTTCCCAGGCAGTTGAATTTCCGAACAACTTCTAGCTGATCCCCACTAAGGGTCAGCGCAGGAGGCGATCCCTGCTAATCTTGAAGGAACGCTTTAGATTTCGATGGTGCAAAGCAAAGCCCGAGGCGGCTGACAGCCAGTACTAGTCTGTCCAGCGCGGCTTCGCACGTCTGGGAGCTGTCACAGATTAGGGCAATATCGTCAGTTCACTCCAAGTCAAGAAGTCGTTCTCCTGGGAGTAGCTCCACACCTTCCAAACCATGTCCTGTAAATGCAATCTCCATGACTTCGTCAATAGCGAAGTTGAAGAGGAAAGGTGACAACGGACATCCTTGTCTCACACCGCTGGAGATATTGAAGGGTGGCGACAGCTTGCCGTAAGCCCTCACTCTGCCCGTGCTACGCGCATATAATGTTTGGACAATATTTACATATTTCTCGGGCACACCTTTCCTGAGTAGACAATTCCAAAGGGCACATTGATCAACCGAATCGAAGGCACCTTTGACGTGGAGGAATACGACTACGGTGGGTCGCCAATATGTGTGACGGTGCTCAAACAACTGACGCAAGGTGAAGATGTGGTCGATGCATCCACGACCCCGACGAAACCCGGCTTGCTCCTCACGAATCTGGCTTTCGCGAGCGCCAGTCAGTCTGTGAAGGATTATGGAGGCGAGTGATTTGGAGGCAATGGAGATCAGACTGATTCCTCTATAGTTGCCGCATTCCGAACGCGAGCCTACTTTGATGATGGGAACAATAACGGTGCGGCTCCAGTCGGTTGGTAAAGTCTCCTGCTCCAACAGTTTCACTAGTAATCCTTTTAAAGCATCAACAAGAGTAGAGCCTCCGAATTTGAAGAGGGCTGGAGGAAGATCATCTGGTCCCGCGGTTTTGTTCAACTTCAGCAGTCCGATCTCACGTTCGACTTCTGAGCGAGAGGGTGCATCCAAAGGGACAGTCCATGGAGCAGGCCGATCACTGGCCGGCAAAAAATGGAACAATTCTGGGCAATTGAATTGCTTTTCAAAATGCTTAGCCAAAAGCTCCAAACGCCTTGACAAATTGTGGATAGACTGTCCACTCTCGTCACGTGTAGTCTCACTAACACCAGGTCTCCTGCTGCCCGTTTCCCGTATCAGACGGAGAAACTTACGATGGTTGCCAAGTGCAGCGGCAACTTCCATCTCTGACGCATGATAAGACCACCAAGATTCGCGATCATTCTTCAGGCTAGCACAGAATCTTTTCCGGAGCTCTGTGAGTTTCATTGTGTTCGCTTCCAGCCGGGATATGCCTGCTAGCGTCGATAAGTTCCAGAGACCTCGAAGAGACCCAATATCCATGTTGTCTGTGAGACATACCACATGAGGATTTGCCTGCTGCTAGTAAGGTCTGGCGAACATGTGGCCAGTGACCATCAGTTGTTTCCAGTGAGCACTTACTCAACTCTCATATCAGCATACTTCGATACGCATTCAGAACAGCTGGCTTTGTCAGTTGGCTGGTGTCAATGCGCTCACAGCGTCGTTGTGGGCGTCCGCCAAAACGCATCCGCATGTCAGCACATACAAGTGCATGATCGGTGTCCACACATGTGCTCCAAATTGAGCGACAGTTCTGGATGCATCCTCTCCAGCGGTAACTGATAGCAATATGATCGATCTGCGTCCAAGGCTGGTGGGCGCCAAGTCACCCTCCGGCTGGTGCTGCGTTGGAAGTTAGTGCTCGCAAGAAATAAACGGGCATTCTCACACAAATGAAGTGACCACTCACCGTTATCATTACGGGAGCCTACGCCGTGCTGACCGCCCAGATGCATTTCATCAGTGGACAACTTTCCGACTTGTGTGTTCAAATCCCCCGCTTGGTTGGACCCTAGCTTGTCGACAGGAGAGGAGTGACACTCCGTGTTAGCATGAGTTGAAATTAGAAGATAAATGCCTAGCAAAGCATGTTGGAGGAGTGCCAGGAATCGGGGGATTGCAAACTAGAGGGATAAAAGTGAAGTTGGAACGGGACGGTAAGAGTAAAGAAGCGTAAGAGGGGGAATAAGGAGACGCGAAGGCTTGAGCAGTAGCATCCAAACCCCTATCCACCCTGCTCGATGCAGCAGATAGGGCACCGTTGATTATTCTCTGTGGTGGCCAGAGCATCGAGAAACTGTTTGAAGAGAAATTCCTTGTATTGCGTTGGCAGGATATTGTCACGTTGCCCAGGGCTAGACAGGAGAACGATTAGGGTTCTCAACAAAAGCCTTTGGTTCAAAAACCTTACCGCAAGGCAGCGGGTTTGACGTTGGGCTACAAGGAGTCCATTTTAGGGAATAAGGCGCCACCCTCATTCCAACCCCGAACCTGGAGGACCAGGAGGCTGTTTGTCTGGCCTCTAACCATTGACCACTCTGGTATGAGTGACTCTGAAGGTGCAACGATGCACCACCCAGCATAGTTCAATGGTTCACTGAGGCACACAAACCATCGCACCACGGTAAGGCCCAGTCTCATTGCGATGGAGGGCAGGTATCGCAACTCACAAATGGGTTGCGACGCTGAACTTCCACAATCAGGCCACCTTCGAACTTCATGACTGTATGAACTACGAGTAATCTATATTCCAGGATTAGACGCACATGGGAAATACAAGTTTGAAAATGTCTGGATTCAATCGTAAGAAAACTCTTCGCATAGCGCATGATAGTCTGTTGGCCGCGGTAACTCTCCTCATAGTATCTTGAGTCGTTTTTAGATCAACCGAGACAATAACTCCAAGATACCTTTTTTGTTTCACCTTATTAAGCGAATAACCACCAGTGTGGTAAACACCGAATAGTTCAGTAACGCCAATAGGGAGAACAAAACATTTATCGCGATTTCATGGGTTTGTGCATAACGAGTAACTTTCATCATCATCATCATCATCATCATCATCATCATCATCATCATCATCATCATCATCATCATCATCATCATCATCATCATCATCATCATCATCATCATCAACAACAACAACAACAACAGTACATCAGCCATTTGAACTGATGCTTCGCTGCCATACAACCATGACGACCTATGAAATAAAGAATAATAAGAGGGAGAGAAGCGGGACTTACCTGAAAACCCTAATGCCCTATGCAAACATTCATGGTCAAGGCGCCTACACCTTTTGTAGACAACATACCGTCACAGACAGCTGGCTATCGTGCAAAGATAAGGCGGCATCGGCGAAACAGCTTCCTTGCGGCTTTCACTGCCACGCGTCAAAATCAGCCATTACCCCGCAGATAACTCAGCATTAAACACATTTTAAACAGGCAATCTGATTAGGAGACGGCAGCAGGCGCACCACTGGTGTCTACTGCGAGCCATGTCCTGTAAAGTCTCGAGCCAAGCACAAGGCGAGTCACATGGACTCCAGCCGGGAAGGCGAGTCTGACCAACGGCACCCAGTTTGGTTGTCAGTGACTTCCTTTCCCACTGCCAAGTCAACTTCTGTCCACCACGAGCCTTACGCCACCCTACACCTGGCAGACTAAACAAGACCATCCTAGGTAAGCGGTGACCAGTCATACGTAGCACGTGCCCCAACCAACGCAACTTATTCAGTGCTATTTGTTGTTCTAGGGAGCTAGCATGATTATCACCAGCTAGTACTCGCCTACGAACATCATCGTTGCGGACACGCTGATGTCATCCGACACCAGCAATGCTTCGCAGATAACGATGATCAAAGACTTAAAGGCGCCTCAGATCTTCAGATCGAAGGGACCAAGTCTCACTACCATAGAGCAGAACAGCCCTCACTGCAGCCTTGTATACCCAGCCTTTCAGACGAAGGGAAACTCCATTCTGCCGCCAAAGATGCCGCAGGTTCAAGAAGGTAGCTCTGGCTTTTGCAATGCGTGAGCTGACGTCAGTTTCTATGCGCCCATCATTGCTGATGCAGCTGCCAAGATAAGTAAAATGATCAACCACCTCGATTTCCTCATTAGCAAGCGTCAAGGGGTCATTAAGTGGCTGGTGGTCGTGCAGCAACACTTTGCACTTTGAAGGTGCGAAGTACGTACCAAATGATGGGACTACTCCGGACTGGCTTTTTAGGGTTCATTGTGCCGCCCCAACTCACCTCAACGCCTACATCGTGAGATTCCGCAAGGGAACACTCCATGATAGAATCCACGACGAAATTGAAAAAAAATGTGGAAGTCGGACAACCCTGACGAACGCCACATGTAGTCGGAAAGCTATCCGATAGGACACCGTAAACCCTGACGCGGCCTGTAGTGTTCGAGTATAGAACACGAAGGATGTTCACATATTTCGTGGGAACACATTTCCGCGCAAGTATTTCGAACAGAATCGATCGATCGACTGAAACGAACGCACTCTTGAAATCGATGAACACAGCTATTGTCGGTCTGCGGTATGCGTGGCGCTGCTCTAGCACCTGCCGCAAAGTAAATATATGGTCTATACAGCCACATCCTGGGCGGAAACTAGCCTGCTCTTCCCTAATCCCAGATTCCCGTTCCATAGTGAGGCTACGAACGATAATCGAGGCCAATAATTTTGTCACAACTGGCGTTAGTCTAATACCTCTGTGGTTAGAACAGTCTGTGCGACTGCCCTTCTTGTATATTGCCACTATAATTGATTCGCTCCAATTAGCCGGCACACTCTTCGTTCCAGATACGTTCGAATAGGGAGGTCAGTGCCTTGCAGAGGACCTCACCTCCATCCTTAAATAGTGCAGGTGGGAGGGAATCCGGGCCAGCGGCACGAAAACGATTGAGGGCTGTAATCGCGTTTCGGATCTCGGCCTCCGACGGAGGCTCTAAACTAACCGTCCATGACTCGTCCTGTATCAGTTGATTAGGAAGAGGTCCGGGAACAGGGGGCCGGCTGAACTGATCTTGAAAGTGTTCCGCCCAACGAGCCATACGGCGCTCCTTATTGTGTATCAGTGCACCCGCGTTGTCTCTGATTGTCTCATTGACGCCGGGTTTTCTGGGACCAGTGGTGCGGATTAGCTGGAAGAGCTTGCGGTAACTGCCTACTGCTCCTGCCTCCTCCATTTCTTGAGCCCTACTGGTTCACCAGGCTTCCTTGTCAGCGCGCAGGCTCTGTTTTAGTTTACGCCTAATAGTCCGTCTGGTCACATTGTGTTCAGAGCCAGCCGGGAGGTGTCTTCTAGATTCCCACAGGTTCACCGACCTCTCGGATATCCAGTGACTGGTACGGTGACGATTGATAGTGCCACAAACAGATGCTCCTGCGTCGTGCATGGCGGCCGACACCCTATCCCACTAAAGCTCAGTGTCATTATGACAGCGGAAGTTCGGTATGCTGTGGTTCTTGATAGGCTTGCCTGACAGAGGGCTGGGACAATTTCTCAGTTGCCAGTCGGAGGGGACGCTTGGTGCGCCTCCCGGTAAAGTTCATGGAGAAACGACAACATACAAAGGCATGATCAGAGTCGACACAGGTACTCCAGTACGAGCGGCAATCCAGGATGGAACCACGCCATCTGTAACTTATGGCAATGTGGTCTATTTGGGTCCGTTGCTGGCCAGCTACAGGAGGACGCCAAGTGGCACTTCGGCGCCCACTGTGTCTAAAAGCGGTGCTACTAAGAAACAAGTGGTGCTCCGCACACAGTTGCAGCAGACGCTCACCGTTGTCAGTCCGTTCGGAGTTAAGCCCACATTTACCACCTAGCTGAACTTCTGAAAAGCTCAAACGCCCTACTTGTGCGTTCATATTCCCTGCAAGTATTATGATATCTGAACTAGTAGCACTGCGTAGTAGCGCATTCAGTTCGTGATAGAATGTGTCCTTGACTGCATTTGAACTGCTGTCGGTGGGAGCATAAGCGAAAATCACGAACAAACAGCTTTTTGTACTACTTCGTGACTCCACCTTAGCTGATTTCGTCAAATGGGCTGCACATCAACGGCTGTTCACCGGAATCCAATCAACCAACGATGGCTCAGCCTTGGAGCTTAGAATGATACTTACGCCAGCTTGACCCGTGAGCGCTGCATCGGCGTCTCCGGATGCATGCCACCAATAACGAGAGGATAAGCCGGGTTCAGTTAATCCAATGACCCCATTAGGGTCATTGTTCCTAGTTTCGGACACAATTCACATCAATACCCAGTGTGTCCAAGGTGCGTGCGAGTGCATTTTGTTGACCTGTTTGTCTTAGGGTGCGAACATTGAATGTCGTCATGGAAATGGGATAGCGTGGCCTTATAAGGGACTTTTGCCGATTGGCGTCTGATGGGTGCGGTGGGATGGTGGCTGCAGATGGCTCTACTCCAATGGCACTTCGGTTGCTGTCAATTAGGCTGGGAATTAAAGAAGGAAGGTTAGTAATGGGGGTCGGGATGGGAGTAAGAGAAAAAGGTGGAAAAGAAAGAAGGGAGGCGCCAGCAGTGGCATGTTTTCGCTTATCCGCCCTGCTGTATGCAGCAGATAAGGCGACTCTTGATAATCTGCGCGACGGCCGATGCAGGATGAAGTTTATGTTTGAAGAAAAAGTCATGGTTGTATGTGGGCTGAGATACTACCAGGGCCCCAGACCTAGACAGGAACAGGTAAGCTTTGCTTTTCGGTGGTTCTGCCTCGAGCTCTTGCGGCAGGGTTCTGTTGTTCTCGGTAGGTTCCAAGTATTATAGCTTGCGACTCGGTAGTAGTGTGGGACACAATTATCCAACGTCTTGATTGTGTGGAGGTGGCTACCTGGAAGAAAGGGACTAGACAATTGCCACTTACTTGGCCAGTGCTGCAGCAAACCAACTGTAGTTTGGAGTCCGTCGACACTCTCATAGCTGGATACCTCCATTCATAGCTTCAAATCATCAGCATAAATCAAACATGCTCAGGAGAGTTAAAGGAAGGTCGTTAATGAAGAATTTGAACAACTCTGGTCTAAGGGCAGAGCCCTGAGGGCCGCCACAGCTCATAAGGACGGTGGCTGAATCCGTCTCATTAACTTTAATTCGCATAACACGGTCTGAAAGGAAATCGGAGATCCACAAGAGAATCCTCCTGGAAACACCAATTCCATAAAGTTTGTAAAAGAGACCGCTAGTGAAGAATTTTGTCGAACGCTTTGCTGAGATCAACGAAGATGACGTCCATACGTTTGCTCACATCCAGTGAGTTCTTCCATTTCTCCCTGGCAACACGCAAATCAATGGTAAATGAGCGTGCCTTACGAAAGTCGTGCTGAGCAGAAGAAATCACAGGCCGGTCCTCGAAGTGAAGTCTGCAAATCTTCTTGAGAATCCGTCCCATAACTTTACTCATTAAAGATTTCAAGCGAATGGGACGATAATTTGATGTGTCTTTGGCTTAAAAATGCCCAACTTCCAAGCTAATGGAAGGCGTCCGGTTTCAGTTGAGCAGCGAAACACATAACAAGCAGGGGTTGCAATGTACTTGGTCACTGTCTTGTGAAACAGCGGATACAGACCATCAGGACCGGGCGAGGTGTTCGGATTTACCTGGAGAAGGAACTGACTAACAGCAGCTGTACTCATCTCGACAGGATCCAGCAAAGATGAACACGAAAATACGACGTTAGAAAGCGGAGTCTCATTTGACTATACGGATGAATTCTGTTGAGCTGAGATTCGCTTTCACATCCTAATGAAGGCGGCGTGCTTACTGGCATACAGAGATGGAATACCATTACCACCTCTGGTGCCTCTTTTCAGGTATGAGAAGAGCATTTTAGGGGACCACTGAACTGTATAGCTAAATGCTTGTAGTTTTAATGGTTCTCACGCCTCTTCTGGATAAAAAGTTTCCTAAGCGTTTTGTATTTCAAGTAGTCGGTCGTCGATTGTGTACACTTGAATCGGTCCCATAATTTGCTTCTTTTGTTCATCAGAGACCTCAACTGTTTGTGAATCCAAGGATGACCTCTTGTAGTACGTCTTGTTTTGGAAATGCGAACAATCCGATTGATTAGCGACACCATTTTGGAGTAAAGGTGACTCCATGCATCGCCAAGGCTCAAACGAAAGGTAAAGAATGATCCGTTTCATGTTAGAAGCAGCCTCATGCAGATGTTGCGGATCGGCCCGCCAAAAATTATGCGGGAAAACACTTTGATCATGTACGGAAAGTCGACTTGCCCATTAAAAGACGGTGATCACTCTCGCCAACAGCTTGCATAGCAACCAAATCGGTGATATTTGAGAGTGTCGGGGAGAGCAGTAGATCAAGAATATGTAGCATGTGGCCTGGGAACAAACGAGTGGGTAACAATACGTGCTGAAACAAGTTGCATTGGAGAACGGTCCTAAGGAAAAGAGCATCATAAGAGTAAGAAGGAACACCACAATGAACCAGGTCCCACTCGATGCCATATGCATTGCAATCTCCAACATTTAGGCAATCCTTACCTTTGGCATGCTATTTAATTGAATCCTGCAAAAGGGCTGCTGAACCCAATGGAGATACATAGGCGATACAGACCAAGAAAGATCTACATCAATCATGAGTACGACACCAGACAGCTTCAAAGCCTCCATCTATATCACAAGTAGCATCAACTAAATGTGCTTTGAGGTCCTCCGTCCAATAGGGTATCACGCCACTACCGGATCTCACTCCGTGGCGATCAACCCGGAAAAAGTGATGTCAAGGGATATGTACCTCCGAGTCACAGATGTCCGGGTACAACCATGTCTCAGAGAAAGCTATCAAATCAGGTTGATTATCGAAGGTAAGAAATTGAATCTCGTTCATTTTGTTCCGCAAACTGTGCACATTAGCGGACAACACACGCAAATCGTTCTTCGACCTCACTGCCCGAGTAGGACGAGAATTGGTCTCCAGCGAGCCCTCGAGGTTTTCCGAACGACCCGAAAATCCACAATATGTTGGTCCGCTTCATTTGTTCCGCGGGTTCGGAGTTCAACAACTGCAGTCTTCATACTTTACCGATCCTCGGTGGACAGATCTCTCAGAATATAAAATAATTCTCCTTTAAGCTATAAATTGCCTCGCATAATGTAGTAGTAGTAGTAGTAGTAGTAGTAGTAGTAGTAGTAGTAGTAGTAGTAGTAGTAGTAGTAGTAGTAGTAGTAGTAGTAGTAGTAGTAGTAGTAGTAGTAGTAGTAGTAGTAGTAGTAGTAGTAGTAGTAGTAGTAGTAGTAGTAGTAGTAGTAGTAGTAGTAGTAGTAGTAGTAGTAGTAGTAGTAGTAGTAGTAGTAGTAGTAGTAGTAGTAGTAGTAGTAGTAGTAGTAGTAGTAGTAGTAGTAGTAGTAGTAGTAGTAGTAGTAGTAGTAGTAGTAGTAGTAGTAGTAGTAGTAGTAGTAGTAGTAGTAGTAGTAGTAGTAGTAGTAGTAGTAGTAGTAGTAGTAGTAGTAGTAGTAGTAGTAGTAGTAGTAGTAGTAGTAGTAGTAGTAGTAGTAGTAGTAGTAGTAGTAGTAGTAGTAGTAGTAGTAGTAGTAGTAGTAGTAGTAGTAGTAGTAGTAGTAGTAGTAGTAGTAGTAGTAGTAGTAGTAGTAGTAGTAGTAGTAGTAGTAGTAGTAGTAGTAGTAGTAGTAGTAGTAGTAGTAGTAGTAGTAGTAGTAGTAGTAGTAGTAGTAGTAGTAGTAGTAGTAGTAGTAGTAGTAGTAGTAGTAGTAGTAGTAGTAGTAGTAGTAGTAGTAGTAGTAGTAGTAGTAGTAGTAGTAGTAGTAGTAGTAGTAGTAGTAGTAGTAGTAGTAGTAGTAGTAGTAGTAGTAGTAGTAGTAGTAGTAGTAGTAGTAGTAGTAGTAGTAGTAGTAGTAGTAGTAGTAGTAGTAGTAGTAGTAGTAGTAGTAGTAGTAGTAGTAGTAGTAGTAGTAGTAGTAGTAGTAGTAGTAGTAGTAGTAGTAGTAGTAGTAGTAGTAGTAGTAGTAGTAGTAGTAGTAGTAGTAGTAGTAGTAGTAGTAGTAGTAGTAGTAGTAGTAGTAGTAGTAGTAGTAGTAGTAGTAGTAGTAGTAGTAGTAGTAGTAGTAGTAGTAGTAGTAGTAGTAGTAGTAGTAGTAGTAGTAGTAGTAGTAGTAGTAGTAGTAGTAGTAGTAGTAGTAGTAGTAGTAGTAGTAGTAGTAGTAGTAGTAGTAGTAGTAGTAGTAGTAGTAGTAGTAGTAGTAGTAGTAGTAGTAGTAGTAGTAGTAGTAGTAGTAGTAGTAGTAGTAGTAGTAGTAGTAGTAGTAGTAGTAGTAGTAGTAGTAGTAGTAGTAGTAGTAGTAGTAGTAGTAGTAGTAGTAGTAGTAGTAGTAGTAGTAGTAGTAGTAGTAGTAGTAGTAGTAGTAGTAGTAGTAGTAGTAGTAGTAGTAGTAGTAGTAGTAGTAGTAGTAGTAGTAGTAGTAGTAGTAGTAGTAGTAGTAGTAGTAGTAGTAGTAGTAGTAGTAGTAGTAGTAGTAGTAGTAGTAGTAGTAGTAGTAGTAGTAGTAGTAGTAGTAGTAGTAGTAGTAGTAGTAGTAGTAGTAGTAGTAGTAGTAGTAGTAGTAGTAGTAGTAGTAGTAGTAGTAGTAGTAGTAGTAGTAGTAGTAGTAGTAGTAGTAGTAGTAGTAGTAGTAGTAGTAGTAGTAGTAGTAGTAGTAGTAGTAGTAGTAGTAGTAGTAGTAGTAGTAGTAGTAGTAGTAGTAGTAGTAGTAGTAGTAGTAGTAGTAGTAGTAGTAGTAGTAGTAGTAGTAGTAGTAGTAGTAGTAGTAGTAGTAGTAGTAGTAGTAGTAGTAGTAGTAGTAGTAGTAGTAGTAGTAGTAGTAGTAGTAGTAGTAGTAGTAGTAGTAGTAGTAGTAGTAGTAGTAGTAGTAGTAGTAGTAGTAGTAGTAGTAGTAGTAGTAGTAGTAGTAGTAGTCTATCAGAGCCTACAGAAAACCTTAGTGACTGTATTCCCTTTCGTTATGGTATACGATCTTGTGAAGGCAAGACGTTGAGTCCTCCTGCTTCTTGCCAGTACGGAAGGCGGAAGCAACTTTTATACTTGGTTTACCCACAACAAAGAGCAGTGAAACCATCTGTATAAAAAAAAAACCATCGTTTAGAATCCTTTCAGCTGTTGTAACTTTGGTAGACTTCTGCACATATATGACTATAAGGCAGCGGTCAGGAGGAATCTCTTGACGTCAGCTGTTTAGTAGAAATCGATTTGTTCTTAGACTCTCCAGTTGAGTGACTATCAAAAACTGCTTTATCTCTAATTGCGAAGTGGGCTTGGATGTGCTATCACCCCCTGCTTTGGACTTCGCTTCTGGCAGGTCTGAGTTACGGCTGCCTGATGGCGCCGCGACTTCTTAAACCACAGATGCATAGGTCTAGACCGGAGGCTCCTGATATTGATTTGCAACATTTACTGAGGCAGACGTGGCACGACTCTGGTTACCAGTGGGGTGACAAATTCAGAACAGGGGGAAGGAGGACCCGCGGGTAAGACTGAGTCCGGAGTAACAAACAACGCAGTATGAGGAAGAGGGAAGTGCACTAAGCGATAGTACCCCAGTAAGCAGACGCCTGTTGCTAATTATTATTCTGCGGGGGTCACAAAAGTAGGCAATACCTTGAGACTTGGTCTGTTGTAGGAATACATATAAGCTCGGAAAAATACCACAACAAGCAATGTGAATCCAACCATCACACAAGGAGCATTGTACGGTCTTCGATCGGTGCCACCTTTACTACAAGTAACATACTTATAAGCCATGGGGTACTGATCGGCGATGTAAACCAGAGGAGATTAAAAGTAGTATCGCCCCGATCCGAGATGCAAGTCGAATAACAAGAGTCGAGTTAACAAAGTCGTTACGCAGGTGTGAAGAAACCAACGAGATTAGATATTGACGAGGACAAAAACGACGAATGGCGCTTTTTGTTGAATCTTGTACCCCGAAAACTTTTATCATAGTATATCACGGAAAAAGCTTCACAAGAACAGAAAAGTTTAGCAGTTCATAAGGCGCGTGTTAATTCTGTTACTTCTAGTTCAACCCTAAAAACACGCGGTAGTCCTTAGGTAGCGGCAGCAGTCGCAGCAAATCTATACGTTCCTAGTATCTTACATTGGTATGCATAGAGCGAGATTAGAAACCTTCGTCAGATCTGTCGATTCTGATTCAGTACAGGTTGGCGCAACTGGCTATGACACGGCATCCCTCTGGGGATTGTCGGCGTTGCGTTAGGATCATTGAATGATAGTGTGTAGCAGATCCTTTGTCAGCTCCATCATTTCCCGATCATAGCAGGGATGAGTTGAGCATTGCGAGACGAAGCTCCGCAGAGGGTCATCACAGCCGAAATGGAAACAGCAGGATCCCGACATATTCAGTAAGTGAGAACACAACAGTGTTTTGAAACATTCCTCCGTTTGTGCATCAACGACGAGTTCCAGCGAGTGGTTCCAGCCATCCACTACACGGGTGGATAGTACAAGATTGGTCCGTAATCGAAGCCTCGGTTTGAATAATTTCCCTTTGTGACCTCTAGCCGAAGTTCCAACACTGAGATGAAAGAACTACTGCTGTCGTTTCAGATTATGAACAGTCTGAATGACATTAAGTCTACCCATCTCTTTGAACTACCTGCATCGAACGACCTTCGGGGACACCATCTGAAGCTCATGAAACTGAGGTCCAAACTGGAAATCCAGGCAAAATATTTCACTAACCGCGTAGTACTTAGTTGTAATTTACTTCCACTGCACTGGTGGAATGTAATCCGATAGTAGCTTTTGAAAGAAGCCTGGCTATAAATTTGTGCACTCTGTTTCCAGAATGGCACTGAGATTCCAATTAATATCAAATGTCCCGTGGTCGCTGGCATGTCACGGATAGTTTCATGGAGTTATTAGGGATTATTCCTACTCCTTTTGTCTCTGAAGAAGTTTGAACGGCGAAGTGCCAGGGGACTTGACTTACCAGCACGCGAAACGAGACGTTCGTTTGGCGAGGGCCTGTTTCGTCCCTGAAGACCTGACCAGCTTTCCTCTAAGGATACGTCGAGTCAAAATTGAATCACTACAGCAGCGATGCTAATCTCGAGAGAACAGGTTCTAGTGTTGAAGTCGAAGGTGATAAAGTAGGTCACGCAACTCAGAAACAGATATAGAACCGCGCCGTTGGACCTTAAGAATCATGTTACGTTCGAACTTGGTGAGAGGATAGAAGGCACGAAAACCGTGTTCATGAGTCGCGAGTACCTGCGAGGTGAACAGGATTCGGAAGAACACCGGTGTTAGGTGGCAGAAGCTTCTTCCTATGGCATGGAATATTCTATGGGCAGAGACGACCCTCTTCATGGTGTTCTGAGTTGCTCTCCGATCGGGAGACACAATAATCCCGAGGTCTCTCTCATGATTGGCATATCTGAGCCGTCTGCCACGAATAGTTCCGTCGCGCCAGTAGTTAGAACAGAAGATTTGTCCCGATTAATAGGCAACAGTCACTGGATCGACCAACATTGCATAATATCAAGCGTCTTTTGTGGTCGATCAGCATCATGCTGGGTACCTCCATCCACAGCTTCAGATCACTTGTATATATTAGGCAGTCCGACTGCAGCACAGAAGAGCTCGGAGCCTAGGACAGACCCCTAGGGACATCGCTGATCACAAGTAAACTATCAGAAAACGTTTCATTCACTTTTGCTTGCACAAAGCGACCTATCATAAAACCAGCAATCCAGAAAGGAAAATTCTCAGCGACGCTGGTGCCTTGGAGGAGTCGCTTCTCCAGGAAATTGCCTAACGCTTTGCTGAAGTCGACAAACACGGCATCCATGCGTTTCTCGAGGTCTACTGATTGTACCCACTTTCTTTGGCCACTAGTAAGTTCATGGCGCATGAGCGAGCTCTTTGAAAACCGTGCTGGGCACGAGAGGTAAGACCCAGCTCATCGATGTGGAAGCGAAGGCCTCGTTTCAGAATTCTTCCCAATACTTTACCTAACACTGATGTCAAATAAATCGGACGGTAACTAGCTGGATCTTGTCGGTTCCCTCCTTGGTGTATGAGCTTGACAATACCCACCTCCCAGGCATTCTGAAGATGTCCGTTCACAAGGGAACGACAAAGACCTGACAGACACGGAAACGTGCTCAACCACAGTTATGTGGAAACAGGTGGGTGTAGGCCGTCAGGACCAGGCAAGAAAAACGGATTTAATTTGAGAAATTTTAAAATGACGTCACTGTTTCTATCCGCATGTTCCAACACGGAGGGAGGAGGGGACACAACATTGACAGGGTAAGGCGTTTCTTTAGAGTAGACGGAAGAGTACTACTCCGTGACACTGTCTTTTTCGACCTCTTCATAGACTAGGCGCATGCTCAGGTGGACTCAAGGCGGAGGTATGAGAACCGCGTCTTGGGGTTTGTTCTAGTAGGCGCGGCAAGTGACTGTTCGTGTTGGCGCTTTTCGCGTTTCTTTAGGGTACACGCATTCCTGACCGTTTTGTATTACAAGTAATTAAGCTCCTCTCGCGTCGGCTTGAAACGGTTCCTCAGTTTGCTCCTTCTATTCATTAGGGATCTCAGTCCCCGATCAATCCAAGGTAGACCTCTACAGTTGGGTCTCTTTTTGGAGATGGGGACGACCTGTTCAATAATCGACTTTTGCTCGGAGTACAGAAGATTCCAAACATCGTCAACATTGAGGTGTTCAGGAATATCCCAGTCGACAACGCTTGCGGCTGTCTTGAGACGAAGGGAATTCGCATGTCAGAAATCCTGACGGGGTTCACGGTGGCTGTAGACAACGAGGCGGCGTGTCAATTGAAACGAGATGGCACAGTGATCGCTTCTGCTAACGGGTTGAAGAACTGTTATCTTCGTGACATCTGACCAAGCTGAGGTGAGGACGAAGTTCAGAATGTGCGATGTCTGGTCTGCAGCAACGCGCGTTGGCATGGTGACATGCTGAAACAACTTGCAATCGAGAACGGTCGGAAATAAGGTGACATCGAAGGGATCAGATGGACCACCACAAAGAAGTTGATCCCGATCAATATAAGGAGCAATAAATTCTCAACGATAAGATTGTCCTTCTCTGCACCGTGTTTCCTGATAGAATCGGGCAATTGAGCTCCGAAACCCGATTGTGCTCTATAGACAGGAGCAGTAGGATCCTGTCGTATACGACACTGGATAAAGAGACAATTGAACGGACTTTCAGCCGCCCCATTTCAACAGCTTACATTAGTGACCTCGTGCCAAACCAGCAACCACAACAGCAATACATCAGCCATTTGAACTGATGCTTCGCTACCATACAACTATGATGACCTATGAAATAAAGAATAATAAGAGGGAGAGAAGCGGGACTTACCTGAAAACCCTAATGCCCTATGCAAACATTCAGGGTCAAGGTGCCTACACCTTTTGTAGACAACATACCGTCACAGACAGCTGGCTATCGTGCAAAGATAAGGCGGCATCGGCCCCTTCGACCGTGTGTCCTTGAGATATGCCCAATTAGTTAGAGTAAGATCAAACTCGTGTCTTTGACAAAAATGCCCTTCAAAACCATCAGAAGGCGAGACTGCTCAAAAGAAAATCTTGCAAAATTCCACGCGATGCTGGCTTAGACTGACTTCAGTTTTCACAGATGAAAGCCTAACATTGGAGTATGAACATCTTACCGAATTTATCAACTCCTGCTTTGATCTATGCTGCTCCGTTGAAACTATCTACATACGCATGGACCGGTTCTCTTCACTACTGAAGCGACTTAGACGAAAGAAGCAACGGGCATATAAATTCAAATTGTCTGCCAACGTTTAATGTTGGGAATTAAATCAGTGGTAATGCGACTGAACAGTTTGTATGTTGAAGCTGTGTTAGGTAATTACGATTATCGTGATGTTTGGAGACTTTTAAAGCAGCTATGTGGCGAAAGTTCCCTGCGGCGTCTTAATATGGATGTGGACCGACTCAATGCCTAATTTTGTTCTTCCCCAAAGGTTGTGTTCACTGCCCTTCTTCCTCACCACTGGTCTCGTAGTCACCCTTGATCACTTGAACGTTTACACGGAACTCAAAAAAGATTGAAGATTACAAGAGCTGCTATACCTGATGCTTTACCCCCAATCGCTTTATAAGAGAGTGGGCGGGTTATCTTGCGGTACCCTTATCCGCTCTATCCTACCGCTGTCTTATGAGTGACACATTGACTAACATTTGGAGACCCGGACGGCATAACGCCTGTGGTCAAGAAGGAATCTCAAAGCTATCGTCCGATTGCATGTTTGTCGATGATGTTAAAAGTCCTTGAGAAACTACTTGTACCTCGGATTTTCAAGCACGCTCAAGCAGACTTATACCAGTTTGTCTATAAACCCAACCGCTACACACTGGATGCGGTATCGTACCTTGTATATTTGGTTTCATCGGCACTGGAAGAAAAATGCAGAGCAGTGTGCTTGTTGCCTCTCGATGATTCAGTTGCTTTTGGGAGTGTTAACAGACCAATTCTACTCAACCAGCTACTCACGGGTGGGGTAAATACAAATGTCTGCAGCGTGAGCACAGACTACTTTACAAACCGCACGCACTTCACCTAGAGTAACGGACAAATTCTTTTACACTGCACCTATCGTGGTGTTTTACAAGCAGCGATTCTCTCTCCCCTACTGTTTTCATTATACATCGAAGACCTTCCTATACCGTCCAACTTTATTGGATGCAAGTATGCAGATGATGTCGTTATGGGATGTAAATCTCCAGCCGTTGATACATCTGCTCTTCAGAATGGTCTTTTTGAGCTTGTGCTGTGGCCATCGACCCGGTCTCTCATTCTAGATATTTCTAAATGCTGTGATGTAACATTTTCTTTTCTTTGGGTTAGTCAACTGCAAGTTATTTCGATTGCCACTTCCTCACTGGGAGTGAGTGATTAACTCATACCCATTACCTCGACTATCAAATATCGCTTTTTTAATTCCAAAACCTATCATGATCTACCTATGTTACTGAAACATTTGCCAAGCTTAGAAGATTATGTTTTTATACCCTCAGACTTAGAATGCTTTCGGTACCTCGTGGTTTGATTTTTAACTTTGTGACTGCATGCATCCCGTCTCACTGGTTTTATTGTTCTCCAGTGATTTTTCCTGTGCCACTAAAGAAAGATAGCATATTGTTACGTTCGTTAAACCCTATCGCTAGATGCAATAGACTGTCTAGAGAGGCCCTTGTTGATTTTATTGTCAACAAGCATGTAGACGCTTGTACTAACTTTTCCTTTAGAGTTTTAAACACTCACTTTCATCCACTGCATGGAGCGCTGTCGTAAGCGCTATCTGTTTCTTCTACACCCTCTAGTTTCAGACACTTATTTTCTCGTACGACTTCTCACTGCGATTCTATCCTATCATACTTGTCACGATTACTCAAAGGAACTCATCCGCATGATGCTCAGTCGTTTGCTTTAGGAACACAAATATTTTGCGTTATACAATTTATTTGCTTTTGTCTATTCATTCTCATAAATTTCTCTACTCGCAGTGATAGTGTAACAAGCTGTAAATGTATCTACCAAGGTACATAAAGCCTATTTTGACTTGCCTTGGTAAGTCTGGCCCTCCCATTTGACTAGCAGTTGAAGGCATCCAGTCGGAGTCTAACCTAAGAGAATGTTTGCTGGTTTTCATTAACCGCTGAATATTGCTGAGAGAAATTTTGACGTTGCTTTGACTTTTGCTTGTTACGGCTTGAGGGCATTTAGATATGAGGTGAAATTCAACAATCATGGCGGCAGCAACGAAAGCGCTAAACGCCTCACAAATGGTAAGTAGGTCATTCAAAGATTTACCATAATAGTCCAAGAGTCCCGTGAAAGGAGAACACCTGTTGCTGGTTCTATTACGAAGATTAGAGATCAGTTTCTTTGGTTTGCTACTTGTTCGCAGAGCATTTTTCTTCCTCGCTTTCGAGTCTCATCACTTGTGCATATTTGATCCTAGTGGTTCATTCGTGCGCTTGCAACACTGTTGTAGAGTCTCCGGTCTTGTGAAATCCGGCCAGCAATTTTCGCCTCTTCTGGTTGAGTAAGCGTTCTTTTGCATCCTTAGTGCCCTAGGGTACATATTTACTTTGTGTAGTAAGATGGGTTATGCCATAGTGGATGTTAGTATAGAACTGTGCTACTGATAAGCAAACATTGCTGCATAGGAAAAATGGCTTCTAGTTCTCAGATCTGATCAAATGTTGGAGGTGTGGCCAATTAATTCCTTGGATGGACTATTGTGGCCTCTGATATTGAAAGTGAATTGTGATGTTTTGTGGTCACTACCTGGGAGAAACTCCTGCGTCAACGTTTTCTGATGTAAGTATTATAGCAAGTACACTAGTAGACCTAGTAGGTTCGGTAACCCATTAAATTCATCTTCCAGCCGTACTAATTGACAGGAACTTTGTACGTGCTAATGAACATGGATTTGGCTACTAAAATATTTTCTGGAAATTGAAGTCTCCAGCCATTATTTTCTGTTTGTACAGTAGCACTGCTGCAAACTATACTCCGGAGCAGATAGTGACAGCATCACCAGTAGGGGCATTCGGAGGGTTGTGGATGCATCCAAGAAGTATAGGATGGGAAATGCTAGTGACAAGTAACCACAGCGATTCCGGGACCTTTTCTAGCTCATGATGGTCATGAGGCATCGCCTTGGATGTTCAATGCAAATATATACTACATCCGCCACCATCCCTTGTGCAGCGATCTTTGCGAAATAGTTGGGGATAGTTAAAGTTGAATCCAACGTATTAGTAGAACACATCGTTTCAGTGATGAGGATTGCACTTGGAGTGCTCAAATGTGCAATCATGTTTAGAAGAGGAGGTTTGTTGTTCATAGATCTCGCATGGATCAGGAGTAGGGAAAATGGCATGTGGGTGTTTACAGAGTGGTTGAGAACATTTTGCAGGGTTGAGAATTGGGGGGGGGGGGGGTAAAAAGGCTTGGAGTAAAGAGTGAATGCAGATATGAAGTGGCAGATGCAGTCTGTAATGCAGTTAAACAAGTAGGTGTTTTCGGTCTGGATCCCTGGCATTTCTGGTTGAAAAGAGTGGGCTGATACATGAAAGCTGGGGTGTTCCTTATTTAGCAAGGATTCGTTCGTGTACAAACTGCAGGAACAGTGAAAATACTTCGTTTGCTTCTATTGAATGTATCAAGCATAGGGGTGGTTGTGATACTAATTCCGCATCTAATAAAATATGACTGTAGTTCGTTGGTGTACTGTGAAGGGTCATACATGTTTGGGCTCCGACAGGATGCGCTGTTCCCCGATTTTCAGTAATCTTCAGATAGTCATTTCCTTGTTTGCGGTTGTAGCATTCCGTAGGCGGGCAATGCTCCGTCTGTGTAGTTTTGTACATGGTTTTGTAGCGCTGCGCAGTACGGTACGTGTTCAGCGGTCGAACTCACGGGCACATTCGGTGTGAATGTCATAAATGTCACGAATTACTACTTATGAAGGCATAGGTCAAAATTTGGATCTTGTTAGTGCCAAAATTGAAAATATGGGCACTTGTGAAATTTTGATCAAATTGATAATATGTGTTTACTTTAAGTATGCGCAATCTTATGTCGGTGCGCTTTTTGCTGTGCTCAGTTTTTGCGTGCGGTTCCTTCGTGTGCGCTTTCATCATGGAACCCTTTGCATGACAGCCAGTTGTGTGTGCTGGTATGTTGTTGACAAGGTGTAGACACCTTGACCCTGAATATTTGCTTAGGACATTAAGCATCTGGTCACAGAAGCACCGGTTCAAATGGATGATATATATATATATATATATATATATATATATATATATACTTAGTGCCTCTTAATGTCTAGGAATAAAGCGCTTATTTATTTATGCTTACATACATTCTTTGACCCCTATAACAAGCGTGGCTTGCATATTGTGGTGATCGCCGGAGGTTTGAACGCTCAGATTGGTAGACCCGACATTTCATACAAGACTCCCTTTACAAATTTCAGAATGGCAAGAAGGAACGACATTTCGACAGAATAATCTGAATTCAAATATTTCCCGTATTTTCGTCGGCCGTTTGCATACAATTAGCGGAATAGTTAGGTTGCATGCAGTGACATCCTGGGTGTAACGTCATGGATGAGTCGAAAACTGTTAAATTCCATATGATGAGTGCCATCTCGACAGTCCATCTGACCATGGTAATAGCAGGACCGATAATGGCGTTCGCCTTCTACAGTGGTGTGTCGATCACTGCTTGCTTCTCTTGAACCGGCCCGTAGCCTAGTGGTAACCAGTTTGTCTGGTAATCTTGCTGCGTAGGGACAGGGCGACCCTCGCCGTATCCTTAGCCCACGTGTGACCGGTTGTGGTTGCGCGGCAACAAAGCGCCGGTACTACGTACCGCCGTACGGCTGATGCCATTTTTTCCTTCCTTTTTGTGAACACTAATTTTCGGCGCTTCCATCTCCAGCGCGCCACCTGACGACTTAGTTGACCTAGTCATTCTTGGGCACTGATCGACTATCTTGCCATCAGTCGCCGATGGCAAGCCCGCATTGGGTTATCTATGTCACTTCAATTCACGCGCTTATGTGTACCAAAGTTGTTCTGCGTTTTGGTTGCACCCAATAGGGTTGCCCGAAACGGCGATCCCAACATTCGGTGATTTTCCGGCTGGCTTGGTTTTCCCTCTGAAAAACTTTCCACTGCCAAACGTCGAGGCACCTTGGACACACATTCGGAGTGCCATGCACAAGTTCACCACGGCCGTCTGTGGTCTTTCCAAGCACCCCATAAACCAGTAAATTTCCGCACACCCCGTTCAACATATGGTAGACTGTCGAACATTTCCTGCTGCTGTTCGCCATCATCATTGCACGTTAGCTAAAGGTGAGTAACAACTCAGCTATTTTGCTGCAATACCAACGCACAAGACATTTGGAAAAGCGCTTTCTGAATAGTGGATGGAAGCGGCAAGAAGAGATGTCTATGTGTAGCTGCAACTAAAATTCCTCAAGTACAATGACCTGTTAGGTTGGAGAGCATTCGCAATATTTTGTGTCCCCAAAATGTTTGTCCAGAACTGTTTTGAATTCCGACACTTGCCTCGACTACATGCGGCAACAGGTTCTTCCATAGAATCCCTATTTTTGTTCGAGACAGGCGGTGGGCGACCTGCTTCAAGCTTGTACCGGTATCCTCGTGTGCTGCTTGGTGTGCACATATGGAGCAGCGGTCTCAGCATGAAGTAATCACCATGATGTAGTATCCACTGCGCCATAATGAAGTAAACTTGCAATCGACAGCAAGACAGTCTGGGAAGTCCTAGATTCTTCCGCTGGTTTTCGTAAAGTTAAGGTGACCCTGGTAGCCACATGCTGTACTCGCTCAGTCCTCGTCCCGGGTGCTAGGACAGTACGCGAGTGAGCCGTGCTCTAGCACCGGTGGCAGGATTGTGCTGAGGAGGCTAGTGCCACTCTCTTCTGACCAAGTACAGAAGCTACACTTGAACACCCAATGCATATGAGGTCCGTTGTGGTAAAGCCTATTCGTCTTGCCCACTGGTTTTAGGTTGCAGCATGATAGTACACTGAGGTCCCTCACGAAAGCCGCGGGATTCAACGGTTGTCTGGCCCTAGTGTAGCTTCGACCGTGTTAACCCTTACGGTGTATCGCATAACGGCTTGGCTGGTTTTATCGGAAGGTTGACCTCTGCACACCACATGGAGAGGCGGTCAAGGTCTCCCTGAAACAGGTCACAGTCATGGGGTGCGTTGATTACTTTCTAAAATTTCAAGCCATCTACAAGCAGCGCACAGAACGAACGGAGAAGCTGGGGCACTTCCTTTATATGCATCAGGACGAACATGGGTCCCAGTGCATTTTTTTGGAGCACGTCACTGGTCGATGGATACCAGTCGGCCAGATGGTTGTCGACTTAGGCCCTCCACTTTCGATCAACCAGGTGCAACGAGCCGCCAACACCGCACACTCTCAGGCTGTGGAGGAGGAACTCGTGATCCAAAGCAGAATTTAGGGAACACGCTGTGTGGTTAGGTTGCGACACGCAACCTCTATGGAGACCTCGATCATTCCGATCTCGAGGACCGTACCTGTAGTGGATATAGATGGGTGTTGCTTTTCCCAACGCCGGCACACCGCAACCGCGGTTTCGTCTTGGTTTAGACTCGTCAGCTGGAGATAGCCTGAGCTAGGGTGGAACTCAGAGCTTAGTACTTCATGGCTGACGCCCTGAACACCATGCTACTGAGATCCGCGCGCAACGCTATAGAGGTTGCGAGTCCCAACCCAACCACACAGCGTGTTCCCTAAATTCTACTTTGAATTTCGTTTCGCTGTGCCAAGCGTTGCTCGCGGATCTCAGTAGCATAGTGTTCATGGCATCAGCCATGAAGTACTAGGCTCTGAGTTCCACCCTAGCTCAGGCTATCTCCACCTGACGAGTCCAAACCAGGACGAAACCGCGGTTGTGGTGTGACAGTGTTAGGAAGAACAGCACCCATTTAATGTCAACTCGTGATCCGCCTTGCTGAAGTCAATGTAAATGACGTCTACCGCCTTCCCTTGGTTCGACGCCTGCAACAATTCATGGTTTGTCAAAAGCTCGTTGATGAAGCATGAGCGATCCTTCACGAAACCATGCTGTGCTGGCGTCAAGAGGCTTTTCGACCCGCGGAGATGCATCAGCTCCCTTTTCACGCACTTTCCAAGTGTCCTAATCAAAATAACGGTCAGGCAAATTAACCGATAGTTGTACACTGCTTGGGTCATCATATTTTGGTATTGGCTTTACGACTGAACATTTCTAATCGGTCGGTAATAAACCAGTGGATAGCGACTTGTTGAACAGCTCAGTCACGAAAGGCGAGATAATCACCGATAATGATTTGAAGGTCAATGGGTGGATTCCATCTGACCCGGCAGGCTTGGTCCTGTCAAGATTGGCCAGCAGATTGCATACATCTTCAATGCTGCAATCTAGGCTGTCTAGTTCAGCGGGGCGGTACTCGTCGGACTCGGTACAGCCATCTGGTCACTTGCAAATACGGAAGCGAATGGCTTCGCCAATGCGGACGCACGGCAGTGCTAGAGATTATGGGCTGTCTATCTGAGCCCTTCAACACTGGTACATTATCTGTAAACCTAAGGTGCCGCTTCACGTAGACGAAGCTCTTCTTAACGCCATTTTGCTGCGGTCGCAAGCTGCTCTTGCACGTTTTTATGTCTTCACGCTGTTGCAGAGATTTCGCTGTCTCTTGTACACCTAATCTTCGTCAGAGCCAGACGACACGATTGTTTTCCATAGTTTTCGTCGCCGTCGAGCCAGGTTGCTCCATTCCTTGCCGAACCAATATGTCTTATCGGTCCAACATTCCTCTAATTGCGGGGCACAAATAGTGTGCACAACAGTTTTACTCCCACTCTAATGATAGTCCAAAGGGTTTCAACTATGAATCCTCGAGTAGTGATCAGTCCATCTGACTCGCTGCTTGAGCGAGGCCATTTAAGTCCACCTTCCACGAACTGAAGTGCGGCTCCAGTGGAGGAGAATACGACAGCGGCGGTTTCAAGCTGACTATGATCATCAAGTAGTCACTCGCTCCCAAGGGCTCTAATGCCTGTATGTTATGCGCACGTTGCTCACAAATGGTCAATAGCAGGTCTAACCACGATGGCGTCGAGTGCGGGATTATTCACGTTGGTTGGTTGATATGTTATGTAGTCCCAGTTTCAGATATTATCTCCTCGAACTTCCCTCGACTTCACAGTGGCCGGGGAGGAGTTCATCCTCAGGCCTCTGTAGTCTAATTAAGTTGAAATCGCCCATGAGTAGGAACAGCGGCGACTCATGTTGTTGCGGACATGCGCGCCCAGTCCAAGCAGTGCGTCAGTGGACTGCGATAGATCACGTCCGCTAGTAGTTCGCAGCGTCTGAAGTGAATCGAACACCATGACTGTTCAGGAAGACCATCAGCGTCTTGGTAGGTGCTCCCGAATCACCAACACAAGAAGTACCTTAACTATAGCAACGGAAGCATGGGTAGCCGCTGATTTCTGCTTCTTGAGGGGGTTACATCGGAGTTAAACCATATCTCAGCGAGGTCTAATACGTTTGACCGCTGAGAGGTTCCAAAGTAGCGCAGCTCTTTACATCTGTTCAGCAGACTGCAGACATCAGTACACGCTGCACATAGGCTGCGTCAGAAACTGCTGGGTGCACTGGAGGCACCAGAAATCTGTTGCTCCGAATTGATGGGGAAATCCGGGTAACTACCCGAAAATTTACGACGCGGAGGTTTGTTTCTCGCTCGTCTGTGCGCCGCTTTGATTCAGTCGTCGCGGCATTAAGTTTCTCTCTAACTGCTGGATCCAAGTCAGCACGCACGTGGATCTTTAAACCTTTCAGTCTACCTAGGCGGGATAATATCAAATTAGCACTGGCTTTTTCGACAAACATTCTCGTAGATCGTCATTTGACGTCGCGAGACGGACGATTTGTTTTACTTTCAGCCCGCACTCCCCTACGTCGAAGAGTCTATCAATTTGGCACTGCGGAAACTTGACATCGTCTTCGTAGAGCACCGAGGACTGGAATCACAGGGTTCAGTTGCATAAAAGACCAGGAAGCTGCGGCACATCAGATCGCCGGTTTCTCTGCTCTTTGCGTTTTCAATTGATCTTTACCACCTAGCTTATGGCGCACCGGAGCTTTAACGTCACTCGTAGAAGACGCAGGAGGCAAAGTCGAGCTTACCTGAGTGCTAGGACTTTGCTCCGGGGATAAAGTAGTCATCGTACTAGATTGTAGCAAACGAGCCAACACTACAAAATTAATTATAGCCCGAACTCAGCTTGTTAAGGCAAAAATACTGACCATCGATGGGCTTCCGACTTCGAATGACTCCCAAACAAACGGTACGATACGGCGGATAGCGTAGCCCGATTAAGGCGGAGATTCCTGGGCGTTTGAGCGAAGATCAAAACGCCGAGAAAATAACACGATGGACGCACGCAGCAGACCGGAGCGACAACGCCGGACCGAATTCGAAGAAGATGGTATCTTGGTAATTGGCTAACTTGTTGTGCTGAGTGTGTTTCCTGGTCGCGTTTATTCTGAGGATTGTAAAGCCTTTTTTGCAATTGTAAGTAACGTTTGTAGGGGAATCATTCCCGCTGCTCGTTATATTTTTTTGTTTTTGATATCTTTCGCACTCTTACACTTGAAACCAAGCGGTAAATATTTTTAAACCGTCTCTTTCATTCCCTTTTTAGACGTTTTCCTGGATTGCTTATTAGGCATCTATAGTTTACACGCCTTCCGCCAAATCCAGCGGATACCACATTGACGCCCATCATCTTTGGCGGCTGTACACAATACAGACACCCGGATGGTGAGTTCCCGAGCTCCTTCTACCTTTCCGCAGTCAGCTTCGGTAAAAAAGCCTACTCTCGTTTCTCAATCCGGCAAATCGAAAGTACAACCTGCCGGACGCCCTGCCAAGCAGGAACTCACGGAGGATCAAAAACTGGAAATAAAGGAAGCTTTTGATCTGTTCGATACCGACAAAACAGGTTCCATCGATGTGCATGAGCTGAAAGTTGCTATGCGGGCTCTAGGCTTTGAGCCTAAACGGGAGGAGATTAAAAAGCTTCTCGTGGAGTTTGATTGTGATTCCAAGGGTAGAATAATTATTTTTCACGCTCATGATATTTTAGAGACGATCGAATATTCTGATTTTTTGCAGATGATGACCGTAAAAATGCAGGATAAGGATGCTAAGGAAGAAATTCTAAAGGCGTTCCGTTTATTTGACGACGATGAGACGGGAAAGATATCCTTTAAAAACTTAAAACGTGTTGCTAAAGAATTGGGAGAAAATCTTACCGATGAAGAGCTACAGGTATGCTTATTTCTAATTATTGTTTTATTATTTAAGGAAATGATCGACGAGGCCGACCGTGACGGTGACGGGGAGGTAGATGAGCAAGAATTCCTGCGCATTATGAAGAAAACTAACTTGTACTAATTTGTTCCCCCTACCTACGTCCATTTGCTTTTCAAAACCCACACAAAATTCCCATCCGGCTGTTCTCACTGAGTTCGCTTTCCTCAGTGAATCCTTCGATCTTTCTATTGTTGCCACAGCGTTCACTTAAAGTCTATTGTCTTCCAAAACGTTCTCACCTTCGCATTTGTGGTTCATTAAAGTATGTTACGGTAAATGTCACAGAGTGTGTACTTTCGTATTGGGTGAATACGATACGATTTTAGGCATTTGGATTGTGTGACGTTTTATCTCGTGCGGATTGTGCATTGTCCACTGCTACCTGCATTTTTAAGTGCACCCGTCAAGTTATCAGTCCTTCTGCATTTATAGCTATAAAAACTTGCAAAATAATTAAAAACTAAACAGCTATAAATAATTGGTATATTTCCTATCAGCCAGGTGCTTTACTGAAATGCCTAACTGCCTCCTCATGATGCTAGCTCGGCAGATTGGTTTAATACCATTCAAGCAAAAGGTCGATGGCAGTTGTAGTGATTCGCTAAATAAGGATATCAAATCGCTTAAGGAATAAGTTCATCTTATAAAAAACCCTTAATTTGATTTGGCGTCGGCCGATAGCAGAGCATGAAGTATGCCTCCAAGAAGTACACACGTATGTTTCCATCAGCGGCTCAGGAAAGTAGTGGGCGCACAAATCACAACGACATTGGTTGTAGGCAAGGTAGAACCATGCAGAGTCGAGCTTTGTTGATTTTGTATCTCAGTAGTTAATTAAATCAATTAGTACATGGACTGCAGCGAATTCTGAAAGCGTAAACATGGGAATAAGCAAGTTGCTTACAATCACCACACAGTATGCACTTCGCACCTTCAAAGTGCAAAGTGTTGCTGCAGGACCACCAGCCACTTGATGGCCCCTTGACGCTTGCTAACGAGGATCTCGAGGTGGTTGATATTTCACTTATCTTGGCAGCTGCATCAACAGTGATGGGCGCATAAAAACTGACGTCAGCTCACGCATTGCAAAAGCCAGAGCTACCTTCTTGAACCTGCGGGGTCTTTGGTGACAGAAGGGAATTTCCCCACGTCTGAAAGGGCGGGTGTACAAGGCCATAGTGAGGGCCGTTGTGCTTTATGGTAGTGAGACTTGGCCCCTTCGGTCTGAAGATCTGAGGCGCCTTCAAGTCTGATAATCGTTGTCTGCGAAGCATTGCTGGAGTCGGATGGCATCAGCGTGTCCGCAACGATGATGTTCGTAGGCGAGTACTAGCTGGTGATAATCATGCTAGGTCCCTAGAACAACAAATAGCACTGAATAGGTTGCGTTGGCTGGGGCACGTGCTACGTATGACTGGTCACCGCTTACCTAGGAGGGCCTTGTTTAGTCTGCCAGGTGTAGAGTGGCGCATAGCTCGAGATCGACAGAAGTTGACTAGGCAGTGGGAAAGGAAGTCACTGACGACCAAACTGAGTGCTGTTGGTCCGTCTCGTTTTCTGGGCTGGCCTCCATGTGACGCGCCTTGTGCTTGGCTCGAGACTTTACAGGACATGGCTCGCAACCGACACTAGTGGCGCGTCTGCTGCCGTCTCCTAATCGGATTGCCTGTTTAAGGTGTGTTTGGTGCTGAGTTATGTGCGGGATACTGTCTGGTTATGACGCGTGGAAGTGAAAGCCGCAAGGAAGCTGTATCGCCGATGCCGCCTTATCTTTGCACGATAGCCAGCTGTTTGTGGTGGTATGTTGTCTATACAAGGTGTAGGCGCCTTGACCTAGAATGTTTGCTTAGGGCATTAAGGTTTTCAGGTAAGTGCCCCTTCTCTCTCCTTATTCTTTTTTCATAGGTCGTCATGGTTGTATGGCAGCGAAGCATCAAGTTCAAATGTCTGATGTACTGCTGTTGATGATGATGATAGTGTTTCAAGACATGGTGGCGAGCGTTCTCCTTATAAAAGCTTCCATTGCTGTTATATCGATGCTTAACGTGGCGGGTGTGAATCATTACCAGATAGAGTCGTTTTCTCTTACTTTATCTCGGTAGATCATTGTAGTACAGACAATGAACGCAGTAACAAGGAAAATCGGATAAACGCGAGGCGTACTGCACTTCGCTTGATAACTTACCAGACGAAAGGCGTATGAACTGATTGATCGGTCATCAGCTGTCCATGACCCTGATTCCAAGACTACCCCCTGTTCTTCTGAAGTAGGCTAATCAACAAAAGGTTCGGTGGTAAAGCCCACAACTCCACCTCCCTACTTCAACTTGGCCAAACGAGTTGTGTCGCGCCTTCTGTATTGTGTTCAGTTTTAACTATCATATAACTAGGGTACAATCGTGGACAGTGCGAGGTGCAGTCCAGCTGCACCTTCCTTTGTTTGCAATGGCTTTTGATGCTTCTCAACCTATTCCTTAACGGCGGAGAAGTATATATATGCTTAGAGGCATCCGGTTTCCGATTTGCCTGTCACTGTGGCCGGCCACAGGACGCCTGCACCTACAGACGGACCATGGGTGCCTTGCGTTGCACCACCCACGGCTCCAACCACACACCCCGTATCTAGTGTAAACCCAAAGGAATAAGACCGGGAGGTATGTGGATGGGAACCACGTTTCATCAACGGCGCCGGCCCACACTCCTTCACAGGCAAACACAAGCACACTGTATTTGGGAAATCAAGCGCACACAAGGCGGTGGCTGGACCGTAGTCTGCTCCACACTGACTGCATGGAATCACGCTTCGAGCCTAGCACGGCCACAAGGACCGTGCACCCCGTCCTCTCCAGCAACGACTAAATGTCTCCTGCAGCCAGTATGGACGAGGTAGTGGGTGATAGACAGGTAGACACCTTGTCAATATGCACATCAAACACAATCACACCGGCGTGCACGGAATCACGCGAATTAGACGTATGCAAAGAGATGGTTGAGTGGAAACACCCTTTGATCCTAGCACCGTCACTAGTACCGTGCATCCCGTCTCTCCCAACAACGACCAACTTTTCTGGAGCCAGTGTAATCAAGATGGCCGATTTTGACAGATAGGCACCTTGCAAACATTCACATCAAACGCAGCCACACCTGGAAGGTCAATCAGCAACAAATAACTGAAATGCAAGAAAATCGACGCAAAGACACCTGTATAGACCAACTGCAGCGATAATGCAGCGCACGTGCCACATAGACCACATTATTAGCCTGGGTTAGTAAATGGAATCAGAAGCAGCGTACTTGCCAAGCGCTTCGCTGATTCCTACCTATTCAGCTGGCTCATCGCCTCTTCAGTATTAGCCTCTTGTCACGCTGAGAGCGTACCAGACCGGACTGCTTGAGGCACACAAGACTGCATGTGTTTGATGTCTGTTGGAAAGACTATCGGCGCTTGTTGCTTCCGTAGCCGGCGTCTCTCTTCCTTATGCAACAGTGCTTACTGATGAACCTGGGCAACCGCATCCTTGATGTGCCCACGCCATTGCTTGTTAAAACTAAATTCCACTTTGGTTCGTGATAGACTCACCTTGATCCTGTCCTGGTAATATTGCTTCGATTTGCCCACATTCCGCTTATCTCACTAAGTTGACCATTCAACAGTCGTTTTGGTACCCACGTCGAACTCATGCGCTGGTAATGTCCAAGCCAACTGAGGGATCGCAACAGAAGTATGCAGTTCATTGCATACACGTCTTTTCGGTGGAGCACCCGTGTCAGCCATTCGGTCACCCCAGCCAATGCGCAGAATCCCACGCACGCAGGGGCTGTTGATGAATGCGCTCAAATATCGGACGCCCCTTCGGTACACTGTTCAGATTTCTCTGCCGTCTTAAAGAACAGACAACCATCGACTTACATACCATCAGCTTCATCCTAAACGATAAGTAAATGGTTTTTCCGCACCTGAATCTCCAGTTTTGCAAAAGCGCCAGCCGCCTTTGATACGTAGATGCTCAGATCCCTCGTTATCTGTGGATCCGTTGATGCTGTCCTCCCAAGGTATCAGTTATGGGGACCAAACGTCCCCATAAGCTCGCGAGCTGAAACTATGTAAGTCGCTGAGACTCTCAGTAGACCAGTGAACATGTTCCCTCAGCTTTTCCACTTGTCAGACATTCATTTTCCGAGCAACCTTTATACGTAAGAAACATTCCTGTTTCCGGCCAATCTCCGCGATCATGTAACATTCAGCCTTTGTGCCTATGAAACATTCATTACAATAGAAAAATTTCGTTGTTCTCTCCAATACGTCGTTTGCAGTCTTACTTTTTGGCAGGTAACGAACTCATCATCATCATCATTACACATTAGTTGGTGGTGGAAAAACCCTCAGCTATTGTGCCGCAATACAGAAGACAAGAAAAGGAAAACAGTGGCACGCCCGCTGAGCCCACAGTAACGGATGGACATCGTTCCGGAGAGCTAACAGCTGGCTGCCGTAAGTGAGAGTCATATTATTGCCTAACTAGTGAGGTCGTGATTGGAGGGGGATGCTAAGCTGGATGGGAATGGACAAAGGAACTCACAACACAAACGCCATTGGGGCCGGCTCCAAGCCATATCAGCAAGTGTGTCCAACCAAACGTGTTCACCGTCCTTAGGACCCCAGCCAGGCAATCGGGATGCACCAACCGACGCCAACTTCGAAGTGAGGGTTTTCATTTCTCTCCACCAAGTCATCACTTGGCCTCCCCTCCTCTTCCAACCGCACCCACAACGCGCAAACAATGCACGTCGTGGGAGTCGGTGTGCTGGCATGCGCAACACGTGGCCCAGCCATCGGAGCCTGGTGCGTGATATAATCGTGCTGAGCGGTTTACTCGCTCTTCCTGCACCAAATACGCGACGCCGAACACGCTCATTGCTCACGCGGTGCTCCCACCAGACATGAGCTAAGCTGCGAAGGCAGCGATGATCGAATGTGACGAGCCTCTTCATGTCTGTCGACCTGATGGGCCAGGTTTCACAGCCATATAGGAGAGTTGAACGGACGGCTGCGTTGTAAACTCTGCCCTTGAGGGCGAGAGTAATGTCGCGTCTGCGCCACAGGTGGCGGAGATTGGCAAAAGCACCTCGAGCTTTTGCTATACGGTTCGTAACCTCATCTTCAATCCCACGGGTGCTAATATAGCTACCCAGGTACTTGAATTCCTGAACGACTTCTAGCAGATCATCACCAAACGTTAGCGCAGGGTTGGGTCCCTGCCAATCTTGGAGATGTACTTTGCATTTCGACGGAGCAAAGCATAGCCCAAAACGATTGACAGCCAGTGTTAATCGGTCCATTGTTGTTTGGCATGTTTGGGAGCTGTCACAGATTAGGGCAATATCGTCCGCATACTCCAAGTCAGGAAGTCGCTCACTAGGAAGTAGCTCCACATCTTCTAGGTCGTGTCCAGCGAACGCTGTTTCTATGACTTCATCAATAGCGAAGCTGAAGAGGAAAGGTGACAGCGGGCATCCTTGTCTCACACCGCTGGTGATACTGAAGGGTGGCGAGAGTTTGCCATAAACCCTCACCCTGCCCGAACTATGCGCGTACAGCGCTTTGATAATGTTTACATATTTATCAGGCACACCTTTCCGCAGCAGACAGTCCCAAAGGGTACATCGATCGACTGAGTCGAAGGCACATTTTATGTCACGAAACACGACAACGGTGGGTCGCCAATGAACATGGCGGTGCTCCAACACTTGACACAATGTGAAGAGGTGGTCGACGCAGCCCTGACCTCGACGAGATCCGGCTTGCTCTTCACGAATCTGGCTTTCACGAGTGGCAGTCAGTCTGTGCGTAACGAACTCAGTTCCTGGTGAAAGCTGTAAAGACAGTCTTGCTTATGTTGATGGTGGGCCCGAATTTTGCTATTGTCGAAACGTGAGCTGCGTTGCAACTTATCTTCACTGTGTCCAAACAACACAGTCATCCACAAACCAAAGTACGAATAGCTGTCGCACACTGTGGTTATCCTCCACGAAACGATTTATGTTATGCAACCCACCGTCAATGCGGTGTTCCACACGGGCACTGTTATCACAACCTTCGAAAGCACAGACCATCATTGCAGCTGGGTATGTATTAAACAGAGCAGAAACTAAAACACAATCTTGCTTCACACCAGAGACATCTGCAAAGTCGTCCGATATCTGTACACTCAGCTGCACCCTCGCTCGCATACATTGCTTGCAGTTGGCGAGCCGCGAACACCAAGTCGGTGGTGCGTCACGAACGGAAAGTGTTGTTCTTCCGCCACGTTCGGTTCAGCGACCTGAGTGGTGAGGCTTTTGAGCAGCATTCGTGCTATCGCCTACCAAACACAACTCGGCAAGCGGATACCATGATAATTGTTGGTACATTGTTTGCTAAATTTACCCTTGTACAGTGGTAACAAAAGGCATCCCCTTCAAATCAGCCGACACTTCAGTCCACACTCTTTGCACTAAGTAGTGCAGCGCACTCACCGTTTCACAGCTGAGCAATCTCTCTCTCTGTTTCATTTCAGTGTTAGGGTTTCGGCAAGACCTATCTTCACCTCTTTTTCTTGCAACCCGTGCAACGTAGGTCAGTCAATCTCTGAACTGTTGTTCAAGAGACAGTCGAAGTTCTTTCATCAGATCTGCATTGTGTCTACAGTTTGTGTGCAGATAGCACTTGAAGTAGCATCCACAATCGTCCTCATCGGCTGCAAGCTAAACCCATGCACTGTATCCAAGCAATTATAGTACCCCTTATGTTGGCGTCATTCGATACGGCATTTCATCTGCTCCGGCTGCAATGCATTCTTGAGTGGATCCAGCTCTATAGTCGGACGCAGCTCAGCTACTAAAAATAACAATTCTCCTAGCCACAAAAATCGTCCATGTGCACAATAGAAGCTGCATTTTTCTCCGATATTAATGAGCCAATGGTCATCAAATCAATCGGACCGCTTACAGTTTGCACGCCCAATGATTTCCTCGGCCTCAGTTTTCACATCTTCATGTATGTGGCACCACAGGCCGCCGTGTGAGGCGATGCAGTTGACATCGCCAAACAGGGTAACTCGCATTCTGCATCGCGATCCTCTTATCCTTTGCGTCGAATCCGCTTAATATCTGCTTATCACCCCACTAAAGCTCAGTTATCAGAGCACCCCTCAACTCACTGCTCGGATGAACCAGTGAGTCTTTTCTACAGAAGCTGGGAGACCATTTTGGTGTCCGCTCTCAAACTGCACACCCATTGACGAGCCGAAGGTGGCTGCTACTCACGGATGGTCCAGTTCATCTGGCCGTGCGTGCGCCTGTGGCTTGGTCTTAGAGTCTCCCGTCAAAAAGAAAGAGTAGGATTCTTTTTGATGTTGACTAAAAGTTCACATCTATATGTCTACATGTAAAGCCTTCCCAAAACTTCGCTCGTCGAAACATTTGTCACGGGAGCCATTTTGTTACGATATGGACAGGACAGCGTTGCGCACCCGCTTACGCGCCTTCAGTGTTATGCCTCGTTGTCTCATACTGTCCGTTTTCGTCTGTTTTGGCTGGCTGCTCATCAAACGTCGTAAAGCAAACCTGCGCAAAATATACCGGACCCCAACAAATTAGAAGTCATAGATAGAGAAGTGGTTAAGCGATCCTTCAAAGGTGGATTCCTTTGAACGGCCTGCTGGGTTTGCAGTACGGAATGCATCGAGCCTGAATTGCAATTCATCACTCAGACCCGACGGGCAAATGGCTATCCAGAAGCCTTTATTAGGTTTCATAGCCGCCCCGCGGAAAGTGAACAGCCGGTCGTTCTTACTGTACCAAAAATGCCTGTTTATCTGCGACTACCCTTCAAAGGTGATGTTCTGGCTAGGCAGATAGAACGACGCACAGCAGTTGCAATACGACGTGCATTCGGTGCCGCTAAATTCTGCCTTCTCTGAACAACCAAGAAGCCATCACTGCCCCAGTCAAGCCTACTGAGCTGGTTTCCGCCACAACGCACTGTATCTATCGATTTGTTTGTAACTGTGGAAGCAGTTACATCGGCAGAACAGACCGTTGCTTGTGTAAGCGGATTGGGGAGCACATTCCGAAGCATATAGTTACTTTGACAAGGCAGCCGCAAGCGGGACTTGTGTCGACGAACAGCATACCTGTCTCTTCGATTGCGAAACACCTGATGGAAACGGGTCATCAGGTGGACCCCAACTCGGCGTTTAGTGTCATCTATCGTAACACAAACGCCAGAGTCCTCAAGTTTGCCGAGGCAGTGGCCATAAACAGAAGCATTCTCCAACATTGTGCGTCCAGAAGTAACTGTTTGTTACGCTCAAACTCCATTGGAGTTAACAATTCCTCCTCAACCTGCAGCCAACGTTTACTTCGCTTGCATGTGACTTCACGCATTCAAATTATCGATTTCTTTTTGGTCAAGTTATCATTTGATATGTTGTCCGTTTTGCAAGTGAACAGAGGGCACGAAATGATACCATCTTGCAACATTCGTCTTCTTATTGTGCTATTCAAGTTAATACAGAGAACTCAATGCTTCGAACATCCTATTTGTGTAGGTAACCGTTCGCCGCGAGTGCGGTTGTAATTGGTTCTAGCTTGTTGGTCAAACAATCAGTCGAACAAACTCGTTTATGACTACTACTTAGACTTTGTAAGTCTACTTGTTCTACACTAGTGGCCTGATCCTGTTGTTTCTCTGCAAACTGATCTAATGATTTCGTCATCCCTGTGACTAATTAGGATATCCAATTATGGCGTACGGCATTTCCGATCTACCTCATAGGTGACCCACAACAAGCTGTCAGACGCACTGTTAAGCTGCTCTGCCAACTGCATGACCTATTACTCTGGCGTACAAAATGCCGAGTATGTCATCCACATAACGGTTATAGCACGGTAGCCTGGCTATTTCCATAGATGTGCCCTCTTCAGTCATTAATGGGCTACATATTGTTCCCCGATCGATTTGGTGTTACGCTGTTTTGAAAATGATGTCTGATGTTTTCAGTCCATGATGCCAAGGATTCCCTTGAAAGTTCAACTGAAATTGGTAAAGTATAACCAGTGTTGGGTTAGTTCTCCTATGTACTCAACAGGCTAGTATGGCTGGTGGTTACTACACGGAAGTTTCACATCCAAGGAGCACATGACCTTATCGATATGTTAAGACAGTAAGCATTGATTATTTGTCCCAGCGGATAAAGGGCTCTCACTTGCCAGTGAGACAGTTTATGCTATCGCTCATTTCTCATCGAGGGGTGTGTGCTTTTGGTGACAGCTACGCAATAGGGCTGTCACTTGGCTTCAAACAACACTGGATGTCACTATAGATCACATGCTGGAGAAGAGGATCTTCAAGCCAGTGAACTAGACGGTTTTCAACACAGCCTACCTTCTGCACTTTTATGAGGTGCGTCATCAAGTATGAGGCCTGTTTCCTTAATGTATTCGCTTTTCTTCTTGGCTTCTACTCCAGAGCCGTAACTCGATTTTATTACGACCGCTTTCTTAGTATCTAGTTCACGTAGTGCCTGAAGATGCCCACTTGTAGACACATGGTTTTCACTAACTAGCATGGGCTTAGCTTCGTGCGCGATATCAGCGAACTTGTATCGCACAGCGCACAATTCAAGGCGGATTTGCAAGTGGTGATCGCCGATGTACCTCTGTACAACCATGTTACCTCTCCCACGTGATTCCGAACGGGTGACACACCCACTGTTTTGGACTTTGTGCTCTCTAACGAGCAATTAATGGTCGACACCGTGACCATGGATGCACCACTTGGCCGAAGCGATCACACGATGTTTATCTTTCGTTACATCTGTTACTCGGAGTACATCAGTGAGAACAACGTGGAAGCTTATGTCATTACACACTACGATATGCTGTCCAAATTCATTCAAGAAACCGACTGGTCCTTCCTAACCGGGAAGCCGCTCGATGTCGTCTAGATGTTGCTCGTCACACAATTCACTGAGCTAGTGGCAAATGCGTCAGAAAGCAAGGTCCTTCGCTCAAAGCAACTGAATTCGTTCCAGAGGAGCCGTACTAGAAAATGCATAGCCTTAAGGGATTCACTCTGGCGTGCTTGCAAAGTCTGTCCAAGTAACCTGACCTGGAGTGCTTACACAACTCAACGAAACCAATGCGTCAAGTTGATCCGCAAAGATAAACTCCAACATCAACAGAACTTAGCGTCAAAATTCAGTACAAATCCTAATTTGCTGTATAGACACGTCAACTAGTTTTGCATAGTGCAGCCCGCGATCCCCGTTTTACGTGCAACAGATGGTCTTGCGCAGATCGCACAAGATGCAGCCAACGTGCTTCCCCAACGCTTCATCCATGCTTTCTGGAATGGATCCTCATTTCATCCGCTTTTTACACAGCTTCCATCGCCAGCAGGATTAAACCACGTATCGTTCATGGCAGCCAATGTGATGAAAAAGCTAATATCATTGCGCGTGCACACCTCACCTGGCGTGGACGGCATCAAACCGAAGGCCATGAAAACAGCTGCCATGAACCATGCCAAACCATTAGCTCGGTTCTTTCAACGTTGTCTCGACGAAATGCAGGTTCCGACAATGTGGAAACATGGACTAGTCACTCCTATTTACAAAAGTGCTAATCGTTCAGAGCCCTCGAACTACCGTCCAATCACTCTCCTCCCATTTGTATCCAAACTAATGGAACGTATAATTGCAGAGGCGCTCATGGGATATCTTGAGAGCAACATCTTAGTGTCACAGCAACACGGATTCCACCGAAATCGATTCTGCACTACAAAGTTGCTGCTAGCCCGAGCAAACTGGACAGAGTCGGCCGATGCCAGAGTGGGAGCCGACGTTGCCTACCTGGACTTCTTAATTGCGTTCGATCGTTTGGACCACCGCATTCTCCTTCACGAGCTTCGAAGCTATGGAATCTGTGACACTACATGCGGGTGGATTGGCAACTTGCTCGTTCAAAGTTAGCTGAAAGTTAGAGTCCGCAGCTCCACTTCTGACCCTATTGACGTCCAGTGTGGTGTGCCTCAAGGATCGGTACTGGGGCCACGTTTATTTCTCACATTCATTAACGATCTTGGCAGTGTACTGCAGTGGAATTTCTTACTATTTGCGGATGATATCAAAATTTGGCATGACATCAGGACATCGGATAATCACATGGCATTGCAGAGCGATCTCCACATGGCTTATGCGTTATCACCCGACAACCGGCTCCATTTCAAAGTGACCAAGTACAAAGTCGTATGCATACGCCATCAGTTTATCTATAAATATCGACTTGAGGACCAACAGTTACAACGTGCTTCCCAAGAAAACGACCTCGGGGTGATCGTGCAGGGCGACCTTGGTTGTTCGAAACAGGCTAAAAGTGCATCACAAGGGACCAGTCAACATCTTGGACTCTTACTAAGGGCTTTAGGCAATTTTGAGCCATCAATTTTTCCGCAAATGTTGTATGCGTACGGGTGGCCTCACGTGGAATATGCGATCCAGGCCTGGCGTCACTGGCGCAGGCGCAACTTCGATGCACTTGAAGCTCCAAAACGTAGAGCGACCAAACTCTTTAGAGGATTGTTTCATCTCTCCTACCATCGCCGATTGCAGTCCCTGAGATTGTACAGTGGTGAATATCGACGTCAGTGAGGAGACCTAATCATGATTTAGTTAATACTGACGAACCCAACTTAACCACTGTCTCAATGTGTTGCAGCTGAGCCAAAATATCAACCTTAGAGGTCGTCAGCTCAAACTGGCTATGCACTACAGTCGACTTGGTTGTCGACGAAACGTTTTCTCCCTCCGTGTGTCCCGTGCCTGGAATTCCCTTCCGACCCACGTTATCCTTGCCCCTACATTGACGCTATACAAAAAAACATCTTGATAAAACGCTTCCAAACGTGCATTACTTGATATAGTCCGTTCCACTTGGAGGACGAAACAACGCAAACCTAACCATTTGCTTAACAGCCCTCTCCGCAATGTGACAGTGTGGATACATGCAAAAGTGTCCATGTAATTAGCCTGGATGTAGCTAAACTGGATTAACCTATCACATCTGTCAAATGAAGAAACAAACAAGTGCGCGTTGTCGTTTCCTTTTTTATTTCTCTCGCACACTGAACTATAACAGCTCGCTACACTATTTTGCGTGTGCACATCCCATTCCCACTTCAGGCTATCGTTATGCAGTGGTGCATTTGACTTGGTGGACGCTTGAAATGGCGATTTACTTATTCGATGATTCTTCAAATTTTAATTTTTACTCCAAACATTCTACGGGACTTGTCAAGCACATGCTTTTTTACCCGTGATAAATCATTGTTCATAAATCTCACTGTCAGTACTGGGTGGCTGAAACTCCTTAAACCGATTAAGAAGGTTATCGTGTTTGGCTTCTGTCAACAAGCCGTTCAACCTTCAAAGCGGTGCAGTCAGCTCCACAGGATTATGCTATTAGTCGTAAGGCGTCAAGTTGTGCATTCGATCAATTCAGCACCCACTTCCTGTTATCACGGTTAATTGTCTCCTCCTCTTGGTTTTTCGTCAGCGAATTATCTAGCGCTGAACTTGCGTCTTTCATTTTGCAATTCATTCTTCTTTGGTCACACGCGCGGTTAGCTTGAGAACAGCATATCAATCATAGTTAGATTGACCATGCGAATTACATGTATCAAAGACGTTTCCTTTTTACCGTGCTTTTGAAATAAGCATATTAAAGATCATGCTAATGTTTGTTTTCGATTGCAGGAGACAGATTCTTTTCGTTTTGAGCACATTTTAGCAATTCACTGACAGATAGTTTATCAAAGACCGAAAAGAAATGTATACTTGCCTTTTCCGGAAGGAAATATAATCGTAAAGTTCTTAGATTTGCTTTTGTCACCATTAGGCTGTTGAGTCATGCCGCAATCCTGGCGCTAGAAAAGTCGTATCGCCTATATCCCTTTATGACTGCGATGGACATCTGCTGAAAGGGGGCAGCTGGTATTTTCCCAACATCTGCAGACTGTATGCAACAAGCGATTTCACGCATGACGACAGCTTCCTGTGAATGCTAGCCCAACCAAGTTTTCTACCTCAAGGCAGAAGATAAAGATGGCACTGTAAATTGCAATGAGCTACAGCAAGACCGTATCTGCAGTGGTGTAGCTACAGCATCTGTGGTTCTAAGTTTAGGCAACATATCTACTTGCGGTTTGGTGCCCGCCGAAATGACACATTGGAAAACGGGCAGGTTGTACAAAGCAGACCTTAACCTAGCATATCTATAGCATGGTTCTGGGGCCTACTTTATTCCTAGTCCACACCAACGATCAACTTAGCTTCTTCGGTCGCCGCGTGCTCTGTTTGCGGACGACATGAAGAGTTTGGAAGTGATTAACACCACAGACGATTGCGACCTACTTCAGCAAGACTTCAATTGCCTCTAGGTGATCTGTAGTGGTCCGCCTTCTGGTCAACCCATGCAAATCACTATTCATCTGCCTGGGGAAAGGTGGTGACTGCCGAACTTACACCATTGGCCGCCAATCACTGCATCCACACATTCCACCAATGACTTAGGTGCACTCTAGCACTGCGACTTTACCTCCTTGGATAACGAGAACAGGGTATATCGTAACGGACTGCGCATGCTTTGGACGCTCAAGCCTATCTTCTGTACTTGGTTTGAAGTGGTCGCTACTCGCCTCTTCCATCATAAGATCAATACTGAAGTACTGCTCGCTCGCCCGAGGTGAAGCACAGAGGATTGCACAGGTCCAACACTTCTCTACCAGGCTCATTCGGAGGTTACAACAATTACCGTACAACGGCTGGTGCAATAAACTGGGACTCTGCACCTAGTCTTTTCGCCGAGTGCGAATAAAGCTCATCGTAATCCATCGCACATCACATCTCAGTGCCATCTCCATGGTGAGGGTGCTGATTCATTTGCGGATGCCATGCCGCCCAGGCGTACAGCAGTACGATCTTGTGTGCCTGAACATAAAACTATTGCTCAACTCCCGTGCTTCGAACGAAGGGTGCTAGATGTTTGAAACAAACTGCCCGACCAATTCGCAGAGTCCAACACTGGGCAGCAGTTTTCAGATATCCATTTAATGACCTATCGATTTGGAGAACGATTGCGCATTATAGATGAAATCTTACATTTGTGAGCCCCTTGAAACTGTACGTCAAACATATTAAAATACAAATAAGAACTTAAACAACGATACTTTTTATAACATTTTTGATCATAATACGATGGAGTTGCACAGATTTAAATTTCTACTTAGTCCCATAATGTAGGGAGGCAGATGCCAAGGACTACTCGGAAACCGGAAAGACAAAGAAAACTGAATGGTAGGAAATTACCAAAGGGCTAAACGAATGAGCCGAGACAAGGTAGTGCAAGTCTTGCGGTTCGAGCCGACAGCGGATCAGGAACGACGTCTGGTAACAAGACTGGGTCCAGACCAACGGATGAGTTATTTGTTGAGAACGCAGTGAAACAAACAAATATGCCTCTAGCAGAGCCCACAGGACTGAATACAGGCCGAGTGATATAGACATGCGAAAGCCAATCGCGAGATTTTGAATGATTACTGGCTGGTCAGAATCGGATATAGCGAAGCGGAAATACGGGATGAAAACGTGGAGAGATTGTTCCAAAGCTCAAACTCGTAGGCACATGTAATGGCCCGTCTCACAAATCCCCACCGACGGTGCGTCATGGGAAGGAAACACGGTCCATATCTGTATGGGTTTGTGAGTGATCAGTTTGCGCATGGTTGTGGTAATACACGCTCTGCCCCTCACGCGTCGTTCTTGCGACCACCAACAATGGTGGTGCGGCAACCCTCTACTTTCGTAACAATCTGCATTGCGAACTCATACACAATTCGGAAACCGATGTGCCTAACTCCTTTTTGTGCCAATTCCGGTTGAGAGGGGACAAGCTTGACCTCGTGGCTGTTGTTTACCGCCCACCATCGTCTACACTTCAGCTGAACTGCAACTTGGTGGCTGCGTTGAGGCAGGTGATAAACAGGAACTACAGTCACGTTCTAGTCGCCGGTGATTTCAACTTACATGCTCTAGAATCCCAGGCCACACCAGGAGAGCAATTCAAAGCAGACGTGCAAGAGCTTGTTTCAGCTTTTCCGCTTTATGGCCACGTCACTTCGCGCACCAGCTTCAGGGGAAATAACAGGCCATGCATGTTGTACCAAATATTCACTATTGAAGAACTGATGATCGAGAGAGTGATAATCGGTACTCCTCTAAGCCGCAGTGATCATACGATTTTGAATTTCATGTACACTTGCTATGCTGAATAGCCCGAGGACCGAACTCAAACAGCACGAACTGTAACCAGTAACGACACCTTAACCCGACTCGTCAAAGCAACTGACTGGAGTTTCCTAACCGAGGATGTACCCGATATTGCCTGGGAACGTTCCATCAGTAAGTTTAACATCATGGTTAATGAAGCATCGGTAACCAAGACTATCGTTTCGAGGAACATGACGTCGTTTATACGGAGTAAGACACGCAAATGCATGGTGATGCGCAACGCGGCGTGGTACACTCACAAAACCGATCCTAGTCCGAGTACCTGGAAGGCATATGTTGCGCACCGTAACCACTGTACCCAATTAGTGCGAGAGAACAAAGTAGCTTATAAACATGCTTTAGTCGAGTGATTAACTTCAACTTCTAAGCTTCTGTACAAGCAAGTGAACAGCCTACACAAGGTGAAAAGTGGATTTCCCCCTCTTCAAACAGCGGATTGTCTAACTCGGAATGCTGAAAAAGCCTCAAACTTGCTGCAACAGCAAGATGCACCAACGTTTCATTGCATTCCATGGTCCCCTGAATCTTTGGAATCTATGGTGACCACACCAGGACTCACTCATATAAATTTTACGACAGACGTCTTGATGAGAATGCTGCTATCCATGCGCCTGTACGCCTCTCCAGGAATTGACGACATCCGCCAAAGGCACTTGCTGTAGCGGCTACTATTTTAGCTAAACATTTGACGCGGCTGTTCCAGCACTGCCTTGACGAGCGGCACCTTATTGCAATGTGGAAACACGGAATAGTGCCTCCCATTTACAAAGGGGGTAGTCGTTCCGACCCAGCTAATTGCCGACTAGTGACTCTACTGCCAGTTCCTATACAAGTTATGGAGGCTATCATTGCCGACGTACTCATGTCTTATCTGGGCGGTTTTGGTTACATTGCTCAGCAGCAACACGGCTTCTGCCAGCAGCAGTCATGCACAACCAACCTATTGTTAGCATGAGACAGCTTGACCGAAACGGTGGATGTTGGTGCAGAGGTTGATGTGACTTTCCTTGATTTCTCTAAGGCATTCTACCGGTCGGACCATCGAATCCTTCTCGCCAAACTTCAAGGATGTGGCATTGGGAACCCTCTCCTCAGATGGATTTGCAATTTTCTCACGGTATGCTTTTGTGCCAAAACAACATACTGTACAGCCAATACGTTAACCCGTTATTTCCACTCATTTCTCCTATGACTACATTCCGATCCGTGGCTCTATATCGAACGTAGATGTCTATCTAACAACGAGTGATCAAACCGTCTGTCGTAGTATTAAATCATGTTACCACACACTACCGAACTGAATGGGGCTCTGGATAGATCATATCAGTAATCTGGAGTCTTGTTTGAAATATCTCAATCTAGATCTTTGTGGTGTTCGCTTCAAACGCTTCTTTGTTCCGATTTTGGCATTGCTGCAATCCCATTTCTATGGCTTCGTCTTCACTTATGTTTTATCCAGTTCACTTGAACTTCATCCACCATGATGAGTCGAGTTATGGCAGCCAGATCCAACGAACTTTCATAGCTGATCCATAACTGACCGACTGAACTGAACTGAGTGGTATGCGTTTCAACAGGTTTGCCAAACGATCGGTTACTGTATCTTCTTATACTATACAACGTTTCGGTTTTGACTCAAAAGCTTCATCAGTTGATGACTTCTCGATCGGTTCCAAGTATTTTACAAGTTATGAGTGGCATGCAGTCTTGATCGAATCGATTTCAGCATCGTGAACATCACAATGGTTCCCATGTAATTCAGCTGGAAGTTCCAAGAAACCTGACCTCCAAGCTGTCATTACGAGTCACAGCTGTGATAGTAACCGTGCTACTAGTACTGAACTAAAAGGGGATTGAAGTTTAATTATGATTCCTTTCCAGAATTCAGTCAACCATTCCGATATTCAAGCAGAAACTCGACGACTTTCACCGCGGTAGATTGTCTGCGAAGCGTCCCAATGGCAGGTTGGTACGTTGGCCGTGGCATTGATGAGATAGATTCCCATCTTGTACTATCATACATAGTCCGAGGGACGCGTTTCTAATCAACGAACTTGTACTCAGCCATTTGGAAAACCTTGATTTTCTGTCATCCGGGTTGTAATTTCTCGACAAAAAGATGCCATGATTCATTTGAGCGTCACATATACAAAGGAGGCCTCAGTCGCATATATCGCGGACTTACTGCTGACAGTGCCGCCTGAATTGTGGTTTATGATGTATTGGTTTCATTTAGAATGAAGCGGGCGTCTACGTCGGTTCTTAGTGGCTTGTTTCATTGTGTTTTACTGCGGTTTAAATCTTCAGGACCCACCTTTTAGCTAATATGCCGGTGGCCGAATGGGCACGGTTATATTTCATTGGGCATTTGTATTGGCACACTAGCCAGAAAATGGTGCGATTTCTGAGCGATTTGGACATCAAATAGTTCAAAATTATCTACACATTTTCTCACAATGTGTTGGTCTAGATATGATTCATTAACTCAACGGAAAGTTTGGAGTACGTATATCTAAAAACACCAGATATACCTTTCAGGGATGACTCGGTGAGGTGAGAATTATTCTTTGTGTTAAGTGTTTTGGTCCAATGCGGGCATGATGGACCAACCACTGAACTCACCGCGCACAGTCGTATGGTATGCAAAACCATCCCTTCCGATCCACATTCTACGAGTCGCTGCTTCATTTGACCAACCGTGCTTACCCTAACGCAAACTCCCCACGCGAGCGACTGTCCGGCGCAACTGCATGTCCACGGAAGTGCCCAACATCGGCTACCGGAGCATGCGCACACGACTGAAACGGAATACGAATGAACGTGCATTGCACCTGAAAACACACTCTTACAGTGTTTTACAAAATCAAATTTTATGGTTATTTGAACATTCCAAACATCCATTTGTTTTCCTGACTGTACATCCGCTTTCACAAACTGCTCTAGCGGGTCCCGTGCTTCAACGTTCCTTGCCCTTGTCCATTTGTTTCCTATTCATTGTATCCTGTACAATATACATTGGGTCCAACTGTCTCCATCTTTCCTACCGAGTCTCTTACGTGCCATTGCTACCGACTGGCGTCTCTGATGTCACCCAACAATGGACGACCCGGGTCTTAAACACGCCGCCCGCCATTTTGCAATTTCATTTTGGTGAGCTCGTTCCAGTGACTTTGTGATTCACTACTCCCTATCATTTGGTCTTCTCACTTGCCGCATAGTATTCATTTCTCAGGATGAGTGGTTCAAAGGATAACTCGTCCATCTATATGGTTAGTGCCGTAGAGCTAGCCTCCCACCCTTTTTGAGAAGGACACTTTATTATGGTTTGCACAGTTGGAATCTACTTTCCACAATTGGAAAGTCTCTTCCGATTGTGCTATCATTAACTCTTATCTCGGCTTCCTAGTTGCGAGACATCATATCTTGCTCCCCTCCTGATGCGGAATATGAGACTTTAAAGCAGGCGATCAGCCAACGAATCACGGCGTCTGACAACGTCCGACTCCGACAATTGTTTAGGGATCTGCAATTAGGAGACAAGATGCATTCAGCCTTGTTGCGACAGCTACAACGGCTCCTAAGCACATCCAGCATGGACGCGGGGATTCTCCGCGAAATGTGGATGCAAGGTCTCCAAGAGAACACACAGCCCATCCTCGCCGTGGCAAGCGCCCTGCCACTCGCAGCGGTTGCAGTACTAACAGTTCGTGTCATCGAATGACACCAACCAAAGAAAGAATCTAGAGCACTCAGTCGACTTAGCACCGTCGCAGACCCAGCGACACCCACGACTAGTGAGCCGTCAGTAGTGAACACTGTGTCATCGCAAATAGCGTCGCTACAGTGTCAGTCGAGCAACTGGCCCCAGACCGTAAGCATCCTAGCCGCTGTAGCTCATTGCGCTATCGCACGAAACATAACGCTTCAGGTTTTTGCTTGTACCACTCGCGTTTTGTTATCAGTACCCGTAAGTGCAGGTAATCATGCAGTCTCTCCGCCGCGAAGTCGGGGAACTTTCAGGCTGGCCTTTAAGGGATACTAATGGTGTCGTCAAACCCCAAAGTCTTCCATCTATATTAGTGAGTATAATTCTGAAATCCAGTTCTTAGTTGATACCGAGAGCGGATGTCAGCGTCATCTTCTCATTCCAGGTGACCCTCCGGCTTCTGCATTGACATGCCCAAGTGTAGCCAATTGCACACAAATAGTCACCTACAGTCATTGGTCGCTTACTCTGGATCTAGGTTTTCGGCGCACGTCCCGCTAGATATTTGCCGTTGCTGCAGTCCCCTTTGCCATCATTGGCATAGATATTCTCAGGCACTCTGACCTCTTGGTCGATGTGAAACGCCAGATAATGGTCGACTCTTCAGCGAAACTCAGTGTACTGGATATCAACGCAGACGTCGCATTTATCATCCGGTCTGTGCCTTTTCCCAGACCTAGCCAGCCTACGCTAACATCTTTTCCCAGTACTCCAAGTTCGTTCTGCCAAGAAACGCAGCTATGCCCTTGTCCTCCCAGGTTACGCACCACGTTCGGATGTATAACCCGCCCTTCTGATGTCGCCGGCGACCACTTTCCCCCGAGAAACTTAACGTGGCTAGGGCAGAATTTGGGCACATGCTCCAACTCGGGATAATCCGCCCTTTTGACAGCCCTTGGTCCTCCTAACTGCAGTTGCTTTCTGAGATATCTACGGACTGGCGCCCTTGCGGCGACTACCGCGCACTCAATCGGCAAACCGTGCCAGATAGATGTCATCCTACACATGCAGGACCTCATCGCATGCCTCACTAGTAAGGCGATCTTCAGTAATATCTATCTGATGTGCGCCCATCACCAGATATCAGTAGAAAAAGACATTCCTAAACCGCCGTCATCGCACCTTTTGGTTTTTCAAATTTTTAAGAATGCCATTTGGACGGTTCAACGCTGCACAAACCTTCTAAATATTCAAGCACGATGTCACTCGTGGTCTGGACTTCATCTATTCATTCCTCGATGATATTCCGGTAGCCAGTTCATCGGAAGAAGAGGATATCGATAATCCCCGTTCTCTCTTCCAGCGCTTGACACAACACAATGTCACAGTCAACCCGACTTAGTCAGAACTCTTTAAGTTAAGGGTCGAATTTCTAGGCCACTTCGTTTCTTCGTCGGCTATCGAAGTTTTCCTGTGATGATGGCTAAGACCGGAAGCGGATGGAATCGTTGGGTTACCGACGGACTTGGGGCCAATCAGATGAAGGCCGCGTACGCACAACTAGTCCGGCCCAGCAGAAAGCAGAAAAGCGGGTTGGTCAGCCGTACGGCAAGTGGATTGTGTACGCCTGAGTTCCAGACAGCAACACAAGCAGCTGTGTCAAATAGCCAATCGTGGGATCATCGACTAAATGAGCGGATGGGCAATCAAACACCACCGTGCATTCTATACGTGATGGCAACAATGTGTCTCAGTGGAACCATGAACTCTGTAAGCGTGAATGGTATGGAGAAGGAGCACAAACAATTGAGATGTGACTAACGTTACAGGCCAGTTGATCGGGTCAGCCAGTGAACGGACAATATTGAAGTATTATATTTACTCTATAAATAACCATGAGTCTTCTTAATAATGATTGTTGATCGCGGCACAGACTTTCTTCGTGATTGTCGGAAGGCTAACACGACATGACGACAGCCGAGAAGAAGCTAACGCGCCGGCGCCCGCTCGCTTTTGGTTGAGAGCCGTAGATTCTACTGCCGACTACTCGTCAGATGACGGAACGCACACAATCTTACAACTGGAGGATATAGAGGACAAAGTGGGTGGATATCGTCACGCTGACTTAGTTGGATGCCCACGCGATGCCTTACCAACTTACTACGTTCAGACACGCTATTGGCGACGAAGCCAGAAGAATGCTTGAGACTTTGGATCTCAATGATTCAGATTAAAAGGTGCTGGATATCTTGGTGGTAATCAAGCGATTTGGCGAATACTGCGAAGGCTAAGCAAACGAAACGTACTAGACATATACGTTTTTGACCGCAGTCGGTTAATGAATGAGTCGGAATTGCAGGATTTGGCACGAACGCGCAACTTCTGTAAGTGTATGCGGAACTCTCTTGCACGCGACCGCTTTAGGATCGGCATAAATAACGACTACCTCATTCGACGCCTTCTGAGGCGGAGAAACCAACCTATCTCTGAATCCGTGTGTGGACATCTGCTTTAGCGAAACAACAACATCCCAACATCTCCAGAATTCGCGAGTGTGCACGACAGAAGGACTTTGTATCCTATCGAACACCAAGGAAACCCTGTTCCTGCGATCCGTGGGGCAGAAGCCCAATTGTCGATTTTGTGATCATGAACATCCAAAAACTAAAAGGTGTGTTGTCCAGCTTGGGTCAATACTTGCATGAAGTGTACAAAGAAAAAGCGTTTTGTTCGTTGTTGCAGATTTACCAACCTCAGCGCGGTATACAATGAAAATCAACACGACACTCAGATGTTCTCGGTAAATAACATGGAGCATTATAGATACCGGAAATGCGTTTTTGCCACACTGTTAATTCAATAAGGTCCAGTTCGCTTTCAACTCAATTCGGGAGTCACCGTCAACATACTATCCAGGATACATGGTTTTGGAGTAAAATGCACTGAAGCACGTAGTTGCTTCGAAATGTGGTACGGCTCAAAACTATACTCAAAACGCAACGCTATTGGGAGGGCTGTCAACCCGAAAGACGGAACGAAACACAAGCTTGGATTCCTGGTTATGTCAGCAGACCTTCCGCTCATTTTTAATGTTTATCCCTTCCAGTGCCTTGATTTTGTTTCGTTTAAGCATGATCGCTTTGTTTACTCACGTCACGCTGCCACAGACATTGTGGATTTGTATCCTGCCGTGTTTGATGGGGTTACTGGAACATTTGATGGGTGCGCTCATTTTCGTTTAACGAATCTGCTAAGCCAGTGGCTTTACCGGCTAGAAAGGCACCCATAGCTTTGCGCGGAAGGCCATTGGAAGCAATGTAGCCTTTGTCCGGTTTGAGTGTCATACACAAGGTCGATGAACCGACAGATTGGGTAAGCCAAGTGGCAATTGCCACAGAGAAATCCGGTGATTTGCCTGTGTGCATCGACCCAAACTCACTCAGTGCCTCAGCAGAGAGTACTATGCCCTGTCGACACTAGACGATATGCTGCCTGAGTTATCTAAGGCGAAGGTGTTCACTAAAGTTGACATCGTTTCAGTTATATGGCATGTATCACTTGACGAGGATTCGAGCTATCTGACCACATTTTGAACGCCTTTTGGACGTTTTATGATGGTTTCGGTTTACAACTATCCAGCGAGATATTTCAGATGCAGCTTACCTAAGCATTAGATGATCTATCCGGAGTGTTTTGTGTAACAGATGATATGCCAGGTTTTGGTACCACTCGAGATTAGGAACATGATCACCATCCTCACCAATTTCTGCTACACCGCAGTGAAAGAAACATCAAACGGAAGCATGACAAAGTCGACCTACGCAAAACTGAGGTGGCGTTTTATAGACGTGGGCTAAGTGGGACTGAATTGAAACCGGATCCGTAGCAAATTAAAGCCATAAACGAGATGCTTCCCCCCCCCCCCCCCATTGATGCGAGTGCAGTTAGCAGGCTGAACGGGCTGGTCAACTACCTGAGCAGTTTTGAAATTATTGAGGCTACCTGTAGCTTTGAGGTGTGAATGAGAGTGGTGTCTTGTTCTCCGAACCGGGCATTTCTGTTGCAGACGTTTCGTTTAACAAGCTATGCAAAATCTTCAGTGCGACCATTATTAAGTCCAGATTCGCGGAATCTCGCTAACCATTGCCAGATTCGAGTGTCTATTGATCGTTTCCTTCTTCGAATGCCAGCCTACGATTGGTGCACATGAGTCGGACGAGTGATCACATCTTCCGCTTGTTGATCTGGTGCTTTATGGTTCCTTAACCTGCAGAGCTTCGTAGGCAACCTCCAGCTCCATGGGTTTAGTAAATGAGTTCCGGCTCGAATGCCAGGCCTTAAGGAACTCACGCGCCTTGCGGTTTCTTGTTCTTCCGAGTATCTCAACATTTTCCAGATCGAACTGATGGTACTCCGTATCCATATGTACTGATAGGAATTTCCCATCGTGGCGGCGGATGGTCAGACTATGTTCGTGTAGTCTTGTGCCAAACTTGGCACTTGTCGTACCCACTGGTGCCAGGGAATACTAAGGAGAGCTTTCCGTAAGATCTTACCCTTCCTGAAGTATGGAGGTAAGGCGTCCGAACAATAATGACTAACTTTTCCGGGACACCGTGCTTTAGTAGTTAAAGTCATAAGACATGCTGGTCTATTAAGTCAAATGTAGCACGAATGTCCAGAAAGACGACGATGGTGGGTCTGTGAAGTACCTGGCGATGTTCAAGGAGCTAACGAAGCGTGAATACATGATCCACACAACCGTACCGGGGCGGAAACCAGTCTGCTTCTCTCGGTAGTGCGCCTCGCGAGTTGACGATAGCTTGCGCAACATGATGGATGCTAGCAGCTTGGAGGCAGCTGATACCAGGCTGATTCCTCTGTGATTAGCACATGAAGTCCGGGAGCCTTTCTTGAAGACTGGGACAATAACTGACCTACCCCATGAAGAGAGGACCCTTTCTTCTCCCTCAGTATTTTACAACATTGATTTGTATAGTTGCTTGAATCCTCCCAACGCCCCTTTTTTCTTGACGATACATCCGTTTTCACAAGCTGCTCTTGTGAGTCCCGTGTTACACCGTTCCTTGCCCTTGTCGTTTCGTTTCCTGCTCATTGTAGCCCGTACAATATACATTGGGTCCAGCTGTCTCCACTTTATCTACAACGTCGCTCACATATCATTGGTACAGACTAGAGTCTCAGGCGCTGTCAAACCAATCCCCCGAGCGACGCACTGCGCTGGTCGCGACGGTAGTCAGTGAGACTTGACTAGATCATGGCGAGAACGACGCGGGAGGGAGGCAGAGCGTGTATTGCCACAATGCGCAGACTGATCACTCACAAACCTGTACAGATATGGACCGTTATTTTTACATGACGCACCGTGGATGGGGATTTGTGAGACGGACCATTTCATATGCCTACGAGCTTAAGTCTGGGAACAATCCCTCTATGTTTTCATCGCGTATCTCCGTTTCGCTATATCTGATTCTGACCAGCCAGTAGTCGTTCGAAAGCTCGCGATTTGCTTTCGCGTGTCTCCATCACTCGGCCCGCGTTCAGTCCTGTGGGCTTCGCTAGAGACGTATTTGTTTGTTTCACTGCGTTCTCAACAAATACCTCATCCGTTGGTCTGGACCCAGCCTCGTTACCATGCGTCTTTCGTGATCTGCTGTCGGCTCGAACCGCAAGGCTTGCACTTCCTTGTCTCGGCTCATCCATTTCGCCCTTTGGTAATTCCCTACCATCCAGTTTTCGTTGTCTTTCCGGTTTCCGAGTAGTCGTTGACTTCCGTCTGCCTACAAGATGACCAAAACAGACTGCACGAGGATGGTGCTGAGTACACTCTCTATTGGTTTGGAAACACAACCACGGCACCACTTGTATATAGGGTGCAATTTGCTCTATCCGACCGCCTGGTGGATAAGCCGACTGCTATCAGCCCATGCTTGATGACAGTTCGCCTACGCCTCGGTTTTGTCGAGATGAAATCACAGTGCGTTAACAGTTAACTCGAATCAAAAGACGATCATTTCAAGTCAGGCGATAGAGAAGTAGTGGTTGGCTGTATAGAGCAGTGATAATGTTTATTACCCGGTAGTTATTATGTGGCCACCACGGGTTCTTGGGATTTATGCGATAGGCCTACATCAGTAACAGATGGATAGCATCACAATGCAAGGACAGCGTGTTCGAATGCAGAATTGTTGTGGTGGGCTACATTCAGCGCCGGGCTGCTTTAAGAAGTTTGTTCAGCAGCCATCCAAAACAGATGTAACCAGACAGTATGGGGCAACGACACACAACGTTGGAGACATAAACGGATGGTACAACGCTGTGCTCTCAGTGTCGTAACAAAACGGTTCCCGTGACGAATCAACTCAAGTCAGGTCAAGATAAGCTTTGTATACCCAAACGGGTGAACATATTGATTAGTTTTCGCGATCCTGTTGTACACATTGATCAGACCACATAGACTACACCTCGAATCGCCGAGGAATGTGACAATTATTTATTTATGTATTTTCAACATTTTACATTATCAAATGTAAATGTACTAAATTGGCACCATCAAAAAAGCAAAAGTTTACAAATGGGTATAACAAATGTGAAGGGTACATGCTGATCATTTGATCGAGCAACATGCTGAACTGAATCTTCTGGCAAAGTTTTATTAAAACGTTTCTCCAAAACTCCTTTCTGCTGACTCAAAATTTTGTGTCCAAATGCTGGAGATCGGGGATCGTGCACCATATCACATTGATTACATCCAAGGAGTGGATAGAGTAGCCTGGTGTCAGGACCTTGAAAATAGCTGTCAGCTTAATCTTGCAAATCTGACCTATCTACATTAGATAATGTAATAATGCTGTTTGGTGGAAAAGTCAACGGCCGAGTTAAAGGCCCCGCCACCGATGGGCGAAGTTTTGGGAAAGCTTTATATAGGCGTGAATTCTCACTCAACATCGAAGAGCATCTTACTCTCGTTTTTATGGGAGGCTCTAACACCAAACCATAGGCGCATGCATAGGCAGATGAATTGAACCATTCTTGACAAGCATCAATCTGCGGCTATCAATGGACATGCCCTTTCGTCAGTGAGAGTGCATACTAAAACACTCACAGACTTGGTAGAAGAGACGCACTAGTTCATCCGAGTGGTAAGACAGAGACTGCTTTGATACGTACACTACCTGATGATAAGATGCTGATAAAGTAGGGCGTCCAGCTGATGGTTGTGGGAGTCTACTAGGTTAATCTATCCGAGGAGAAGAACTGTTTTGATTCCTTAGCTTTAGTATGGTGATAAGCAGCTATTGAGTGGAGCCGGTAAACTAGACGAAATTTGAGCGGGAAGTGAAGCCTTTCCTTTTCGACAAGTCCTGGCTTTCTGATGTGTCCGAAGGGGATTCTTCTAAGATTAGTCGATAAGCCGCAGATTCACACCTCATCACACAATCTAAGTTGTAGCTCATGCCCAATTTTCTGCTGTGCACAAGCAGATAGGTTTAAGGCCTGACTCGATGCCTGTCAAACAGATGGCGAGAAGTTCACTCATAATGCTTCTCTTCGGATTGCAAGCACAGTCACTTGCACAGGGCACGCAACTAAGATGACTGTTTCACCATACATCTTCGAATAATTAGTTTCAACCCATTCGATAACAGTGGTATCCAATAGGTTTCCAACGGCGCGGAGGCTCTGGTTCAGCGTGCTTCGGAAAACCTAAATGCTGCCATCTCGAGCAGCTAGAAACTTATGCAGCCAGCTTACAAGATGGATGTAACGAATTCGACCCAAGATAGACATGTTAAATGAGCCCTGTCTACGTGAAAAGAAGTCATCCGGTGCATTATCGAACCTAGGGTGGCGGCGGATTGTATACGCCTTTGAAATCAGATACGTTATTTTACTTCTATTTTGAACTCAATTATCGAAGTGGTAGGCCATAGTGGGATGCGTAGTGACTGTTCAGCTGAGGGAGCTTGGAAGAAAATACTAACATCAGCACGACGGTAAAGTGCACATCAGCCAAGCAAGAACAGCTTCATGGCATAGTAAGCAACCTGGCACAGTATTCGTAGAAGTCCTTGAGGACCAGCGATCCGTCACAGTTAGGATCGCCACTAACTTGGCTACAAGATGAAATCATTATAGAATTGACGACGTTTGCCGACGGATTTTCTATCCGTACTGCTGCGCTGCAAAATTCCATTGCGTAGGCTTTGATACATCGGCACTGACGACACGACTGACGAGAGCAATCGAAATGTTAACATATCGCAACCTATGTCTTCTTACTGCGTTAATGAAGTGGCTGAAGGGGACTCAGTGTTTCAAACTGTTACATCTGTCGAGGACATTGATTAGTCACCTCAGCCACACCGCGTGCTTCTTGGTTTTCCTCGCATTGTCCAATCCATAACTCTTTGTGTCACGTTTTAAATTGTGTGTCATGTGATTCATGCGCGGTTTTGGCCCACTACACTCAGCTCCCAGGAACGTGACCTTGGTGTGATCGTACAGAAGGACCTCAACTGTTCAAAACAAGCTTAGGTAGCTGCAAAAAGAACCAACCAGCACGTCGGCATGCTGCGATGGACATCTGGGAAATTTGACCCATCAATCTTCCCAATGATACACAATTCCTACGTGCGCCCGCATGATGAATACGAGTCTAAGCTTGGCAATCTTGGTTAAAGCGCGGCGAAGAGCAACAAAGAATGTAAAGGGCCTGCGATATCACACTTACCACCGAAGGCTGAAGTTGCTGGGAATTTTCAGCGGACGCTATCGAAGGCTGCGCGGCGATCTCATATTAGCGTACCAGATATTTAGTGACCCCAACCATGTATGTCGCCATTTGCTGGAACTTGGCCACAACACACAGCTCAGGGGTAACTGCTTAAAAGTGAAGGAACAATATAGCGGTCTAGACCGTCGACGGAACTACATTTTCGGGTTTGTCAACCCAGGAACACACTCCTAGACTCATTTGTATCCTCTCCTACCTTGGACATTTTCAAACAAACGATTAGATGTTGCTCTTAGCTCCCAGCATTTTGTTACCTAAACTCCTCTATTGTGGATTAGGCCAAGCATGCTTTTCGACAGGATTTATGTATCAAATGGACCCAAGTGAGCGAGCATATTTTACTTTTCTCACGCCCTTACATCAACGATTACTGCACCCCAGTGTATTTCTGAACGTCTACGCTCTATTTTTTTATTTTACACTGATGTAATTTATCGAAGTATACATCTCGGCAGACGTTCGCTAGGTGACCTAGATATATTTTGTTTTCTTCATATTCACCCCAACCATCCTACGGGACGTGTCAAGCACTTGCTTTTGTCCGTGATAAATCATTGTTCATTGTGTTGTCCTACCTGACTATGATCTGGGGGCTTGCTTTGCTTGTCTTCGCAACCACGTAGCATTAGCGACGGTCAAAATGAACCCTATCATTAATCCACCTGCTAACTTTTTGTCTTTCGCTGAGGAAAGACCGATCTCATCAAACTGGATGAGGTGGAAGAAATCAGTTATTCACTACCTGGGACTACGCCTCTTTTTAATACCATGATCTCACTTTCGGAGTCCCACAAACTAAGACTATTCAGACAAGTGCTGCAGGATGAAGGCCAGCGACATTATGATGCACAACATTTGGGAAATCTTGACACCTGGATAAATATACGATACTGTGGGGATTGAAACAGAATGTTTATATTGCGAGATGCTGTTTTTCAAAGCTTGTATATAAACCGAACGAGAGCGCCTACAACTTCATCGCACACATCCAAAAATACATTTCCGAGTGCAAGTACAATGGAATTCCATGTGACAAGTTTGAAGAAGAAACGAACATACAGTGCTTAATTGCGGAGATTCTAGGCGAAAGTACACGGGAAAAATTGTTATCTTTGAAAGAGTCAGATACTACGTAGGAGAATGCTTGTCGAATCGTTCGCCAAAAAGAGAATATCTCGTACCAGCTGTGTGAATTCACTGGCCATCCAGTCGTTGATGTTGTTTAAAAATATTATTATCAAACACGATCAAGCACCTCTTCAAAGACGATTAAGAATGAAACAAAATCCCTCCACACATCATATGCCCCATGCACCTACTAATGAAGCCAGTACTGACGCTATCATCAGCAATGTCGACCTTGACAAGTCAACCGCATCGTCTGATATAGGCGATGATGGACATCTCAGTCTTCAGCGGCCTCATGAAAGAATCTCAAATAGCAGTAGTGATGTGTCCAAAACTAAAACTACCAACCAAGCTGAAAATACAACGATTGATAACAATCCAAGAGATCCGTGTCTATCCAAGAAAACTCAAGGCAATTCGAGAGATGCCGCCCCGTAACGATGTAAATGGGATCCATCCCTTAAACGGTATGGTGAATTATTTGAGCCGTTTTATGTCTAGACTCGATGATATCACGACGCCCATCAGGAAGTTAACTCACAAAGGAGCAAAGTGGAGTTGGAGAATAGAACATGAACCGCGTTTACAACTATTAAGCACCTAATAAACAACGCGTCTGTACTCGGGTATTACGATCCAGCGCAGCCTATGGAGGTACAGTGTGACAGTAGCTAAGACGGAATAGGGGCTGTTCTCTTACAGAATGGAAAACTTTGGATTTCCGCAGCTGAGCACTCACCGTGACCGAGCACCACTACGCACAGATTAAGAAGGAGATGCCCGCAGTAATCTATGCCATGGAGCGTTTCAACGATTATACTTTTGGAAAAATCACAACTGCGTTTACCGACAACAAACCGCTTGTGTCGATTGCCAGGAAAATGCTAAACGTTGTTCCTTGTTGCCTTCAGTGTATGCTTATCCGATCTCAAACATATAACGCGGATATTGTGTACACGCCTGGTGCACAGATGTTCGTCGCGCATACGCTGTCAAGAGCTCATCTGCCTGTAACTGAGCATACTCCAGAAGAGATTTAAGCAGTAAAACATAGTACAACATCAAGCAGTGACGGACGATCATCCGAATGAAATGAGGTGCCACACAGCGGAAGATGCAATGTTTTCAGTTTTGCAAGAGAGGTTATACTAAATAAGTGGCCAGAAATGAAGAAGCAGCTGCAGAAGATGCTAACACACTAGTTCGATTTTCAAGATAAATTCTGTCTACGAGGGTTTGCTGTTCAAAGGAAGCCTATTCTGATTCCGTCATCCCTCCTAGAAAAAGGTGCTGAAATACACTCATCGCGCTCACCTGGGTGCCAACTATACCATTAACCTCGCAAGAGAAATGAGCTTTTGGCCTGGAATGACGGATCAAATTCAGAGATCATGTAGCGAGTTGTGAGGCCTGCAGTTCGCACGAAATCCGCCAAACGAGAGGACCGATGATGCTGCATGATATCTTGGACCGACCGTGGCAGAGGGTGGCGGTGGATTTATTCAGTACTAATGGGAAAGATTACTTACTTACGTTGGATTACTATAGTGATTATTTTGAAATCGATTTACTCACCACTACGGCCACAGAAGCAATAAACAACAAGCTCAGATGTGAATTCGCGCTACACGGAATACCGGAATAGCTTACCACTGACAATGGTCCACTGTTTATCAGCGCTGCATTGCAGAGGTTCGCAAACATGTGGGGATTCACGCACCGAATACCAGACCATGACACAGTCAATCGAATGGAAACGCAGTCATCAGTGAAGCAGGCCAAGCGACTGTTATTAAAGGCTAGAGAAACGGACGAATACCCGTACTCATGCTACTGGAGAATCACAACACCTCTTCAACGACTATCGGCTTGAGCCCAGTGCGGCGTCCATACAGTTGGACTACTAGAACCCTAATGCAGCATCTGCCACAACTTTGCGCCCAGTTTCGCTACAGCATGAGCAATCCTAGAACAATCTGAGATGACGAATGACAAATTAGAAACGGTACTATGGTCGCGGTGCACGGAAGTAGTTTGAGCTAACAGTGAGGGAGGAAGTGTGGGTTCAACCAGTACCCGATATTCAAGAGCGGTGGAAGAAAGGTCTAATGACTGCGATGGTCGACGCCCGGTCATAAGAAATAAATATTGGACGGAAAGCGCTCAGAAGAAATCGAGTGTATTTGAGACGACACCGGTGACAACGTTGTGGATTGGGAGTGGAGCTCCCCATGGCGTGTGGCAAGGAGATCATGTAGGCGAACACAACGAAGGTGACGCGAAGTGGAAAGTTGTACGGGGTGGATAGCAATTTGGAGGCATAAGGACAATAAAAATGAGAGGATAGAATGAGGGTGTCAGATCAGAGTGAGCGGAGAAACCAACCTAGCTAGTCAGAAACCAATTGGAGGTGGACGTAACGCATTAGTTTACTGAACTCACATTGGCTGATATTCATGTGAGTGATGCACCGTTTGTTTAATCTGAATCAGTGGAGGACCCTCGTCGTCTCAGAAGGGTATTTAGTTATGGACTTAAAGTTGCAACTTAGATCATGAAGTCTAGCTTTCTAAACGTGCTGTACTCTTCGCCGTCGTAACTTTGCTGAATTAAACGCTTGTCTCTGTAGGATTGAGTTCTGCAACGGACCCTAGCCTGTGCACCTAAATCAGCATTCGGTGCATGAATCCCCGTGTTTTTGATGTGAAGCGATTATTCGTAGCGTCACACTAAGCGCTCGAAGTAGGCACAGGCTCAGTGACCTCGTCAATGAAATCTGGTCTGAGGCGATCGATGGTAACGACTTCGCGTCGGCCGCCGTGATCTAAAGTGTTCGTCTTACTTGTGCGGTGTACGGCGACTGAGGAGGCTGCCTAACACGGTCTGCGCGATGGTGGACTTTTGAACACGTAGACAGCTTCTCGGGCACGTACGCTGGTGTCTTTTTGGATCGAACAGCCGATGGAAGTAGCTCACGCATCTGGTGCGCCAATAAATAGGTGCAACTTCGGTAGTCGAAGGAGGAAGTAGACGAAGCTGGTGCCCACACTTGTCCAGGCAAACACAGCCCGCAGCCCTAGACTAGCTGCGTTGGTGTTGCGTCGAAATCGGTTGTAATCGTGTTTGTTAAGCCTAGGAGGACAAAAGGAGTTGTTTCGGACCATAAAGAATCTTCATGCACACTTAACGCTGCCTTCAACCGACGGTGAAAAAGCTTCAACATGCCGTTAGCGGCCGGATGATACGCCGTCATCTGGACGTGGCGACAACATACATCCTAAAGCAAAGTGCCAAAAGTGGAAGAGAAATGTGACCACTTAACGGTGGTCACGATGGCTGGACAGCCTTACTGTGCTATCCAACGCTCTAAAGCTGCCTTTGCCACTGTTTCCGAAGTGCATTTTGGAATCGAAATAGCCTCTGGCTACCTGGTGTATCGGTCGATGCGTCAGCAGGTATACCGAACTATTCGCAAGCGGCAGAGGGCCTACGAGGTCGAGGTGCACTTGGTGAAAAGGTGCGTCTGACGTCTGAGACCTGCCTTATGGGTGTTTCGTGTGCTTGTGCACCTTCGCGCGTCGACACGGAAAGCAAGCAACTGCCAAATGGAGTTGTCACGGCAGCTTTAACGATGTCCGCTTCCGCTACCGTAATTTCATGGTATGCGCTTGCTAAGCCGATTTTACTAAGGCGGCTTTTACCCGCCAGACTGGCGGTGAGGTCCGCGATGTGTGCTATCAGATATCCGTCGGGCGTGGTAACCGTATGCAAAGTTCAACAGTCGCCGCAAGGACGCCAGTCCGTTATATCCTTCTTCGGAACCATGTGGTGAGGCGATTCTCATGAGGTTTTGGACGGTCTGATGATACTGAACTGACGCATATGGTTGAATTCAGCTCATGCTGCACTTAGTTTGTCCGGAGCAAGCCGTCTTTGTCGTGCGCTAACTAGTTGACCGCGAGTGACGATGGGGTGAGAGACCTCTGTCGTGACTGGTGGAAACTATAGACGGTCGAACCAGTAGCGTGCACTCGGGGAGGAAGCGGAAATAGTCGGACGGTGCACCGGCGATCCGAAAAACTGGGCTGCTTATTGAGGCATCTAAAAGGACGCCATCAACAACGAGTTTTGTATGATAATCTAAAATTCTGTGGTGACCCGCGTCGACAAGCAATCCGAAATGGCGAAGAAACTCGACGTGGATAATTGCGAATGGTACAGACGCAACCATGAAAACTCAGTGAAAATCTCTAAGGAGATTTAAATCTAAGTTCCTTATGCGCTGACCCGATGAAGCCATTGGCGAGCCGTTGGCTGCCCGTACATTGTATGTGGGATTCGAATGCTTATTCTGTGCTGTTAGGGATGACGCTCACTTCGGCTCCTGTGTCTGTAAGGAAACTGGCTTGGGAGCGCTTATCCGTGATGTAAACAGCCGACCTATTTTGTTGCTGCCGGACGCGTGGGCCGCGTTCACCTGGCAGAGAGATAGGTTATTTGTGTCACTAAAACGCGTTTGGCGCAAGGGGAACGGCAACCTTGAGCCTTGTCACCATAATGTCAATGATACCCACACCGATCGTTAATTACGTTGGTGTTCGGGCTCGGCTGAGAAAGGGCAACCGACTGCGTCTGCGCGCAGACCTAGATCTGTACGGTGGGGTTCGGGACTGATAGGAGCCGTGACAAAAGGTGGCTATTTCGAGGTCTGCATGCGGTCTCATCATATGGTTGGCGGCGTCCGGTTGCGGCTTTTTTTGTCACTGTGGTCAGCCACAGGAAGCCTGCACCTACAGAAGAACCATGGGTGGCTTGCGCTGCACCTCCAACAGTTCCATCCGCAAGCCCCCATATACAGTGTAAACCTGAAAGAATAAGACCAAGTGGCACGTGGATGGGAGCCAAGTTACATCAACGGAGCCGGCCCACACTCCTTCACAGGCGAACACAAACACGTTGTATGTTGAAATCAAGCGCATACAAGGCGGTGGCTGGACCGTAGTTCGCTCCACGCTGAGTGCATGGAACCACGCTTCGAGCCTAGAACGACCACAAGGACCGTGCACCCCGTCCCCTCCAGCAACGACCAATTGTCTACTGAAGCCAGTATGGACGAGGTAGTGGGTAATAGACAGGTAGGCACCTTGTCAACATGCACATCAAGCGCAGCCACACCGGGGATATCAAGCATCAGCCAATCACTTGAAACGACGATATCAAATAAAAGAAAGCGTATAATGCATCCAGACGGTGACATAACTCTTCACTAAATGAGCGTGTATAATAAATTAGTTACGGACAAATCTGCGATAAGTTCAAGAAGTCAGAAAATATATTTTAAGAAAATGCCGCAAACGCGAAAGTGTTATCTAAATTACCTACAATTAGCCTAAGTGTCTTGTGCAAGTTTATAGAAGATAATTCAGGTGGACGTTAATATGAGATAAAAAGATATTACGATATTATAGCAAACCTGCCACTTGGAATAACCAAACTCAGCATGCAAGTACGCGGTTAGTAAACCGAATGCAGCGTACCTACAAACGCTGCGCTTGTTCTGCTTACGTTCTCTGCAGGACTCGTCGTCGCTTCGTTAGTGGCCCCGAGTGGCCTGGCGCATGGCTCCCCAGGCTTGCTTGACTCAGACACTCACGACCGCATGTGCTACAGCACCATGCGCTCGATGTCGTTGGAGTACAACCCATAGGTGCTTGCCAGTTCCGCACTTGCCGATTCTTCTCTGCATGCATGATGTATTTCTCCCGCACCTCGGCAACTGCCTTCGTGATTATATCGCGCCATGCAGGCCGATCAACGGCCTTCCATTCCCATGATCTGCAATCAAGCTTCGAACGTGAGAGGCTCACTTTGATCATGTCATCTTCGGTTTCCCCTCATGTCGCTTCCCAATACTCAGCTGAGCATCTAAGGGTTGTTTCGGTATCCGCGTTGAATCCATACTGCCCATACGACCGAGCCACCTTATGTGTCTCAGCGAAAGTACGCAGTCCACTGCACACATTCCACTTTGTCGCAACACTTCCGCGTCCGCAACTCTGTCGCACCAACTGCTGTGCAGGATCCGTCGCAAACACTGTTGATGGAACCGCTCGAGATATCGCACATCCTGCCGGTACATCGTCCACGTTTCACTGCCGTATGGAAGAACGAACGGTACCATGGATTTACACACCATCAGCTTCGTGCCAACGTAAGCTGATGGTTGTTCCACGCTCGTACTCAAGCTTCCCGAATGCCGCCGCTGCTTTAGAGACGCGCATACGACCCTCACTGTGAAGCTGTTGGTCAGTCGACATCACACTCCCAAGATAGCAGAAGCTGGAGATGGTTTCTAATACTTAAGCACCAATGTTGATTCGCGGCACCATTGCAGATTAAACTTCCGGTAATGGCTGAAAGAGACAGACAGTTTTGCTTGTGTTGATGCTGAGCCCGCCAATCACAGCAAATACTCTGTCTAACTGCATCGTTGCTATTTCACTGCGAAGCGCGGCTCTCTCCTAACCTCGGGTCTGTTTGCACGGAGGGTTTTGTACTTATGTCCTTATAAGCTAATGTTGTGGCAAAAATGTTACCGAATACTTTGGTGTGTTGAGGGATTCTCTGCGTTTGCTGTTATGTCCAGCTCTTCAACTGATCTCTCTGGATATGATACGAGCAGTAAGGGAAGAGGATCAGCTAGGTGGGAGAGCCACAGTACTTTTAAACCGCTTCACTCATGTATAAAGAGCCAGTTATCTGTTGAATATCGCGGAGCATGACTGAATGCCTACAATCAGCTAGCTTAGCGCCATTAATTAGTTGCTCCAATCGAGCACGAGCGCTATGTTGCGACACATGAAGGATCAGTTGTTTAATCGCTTCGTATTTTCCGTCTTTCGGTGGAGGAAGCAGTACATCTTCAACCAGTGTCATCGCATGTTGCGGAAGGCGTGGGACGAGTTGATTTTATTTAGCTTGCTCGGTAGAGATCCCTCTGTTTTCTAGGTCTACCTCAAAAATGGCAAAATAGACGCTTGGCTTGCATGCCATAAAATCCGGAATAGCCAAGTGAGCAAATTCAGGCCAACGCCCGTCTCAGGTTTTATATCGGCATCAGACATGGTATAGGCGCAATACGAGTGAAGTTTAAAAACAAATGGATGGTAGATAATCCACCAGGGATGAGGGAAAACACCAGTTGGAACGAACATACCGAAAACGAAACGACCGAAAAATTTTGAAAATTCGCGCGTGAATATCGAGGTCACCAATTTGTGGGACTAGTCCGAGATAGTGTGCTTGCGCTGGAGCGGATACCAGAAAACCAAAAGAGCGGACACTACGGATTGTACTTGAGGAAGACTTCAAACGGACGAAAATTGTATGAAGCGACGAGAGCGTACCTCATTGTCTGAACTCACCGTGGACACAAGTAATGAGCCGGACGTAGGTAAAAATGGTCGCAGGGTCGGTGTTAATACAGAAAGCTATACTGTACGATTAATGAACAAATTTGCACATAAAAAGAAAAGAAATCTTTCGGGTTGCGACAAACTCTGCCAGCGTGGGAGTACATGGGACAGAATTCGGTAAGGCATTCCACGTTCTGTAAGCACGTAGGGAAAAGTGATTCCTACCGTTTTCCAAATTACTGTGCTGCTCAGCCAGCTTGAGATGGATTATAAAGTCATCCACACACATCGATATTCGTCACAATGCATCCGATTCTGCCGATGGCTAACTGGCGCCAAATTTGTCGGTTGTACTTTAATATCATATTATACAATGAGCCCAACCGGTCGATGTCGTCCAACGGTCCGCCGAAATAGCAATTCGCGTTTGCGCAGGCCTTTGATTAACAACAGAGAGATCGAGAATCCAAGCAAAGATACTTCGGCTGCGCAGTAGGCGGCAGAACTGAACTTCCTTTATCGGACTTAGCTCTTTTGCAATGCAATTCTGGCATTGTTTAAACACTGCTTTCGTGGATCTTCTTTCATCTATTTTCTAGCTATGGTAGTTTTACGTTTTCTAGCTTACTGAGTTGAAGTAGGGACCCGATTCAACTTACTTTGAATCATAATTAACCGAGTGAACGGAAGTACATGAGTTCGCCGCGTGAGCTTCATGATGAGTCATAGGTAGATCACTTGGGATTCGAAATAGCTGACCCAGCAACAGTCGTCATGACTTGCAACTGCGCTGGTGGTTTTAGTACACTTCAACTAAATGCAGGTGGAAATCTTACTTTTGGTTGAGTAAAACTGCAGAAAAATGCGTACAAGCCAGTCAGCAGTAAACACGAAGCCTCATGCTGTTTGGACAAGTGGAATTGATGCGATAGATCTCCATCGGGAATCGGGATTCTTAATACAGGCCACAGATTTTGCGATCAGATAAAAGTCGAAAACATTTTAGAAAACAGTGATTTTTTTTATCTCATTTGTAGGTTGTATACACTTGTCCCAGAGATGAACATCCAGCTTTTGTCGGTCCAACAGATCGAGTGATTCCAGGAGAAGTTTGGCCACTTACTACTTACTACAATACTGTCTCGACTGTGGTTTGTGATGCTTCAGATCTATCTAAGTTGGTGCATGCTTCAGCGCCCGACTAAGGATGGTTGAATTCCAACTTGTCGGCTAATGCGTGCTTCCTCTCCTCACGTTCTGCTGTGGGACCAAATCCTCAGAACTCGCATTATAACGATGTTACTAGCTGAAGTAAACTATCGAGCCCATATTAAAACGCATTACTGCTGTAAAGTGCAAACGCAACACTTGGATTTGTGCGGCCGGATTATCGGTTGTTCTGTACTTCCTTTGGAACTGGACGGATTCACAGCTATGGTTAATTCATGAACATCCATGCATGCGTAAGTAATCGGTTGCTCGCCGATCGTCTGGAACTGGATGAGGTAGATCATATATCGCAGTGTTCCGGTTGGGAATGTCTCATTGCTCTGTATCCATCGTAGCAGTAGCCTGACTTACTTCTTGAGCGTCGAATGTGAAATGAACACCTATAAACCTCCGTCACTGTCGACTGGTATGAGCGATCTCTGAAATGGCCTAGACAGCAGCCTTGGATCGTTGTACCCTTGGCACTACTCGTCTGCATCGGCACAGAAGCGACAATTACCAATCTATTTGATACTGCATACTCTGGGTATACCGAAATGTCCTGGTACATTAGTGATTTATGTTTAAGTTAGTTGGCTCGTTTCTGATCCGACTGCTGCTGAATGATACATCCGAGTAACCTTTTTTATGTACCGTCTGCGACAGTTCCCTTGTGATGATTCGGAGGGACTTGGAAGATACATTTTTGAATCATATTGACTATCTCCAATAAAGTGTGTAGACTAGGATCGTTACTGGGAAGAACAAGAATCGATCATGTAGAACACATCTGTGAGTTTTACTCGAGCCGGTGAGCGAGGCCATAGATTAGAGCAGTTCCAATGGTAGATCGTCTTCATGTTTAAAGTGAGCGGACTGTAGGATTCTAACTATGGGGAAAACTGCGGCCCACTTCAGAACCGTCGTTTTGACCTCGCCCCAGTGAAATTAGGCCGGATGGCATTGAGACCTGTGAACTTGACTAAATATAAAGCGAATATTTTCTAGGAAGCTATGTGAGAAATCATTTATTTGAAAATAAGAAACAAATACCCACGTTCACAATGTGGGTGGTTAACTCTCTACCTGACTGCAATTGTGGAAACAAGTACCCCTAAGTATAACGAGTACAAGCACTCCGACGTTGAATTCGGAAACAAAATCGCGATGCACGTAGGGACAAGTTTGGAGCGACCAGTTAGCCATCATCTTTCTCATACCGTTCCTTGTGCGGCTGTATGCATTTTCGTAAGCAGTGAAGGTCAGTAGAACGCAGCTTAGCGACCTTAAAGTGATCTCACAAAAAAACCATAAAATACTAGAACAGTTACCAAACATTTTCGTCCGTTTCGACGAATTGTTATTTACATCAGGATCCGATAGTTTGTAAGTTAAGTAAAACTGTGGGTCCCCTTCAATCATTCCATCAAGGCAGAGAGAAGACAGAGGTTGCGATATGTCAACATTTCCATGATATCGGACGTAAGCCCCGGTCCGTCCTAACGCGCAGCCACACAACAGTCCAGTTGCGACTCAGCCATGCTACGCGAGGACTTGTTCTTCATGACCATCAGAGCAGCTCCTTGGGTAGTTCGGCCTCTCACGTCGTTTATCAGTTCACTTGCGGTTGTGGCGACATTTACCTAGGCAGAACAAACCGTCAGTTAGCTAAGAGGATAGCTGCACATTGCCACAGTGGTTGAGACAAGTGATTACGCAACAAAATGGGACGAATCGGAGCATTAATCGGAGCCCGGCATCGTCTATCATCAAGCACCTCATGACAACCCGTCATCACGTGAACCCCGAGATAGCGTTCAACGTGTGATTACGTAACAAAAACCCGATAATTCTTGCAATTAGTGAGGCGTTGTTAATTAAGGCGTATCAACCTGTGCTACGGACACAGAAACTCTTGAGGCAAGCAATTAGGTTGTCTTGGTGTTGACTGTGACATTTTGATTGGTGGTGCTTACTTTTTCTATGTATATAATCATATGTGTGTTTCTGCACGTATTGTCTCTGCGATTGAGGATAACCATTGAAATGTTGACCTGTCGCAACCTCTATCTTCTGTATGCTTTGACGAAAATGCTTACCAGCTGATTGAAGCGCCTAACTTAACTTTTCCACCTCCATTACGATAAACTGTCCAAATTCGTTCAAGAAACCGACTGGTCCTTCCTAACCGTGAAGCCGCCCAATGTCACCTGGATGTTGCTCGTCACACAATTCACTGAGCTAGGGGCAAATGCGTCAGAAAGCAAGGTCCTTCGCTCAAAGCAACTGAATTCGTTCCAGAGTAGCCGTACTAGAAAATGCATGGTCTTAAGAGATTCACCTTGGCGCGCTTACAAGTCTGTCCAAGTAACCTGACCTGGGGTGCTTACACAACTCAACGAAACCACTGCATCAAGTTGATCCGCGAAGACAAACTCCAACATCAACAGAACTTAGCGGCGAAATTCAGTACAAATCCCAAGTTGCTGTATAGACACGTCAACTAGTTTTGCATAGTGCAGCCCGCGATCCCCGTTTTACGTGCAACAGATGGTCTTGCGCAGACCGCACAAGATGCAGCCAACGTGCTTCCCCAACGTTTCATCCATGCTTTCTGGAATGGATCCTCATTTCCTCCGCTTTTTACACAGCTTCCATCGCCAGCAGGATTAAACCACGTATCGTTCATGGCAGCCAATGTGATGAAAAAGCTAATATCATTGCGCGTGCACACCCCACCTGGCCTAGACGGCACCAAACCGAAGGCCATGGAAACAGCGGCCATGAACTGTTCCGAACCATTAGCTCGGTTCTTTCAACGTTGTCCCGAAGAAATGCAGGGTCCGACAATGTGGAAACATTGACTAGTCACTCCTATTTACAAAAGTGCTAATCGTTCAGAGCCCTCGAACTACCGTCCAATCACTCTCCTCCCAGTTGTATCCAAACTAATGGAACGTATAATTGCAGAGGCGCTCATGGGATACCTTGAGAGCAATAACCTCCTAGTGTCACAGCAACACGGATTCCGCCGAAATCGGTCTTGTACTACATACTTGCTGCTAGCCCGAGCAAGCTGGACAGAGTCAGCCGATGCCAGAGTGGGAGTCGACGCTGTCTACCTGGACTTCTCGAGAGCGTTCGATCGTTTGGACCACCACATTCTCATGCATAAGCTTCGAAGCTATGTAATCAGTGACCCTTTACTCGGTTGGATCGGCAACTTCCTTGCTCAACGTCAGCTGAAAGTGAGAGTGCGCAGCTCCATTTCCGACCCAATTGACGTCCAGTATGGTGTGCCTCAGGGATCGTTACTGGGACCACGTTTATTCCTCACATTCATTCACGAGCTTGGCAGTGTATTGCAGTCGAATTTCTTATTATTTGCAGATGATATCAAAATTTGGCATGAGATCAGGACATCGGATGATCACATGGCATTGCAGAGCGATCTCGACAGTGCTTATGCGTGGTCATCCGACAACCGGCTCCAGTTCAACGTGACCAAGTGCAAGGTCGTAAGCATACGCCATCAGCTTAGCTATGAATATCGACTTGGGGACCAACAGTTACAACGTGCTTCCCAAGAAAACGACCTCGAGGTGATCGAGACAGGCTGAAAAAGCCTCATAAACAACCAGTCAACATCTTGGACTCTTACGGATCGCTTTCGGCAACTTTGAGCCATCAATTTTTCCGCGAATGCTGAACACGTACGTGAGGCCTCAAGTGGAATATGCAATAAAGGCCTGGTATCACTGGCGCAGGCGTGAAGTCGATGCACTCGAACTCCACAACGTAGAGCGACCAAACTCGTTAGAGGATTGTTCATTCTCTCCTACCATCGCCGATTGCAGTCGCTGACATTATACAGTGGTGAATATCGACGTCAGTGAGACCTAATGCTGTTTTACTTAATACTGACGAACCCAACTCACCCATGTCGCAATCTGTTGCAGCTGAGCCGAAATAACCACCTGCGAGGTCATCAACTCAAACTGGCTACGCACTACAGTCGACTTGATTGTCGACGGAACGTTTTCTCCCTCCGTGTGTCCCGTGCCTGGAATTCCCTTCCGGCTCACATTATCCTTGCCCCTACATTAAAGCTTTTCAAAAAACGCTTTGATGAAACACTTTCCAAATTGCATTCCTTGATATAGTCTGTTCCACTTGGAGGACGAAACAACGCAAACCTAACCATTTGCTTAACGGCCCTCTACGAAACGTGGAGGTGAGGATACATGCAGTAGTGTCCATGTAATTAGGCTGGATGTAGCTAAACTGGATTAACCTATCACATCTGTCAACTGAAGAAACAAACGAGTGAGCCTTGTCGTTTCCCTTTTTATTTCTCACGCACTTAACTATAACAGCTCTCTACACTATTTTGCGTGTGCACATCCCATTCCCACTTCAGACTATCGTTATGCAGTGGTGCATTTAACTCAGTGGACGCTTGAAATAACGATTTACTTACTTGATGATTCTTCAAATTTTAATTTTTACTCTAACCATCTTACGGGACTTATCAAGCGCATGCTTCTTTACCCGTGATAAATCATTATTCATTGTTCATTGCTCCTAGTTGCACAGTACACCTGCGGTCATGTGTGTTACAGAACGTCCCAGTTTTCTCGACCTCTGCTCAGAACGGTCAAAGTGTTTTCGCGATAACTTCCCACACTTATAGTAACCAATTAAATTCATATCAATACGGACTAAGATACCCGGCTGCTAAAAGTTGCATACGTAAGCCGAGACTAGAGACAAAACACCTAAAGTCGGAAGACCAGCTGGTGTCCCAGGAACGAAAGACTGGCCGATGGCAAGTGTTTGTTTACGGACTCAGAGAAATGAAGACATACTTTCTACATCTCTATACTTATAGCTCAATAGTATAGCAGGGCAAGATATAAACTGCAAGTTAGGTTTCATGTTGGGATGTCGCATGGCATACCAAGTGTTGGCAATGTTCTGTATTGAACTCATTTGTGGCCAGTGTGGCCTGAGAATGTCGATAGGTCAATGTCACTGGGAAGTATAGGTGGAATCTTAACGGCCAGTTGTGTTATGGAGTAGAGCACAGCAGTTTCCTGTGCAGCTTGAGCTACCGCATAGTCGCAGTATTTGTGAGGCGAATTCTGTCCGAATTTTGAGGTGACATGATTGCTTCGCAGCAATTTGTTCGTGAGCACGCAAGCGAATTACTTCCATAAAGACGCTGATACGGATGTACTCAATCACAATCGCATCCAAGACCCTGTCATCTCTTAACTGGCTGAACCACTAAGACGTTGAGTAACGATACAGTCGGGCATCCAACTGCAATATGGGACTATTCGTTCATCTTCAGCATGCAGTTTACCCCTATTAAAAGGACAGCGTTAACTCATGAAGCAGACATTTTGTAATGAGCAGCGTATTTTTAGCCTACGGATTTCACAAAAGCAGTAGAATAGTTACGAGGTCAGTGGATGTTTTCTACATTGATGTTGATAAAAGGAACCATTAGCTCCTGCTTCACAAGCTGAGGATGTGTGGTGTTGGTGGCGCACTGCACCAGTAAGTCAGTGACTTGCTTATTGGGAGAAGATGGCGGGTACAGGTGGATGACCACCTAACGGACTGGTACCCCTCCACTGACAGTGTACCACAAGGCACAGTGCTGGGGTCAATTTTATTCCTGATGCACATAAAAGAAGTGCCTCAACTGCTTCGGTCGCCCTGCGAGTTAGTTGCAGATGACCTGGAGATTTGGAGGATTATTGATTCATCCGACGATTGTGACTTCCTTCAGCAAGACCTCGACCGCCTATCCCGCTGGTCTGCAAAAGTTGACCTACCGGTCAAAGCGGCCAAGTCCTCGTTTATGAGCCAATTCCGTAAAGGATCTAGGTGTACTCTCACGCTGTGGTCTGAAGTCTGCCGACAACACGAACAGACTGTACGGGAACAGACTACGTCTGCTTTGGGCACGTAGACGCCGTTTCTGCACTTCCTTTGATGGGCTTACCACCCGTCTTTTCTCTTCCATGATAAGATCAGTGCTTGAGTACGGCTTACCCGCTTATTGACCGATCACAATAGGTGAGGTGCACAGACTGGAACGGGCTCAGCATGTAGTTACCCGGCTCATCCCCAGTTTACGGTGTGTGTCGTACGATGACCGATGTAGGCGATTAGGATTGTATACCCTCTCATATCGTCGGCTTCGAGCTGACCTCATCATGACGCACAGGATATTGCACCAACGCCACTTCCCTAGGTTAGGGCCGCTGCCGTACGTTCGCGCACTAAGCAAACACACGCTGAGACGGGTACAAACTAGTGGTATCGGATTTAAGGCGCATCGCTCACTTTCTATGTTTTGCGCGTCGAGTGGCGAAATATTGGGACAATAGTCGAGGCGAAATCGGTGTAGGAATTTAAGAGCTTTCTTGATGCCTAATTTGCGGACCACGGATATAGGGAGCTTATCGCACCCGGAGAAGATGTAGTGCAGCTGCAATATGCTGCCACCGCGCAGGAATCAGCGACATGATTCTACGCATGTGTCCGATCCACATCAGATGGAGCAACCCAGATTTTTATCTTCTCGCTCTCTATTCTCCGTATTCACCATGGAGTTGCAGCAGCTGGGCGCACTTAGACATTACATGCCCGAAAATTCGATGGATTTGTTTCATGGAACTACCAGTAGGTCATTTGCAACGATTTTCCGTTAGAGCCGCTCTGGTGTTCTTGCTGCAACCTACGAATACAAACTGCTATTTAAGGTAGCCCACAAGAATTCAGTCTCTCGAGTCAATCAAGCCGGATCCTCAGCTGGCTGGAAATGCGAAATTAATTACCATAACCACTGAGAGTGGAACATCTTATCTAAACCGTGGGCCACGACACTGCTTAGCAGGCTCATTTCTGAGATAAATAAACATGAACAGAACAGAAAGGGAATGGATGAGCTATGCTTTGTCTCAGTCACCTAACTGGTCGATTTTTGAAATTACTTGTGCAAGAAAGATAATCGAACACGATGTGACAAGTCACTGCTTTCGAATAAGTAATAGACTTTGCAACTGAAGGCAAATTACTCATTCATGTCGTGTTTGCTGTTGCACTGTGCTGCAAACGCGTACTCCAAAGGTTAACTGACAATCCAGTGCTTCATTTAGGCAACATCAACACTCGTCTGCAATGCTTAACCTATCTGAGTACGTCTGAGCTGAAGTACCTGGATACCCTGACCGAGAGGCCTTTCTCCAAGTCTAGGATATCAACTTGAAATTTAGCGTCAATTGCTCACTAGACTAGGATCGGTTGATCAATGAACTGAGCGTGGGTGGCAGAAATCTGACGAAACAGGTAGTTACGATGGTGATCGTCGCCCTCCCCAACGAAGTCCCTGCCTGACCACGTCTGCTAGCGATCGAAAATTCAGAAACAGCTTATCACTGGTGTGTACAATTGCTGATCACTCGACAATAAAATTCTACCATTTCTTCGACTCGATTTCCGTGTGTTCTGTATTGTTTATCATTTTCGTATTTTTCACTCACATGGCTAGGTTAGTTGGAGTTACCGGATCTACCGAACTTTAGTATTTGACCTGTAGCTGACCGATTGAACTGAACTGAATAACACCTAGATGGGACTAATGCTTCGAATCGAGAGTGTCACCAATGACTGAAAGGTAGTTCAACCGACATTTGCGAAATGTCTGACCTAGCGATTATCGTCATGAGTCACACATGGGGTGGTGATTGTGTGAACAAACGGTGAAGTGACGGTTGATGCATGCGGTTTAGTGAATAGTGACTTATTTTTGATTTATTTATGGCGAATCCGTAACTATCACCAGAAGCACCGCCAATTCAGTTTGTAAACATTTGCTCCAGTACGTTTCTCCCTACGTTGGGTGATATCATTTAGTTAATGTTGGTAACGCAAGCCACATGCCTACTTCTTTAGGCGTTGAGTAATTGCGTTTCCCGTCGTTATCTGTTGAATTTGCTCAATCGGTGATGGATTTAATCGCTATCTGGGCTCTTTGATATGATAACAGGAGGACAGTGGAAGATAGCATTTACATTCGATGTTTCAAGAAGCTGGAATACACACTGCCGATGATTCCCGAAAAGACGGAACGGCCGATTGGTGCCTTTTCGGTTATGTGCAGTGGTTGTCTGACTGAGTTTGGTAGTAGAGTCAGTAATCAACCTCAAGTCCCTGTAGTGCTTACCAATGTATTCACCAGGAGGCAATCTTGACAACCATGTGCAAAATCGTTACGATTCATTTCAGAAAGTCTTACCATCAGGCCATCTTCCAACTGTTGCTTTCCCACCTCTAGGACCAACTCACATTCCTTTTACTGCCAAAGCTGTATTGGGGAACCTGACGCCTCTACGTAAACACAATACCCCGGGAGTCGACACCATTCGCCCAGTGGTACTGGAAGCAGCAGTAAGCCGGCGAGCAAAACCTTTGACCCAGTTATCTCAGTGCTGCTTAGACCAGGACCAGATTCCTGCGATATGGAAGCCTGGAATAATAACTCCGATTCACAAAAGCGGAAGCATGACTGAGCCCTCAAACTACCACCCAGAGTCTCTTCTCCCTGTATTATCCAAGATCGTGGAATCCATCGTTGCCGATGCACTGGTGTGTTATAGAGAAAATAGTAACAGTATTGCGCCCGAGCAACACAGCTTTCGTCGACAACGATCATGCATAATTAATCTTTTAATCGCACGGAGTGGTTGGATCGAATCAGCTGACGCAGGAGAGGAGGTTGATGTGATCGATTTGGATTTATCTAAGGCATTCCATCGTTTTGATCATCGGATGCTGCTTTCCAACCTCCAACATTACGGGATCTGTGATCCACTCTTGAGCTGGATCGCCAACTTTCTCCTGCAACTACAATTATTTGTCAGAGTCCGGCCTATCTTATCTGAATCCATACAAGTCGAGTCTGTTGTGGCCCAAGGCTCAGTTCTAGGTCCACCATTGTTTTGCTATTCATCAATGACATTACACGGAAAATCGCTTCAAAGTTCCTGTTGTTTGCTGACGATATCAAGATATGGCGCCGGATTCAGGAGGATACAAATCAGAATTTACTTTAGTGGGACCTAGATATGGGACATGAGTGGTCAACCCGAAATATATTACAGTTTAACGTGCAAATGCACCCTTCGTGGGTGTATTAAAACGAATTCTTGACTTGAGTTGACTTCAAAAGACAAGGTACTCTGTATACTACACCCGAGTACCTATTCTGCAAGCTAGGAACGCAAGTTCTACAGCGATCATCCGTCGAACGCGATCACGACGTGCTTGTTCAGGATAACTTGGGTTGTTCCAAACCATCCGCAAAGGCACTGAAAACTGATAACCACCACTTGGCTTGCTACGACCAGCGTTCGGACAAATAGACACTTCCATTTTCACAGTATTGCTGAATGCGTATGTTCGCCCCCATGTCGAATAAGTAATCGCCGTCTGGCAGTTTTGGCTGAAGTACAACCTTACTACACAGGACCAACCTCATTGTCGGGCTTCTAAATGCGTCATTGGAAAGCGCCACATTCCAGATGAGCTGGAACTGAATCGTTTGGGTGTATTCAGCCGGCGGTATCGCCGATTACGAGGCGACTTGATTATTGCGTACTTGATTTTACACACTCAAAATCATGTGTGCCGCTCTTTACTGCAACTTAGCAGTGGCTCCAAATTTAGAAGCCACTCCTTGAACTTAACAGAACAGTACAGTCGTCTGCCGTGTGGTAGGAACTTCGTTTCCATTCATGTGTGTCAACCACGGAATGCTTTTTCCGTATCGATTTTTTCTGCACCCGCGTTAGCCATATTTAAAAGTAGGTTGATCGATGCACTGCGCCACTTACATTTTCTACGACGCCACTATCCATTCTACTCCTGGAAAATACCTTGGCTTTTGCAAGCCTACTGAAGCTATGGTAACACTTGGAGTGCAAGGCTATTGCATTGCATACGACAAGACTATTCTTTTGAAAGTAAAACTACTAACTGCTTTTTGCATTACCGTTTTTCAATAACATACGAGGCTACCCAACGGAGCATATAAAGCAGTGCTTCTTAACCCGTATAAAATCATTGTTCATTGATTCAAGGGGGATTAGAATGTATACCTTCGGCTTGGACCTCAGCACGCTTGATTCTCCGATCCCTGAATTACAATCCGAAGAAAGAGATTTTGGTAACACTGACTAGGTCGGTTTCTTCCTTGTTCGATAATTTCTAACAGAGTAAGACAGAATTCATGCCCACGAACGTCGACAACCGATTGTTACAACACTTTGGGATATTAGAGTTGAGCAGTGTCCCCCAATGAGACATTGGACATGACATAAAATAAAAAGGGACGCTCCTTGTTTCACTTGATTGGCATACCGCAGTGTGGATGGTACGCAGTATCCAACCAGTGATCGCCCATGCCTCGTACTGAGATTGATGTTGCATTCATTATGTTTCTGCACTGCAGTTGGGTTAGGTTGGGATGGGTTCGCATTACACTAAAGCTGACTGATTCAGTTTTTTTTAGATATGCTCATTTAGGTCAATGCTGGGCATATATCCTGTTTATTTTGCGCTTTTTTTCTTTGTTATTGTTGCTAGATGGTTGCTATTCCCTGACATACACTTGCTAAGATCACCCTTTAACTAAATCAAAGAAAATACACCTTTTGTTTTGTACTATTTCTTCATTCCGATGTATATTCACTGTCCAGTTTGGGTGCCTCGTTTCTTTTATTTCCTGTGTTGGTTTTTTGGGATCCCCGGTATGGCTGCATTCGATGCGAATGTCCACAAATGGCCTATTTTTCGCAATCCGAGACTTCCATTATATTGGCTCTAGTAGACGGTTGGTCTTTGCTTGGGGACACGGCGTACACCGTGCTAGGCTCAAAGCGTAGTTCCATCTAGTGCAGAGCAAACTATGTTCCATTCACCGCGTTTGGTATGTCTTGCACATATGATTCCCAAAGTAGATAGATAGTAATGCTGTTGTTGTGCATGTTGAAGGTGTGTGGGCCAGCTCCGTTGGTGGAACGTGGCTCGCAAGCACATGCTTCCTGGTTTTATTCCTTCGGGTTTACACCGGATGTGGCGTGGTTGTGGATGGAACTGCGGATGGTGCAGCTCAAGCCACCCATAATCCCTGTGTAGGCGCAGGCGTCCTGTGGCTGTTCTGTGGAGGCCGCGGTTACAGGCAAATCCGGAATCGGATGTCACCAACCATGATCGCCTGAGGCTGAAACGGCACAAACAAACATTTCAGCGTCTATTCGTCAGTGCTCCTAACGTTTCCAACTGTTTATGATACTGCATTCTACTTGCTATTATCAAGGTTGGAACAATGTGCGCCACTCGATTGACAGCTTCCGCTATACTGTCACATCCAGCATCCAGTTTGCCATTCTTGCTCAACTTCATTGTCAGCGGAAATTACCCAACACGATTTCACATGAACGGTTGAGAGGTATTTCGGAATCGGTCAATTGTATTTTCTATTCTTTAACAAACTTTTATCTGTTGGCTAGCGCTTCGAATTCCGACTGGCATTGTCGTCACATCGTAAATCAATAGCTAGGAACATGCTCAAGTTGCGTAGTTCAAACCTACTCCTGGTTTAGGATGAACTCCAGTCACATTCTGATCCAGAGAATTTGCAAATATTATAGCACCACCAACGTTCTCCTAGTGTAGTGAAAATTTAACGTGGCAAGGGAAAAACTATTTCATTGCGTAAGTGTCGTTCATTACAACGGAGATGATGTCAGCCACAAAACACATCGTATTGAATTCGAAGTTTTTCATACATGACCGTATAGGTAGTACAGCATTTCGGTGGTACCAAATACATGCGCTTACATGTTACCTGAGGCCAGTTGCATAGCTACCGATGTGTTTTTGGCGACCCTATATTTTAAGCTCAGTTTGATACATTGCGCAATGCCATGTGTTGTTGTTATCCACGAAGCGGTTAATGCTCTGTACTTCCCCTGTTGCGCGCAATGACGCTTTCGGTCATCCAGAAGACGAATCATCAAACTCTCCGTGTAGAGCACGGTGCAGAAGGCGTTACTGAATTGGGAAGTAGGAGTTTTTATGTACCTCCTTTAGAAAGTAATTGAAAGAGGTTAAATCAATCCGCCTCCTGTCGATTATTTATGTGTTCTTCATTAGCAGCTTCCAGTACAACGACGTATCTGTCTGCGACGACTGGTACTCCTGGGCGTCGTCCCATTTCACCATTTTTGCTTCCTCTTAGCCTAGACTGTGTGGTGGAGAACCGCTTGCGTGACTCGACAATAAGGTTTCGATAGGTCATCAGAAGAATAACCAGTTGCTAGGTATTATGCAAGTGACATCACTTTAACATTGCAGAATATCCATGCCACACATTCAGCACTGGAGTAGGTCCATCGTTGACCGTTCATGAATGCAATACACGCCATGTTAGTAACAATCATGGTCTTCATTGTTATTAGTCGCTCGCCATATTCTAACATCATCAGCAGAAATCAGGAAATTGGATGGCAAAACTCTTGTCAGGTCGTTGATAAACACTAGGAATAAGCTAGTCCCAGCAGCGAATCCTGTGGAACGTCACTTTCCATCGGATTAGAGAGTGATCCCCTCACACGCACTTGAAGCTTCCGTTCGTGAAGTTGCCAATCCAACCAAGAACAGGATCTCCGAATCTGTAGCTCTTTAGCCTGTGAGGTAAGATGTGGGGATCCAGGCGGCCGAAAGCTTTAAAAACTAATTAGATGACATCGATCCCTAGCCTAGGCCGTTTCCGCTAAACTACCTTGTGCCATCAGAGGGCAGGAAGAAAGAGATCGGTAATAACAGAAGCTTTGTTAATCCGGGCCCACGAGGTTACATATCACTATACCTGGTTGACAACGGTTTCCACCAACTTCGCGAGCATATGGAGGAGAGTCATTGGGTGATAAATCTTACGGCTGCGGCTTCTAAAATTTGGGATAACAATACCGGACTTTCACATGGTAGCGATCTGTTACTTATCCAAGCATTATTGGAAGAATTGCGAATAGGGGCTGGGCTAGATTTGTAGCTAGAAGCTCTAGTGCCTTGAGCCGAAGGTTATAGGCTCCCAGAAAAGTGTGAGTACGCACCTGAAGCATTTGTAACACAGTTGCTAGACTGGTGATTATATTTGTAAACCCTGGAGTCGTTAAGATGGATAATGGTATGTGCTAGGGAGTGGCTGCAAGTTCCCAAATCGTGTTGTATGTAGCTGCATATCATTGGCTGCTTCGGCAGCGTTTTGTGCTCTGCCAGTTGTTGTGACAAGTGCTTTACTTTATAAAGGAGGTTATTATTAACCTAATCATATCGACTTCGTTTACTTTGAATTGCTCAGTACTCTCTCGATCTCTCCGCCGCACATACTACTGCGGTCTCCTTCGTATGCCTTATCGTGACATTCACTTGGTCCAGCGCAGTGATATGCCTGAGGTGCTCCCAATGGCCGAGAATGCTGCAGAAATACTACGACGCTCAAACGCAGTGTTCCATGCATCCTGATGGATAGATGGTGCGAATCAAATTTATGCCAACATGCGTGGACCCACAAGAATACCAGTAGTGAGCTAGCCGGAAAGGAGGTATAACGGAGTTCCTGGAATGGGGTACCGGCGGGAGCTGGAAAACGGGCACGGAACGAATCAACGGCGGTAGAAAGCAGCACGGTCAATCACAGCGGACACACGACGCGAGAAGCACACACAGCAACCGGGCACTCACAGAATCGCAATACGCAAGCGTGACACGGACAAAACGAGCAGACACGGAGGAAGCACGTTTATCCACAACAGGAAAAACAGAGGAGTGTACAGGACCTTGATAAGACAATCAAAACAAAAAGGGAATGTCAGATTTTTTGGGTCGGTAAAGTGCCTTCGCACTTTTTCATATATCTGCGGTTTCTCGAGAATCTGCAAATGAAAGAGAAAAGAAAGAGATCATTTAAGTAGTCTTTAAAACGACCCATGGCGGTTTCGATTTTGTTACAGAGGTAACGTTTGAGATTGCCGGTAAATTGTTGTTTATTGCGCACTTACTATTCGACATGCAAATGCTCGTAACATGGAAAGTTTGGCTGTTATTCTTATCTACAAGTGGAAGTGTTACACGTTCACCTTATTAGGGTTCTTGAGGATAAATATTCTCCCATTGGGAACGTGATGTATGATGCACAACTGTGAGCCCACCTGAGTCCAGTGCATTGGTGCGAACATTCCGCAGTTGTTAACGCTCATATTGACTACAACCTCAATAACCAGACGCGTGAATACAGGTTACCATGCCCTCTAGGAGTTTTCCTTCCTAGGCGTCAGTATCCCCACACAGTGAATGGAGTTCAACTGCATGTGAACACGTTCGTTCTTCTCGAACGACGGTACTTTGCAATCTCAATCACCAGGGCCACACAATTCACGCAGACCTAGTGTCTGGCCAGAGTACCAATCGTTTTGGGAGTGACCTCGAATAGTTATCAAGCGTCCATATGAGCGTTGCTCATTTGCAATATTCTCAACACGTAGACCCTCCTCCATATGCCCAGTTGAAAGGCCACAAACGTGTGTGGGTGTGTGTATGAGTGTGTGTGACAGATTCAAAGGCACACTAATAAATCCCTTAGATTGGTCGCCCGTTCTCAAGCATACCCATCTTAAAAAGCCAGCGGTAATAGTGACGTCGTTAGCGTACATGGGTCCCGTTAACTCCTGGGTACCAAGCGGTTGCTGCTGATAATATTCCACACTCGTTCGTACATTGGATTGAACAATTGGGTGTAGTGATCATCAACAATTATCCCTGGAATTCATGTACTCTACAACCCTTCCTCGCTTTGGAATGCAGTTTGGAAAATCGGTGTTCAAGACCCAACAACTTTTGTTGCAAGTGTCCACACGTTGGCTCGTCCATGTAAGCTGAATAATCCCGGCAAATCAGTGACTAGCGATTAACATGCTGATGTTGATGCTACATGTTCTGTTTCATATATTAGTCACAATAATGACTGTAGCTATATTTCCAGCTGAACATCGCTCATACTGAAGTTAGGATAAGTCAGCCATTATCGAGATAAGGTGCGGAAGAGCAAACGTTCCTTTTACAATTTAAATTAGAAATGACCAATCATCTAGATTGACTTAAAAGTAGATTAGTCCAACTATGGTGTTACGGTAGTGTTTAAATAAATATTAAATTGGAAAATACCTTCAGCACAGGAACAATTGATTTGTGTGCTGACAGTTTGTTAGTAAATTGTAAGTGGTAAAATTATGATGAGAAATCCAGTTCGCATGGGAATATCATACGTTCAGTTAACCACCTTATCTGCGCCATCTGCCGAGGTTCTTGATACCCATTATTTGTCTGCCCTCATATGATTAACTATGCAATGCTCACTGTTTCCATTGCAAATCACACCATTGGTATGGAGATTTACTGGTTCATTGCTTTCTCAGCCATGTCTAAGTGGTTCCATTCCAAATCCCGTTGTGAAGATATCATCGTGCCCAGGTGTCCCACGACATACTCATTTCAGAGATATTAGATAATTAAATATTGGGCAAGGTACTTCTTGTAAGTTTGCTAAAACAGCTTGCACACTCTTTCAAAAGCCGATGATAGAACAGGGAGCAGCGGACTTTTCCACATGTGCATTTAGTACATTTAGTTGTGCATCATTCTACCTGGTAACCATACTCACAGCATTTGCTTTCGTATTTCCATATCTGTCTCAATCTATTGTTGATACCCACACTTCTGACTAAACTTAAGGCTGTCGTTTCGGTTAACATCCAAACGCTAACTAACCACTGACAGTCGTATTGGTTACTTACAATTCGACTTGCGATTTTCTAAAACTAGAGCAATCTGACTGTTCTTCTTTCATTCAATCCAAACTCATGCACGTACGTTGTGCTATGGTTCATGACGGTTAGTATTTCTTCATCCAGTTTGTGGTAGTCCATACACAAGTGTGAACAAATGCCCGTTTGCAACATTGCAGGTACTGTCACTCGAACCAAGGACTTTCGGGATGTCAACTGATATCTCACGTTGAATGACTAAGTGGAAGCCAGTTAGAAACAGTTATAAGCACCACAAATCAGCCTGACGGACTGATGGTATCTTCACTCGCGTAACACCATGATCTGCTGACTCGATGTCTAAATGGGACTCGGCTAAAGTACAAAACGCGTTAACATCTGTTCGTGCCTCGATACATTACCACTTGACAGATGGATGTTATTACATTTCTTCTCGTGTGACACCGTGACTTATTAGGGGTTGCAAAATGAGGTCAATGTATCCCATCTCAAGTGTCTCTATAAGCCCCATTGTACTGCGGCCGCCTTCAGGTAAACGCACTGAGATTCAGACAAGTCATCAAGGTTGATTCCCGGAACAGCGGCAATACGTTGTGATATCCGAATCGAAATGCATGGGCATAGGTAGCATTCTAAACACTGATGGATTGGTCAAGATATGCTAGCGGTCCGAACGAATGACCAAGGGGAAATAAATAGTAACACATGACGGACTGCTTGATGGTTCTACCTCCCTGTTGATTCTCGCTCACCTCGGACAACAGACGATTAGAACCGGCTCTGGTTTTACCTTACGACACGGATAGCCTGCAGTGGACATAATCGCACCATTTCCCTGCTAAATTGACAAGTTGCTTACGCCATCTCCGTCATTCATTTTGGTGTCATCCTTATTCTATATACCGCATGTAAGTCGGGCTTGGGTGCAGTTCATTTTAGAATGATTAACTACTGATTTGGTGCAATGTGGTATCTTTATTGCACCTGCCTAGAACGGATGAGCCACAGGTAACCTAACTTTTTTAGGCTTATTTAACTCGGTTGTATTTCGCGATGACTTCACATGTTGCTCATTGCGATATTGTACTCATCATGATCTATGCTATGCTATTCTTGCTACCTCCTCAAGCGGCGTCTAGTAAGGTTACATACCGAGAGTGAGCTATGGCATCTTCATTTTCGTATTATTATTCGGCCGCGATTCATATCACTATGTCAGCTCCATGGTATTGCTCACCATAACTGTAGCTTGACTAGCTGCTCAATGCTAACTTGCATGATGCTTAGAGAGCCGGTGCATCGCAGAATAATGGTTCAGTCCATCCATGAGCTCATTCGTAATTGATGTGAGTGCGGTATTTCCGAGCGATTTGTGTGCTTACTACGGATCAATGCTAGGGTAGCAAATTATTGTGTATGTTTCCAGTTCGATGGATACGTTTGAATCAAAAGGTTATCATCGCTTGGCCGTTTACAGTACGCATAAAATGTCAAATTTGACATTTGTAACACAATGCTCAACGATTGTCCTTCGTGTGCCCACTTTGGATTATGCATTCGAGGAGAAATTTCCCTGGAAAATCGGTGTCAAGTGAACAATCCCGACAATTAACCGACTAGCGATTATCACGATGTTGCTATTTCATGTTCCACTCCGCAGGCTAGTGATGAGAGTGAGTATAGTTATAGTTCCAGTGATCCCTCAGCCATACTGAATTTACCGGGGCCTATGAAACACACGTATTAACCGGATGGAAGGCAGACGTGCAGAGACGCCTACCAGAATTTGCATTGCACATGGCCAATCTTTTGAATGGATTAAGTAAAAGGTTGCATCTAACGGGAATGGTACGTCAATGTGTTATTATATAACATCGGAAATGAATCGGCGCATAGGGACAATGGTTTTATGAGTACCGAATGGGCTGCACCTGGAACGTACTATATAGACCGTTAGCAAATAGCTTATGGCCATAGTATAGTACAGGTCGGTAGGTATGACCGGTTGAGTACTTGGACATTTGCACAATAAATGTGAACACTGTTTGGAAAGTCGCATGTTTGACAGTGGGCAGCGGGACTTAGTTGATGTCACTTGTCAATACCAAAGGTTGCGCATCAATCGTTCTTTGAGTAGGTGCACATGCCTCGGGCAGCACATGACCGAACCGGTCGGAGACACAGAGAGCCAGAAGTGGACACTGTATCGCATTCACATGCTGTGTGATCTCCCACATCAGCTACTCAAACCAGACTGTACATGTAGAGGGCAAAACCTAAGTGCACACTATTTCACTGTACCAGTAGTCTAGTCATCATTCTACCTAGCAGTTGCTTTACTATTGCCACATCGGATTCCTTCAAATATGGATGCCCAAAATTTAAGGCAGTCACGTCTAAAGGTAGAAGAAAACATCAACAGTTCGTATTGGGTAGTTATTCTCATACCTGCGAAAGTGGCTGTTAGCCTGACCTCCAAACGAAACCCATACACGTTTGTCATACCATTGATGATGATGTCTAATGTGCCTTTATGCAGTTTGTGACAGCTCACACTTAAGTTTGGATAAACGCATGTACATATGTTGCATTCGAACTGCCATTGGACACAGATGACGCCAATCTATGTATATATGTATACCGAATGAATTCCACGAGGATCTTCATACCGCTTTTGTACGGTTAACTTAGTGCAGTAGAACGACATTCGAGCAAACCGAAAATAGTATTACCAGAACATGAGGAAGGTGAGTTTATGACAAACTCATGTTGATTTCAGGTGTTGCGAATCCAAGGCAAATTTGATCGATGCGAATTCCGTGAACTACTCAAAAGGGCGGTTTCTTAGGTGCCGGAGAAGGCACTATAGTATGTGGAATAGAAGCACCATGAGTATGTTCCCATTCAATTTACTAATCCAGGCCAATAAGGCGGCGCATGTGGTACGTTTGCCTGCGTGATGAGTAATCTTGCATTTCAGAAGTAGATGTTGCTTGAGCTCCCCTGTGTGGATGCGCCTGATGTGAATGTTGACAAGGTGCCTACCTGTCTATTACCCACTACCTCGTCCATACTGGCTCCAGGAGACAGTTGGTCGTCGCTGGAGGGGACGGAGTGCACCGTCCTCGTGATGGTGCTAGGCTCAAAGAGTGGTTCCATGCAATCTGTGTGGAACGGGCTACGGTCCAGCCACCGCCTCGTGTACGTCTGGTGTGTATGCTTTCCCAATTAGGCCGGAATGCTTCCGATCTGCTTGTTGAAGGAGTGTGGGCCGGCTCCGTTGATGAAACGTGGCTCCCATCCGCATGCCTCCCGGTCTTATTCCTTCGGGTTTACACTGGATATGGAGTGTGTGGGTGGAACTATGGGTGGTGCAGCGCAAGCCACCCATGGTCCCCTTTGTAGGCGCAGGCGTCCTGTGACTGTCCCCATGGACGTCACAGTGACAGGCAAATCCGGATACGGACGCCGCCAAATCAAAGTAGCTGATTACTCGCTTGAATATACTTGAATATTCAGTGCCGAGACATGACTTCAAGGATAAGTTTAGAACAACGGTTGCTTTGGGTCAGGACGGTCCCCAAGTTTCGGGATAAAGCTTGGCTTTGGAAGCATACCATGCTGTGTCCCTCATTTTCATGCATTTCCAAGTCCTACCCCTAGGAAATGTGGAACGGAAAGACTCGATTCCTGACGTGATTGCAGTCGTATGACTGAACCGTTCCCCAAATTATATCCAGATAATATCAGATGGATTGCTGTTCTAGAGCTTCCAAGTAGAGTATGTACCCAGTTCCTTTAGGAGTTATTACTGCGTGCTCGTATGAGTCAAGTCCGTGTGTGCATGCGGATATTTGCATAGCAAACGTAACAGAATGCTATGATTATTTGAGCACCGAACCATAATGGACTTTTCACCAGTAGCTTGTTGATTATCTGCTTTGCCTTTGTGAGCACATGGTCCAGTGGGAACGGTTTGTTAACTGTCCTAAATTTAATGGGCGATGTGCCACGGTTATACAGAAGAGAGATTATGCTAAATGCACACCGATAGGCTTTGAAATGGGGGGACACTGATACCACCAGATGGTGTACACTGAAATCGACTGCCATTAGACTATGGCTGTACATGGGCGAGTATCAAGAGGGAATCCATCTCCGAAGTCAATGTTATATATATATATATATATATATATATATATGTGTGTGTTTGACTCACTAGACATTTATATGAGAAAGAAAGAAACGCATTAGGACAAAATTGAAAACCCACCACCTAGTGAGTCATGAGCGAGGCCACTCGGGATCACTACAGAAGCGACGACGGGTCCTACAGAGAAGTATTCAGAACCGGCGCAGCGTTTTTAGGCACTCTGCATTCGATTTACTAACCGCGTGCTTGCACGCTAAGCCTCTTTATTTCAGGTGGTGGGTTTTCAATTTTGCCTAAATGCTTTCCTTTCTCTTATAAATGTCTACCTGTACTCTATTCCATTAACTTGCACACCTCGCTTCAGCCAATTGTATTCTATTTCCGTAACATTTTTGTGTTCGTGGCATTCCGTAAACTATACTTTCTGACATCGTGAACTGACCTAGGATTTGTTTGTAAACAACTTATTTCATATGCTCATTAACTTAAGGTTTATGTTACCATTTCCTTATGCATTAATCGAGTTAATTTCTTTGTCTCTCTCTCTCTGAAATGAATGGCTGTTGTTTGATATCCCCGGTGTGGTTGCGCTTGTAGTGCATCTTGACAACGTGCCTACCTGTCTAATACCCACCACCTCTTCCATACTGGCTCCAGGAGACAGTTGGTTGTTGCTGAAGGGGACAGAGTTCGCGATCGTTGTGGGCGCGCTAGCCTTAAAGAGCGGTTTCATGCATTCAGTGTGAGACGGACTACGGTCCAGCTACTGCGTTGTGTGCGCTGGATTACCCAAATACATCGTGCTTGTGTTGGCTGTGAAGGAGCGTGGGCCAGCTCCGTTGATGAAACGCGGCTCCAATCCGCAGGCCTCCCGGTCTTATTCCTTCGGGTTTACACTGGATATGAGGTGTGTGGATGGAGCTGTGGGTGGTGCAGCGCAAGCCACCTATGGTCCCTCTGTAGGTGCAGGCGTCCTGTGGCTGGCCACAGTGACAGACAAATCCGAAACCGGATGCCGCCAACCAAATATATATTTATATATGTCACTTGCCAAACAAACAAGTAGCAGAGCGCTGCAGCACATGAGCTTTCAGAGGATCGCCTGTACCGGGAGCCCAGTGAGCGATTCGAGAAGACGGATCGAGTTGCAGGGAAACTTTTATTGGTACAGTAGAAGATTACCTGTTATCTAGCTATAAAAGAACGACACCGTGGAAGCTTTAGCTAGGGGAACGGAGCATGCACAGCACACAGGACAGTTGCTAGTTGCAACCGAAACGAGCGCCAAGCAAAAATGATGATGAGCAAGTAAAGCATTCGAACTCAACAAGCAGTTCAACAAACCACACCGGTTGCCTAGGTGTACAATTAAAGAATTTTAGTTAGAATTTTACACAGACAAACCGGGGAATCTCCAGACTGCTACAAGATCTCTCTTTTATCTGTATTGAATCGAAGGGTGCGTTTCGGGTGTGATGTTGCACTGACAGGTGAACGTTTGGTCGCAAACCGCTCTTGGTTAGAGCACTGACGAAACAGTGCATTTACTAATGAGTTGGAGAATGTTTGAGAGACTTTTACTGATTCGTCCAAGTAGCTCAGTGGCTATATTTTTCAAACACCAAGTTATGTTAGTTCGCCACCATTTCCATGGCTTAGTAGCATAAGCTTTTGGATACGGACCAACCTGCTACCAGTTATGGGTTCGGTCCCTGGTGGAACCGCAGGACGCGCATCCCTGAGGAGTCCCAATAGGGCTAAACGGCCGGTTGGTCATTTCCTGGCCCCACCATGTTAGGGCGACGTTATTCACGATATCCGTTTGTTTACACACTTGGTTTCAACCGTCGAATCGGCATGACCTCAACGAATTGAACTAGCTAGGGATTGCTTTGTTTGTCAATTACCTTAAACCCTGCAGGTGCGTTTTGGCGCACTGGGCGATCAAGTCTGTGGCGGGCGATAGGACTAGTGGGTAGCTTTGAGGCATTTGCGACCATGGTTCACTGGACTTGCTCTACAATCCTCACTGACCGTCTTATCTCAGTACTGCCAATGTACTTGCTATCGCAGGTAGAGTCAAGGAGATAAGTGCATGAAACGGTTACCTGCGAACCCAAGCTAACCAGGTTGGATTTGTACAGCAAGTTTCGGACTTGGTGCAGTTACTGGCATTGGGCCAATGATACCCAGACCTACAAACTTGTGAGGAAAGGCAGCCATAATTTACAGCAGTGGACCGCGACGTATGGTTTTTAAATTCGCGATCCATGCGCAATCAGCACACGACTAACAGTATATGGGGATGTCAAGCCGTTGCTAAGGACACTAGCTGCCGGTACGCGGTTTAAATGTATCTCCTGTTTCCTTTGTTCCCTTGGAGACGGACTCAGCCTTGAGTCGGAGCTCATGGGTTGCCTGTTGCAAAGCACATGCCAGCATACCACTACCCTTACTGGTAACTCTGGATTAAAGCACGATTCCTTCTTGGGACGATTCGACATCGATTGATCTACGACGTTTTCCAAGGCCAGGGGTTCACGAAGCTAGCGTCACTGCTCCTGGGCGTAGGTTACTGTTTCGCAATCAGCCGGATTTGTTAGGCGGAGGCTACAGAACGTAACCAACCGGTGTGCTTCCAAGACTATAACCACTTGTATGTATGCACGTTATCATGCAAAGATCTCGGCTCCTGCACAATAGTTGATAGTGTAATAGTGTATGATGGGATAAAAAGCATTGGCTTAACAAGACCCATAGGATGGTAAATGAAAAATAAATAAAAATCATTAGATTCCGACATGGAACTGAAACGCCAATAGTCTAAACCTAGTACATCACACCACAATGTGTTGTTTGTCACTCAGATGAATGTCTAACAATTGTTTGAAGGCTGTAATGTTCGGAGCGTTTACCACCTGCGTTGGCAAGTCATTCCATTGTGAACAGATTGTAAGAGAGTAAACAGATTTTCTACAGTCTAATCGGGAGTGTTGGATTATCAGCTTGAGGTTATGACCTCTCGATCGCTTATATGAGGTTAGGGTGAGCAGCGATTTGCACGGGTGATCGCTTTCCGTTAATATCCGGTATGCGAGAATGAGATCTCACCGTAGTCGTCGGTATTCGGAGGAAAACATTCCGATTAAACTGAGACGCACTTCAGAATTGAGACCAGATAATACGTGTGTTGCCTTCGTAAGTCTTCGTTGGGACTGCTCTAAGAGATGAATGTCCCGTTTTAACCTTGGGCACCAAGCCTGGACGACATATTCGACGTGGGGACGGATATAGAAGTTGACAAGCATGGGTACCCACCGTCGTTCAAAAACACCAAAAGCTCGCCTCAAAAGTCTCAGGTTCATGTTCGCCACGTTTGCTGCTTTGGAACATTGGAGCGAATTCCCCAGACTTTCTTGCACAATGATACCTAAGTCTCTTTCTGTGGTCCCGCGCCGTAAAACGTACTGCGCCAATAGGTACGTGTTGGTAAGATTGCTACGCAATGACAGTAGGTGACACTTGGCAGGATTCAGGGGGAGGTGGTTTATATCTGCCCATTTGTTGATTCGATCCAAATCAAATTGGGTTTCGTTTAGTTATAAACATATCTGAGGTTTTTATGTCCAACAGGGCTTGTTAAGTATTGTTCTTTCACCTACACTACACCATTGTTCCATTAGTTCGCAACAGATTGTGTACCAAATAGCACGAGCCAGACAACCCGTAGCTAACATATGTCATAAGGTGTCCACAATCTCAGCCGGAGTTAAACCGTTTAGAATCCTTACACGTCCAATCCTGGAGTGTTGCAGCAAAATCTGTAGCAATATGAGGAAGTCTAACGGAAAAGTGATAGAAAGCCTTCAAAGGTTATTTCCTAAACACCTGTTAAGAGAATTCTAACAAGAACTATCGGAAGCGGTGCCATCAACTCCATCTTGATCCGCTTTGACTGTGTTGACTGAAACACCAGTTGATACTGCCGTACAATCTGATTCACGGCGGTATCTAGTGCACTCTATCCACGCTAAGATGGCAACACAGTTCTACGCGAAACCCACGTAATAAAGACTACCCTGGTTATACCAAGATGTAGGAAAATATGGCGGTTTAATTTCTGTCTAAACAGATTTGTACTGTAGTGTGGAATATGCTCCTAATCACAATCAGGTCGTGGACGTGTGCAATCATTTCGCAATATGTTGAGAAGTTACCTCAAGCCGGACATCATTAGGTAGTTACTTTCGCAGAGAAGATCACTTGACGGTCTATTTAATGAAGGCTCATATAACATAATGTACTTAGTCCACAATTTTTGCAATATACTCAAACTACAGTAGTGCTTTCTACCATCGTATAAAACATAAGCATATAAGACACATACCTTGCCAGAAACACTGAACATTGTAAGAACATAACTTTCCATTGCCTATGCCACATCATAACAAGCCTTGTAAGTGTATGGTCTGTGTCAACCTTGGACGCAGCTTCCATGGTTATTAGGTCGTTGATGTGACATCTATAACACGGACTGCGTAAAATGCGCTTAAAATCTGAGACAGAATAAACATGATATCGGCCCACATGCATGGTCAATTTTTAACCATTTGCAATCATATTTTTTTACAACTATCTGTTAGTATCACTTATGAGTAGAAGGCATTTTGTGAGTATTTTTGTTCGTTGCAGTCAGCCGACAATCCAGTTAAGCCAACTATCTATCCGGAAAAGCACTAGACGGCCGTTTCGCCCTATTGGGGCTCGTCAGTGGTGCGCATCCTTCGGTCCTCTACGGAGGAGCGAATCCATGACTACTAGTGGCTTGCGCCAACTAGCTCGCAGCTTATGCAACTGCGCCATGGAGGACGGTAGCCGACCATCACGAATTGTTAGCTAACTGCGATATAGCTGCGGGCTAGTTGGCGCAAGCCACTAGTAGTCATGGATTCGCTCCTCCGTAGAGGACCGAAGGATGCGCACCACTGACGAGCCCCAATAGGGCGAAACGGCCGTCTGGCGCTTTGCCGGATAGGTTGTTGGCTTATCTGGATTATCTGTTAGTATCCTTCATCCCATCATTGTAACAGTGGTGGACGTATTTGTGCTGCTACCTTGAGACACACTTTTCCATGGGTCTCGCACGGTACAATATTTCTGACCTGTCCGTTTCCACTATTTATTGAGAAAATGATAATCTGGTAGCACGAGTGTTGTGGGCTATATATCAGATATGCAGACAAATAGCTAATCGAAGGTGAGCAGGTTAACACACAAAAATAAACCAGAGGAAGTTTGATTTTGAAATAACTGCCGTATGGTTGGATGGCGATACGTACTCTTTATTGTGCACTCCAGTCACTTTGAAGTAGATCTCGGTCATTCTGACCTAAGCTGCAGCATGAATACAAGGAATCCAATGATGGTTCAAAACTGATTGAACTGCACTACGTAATTTAAAAGGAAGTATTACGAAGTAAGCTGCTGAACTTGCAAACACTCATAACGACAGCAACAAGCACACGGAATTTCATACGACTCAACGCACTTAATCACAGAACTTTCAAAGGCTTTTCCAAGTAATTTAGACCTATTACGGCGATTTGCTATACCAAAATAATGTTCATTGGCTGCGTTGAGGAAAAGTGCTTTAACGGTTTTCAGGCTGAAGCATCACATTGAACTTTTATTCACCGATATAAAATGCTGCAACGCAGATATCAAATCCTAAATGTTTATAGGATCTAGCGATTTTATGTGCTCTGACTGCTCACCTGAATGAAATCAGTTACAGACTACAACGCTGCGGTAAATTCCTTTCTTAAAACTACGCGATGTAAAATCATCCAAAACATGTTGGAATGCACCGAAAACCACATTGGCGCATTTTCCTACTGCTCAGTACTGCACTGAGATGCACAAACAGCCAGCATGCCCTTTCCAACGCGTCACATGGTTGAGGTGAAGTATCTTCTGCGCAGCAATTTCAGTAAACGGTACAAGATTGCAAAAAAGTTAGTGAAGCAATATGATTGGTTTAGGTTTTGTTTGATTTTGATACCGTTACTGTGCTACCTAAGTTACAATTTGCTCAACCCTAACCGATCATACGGCGTGACATGTCCAGCCTCAGCTTTTTTTCTCCGCAATATGCCGTTTATCATTGACCATTTGCAAAAACTCAGCAAACTTGCACGTGCATTTGCGTTTTCTTGCTTTCAACGTTGAGTCACAATATTCAGATCAGGGTATTTGTGTATTTTTGATAACCACAGAGTCGCAGCATCACTGTACCTCCTTAACTTAGTCGCGTGAAGTAGTTTGATCCTCTGAGGTGTCGTCACGGGTTAAACGCGGCCACTGTTGGCCCTAATCCTGTCAGCAGTCACAAAAACCTACGCTAGATTGTTTAACGGATCCCGTATTGCAATTATATGAAACAGGGAGGCGCAGAAGAGCTTTATTTGGTGAAATAAAAGGTCTTATGTTGTTATCATTCAGAAAAATGACCCCGGAAAGGGCTGCTATCTAAGGAAATGGAAAGAACTAGCGTGCGGTGCGATTGAGCGATATTGATCAGCCGAGGCGCCAGGCAAAATGGCGTTGTTCGATTCCAACAATCAAGCTGAACAAGCAGTTCAACTTTCCGCAGCGGTCTCTTAAGTATGCAACAGCGCAGTTTATTTAGTTATAATTTTACACAAGAGACTAAGATAAGTCACAGATAGCTCAAGGATAATACTCGTGGTTGCCGGAGCATTGCTCAAGTTGTTGATGATTTATCTGAGCTACTGACGTGTCTAACATTCATTAATGAGTTTGTCACAAAGTGAAGCATAATAAACGGGCAGTTAAATTGTCACGCTACTTGTTCCAGGTCAAAATTGACGAATCACATTATCACTTGCTAAGATACTTTCTTACGCTTGTTTTTTATCCGGAAGTTCTAATATAGCTTCCAAATCATCCACCATGATCGAAGACCAAAAACCACAAAATAGGATTTCGGTATTTTCGATGTAAATCAGTGGACATGAAATATATATTCCATATAAATAAACTTTGCTCTTGGATTGCCTTGCTGGAAAGCAACGAAGGTACTAATTGCGGATCGAAACACAGTATTACAAAAGGTTGACTCCGACGTCATTGCCTGGTGTTCAAATAAAACAGGAAAATGAAGGAAATGTGGTCGTGCTTAGAGAATGTGTACAGCTGCAAAAAGGATGGCGTATTGAGGAGAAAAAGTACTAAGGTCGACGATTTGCGGAGACGAAAACGATGGTTACCTCAAGAGTGCAACGCGAAGACTTCCAATCACCACAGATCTGGTGATATATATATATATATATATATATAATCGAACACCTGACTAATATTTGATTGGCAGTACCACGGCACTCGGTTAACAACAACAACAACAACAACAACAACAACAACAACAACAAGAACAACAACAACAACAACAACAGCCACAACGACAACAGCAGAAACAATAACCACAGCAGCAACAGCAGCAGCAGCAGCAACAACAACAACAACCACAACCAAATCTACAACAACAACAACAACAAGAGAAAACAGGTAGACAGTGAAAAGGTTTGGAAAGTTTACAAGGTTAATGTGCTGTGCGGGCAGAGATCTTTCCGGTTGCCTAGGCCTAGGAAGTGGGTTGACTTAAGGGAAACCATCCCAAGCCTTTGGTCATAAAGACCTGACCTGCAAGGCAGCGGGACGATTAACGGAGACCCTTGACATCCGGGTAGTTCATTCGCCTTCTTTGTGTTCAGTATCAGTTCAAAGAGAAGCCGGTGACCAACAAGGTTGTTCATCCTCCCTCCGTTAGGTCCTCACTTCTGGTTACAGAACTGAGTGGTCAGTGACCCTATAGCCGGTCACATTGGCTTTGACACAGCGCCATACGAGCTCCTGTGGTAGTTGATGAAGAACAAGGTGACCAGTCCAGAACTACCCACGCCCTGAGACCTTGCAGCTGGTTGTCCGCGAGGGCTTATTCATCTTGTCAGCAAGGCAAAGGAAAATTATTGTCAGTTACATCCACAAGGAAAGCATTCCCCGATCCGCAACCTGGGGACGTGCCCGATAGCGTACAGCTCCGCCACGGGTGGTAAGTAGTTACCACCAAGTTTACGCGCTAGGCGAGCTTATTTAGGTAGTATATGTGCAAGGTATGTAGGCTAAGTCGATCCCGACACCGATGCACCAGGCTAGCTATGAGATACGATTCGACTGGGCAGCAACGCAGCGAAAGGTCACTCAGTGCGTCATATCACGCACCAGGCTCCGATGGCTGAGCCACATGTTGCGCACGCCAGCACACCAACTTACACAATGTTCCCGTTTGCGCCCCGGGGTAAGGATAAAAGTAAAGGAGGAGTGACCAAGCGATGTATTGGTCAAGAGGAATGCAGGCCCTTACTTCGAACTTGCCGTCGGAGACTCTCGGCTCCCTGCATGAGGATCGAATGACGATGAACACGTTTGACTGGATACACGTGTTGACATAGCTAGGAGTCGACCTCAAGGGCGTTCGTTTGGTGAGTTTCGTTGTCCTTCCCCTTCCAACCACCATCTCAATTTATATGCATTATATAATACTAATTTGGATGGCACAATAGCCGCCTGTTGGCTCTCCAGAACGACATCCACCCGTTATATATATATATATATATATATATATATATATATCTGCAAACGTCTACGAATAGACATAATGCCATCAGAAACCATGGGATTCAAACGAAGATACAGAAATATTAAAATAAAACACAACACAACAATGTCCATGGTTTCCTCAGAGGGCGAGATACTACCAGGTTGCCCAAGCCGAAGTAGAGTGTTGACTTAGGGGACACCACCCCGAGCCTTTGGCTGAATAGCCTGTCCGCAAGGCAGCGGAGCGAATTCAGGGAATCGCGCCCATTGGGAGCCGGTGACTGATTGCTCAGTTCATACGCCTTTCGTTTGTTCCTTTGTCCAACAGGGGCCCAATGCTCCCCAGAAGTACAGCATGATGTTGCTGGAATACAATGCTTCGCCAGGATGAAGCAAGGGGCAGTAACTTTATTTAGTATCGAGTCACGTCCGCCACGTCACAGTGTTGTTAAACGGACATATGTGGCTTTTTATAGGGAGAACGCTTGCCAGGCGAAAACCCACTACGTCCTGGAACACTGCCGCCGAACCATTTGCTGGAACAGGAAAATCCCGAACCACCCAGCTGGCACCACGAGGAGGTTGTTCGGCAAGCCAGCTACATCCACCCGTTGCTGAAGACTCAGCCGGCAAGCCACGGTTTCGAGTATTTTCCTGTCTTTTGTATTGCAGTACCGTAGCTAAAGCGTTTTGCACCTGCAGCTAACGTGTATAACAATGATGACCTGACGATCACGCAGTGTCACGAACATAGTATACTTGAAAACACGCTTTCAGTATTTTGCAACATTGGAGTTCACCGTAGTTTCAACCTACACATCCTCCACTTGTTTTAGTCACAGCACTTCCTTTGCCCTAAACTAGTTTGGTTAATACCTTGCTGCACTCATTCTGGCTCGTGTTGATTTGCTTGTTATTTTCGCAGCCTGCTCAATATACGTTGGGTCCAGCTGCCTCCAACCTTTACATAATCCCGTATTTAACACTACTCTTACGTGTCGTTGATTACCGACTAGTATCCCAGGAGCCACCTAACAATTGGTTATCTCGGTACAGAATACGCCGTCTGCCATGTTGCATTTTCATTCTGATGAGCTTGTTCCAGTGATTTTGTGATTCATTACTTGCGATCATCTTGTTTTCTCACCTACCACATTTTTTATTCCATTTTTGCAGTGGATTATCTAGAGGATAAGCCGCTTCCATACGCGGTTAGCGTCGTAGACCTTCTCATAGTCAATACTGTTGCGTTAGCCCCTCCGCCTTTTTCGGAGAATGATCCTTTGCTATGTTTTTGCACCTAGAATCCATTTTTACATTCGCAGGATTTCTTCTAAGTTCGCCATGTATAGTCAGCTAATATCTCGCCTTCCTCAGTGTGTATTCTCGCAAGTGTGAGATGTCATATTTGGCCCTACACTTATAACGAAATACGAAACTCTTAAATAGGCAATTATTTAGTGAATCAAGCCTTCTGACAAGGTTCGTCTGCAGCAACTATTTAATGACCTGCAACTAGAAAATAGGATGCTCTCAGCTTTGTTGCGCGAAATGCAAAAGCTCATCGGCACATCTAACAAAGATGTAGGAAATCTCCGCGAGCTGTGGATGCAAGGCCTTCCTGAAAGTATTCAGGCAATCCTTGCAATAACAAATGAACTGCCACTCACAGCAAAAACAGATCTAGCAGACCGCGTTATCGAACGTCACCAGCCAGAGACTGAAATCAAAACATCGAAGCAGCTTTGTGCCGGCGCACCCACAGTGATACCCGCTACAAGCCGACGGTCGGCAATAGACGCATTGTCATCGCAGATAGCGTCACTTCAGGGACAGATTGAGGAGCTCACTCTAAACTGTAAGCACCGCAGACGCTATGCATCATCGCCCCGTCGAACAAAATCCGATGCCACAGGATACCGCTTTTACCAACCATGTAGATACTCCACTACAGATGATCGGCGAGACCGGCCTGTAACGGTCACTAACGAGGTCGGCAAACTCAAAGCCGTCTTATCTACATTAGAGATTATGATTCCGATACCCAGTTCTGAGTTGATACCGAGGCGGAAATCAGAGTCATTCCCCCTATGTCATTCTCCTACCGCTTCTTTGTCGACAAGCCTAAGTGCTGTCAATGGTACACCATTAGCCACCTACGGTTATCGGTCGCTTATCACAGACCTAGGTCTTCGGCGCATGTTCCGCTGGTTATTCACCTTTGCTTTAGTCCACTTTGACATCAGCGACATTGACTTGTTCAGGCATTTCGACCACTTGGTCGAGGTGATACGCCAGCTGATAGTCGACACTGCAACGAAACGCAGTGTACGTGGCATCAACGCCGACATCGCATCAATCAAACCGGGCTGCGCCTTACCCCAGACCACGCCAGACAACGCCAACCTCTTTTCTCAGTATTCCAAGCTCGTTTAGGTAATGAACGTAAGTTTGCCCGTGGCATCCCAAGGCACACACCATATACTGACGAATGGCCCACCCGTCTCATGCCGCCAACGCTGACTGTCTCCCGAGAAACTTAAGGTAGCTAGGGCAGAGTTTGAGCACACGCATAAACATGGAATAATGCGGTCTTCCGACAGCAGTCGGTCCTCTCCCCTGCAGTTGGTCCCCAAGAAATCTAGTGACTGGCTCCCTTGTGATGATTACCGCGCACTCAATCGGCTAACCTTCCCAGATAGGCATCCCATCCCACAGATGCAGGACGTCACCGCATGCCCCCGGGTAAGACGAACTACAGCACGCTCGATCTGGTTCCTGCCTATCACCAGATACCTGTAGAAGAAAATAACATGCTTGAAAAAGCCCTCATCACACGTCTGAGCTGGTTCGAATGTTTAAGATTGCCATTTTGATTGTGTAACACCGCACAAACCTACCAACGCTCCATCCACGATGCAACTCGTGGCCTGGACGTCGCTTATACATAGGTCGACGACATTTTAGTAACCAGTTCATTGGAACAAGGGCACTTTGAGCATCTTCGAACGCTGTTCCAGCGCTTGACCCAACACGGTGTCACAGTTAACCCGACTAGGTGCGAACTCGGCAAATCAACGGTAGAATTCCTAGGCCACCTCGTTTCATCGTTCGGTATCGAAGTTCTTCCTGATAAGATTCAGGCTATTAAAGATTTTTCAGCTCCTATTTTGTTCAAGCACTTCTATCAGTTGTGTTGTTTGGTCAACTACTAGTAACGCTTCATTCCGCGCTGCGCTCAGCTTATGCAGCATCTGACTGAGCTACTCAGAGGGAGTGAAGGTATGTTTGCTTTCCCGGACACAGCACAGACAGCTTTCACCGAGCTCAAGAATGCTATCTCCAACATAGCTCTCCTCGCTCATTTCGGATCTACTGCACTTGTTTCTATTACGACTGATGCCTCAGATGTCGCGGGAGGAGCCGTCCACCAACAACACGTTGGTGAGCAATGGCAACCCCTTGGGTTCTTCTCCAAAAGCCTGCAGTCAGCGAAATCCCGCAACAGCACTGTCCCGAAGAAAGTAAGCATTGCCTTGAAAATCCACTATCTTAGCGATTAATCGATGATTAACGATTATCGCCTCGATTTCGAACGTTCCGGTATGTTCTAGTTCTGCACGTGATTAGAAACCACCTGACACCGCGGCAAAAGATATCGGGAACCACTAACCTTGGTGGCTGCCCTTCCAATTCTAGAAGTCGAAAGTCAGTAAGAGACCTATAAATACAGCCAAGGTTCGCAGTAGTTGTACAATGTTCGTTGGCCGCGATTAATACGTCATTTTGTCAAGGCCATTGGCGTTCTGCTTCTTCCTTCTGTTGGGCTTGAGGTTTTGTGGAGCAGTAAATTGTTATTCTTGGAATTGCGTCTAATGGGAAGTTTATAACAAATGGCGACGGAGAAGATTGGAAATGTGCTGAATTTTTCTGCTGAACAGTTTCAAAAGCCGCTTTTCTAACAGCAAGCTCAAGTGGAGGCACAAATGAAAATGATCGAAAATCTGGCACCGTGCTTAAGTTTGCAGACAACAGGAGCAGCGATGCGGGACATGCAAGCGAGTTCTGTTGATCTTTTCATGAACGCGATCACTGAATTAAATTATGACACGGATTCTGGATGCACCTTCGAAGCGTGGTTCAAGCGCTCTGAAGACATGTTCCGGACGGACTTCATTCGTCAGGACAACTCCTGGAAGGTGCGATTGCTATTCCGCAAGCTCAGAGTAAGTGAACATTTAAGGTTCATAGACTACGTTTGGCCAAAACAACCGTAGGATCTGACATTTGGCGAAGTAGTTTCGCAGCTGAAGGAAATTTTTGCTGAGTCAGTATCCCTGTTTAGTATTCGCTACCAATGCCTGAAAATTGCCAAACTGGAATCGGACGACTTTGGGGCCTCAGTAGACATGATTAACCGTGAGTGTGAACGTTTCGAACTACGCTCTTTAACTGACTATCAGTTTAATTGTCACATTTTTCTCAGCGCTCTACAATCGCCCAGTGATGCTGAGATCCGCACGCGCCTTTTAGCTAAGAAGGAGCAGGATCCTGATCTGACACTGAGGACCCTCGTAAGCGAATGCAAACGGCTACTCACTCTAAAACACGACACTGCCATGGTCGAACCGGATGGTCTCGCACCACCAGATAACGTACAAGTCGTGGAAAAGGCCAGGATCGTCAACCCAAGCAAACCCTTCAAGAGGCCTACGAACAAACCACTCACAGCATGCTGGTCATGCGGCGAATGGCTTTTCGCGCGCTTTTGTCCTTTCAAACAGCATATTTGTCAAACATGCCATAAGCGTGGGCATAAAGAGGAATACTGCAGTCAGGCCCGATCGAAGAAAGTGAAGTCTTATCGAAATTGGAATTCTATAAAGGATGGCGGCGAGTCTCTGTCCATAGTTGCCACATTCCAAAGCGAGTGGAAACCGAGACGACGATTTATCAGTGGGTTGATCAATGGGATCCCAACGAAACTACAATTTGACACGGCCTCTGACATCACGATTATTTCCAGGAGCACATGGAATCACATAAAGAGGCCGAAGATGGTCGAGTCGCAGAAAGTTGCTCATAATGCATCCGGCGGTGTGTTAAACTTAGTGGAAGTACTAATTTGCAAGATTGCTTTCCAAGGTGTGGAAGAGTCGGGAACATGCTACACTTCAGACCGGTCGAATTTGAATCTCCTTGGCCTAGACTGGATTGAAAAGTTGAAACTCATTGATGTTCCCTTGAACCAGATCAGCATCCGAGTTAGAGCAAGTCCAGACCCATCATCAAAATCCGTCGAAGGCATGACACGTACCCTGAGGCGAAAATTTGCTTCTGTCTTTCAGGCTAGCTTGGGCCATTGTCCGAAATTCAAGGCAACACTGAACTTGCAACCAGGTGCTAAACCAGTGTTCCAGGCTAAAAACCGGTACCATACGCAGCCATGTCAACCGTTGATCAAGAAATCGATCGACTGGAACAAGCCGGAGTCATCGCGGCCGTCAACTACTCATCATGGGCCGCTCCTGTTATCGCAGTGAAGAAAGCACACGGCAAGGTACGCGTTTGCGCTGACTTCTCAACTGGCCTTAACGCCGCACTGGACGACGACTAGTACCCATTACCTGTACCGAAAGGTATCTTTGCAAAGCTGAATGGTGGTAAGTAGTTTGCTAAGCTTGATCTATTCGATGCTTATCTTCAAGTATATGCTGAAGAAATCTCGATGGAGTTGTTGACGATCAACACTCATCGTGCGCTATTCCAATACAACCGTTTGCCGTTTGGTGTGAAAACGGCGTCAGCCATCTTCCAACTGTTGATGGATACCATACCAGCGGGCATTTCTGGAACCGCTGCATATCTGGATGATATTATGGTGATGGGTCGAACACCAGCAGAACTATTCAACCGCCTGGATGAAGTGCTCGGTTGTATACAGTCGCAAGGTTTCCGGCTCCGTAACGATAAATGCACATTTTTCACGTCTCTCATCAAATACCTCGGTTTTATGCTCGATCAAATCCGGAAAACATAGAAGCCATTAGAAAAATGCCTCCACCAACAGATCTAGTCCTTGCGTTCCTTTTGTGGGCTCATCAGCCACTACAGCGCATTCTTGCCTGAGATGCACCGCCTGCGTGCCCCGTTAAACAAGCTACTAGCCAAGTACCAAACTTGGAACTGGACATCAGAACGCCAGGATGCCTTCGAACAGGTCAAGTGAATGCTGTCCTCAAACTTGCATTTGACTCCTTTTAACCCCTCCAAAGAGATTGTCCTAACCACAGATGAACAATGAACAATGAATTTATACGGGTTAAGAAGCTTTGCTTTACAAGTCCCGTTGGATAGTTGCAGGGGATATCAACATAACAATAAGGATGATAAGAATAGTAAAATAATTAATACTTTAAATATGAAAATAAGGACTTATCGTTTGTTTCGCTGTAGTCCTGCGACCCTCTTAGATTCAGAGCACCCACAGTTAACATCAAATAATTCCATGGCATACTCCATGTGTAGGATGGAGACTGTAGCGCCCAAAAAGATAACTCTTATCTTTCGTGTACAATTTACTTGTTGACCGATTGTACATTACTCCTTCTTGTTTTAATCTTACAACCGGCTCGACACACAACTGCCTTGTAAGTTCCCGCGCTCACGTGTACACTCTTGCCTCGCTTCATCCGTCCGCATCTCGTTGTAGCCCCATCGAATACAGTCCGCTGTGTCCGACTCCCATTGTCTTCTGATATCCGCGCTTAATTCCGCGCACCGTTTCGGACTAGTATTAACTAGTCCTACAAATTGGTGATCCCGATTCGCACGCGCGAATTCAAAAATTTTCTCGATTGTAATTTTTGGTGAGTTCGTTCCTTTTTCTCGATTATATACATATATTCATTTGTTTCTTGCGTAATTTTGGTACTTTATCGTATTTTGTTTGTTATTTATCTTTCGACTCAAATTTCGAGATTTGCACCTGAGTCGTTTCACAGCGTAACGATGCTTACTTTGGCTGTTACAAGTTTTATGGAACACAGTCCAGAAGTTCGGTTTAAGATATTCGAGATCGAACTAGAAAATAAGGGCATAACGGCGGACCGTCCAAGGTACAATCAGCTCGTCCCACGCCTTCCTCCGTCGGTAGTGACGCTGATTGAGGACATTCTAGTCTGCCCATCGAATGAGGAAAAGTATGAAACGATGAAGCAAGCGATTTTAAAAGAGGTACGGCCCAGCGCACGAACTCGATTTGAGCATCTCAATGGTTTCAAGCTTGGAGATCGCAAGCCGTCGGCGTTGCTCCGCGAACTGCAGCGCATCGCTGGTCCCTTATTCTTGAGCGAAGAAGGGATAAAGGAGCTGTGGTTTGCAAGCCTACCAGAGGCATTGTCGGTATTGCTGTCCATGTTTATAGATACACCTCTGAAGGAATTAGCTACCAAGGCAGACGCTGCGTTCGAACGTTTTCCGCAGCAGACGACCACTAGCTCCGGTGACGTATTCTCACCGATGAAAACCGAATCTAATGTATGTTCCCAGTAGCTAGACCGAGCTGACTCTAAAGATGAGGAAATTGCGCTACTTCGCAGCAAGATAGCAGCAATGAAGGCTTCGAAACAGCGTGTGCCAAGGTCAAATGCTGATCACGTTTTGGCTACCGTTCATTGCGGCTCGTCTGTGCCTGCACCGAGTACGTCACGTTTGGTACGAAAGCGCAACATTTTTCCTGCAAGTCCTCAGTCAGATAATGTCAAACACGTCGAAGAAGGATGTTGGTATCACCGCCAATACGGTGGAAGAGCTAGACGTTGTCGGGCTCCCTGCATTAGGCACGTCCCAGGGAAAACGAATAGCCCGCATACTAGCACTACAAACGTATCATTCAGTAGCCAAGCAAACCGACTGTTTTACGTTAAGGATCGACGTGCTTCCATCTCATTCCTCATCGACACTGGAGCGGAAGTCAGCGTCATCCCAGCGACCGCTAGCGACAAGCACTCGAAGCCTACGTACAATTTGCGTGCGGCCAACGGTTCTCCGATAGCTTCATTCGGTCAGCGCATGATGAACCTAGACCTCAATCTTCGCCGAGATTTTCAGTGGGTCTTCATGGTTGCGTCTGTACCCTTCGCAATTATCGGCATAGATTTCCTCCGACATTTTGGGTTGCTTGTTGATGCTGGTCGCCACAGAATTCTAGACGACCGTACGAAACTAGGTGTTGATGGTGTCCTTTCAGATGCCCCGATAATCAGCCCTGTATTAAGGATCGCAGACGCACCGTCCGAATTCTTGAGCCTCCTCTCCGAATACCCGCGACTGGTTCGACCAGCTGCAGAGCTTCCACCAGTTACGACAGAGGTCGCTCACCACATAGTTACGCGCAGTCAACCAGTTAGCGCACGACCAAAACGGCTTGCTCCTGACAAACGACGCGCAGCACGAGCCGAATCTAACCACATGCTTCAACTTGGTATCGTCAGACCATCCAACAGCCCATGGGCGTCGCCTCTGCACATGGTCCCGAAGAAGGTTGTGGGGGACTGGTGTCCTTGCGGCGACTATCGATACTTGAATACGGTAACCACTCCCGATTGCTATCCGATACCACACATAGTGGATCTCACCGCCAGTCTGGCGGGCAAAAATATCTTCAGCAAAATCGACTTGGTACGCGCATACAACCAAATTCCGGTAGCCGAAGCGGACATCGCTAAAACTGCCGTGACGACTCCATTTGGTTTGTTCGAGTTTCTGCGCACGCCATTCGGTCTAAAGAACGCCGCGCAAACTTTTCAGCGTTTCATCGACCAAGTTTGTCGCGGTTGAGACTTCGCTTACGCGTATCTTGATGCCATTTTACTCGAAAGCTCTTCACGAGAAGAGCACATACGCCACGTGCGAACAGTTTTTGATCGTTTATCTCAAAACGGGGTGACGATCAACGCAGAAAAGTGTTCATTCGGTGTCGATTCAGTCGATTTTCTAAGACATCGAATCTCTTCTGCAGGCGTCGTGCCACTGCAGGATAAAATTCAAGCCATCATCGACTACCCCGAGCCTCATTCTTTCAAACAGTTCAGGCGTTTTAATGGCCTTGCCAACTTTTACCGACGATTTATACCCAACTGCGCCTCGCTGATGCAACTCCTCACGGACCTTCTCCGAGGGAAACTCAAGAAATTCGAATTTTCTGCCGCAGCACGCGCTGCTTTTAAGTCGCTGGAAGAGGCTATCGCCAACATAGCTTCCATAGCGCATCACGATCCGGCCGCCCCACTGTCCCTCCGTATTGACGCCTCGGACGCGGCAGTAGGCGCTGTTTTGCAGCAACGCGTAGCCGACACGTGGCAGCCCTTAGCGTTTTTCTCCAAACGCCTACAACCTACCGAATCTCGCTACAGCACGTTTGGTAGAGAACTACTTGCCGTATATCTAGCGATACGTCACTTTCGACATGTTCTAGAAGGCCGCTCCTTTGTCGTCTTCACCGACCACAAACCCCTGACTTACGTGCTCGGCTCGACTACCGACCGATACTCTCCTAGAGAGTCGCACCACCTTGACTATATCGCTCCGTTTACGACCGATATACGGCATGCCTCAGGTGTGCACAACGCGGTCGTCGATGCACTTTCCCGTATCCAAGCTATCTCCGCTGACACCGGCACTGCTATCGACTTGGCAGCCATGGCCACAGCGCAACTCAACGATCCTGAGCTTGATCTACTACGCAGATCTCCCGCATTGGATATACGACCCGTTCCGCTGACATCATCAGACGGAACGATACTCTGTGATTTATCTTTGGGCACGCCGCACCCAGTCGTCCCACGCGAGTTTCGACAGACCGTGTTCGACACGTTGCACGGCTTGTCTCATCCAGGCATTCGTGCATCGGTTAAACTCGTAACCGCACGATTCGTTTGGCGCAATGTTAATCGGGACGTCCGTACCTGGGCAGCTGCTTGCCTTCCGTGTCAACGCGCGAAGGTGCACAAGCACACGAGAAGCCCATTAGGCACATTTCCGACGCCAGACGCACGTTTTCATCACATGCACGTCGACCTCGTAGGTCCTGTACCGCCTTCCAAAGGATCTGTTTATCTACTGACCTGCATCGATCAATTTACTGATGGCCTGAGGCCGTCCATATCCCAAATTGCTCCTCGAAAACGGTAGCGAAAGCTTTTCTGGAGCGCTGGGTAGCTCAATACGGCTGTCCGGCCATCGTGACCACGGATCGAGGGTCACATTTTTCGTCAGCGTTTGCCATGTTGCTTAAGGATTTAGGCTGTCGCCATGTTCAGACGACAGCGTATCATCCGGCCGCTAACGGCATGGTGGAGCGTTTTCACCGCCAGTTGAAGGCAGCGCTACGTGCGCACGCAGATCCTTCATGGTCTGAAACGCTTCCCCTCGTTCTCCTAGGTTTACGAAACACGGTTAAGACTGACTTCGACGCCACACCAGCGCAGCTAGTCTACGGTTGCACGCTGCGGTTGCCCGGACAGCTGGTAGCACCAGCCCCATGTACTTCCACTTTTGACTACGGAAGTTACACTGACCGATTGGCTCACCAGATGCGTGAGCTACGTCCACCCGCTCCTCGATCGCAGAAGACACCAGTGTACGTGCCCGAGAAGCTGTCTACGTGTTCACACGTCCTTCTTCGCGCAGACGGTGTTCGACAGCCTCTTCAGGCGCCGTACATAGGACCCTTTAAGGTGCTGCATCGTGCGAGTAAGGCGTACAATATTGTCCGCGGTGGTCGACACGAAGTCGTCACCATCGACCGTCTAAAACCCGCCTTTATAGAAGAAAACCCCTCGCCTACTTCGTCTAGTAGTGCTTCGTGCGACGTCACAACTCATCGCACCAACTTACAGCATCCTAGTCCAGTTCAACCAGACCACGATTTCGGTCTACAAGCCGTCCCAACCTCCCTCGAATCTAGCCCGCCGCCTCCCACGACCAATCGCCGTGGTCGGGAGGTACGTAAGCCCGTTCGCTTCTCCGACTATGTACAGTGTAAATACTTTTAACTTTGTAGATATTGTATATATTTGTCTCATTTTTGGTCGATTAACGTTTTGAAAACAAACAAAAATATCAAAAAACCCCGAAAAACCTTTTCCGAAAAATATTATTCAAAAACCAAAAAATATGTAAACACGCAGCTCATTCGTTTGTTCTTTTTGGCGTTTTCTGCGCGTGTTTTTCTATTTTCTCGTCTTTGCATGCCCCAACCCTCCCCTTCGATCGACTGGCACACACGAGGATGTGTTTTCGAGGACCCTGACGCGAACACTGGTCGCTTCTCCGCGGGATGAGGATCGCTTCTCCGCGACACGAGGATCGCTTCTCCGCGAGACGACTGTCACTTCTCCGCGGAACGAGGATCGCTTCTTCGCGGGACGAGGATCGCTTCTCCGCGAGACGAGGGTCGCTTCTCCGTGGGACCATGGTCGTTTTCTTCGTGGGACGAGGGTCGTTATGGCGCGGGGCGGGGTGCGGCGGGGGGAGAGACCACTCCCAAGCGCACCGTTTGGCAGCAGCGGAGGTTGAGGTCCTGTCGGCCTTTTTCTGGGCTAGCCAGTATTTTTGTAGTCCGACAAGCCCGCTCCAACGGCTCGCCGAAATGCACCCTGCCCTGCATTCAATAAATAACGAATCATAAACGGCACAGCGGACTCCGACTTCCGACGAACTCCCATTTACACGAACGCACGCCCATTTTTACTCGGCACGATTTCGCCTTACGAACCTCCTTTTAACATTCCTTTTCGATTTCGAAGGCTTTCTATGTTCAGCCTTGTAAGGGGGAGCTCTGTAGCGCCTAAGAAGATAACTCTTATCTTTCGTGTACAATTTACTTGTTGACCGATTGTACATTATTCCTTCTTGTTTTAATCGTCCTTACAATCAGCTCGACACACAACTACCTTGTAAGTTCCCGCGCTCACGTGTACGCTCTTGCCTCGCTTCATCCGTCCGCATCTCGTTGTAGCCCCATCGAATACAGTCCGCTGTGTCCGACTCCAATTGCCTTCTGATATCCGCGCTTAATTCCGCGCACCGTCTCGGACTAGTATTAACTAGTCATACAAGGCGTAGTGTTAAGTAACAAAGTGTAAGTGGATGAGTGCTTCGTCCAACCGTCTTTTACATACAGTTAGTGTCGATGCAGAGACGACCAATTCTGGGAGAGCATTCCACGGGTGACAGACACGGATGGAAAAGAAATTTCTGCTGCACTCCAGACGACTGTATTGTTCTGCGAGTTTTAATGAGTGGCCCCTCAGGTTTGTATTGCTGCTGAGTTGCAGTAAAGGGCGGCACACATGATGTGGGTCTCGCAGAATCAAGTATGCCATAATCAGGTCGCCTCGTAGTCTGCGATAGCTTCCACTGAACAATCCCAGTCGTTGCAGCCTCTCCTGGTAGGAAAGAATGCGCATTCCAATTACGTTCTTAGATGCCCGGCGTTGTGGCTGCTTCAGTGCATTAAGGTCTTGTTTCAGCCATGGATGCCAGGCTTGAATTGCATATTCGACATGGGGGCAAACATACGCACTGAGCATTTGTCGAAATATTGAGCTGTTTATTTGTCCAAACACCCGCCTCAACAGCCCAACGTGTTGGTTCCCGGTCTTCGAGGCCTTTTCGGATTGCCTGGAGCAACCCAAGTCATCTTGAACCAGGACATCCAAGTCACGTTCGAGAGTTGATTGTTGCAGTAGATCCGTTCCGAGTCGGTATGAGTAGCTGCTTTGATGTCGAATGGAAAGCACCTTGCATTTATTGACATTGAAATGCAATAAGTTTTGGGTCGACCAGTGATACACCGTAACTAAATCACTCTGAAGCACATCTTGGTCGGCGTTCACCTGGATCCTGCGCCAGATCTTGATATCGTCGGCAAACATTGGGAAGTTTGAAGCGATTCCCTGTGCAAGGTCATTAATAATCACCAAAAACAAACGTGGACCTAGAACTGAGCCTTGCGGCACACCACACTCGACTTGTATGGGGTCCGATAAAGAGCTCCGAACTCTGACCACTAATTGCCGTTGACATAGAAAGTTGGCGATCTAGCTTAAAAGAGGGTCTCCGATCCCGTAATGCTGCAGCTTGGATGGTAGTATCCGATGGTCTAGACGATCGAAAGTCTTGGAAAAATCCAGGTAGATCACATCAATACCTTCTCCAGCGTCGGCTGCCTCGGTCCAACTACTGCGTGCAATTAGTAAATTAGTTGTACATGACAGCTGTCGACGGAAACCGTGCTGTTCAGGAGTGATGAGGTTGCAGTTTTCCAGATAGCACACCAATGCATCGGCAACTATGGATTCCATGACCTTGGAGAGTATAGGAAGAAGCGTTACTGGGCGGTAGTTGAAGGGATCAGTTCTGCTTCCACCTTTGTGAATCGGGCTTATTATTCCAAGCTTCCACATGACGGGAACTTGGTTCTGGTCTAAGCAGAGCTGGAAAAAATGAGCTAAAGGCCCTGCCAGTTGGTTTGCTGCTGCTCCCAATGCCTCTGGACAAATGGTGTCGACACCCGGCGAGCTGTGTTTGCGTACAGAAGTCAGCTTTTGCAATAAAGCCTCTGCGGTAAAATTGATGTGGGTTAGTCCTGGTGAGCAGAATACAAAGCTTGGTAGATCGCTTGGTGACAAGACTCCTTGAAATGTGGGAGCGTATTGCATCTGCAGCGCGTTTGCAGCTTCCATAGACGTTCTTGTTGGGCCATCAGCCGTCTTGAGTGGAGGAAATCCTTGCCTCACCTTTCGTAGGCTATTAACGTGCTTGTACAGCAGTTTGTGGTTAGCACTGAAGATTTTTGCGATGTTCTGCTGATAGGCGACTTTGTCTTCTCTTAGCAGTTGAGGGCAGTGGTTACGTTGGGCTACGTAGTTGTCCCAAGTTTCTGGTGCTGCGGCTTCTCTGTACACTCGCCATGCTGCGTTGCATACTGTCATTCATTTTCGGGTTCTGCTGCTAACGAAAGAACCTGATTTGCACTTATTGCAAGCTTTTATCTCTGAAGCCTGTGCAATCAGCTGACTGAATTTGTTGACGAACTCGAGCCAGGCGACTTCCGGGGGTTCTTCGTTGAGGAAAGGCCATGTTGTGGCGCTGATTAGCTGGGCGAGTCGGTCGTACCTTGTGATAGTTCGCACAGTCTCATCGTTATCATTCCGATATTCTGCATAGCATCAAGTCATGTGATTGGTGCAGTAACTGCACCTACGTACACCGATGAATCTCAGAAAACAAACGCCCAAGCAGCCAGAGCACTTACGAAGGCCGAGAACAGTTACAGCCAGATTGAGAAAGAAGCATTAGCCATAGTGTGCGCGGTCAAGAAATTCCACAAAATGTTATACGGCCGCCGCTTCAAGCTTTCGACAGATCACATTCCCTTGCTGGCTATTTTTGGTTCGAAAAAAGGCATCCCGACCTACACAGCCAACCGGCTACAACGTTGGGCTGTTACCTTGATGGGGTATGCTTTCGAGATCCAGTACCAGTCGACCATTTCCATTGGCCAAGCGGACGCACTGTCACGCCCAATTGATGCCCGCCACTAAGAACATGAAGACACAATCATTGCCTCGGTCGAGATTGAATCGGACGTCAATTTTCTGCTAATTGATGCATTGCACTGTCTACCAGTTACCGCAGAAGCTGCACAAACGGAAACGCCTCGGGACCCAATACTCAAAGAAGTTACACAATTTCACAAAACAAGTTGGTCACGTTCATGTCCATCTGCCGAGTTGCAACAGTACTTTCAGACGAGACACTCGCTTTCTATTGTAAACGACTGCATACTATTTTCGGAAAGAGTAGTCAACCCCAAGGCACTTCAGGAGCGCCTTATTCGGCGGTTCCACGCCGGGCATCCTGGAATCAATCGGATGAAAGCGCTTGCCCGCAGTTATGTATACTGGCCCTTCATGGACAAACAGTTAGAAGTAATAGCTAAACGTTGCCAAAAGTGTGCCAAGGTCTTGAAAGCGCCACAAAAAGCAGAACTCTATTCATGGCCAAAGGTTACTAAGCCATGGTGCCGCATCCATGTCGACTTTGCAGGACCGATCAACGGCCGGAGTTTCTTCATTATAGTCGATTCATACAGCAAGTGGCCTGAAGTGTTTCTTATGGATAACACAACCACCAATGCCGCCATGTCGACACTGCGCCAAACCTTTAGCAGATTCAGCTGTCCTGAGAATATTGTCACTGACAATGGCTCACAATTTACTTCAGCAACGTTTACGGACTTTTGTAAACAATGCGCCGTACAGCACGTTCGCTCACCTCCGTTTCACCCACAGTCGAATGGCCGGGCAGAAAGGTTTGTTGACACATTCAAGCAAGCTCCTCACCAAACAAAAGGGGAGGGACGTATAGAGGAGGTGGTTTCCCGGTTCCTTTTCCTCTACCAATCAACACCGAATCCACAAGCGCCAGACGGAGTTCCTCCAGCACAGGCCATGATGAACCGGAAGCTCCGCAGGCCTTTCGACGCCATCCGACCGCGCTCGGAGTCCTCTGTTGGTGAAAGAAACCGCAGAGTGGAACAGGAGTTGAACCGGCGGCATAGAGAAAAGAAGCGATGTTGTACGCTTGGACAGAAGGTGCTAGTACGTGACTACCAGGAAGGCCGTGCGAAATGGACGCCAGGTACGGTCAAACGCAAACGCGGAAACGTTATGTATGACGTGATGGTGGGCACACAGATCTGACCAAGGCATGCAAACCAGTTACGGCCCACGTTGTGCCAACCAGAACAAGCAAGGTCTACTGAACTCCCGTTCGATTTACTGGTGGAAAGTTTCAACCTGCCGAAGGTAGAAATGGACGAATGCACACAGTCGAACAAAGAATCCAGAACACGGATATGGGAACAAAGTTCTCGGGCACTTTTGCCAAGGAGATGGACCGACAGCCAGAGAAAACCGTCCCGAAGATTGCAAGTTAATCCTAGGCTTTCGTCTTATATCTAGGATGATATGTCAGGAGAGATGTCCGGGAGTAAGTAAGAATTGCCTTGAAAATCCACTATCTTAGCGATTAATCGATGATTAACGATTATCGCCTCGATTTCGAACGTTCCGGTATGTTCTAGTTCTGCACGTGATTAGAAACCACCTGACACCGCGGCAAAAGATATAGGGAACCACTAACCTTGGTAGCTGCCCTTCCAATTCTAGAAGTCGAAAGTCAGTAAGAGACCTATAAATACAGCCAAGGTTCGCAGTAGTTGTACAGTGTTCGTTGGCCGCGATTAATACGTCATTTTGTCAAGGCCATTGGCGTTCTGCTTCTTCCTTCTGTTGGGCTTGAAGTTTTGTGGAGCAGTAAATTGTTATTCTTGGCATTGCATCTAGTGAGAAAAGTATAACAAGCACTTTTGGCAGAGAACTGCCCCCGCCTATCTAGCTATTCGTCACTTCCGGCGCACAGTCGAAAGCCGCGCTTTTACGATCTAAACTGACCATAAGCCTCTCATCTTAACCTTCAACCCTGCTTCTGACAAGCATCCACAGCTTGAAGTAATACACTTACATTTCGTCATACAGTTCACTGCTGACATACCAATGTCTCAGATGTCGATAATCCCGTCGCCGACGCTCTCTCACGCGTCAATCTCACTCTCCAGTATTTGCCTACGGTCCACCTTGCCGCAATAGCATCGGCTGAGGCCCAAGATGAAGTCACAACACACTCTGCAATCCACTTCGCTTCAAGCGCAACCTTTTCCTTTCCAAACCACAGAAGGAACTATCCTCTGTGATACTGCACATGCTGTCTTAGACCACTCGTTCCAGCCTCCTCAGACGCACAGTATCGGACGCATGCCCCGCCCTATGACATCCCGGTAACCGTGCATTTTGGGCACATGTATACAAAGCTGTTCGCAGCTACGCTCGCGCCTGTCTTCAGTGCAAGCGCTTCAAAATACATCGTCACATCCGCTGTCCTCTTGGCTGATTTCCCGCCCCGGACTCTCGGTTATCGCATGTATACTTAGATCTAGTAGGTCCCTTGCCTCCTTCACGCGGGTTCGTATACACTTGCGTTTGTCAACCGCCATTCCAAATGGCCAGATACTATTCCCGTAACGGGCTGCATAGCTAACGCTGTTATCCGGGCCTTCTTAGATCGATATGTCTCGCCCTATGGATGCTGATCCATCATTACAATTGACCGAAGAACGCCCTTCTAATGTTCACAATTCGATATGATCTGCAATTTTTTAGGCGGTCACCGCATTCATAACACAGCATATCACCCAGTAGTGTAGGACTAGTTAATACTAGTCTGAGACGGTGCGCGAAAGTAAGCGCGGATATCAGAAGACAATGGGAGTCGGACACAGCGGATTGTATTCGAGGGGCTACAATAGGAAACGGACGGATGAAGCGAGACGTGAGCGAAGACGTGAGCAAGGGAACTTACAAGGCAGTTGTGTGTCGAGCTGATTGTAAGGACGATTAAAACAAGAAGGAATAATGTACAATCGGTCAACAAGTAAATTGTACATGAAAAATAAGAGTTATCTTTTTGGGCGCTACAGAGCTCCCCCCTACAAGGCTGAATATAGAAAGCCATCGAAATCGAAAAGGACTGTTGAAACGAGGTTCGTAAGGCAAAATCGTGCCGAGTAAAAATGAGAGTGCGTTCGTGTAAATGGGAGTTCGTCGGAAGTCGGAGTGCGCTGTGCCGTTTACGATTTGTTATTTACTGATTGCAGGGAAGGGTGCATTTCGGCGGGCCGTTGGAGCGGGCTTGTCGGACTACAAAAAAACTGGCTAATCCAGAAAAAGGTCGACAGCACCTCCACCTCCGCTGCTGCCAAACGGTGCGCTTGGGAGTGGTCTCTCTCCCCACCGCACCAAAAAGACCCTCGTCCCACGAAGAAAGCGACCATGGTCCCACGGAGAAGCGACCCTTGTCCCGCGAAGAATCGACACTCGTCCCGCGGAGAAACGACCAGCGTTCGTGGCAGGGTCCTCGAAAACACTCCTCGTGTGAACCAGTCGATCGAGAAAATAGAAAGCACGCGAAGAATACGCAAAAGGAACAAACGAATGATCTGCATGTTTAAATTATTTTGGTTTGAATATTTTTTGAAAAACGTTTTTCGGGGATTGTTGATATTTTTGTTTGTTTTCAAAACGTTAATCGACCAAAATTGGGGCAAATATATGCAATAGCTACAATGTTAAAAGCATTTACACTGTACATAGTCAGAGAAACGAACGGGCTTACGCACCTCCCGACCACTGCTATTGTTCGTGGGAGGTGGCGGACTGAGGTCGTGAGATGTCGGGACGGCTGAAGCTTGTAGACCGGGGTCCTGGTCTGGTTGGACTTCAATAGCATGCGGAAAGCTGGTGCGGTGAGTAGTGACGTCGCACGAAACACTACTAGACGAAGTAGGCGAGGTAGTTTCTTCCATAAAGGTGGGTTTCAGACGGTCGATGGTGACGACTTCGCGTCGACCACCGCGGACAGTAGTGTACGCCTTATTCGCACGATGTGACACCTTGAAAGGTCCTATGTACGGCGACTGAAGAGGCTGCCGAACACCGTCTGCGCGAAGAAGGACGTGTGAACACGTGGACAGCTTCACGGGCACGTACACTGGTGTCTTCTGCGATGGAGGAGCGGGTGGACGTAGCTCACGCATCTGGTGAGCTAATCTATCAGCGCAACTTCCGTAGTCAAAAGTGGAAGTACATGGGGCTGGTGCTACCAGCTGTCCGGGCAACCGCAGCGTGCAACCGTAGACTAACTGCGCTGGTGTGGCGTCGAAATCGGTTTTAACCGATTTTCTTAAGCCTAAGAGAACGAGGGGCAGCTTTTCAGACCATGAAGGATCTGTGTGCGCACGTAACGCTGCCTTCAACTGGCGGTGAAAGCGCTCCACCATGCCGTTAGAGGCCGGATGATACGCTGTCGTCTGAACATGGCGACAGCCTAAATCCTTAAGCAACATGGCAAATGTCGACGAGAAATGTACACTCGATCGGTGGTCACGATGGCGGGACAGCCGTATTGAGCTACCCAGCGCTCCAGAAAAGCTTTCGCTACCGTTTCCGAGGAGCAGTTTTGGATAGAGATGGCCTCAGGCCATCTAGTAAATCGATCGATGCAGGTCAGTAGATATACAGAGCCTTTGGAAGGCGGCAGAGGACCAACGAGGTCGACGTGCACGTGATGAAAACGTGCGTCTGGCGTCGGAAATGTGCCTAATGGGCTTCTCGTGTGTTTGTGCACCTTCGCGCGTTGATACGGAAGGCAAGCAGCTGCCCACATACGGACGTCCCGATTAACATTGCGCCAAAGGAATCGTGCGGTTACGAGTTTAACCGATGCACGAATGTCTGGATGAGACAAGCCGTGCAACGTGTCGAACACGGTCTGTCGAAACTCGCGTGGGACGACTGGGCGCGGCGTGCCCAAAGATAAATCACAGAGTATCGTTCCGTCTGATGATGTCAGCGGAACGGGTCGTATATCCAATGCGGGAGATCTGCGTAGTAAATCAAGCTCAGGATCGTTGAGTTGTGCTGTGGCCATGGCTGCCAAATCGATAGCAGTGCCGGTGTCAGCAGAGATAGCTTGGATACGGGAAAGTGCATCGGCGACCGCGTTGTGCACACCTGAGGCATGCCGTATATCGGTCGTAAACGGAGCGATATAGTCAAGGTGGTGCGACTCTCTAGGTGAGTATCGGTCGGTAGTCGAGCCGAGCACGTAAGTCAGGGGTTTGTGGTCGGTGAAGACGACAAAGGAGCGGCCTTCTAGAACATGTCGAAAGTGACGTATCGATAGGTATATAGCTAGTATTTCTCTACCGTACGTGCTGTAGCGAGATTCGGTAGGTTGTAGGCGTTTGGAGAAAAACGCTAAGGGCTGCCACGTGTCGGCTACGCGTTGCTGCAAAACAGCGCCTACTGCCGCGTCCGAGGCGTCAATACGGAGGGACAGTGGGGCGGCCGGATCGTGGTGCGCTATAGAAGCTAGGTTGGCGATAGCCTCTTTCAGCGACTTAAAAGCAACGCTTACTGAGGCAGGAAATTTGAATTTCTTGAGTTTCCCTCGGAGAAGGTCCGTGAGGGGTTGCATCAGCGAGGCGCAGTTGGGTATAAATCGTCGGTAAAAGTTGGCAAGGCCATTAAAACGCCTGAGCTGTTTGAAAGAATGAGGCTCGGGTAATCGATGATGGCATGAATTTTATCTGCAGTGGCACGATGCCTGCAGAAGAGATGCGATGGCCGAGGAAATCGACTGAATCGACACCGAATGAACACTTTTCTGCGTTGATCGTCACCCCATTTTCAGATAAACGAGCAAAATGTGTTCGTACGTGGAGTATGTGCTCTTCTCGTGAAGAGCTTGCGAGTAAAATGTCATCAAGATACGCGTAAGCGAAGTCTCAACCTCGACAAACTTGGTCGATGAAACGCTGAAAAGTTTGCGTGGCGTTCTTTAGATCGAATGGCGTGCGCAGAAACTTGAACAAACCAAATGGAGTCGGCACGTCAGTTTTAGCGATGTCCGCTTCGGCTACCGGAATTTGGTTGTATGCGCGTACCAAGTCGACTTTGCTGAAGATACTTTCACCTGCCAGACTGGCGGTGAGATCCACTATGTGTGGGATCGGATAGCGATCAGGCGTGGTAACGTATTCAAGGCTTGATAATCGCGCAAGGACGCCAGTCCCCCATGACCTTCTTCGGGACCATGTGCAGAGGCGACGCCCCTGGGCTGTTGAACGGTCTGACGAAACCGAGTTGAAGCATGTGGTTAGATTCGGCTCGTGCTGCGCGTCGTTTGTCAGGAGCAAGCCGTTTTGGTCGCGCTAACTGGTTGACTGCGCGTAACTATGTGGTGAGCGACCTCTGTCGTAACTGGTGGAAGCTCTGCAGCTGGTCGTACCAGTCGCGGGTTATCAGACAGTAGGTTCGCATTTATCTGATGGCACATCGGCGATTCGAAAAACGGGACTGATTATCGGGGCGTCCGTAAGAACGCCTTCAACCCCTAGTTTAGTACGGTAGTCTAAAAGTCTGTGGCGACCAGCGTCAACAAGCAAACAAAAATGGCGAAGAAAATCGATGCCGATAATTGCAAAGGGTACAGACAAAAACATGAAGATCCACTGAAAGTCTCGGCGAAGATTGAGGTCCAGGTTCATCATGCGCTGACCGAATGAAGCTATCGGAGAACCGTTGGCCGCACGCAAATTGTACGTAGGCTCTGAGTGCTTGTCGTTAGCGGTCGCTGGGATAACGCTGACTTCCGCTCCCGTATCGATGAGGAATGAGATGGAAGCACGTCGATCCTTAACGTAAAACAGTCGGTTTGCTTGGTTATTGGCTGATACCTTGGTCGTGCTAGTATGCGGGCTATTCGATTTTCCTGAAGCAGCTGGGTCGTGCCTAATGCAGGGAGTCCGACAACGTCTAGCTCTTCCACCGTATTGGCGGTGATACCAACATACTTCTTCGACGTGTTTGACATTATCTGACTGAGGACTTGTAGGAAAAATGTTGCGCTTTCGTACCAAACGTGACGTACTCGGTGCAGGCACAGACGAGCCGCAATGAACGGTAGCCAAAACGTGATCAGCATTTGACCTTGGCACACGCTGCTTCGAAGCCTTCATTGCTGCTATCTTGCTGCGAAGTAGCGCAATTTCCTCATCTTTAGAGTTAGATCGGCCTAACGACTGGGAGCAAATATAGGATTCCGTTTTCTTCCGTGAGAATACGTCACCGGAGCTAGTGGTCCTCTGCTGCGGAAACCATTCGAACGCAGCGTCTGCCTTGGTAGCTAATTCCTTCAGAGGTGTATCTATAAACATGGACAGCAATACCGACAATGGCTCTTGGAGACGTGCAGCCCATGGCTCCTTTATCCCATCTTCGCTCAAGAATAAGGGACCAGAGATGCGCTGAAGTTCGCGGAGCAACGCCGACGGCTTGCGATCTCCAAGCTTGAGACCATTGAGCTATTCAAATCGAGCTCGTGCGCTGGGTCGTAACTCTTTCAAAATCGCTTGCTTCATTGTTTCATACTTTGCCTCATTCGATGGGCAGAGTAGAATGTCCTCAATCAGCGTCACTACCGACGGAGGAAGGCGTGGGACGAGCTGATTGGACCTCGGACGGTCCGCCGTAATGCCCTTATTTTCCAGTTCGATCTCGAATATCTTAAACCAAACCTCTGGGCTGTGTTCCATGAAACTTGTAACAGCCAAAGTAAGCATGGTTACGCTGTGAAACGACTCAAATGCCACTCTCGAAAGGTGAGTCGGAAAGATAAAGGATGAACAAAAACAGGATAAAAGTATCAAAATTACTCAAGAAACAATTGACACTAGGTATATAATGAAGAAAGAGGAATAAACTCACCAAAAAATAAAAACGACAAAAAAGGTTGAATTCGCGCGTGCGAATCGGGGTCACCAATTTGTAGGACTAGTTAATACTAGTCTGAGACGGTGCGCGAAAGTAAGCGCGGATATCAGAAGCCAATGGGAGTCGGACACAGCGGATTGTATTCGAGGGGCTACAATAGGAAACGGACGGATGAAGCGAGACGAGAGCGAAGACGTGGGCAAGGGAACTTACAAGGCAGTTGTGTGTCGAGCCGATTGTAAGGACGATTAAAACAAGAAGGAATAATGAACAATCGGTCAACAAGTAAATTGTACATGAAAGATAAGGGTTATCTTTTTGGGCGCTACAGTAGCCAACGGATTAATTAAACGCGTCCATAAGCAGCTAAAAGCTTCACTCTGCACCACCACGGACCCTAACGGGAGCGAAAACGTTTCACTCGTACTCTTAGGCATTCGCAGCAGCATCAAACCTGATTTACATCGTGCACCAGCAGAGCTGTTTTACGGCACAACGCTCAAGGTGCTAGGAGAATTCGTTTCGCCTCCCGCATCCTTGGGTATACTCCCGCCTTACTTTCCGTCCTCTCTAGCTAAACTCGTGGGTTCACTACGCCCGAGTCCGCTCCGTGAGCAGACCAGGGAAGTGTAAATTCCAAGCAGATTATCCATCTGCACTTACTATTTCCTCCGCACCGACTCTGTGAGGCGCCCACTGCAGCCTCCCTACGTTGTACTTTCAGAGTTTTGTAACGGACTCCAAAAGACTTCATCTTAGACTAGAATGGTCACCGAACAATGGTATCTATCGACCGCCTCAAATTGGCTTTCTTTGACAAAGTACCTGTAACACATCCTGATGCTATCATACCAGCACCCACACCTGCGGTGGCTTTCCGAGCACTGGGTAACCCGAAACTACGTTCCTCTTGACCCTCAACCTACCCCGCTTCAAGTAAAGACAAGTGACCGACGCGGAAGACAGAGCAAATGTCCGGTCCGTTCTTCCGATTTAGTGAAGGGTTGCTATTTCCATTAACATGCCTTTTTCGCCTTTAGTGATAATCATGCGTCTCGTTCACAAACCTTTTGAAAAAATCAATCAGAAACCAAAAACAGTTAGAAAACGTAAAAAACGTATCGGCACGCCGTGTTCCCTCTCTGACATGAAGCAGTTTCCACCGACCCATACCCACCCCATCTGAGTACTACCTTCCGAAAACTAAACCACCGGAAGTGCCAAGGCAAGTGCCGTGTAATTTGCCAACCGGCTCAATGCAACCCCGGAGTGACTCGATTGCCAGCGCAATGCCCCTTCCTCATCCAAGGAACAGACAGTCGCCCTCGACTGCGGACGGCCACGAACGGATTAGTCCCCAAACGCCTGGCAACGCGTTGTCAACGAGGACGTCCGAATGACTTCGTAGGACAAAAACCTGTAGGACTAGTAGGTACTAATCCGAGACGGTGCGCAAAATTAAGCGCGGATATCAGAAGGTATTTGGTGTCAGACATAGCGAAATATATTAGATGGGCTACAAAAGAACGCGGACGGATGAAGCGAGGCAAGAGCAACACGTTAGCGTGGGAACATACAAGATGGCCAAGTGTCGAGCCGGATGTAGGTCAACATGTACATAATGTAAGTGAGATTAAAACAAGAACGCATACTGTACAATTGGTCATCAGTGAAATTGTACACAAAATACAATAATTGTCTTTCTGGGCGCTACAGAGCTCTCCTCTTAGAAGGTTGAACAAAAGAACTCCTTCAATTCGAAAATGACGGGTGCATCAATCGTGGTTGGGAAAAACCGTGCTGGGTGAGTGGGCGTTCGGGTCAAATTGAAGTTCGCCGGAAGTCGGTCTGTTGTGCCGTTTGTGAGTTATTATTTATTGATTACAGGGCAGGGTGCATTTTGGCGAGTCGTTGGAGCGAGTTTGTCAGACTACTAAAAACTGGCTAGCCCAGAAAAAGGTCGACGGAACCTCAACTTCCGCTGTTACCAAATGCTGCACTTAGGAGTGGTCTCTCCCCTCGCCGCACCCCGCCCCGCGCCAAAACAACTCGTTCCACGAAGAAATGACCATAGTCCCACAACGAAGCCATCAACCTCCCACGAACAAACGACCGTCGTCCCACGAAGGAGCGACCTACGTCTCGCGAACAAACGACCCACATTTGTGTGAGGACCCTCGTTGACTGCGCAGATCTTTGAAAACATTGCTCGTGTGGTGCATTCGATCGAAGGGGAGGTTTGATGCATGTAGAGTTGCAAAAGTAGAAAAACACGCTCAGAAAACGCCAGAAAGAACGGACAAATGATCTGCGTGTTTAAATTATTTGGTTGTTGCAAATATTTTAGAAACTGGTTTTTCGAAGTTATTGATTTTTTGGTTTCAAAACGTTAATCGATCAAAAACGGCGCAACCATATACAACAACTACAAACCTAAACGTATGTATACGGTACATAGTCTAAAAAAGAACGGGCTTACGCACTTCCCGACCACGGCGATTGGTCCCAGAAGGTGGCGAGCTAGATTGGTTAGATGTCGGGACGGCTAATGCTTGTAGACCGGGATCGTGATCTGGTTGGACTACAATAGGATGTTGAAAGTTGGTGCGGTGAGTTGTGACGTCGCCAGAAGCACTACTAGACGAAGTAGGCGAGGTGGTTTCTTCCATAAACGCAGACTTCAGGCGGTCGATGGTGACGACTTCGCGTCGACCCCCGTGGTCAGTAGTATACGTCTTACTCGCATGGTGTAGCATTATGAATGGTCCTATGTACAGCACCTGAAGAGGCTGTCAAACACCGTTAGCGCGAAGAAGCACGTGTGAACACGTAGACCTTTTTTCAGGCATGTACAATGGTGTCTTCTGCGATCGAGAAGCCGATGGACGCAGCTCAAGCACTTGGTGAGCCAATTGGTCAGCGTAACTAGCTAATCAAAGAGGAAGTAGATGGGGCTGGTGGTACCAGCTCGCCGGGCAAACGCAGCGGCCAGCCGTAGACTAGCTACACTGGTGTTGTGTCGAAAGCAGTTTTAACAGTGTTTCTTAAGCCCAGGAGGACGAAAGGAAGTGTTTCAGACAATGCAGGATTTGCGTGCACACCTATCGCGGCCTTCAATTGGGGGTGAAAACGCTCCACATGTCGTTAGCGGCCGGATGATGCACTGTCGTCTGAACGGGGCGACAGCCTAAATTCTTAAGTAACGTGACAAAGTCGAAGAGAAATGAGACCCTCGATCGGTGGTGACGATGGCGGGACAACCATATTAAGCTACTCAGTGCTCAAGAAAAGCTTTCTCTACTGTTTCTGAAGAGCAGTTAAGTATGGGAATAGCTTCCGGCCACTTACTGAATCGATCATCACAGGTCAGCAGATATACAGAGCCTTTGGAAGGCGGTAGAGGACCTACGAGGTGGACGTGCACGTAATGTAAACATGCATCTGGCGTCGGAAATATTCCCACTGGGGCTTTCCGTTTGCTTATGCACCTTCGCACGTTGACACGGAAGACAAGCAGCTGCCCCAGTACGAACATCACGATTGACGTTGCGCCAGACAAACCGTGTGGTTACGAGTTTAACTGATGCACGAGTGCCTGGGAGAGACAACCCGTGCAACGTGTCGAACAAGGTCTGGCGAAACTCGAGTGGGACGACTGGGCGCGGCGTGCTCAGATAAATCGCAAAGTATAGTTTCATCTGATGATGTCAGCGGAACGGGTCGTAGGTCTAGTGAAGGAGACCTGCGTATTATATCACACAGGATCATTGAGTTACGCTGCGGCCAGGGCTATCGTCGATAGTGGTGCCGGTGTCCGCAGAAAGCGCTTGAATTCGAGAAAGTGCGTCGGCGACAGTGTTGTGCTCACCTGAAACATGTTGAATATTGGTCGTAGACTGAGCGATATAGTCTAGGTGGTACGACTCTCTAGGAGAGTATCGGTCGTTAGTCGAGCTAAGCGTGTAACTCAGGGGTTTGTGGTGGCTAATAACGGCAAAGAAGCGGCCTTCTAAGTCATCTCGAAAAAAGACTTATGGATGCATAAATGGCTCATAGTTCTATGCCGAAAGGACTGTAAAGAGATTTGACAAGTTGCAAACGTTTGGGAAAAAATCACAATGGCTACCAAGCGTCACTTACCTTTTGTTGTAAGACCGCCCCAACTGCCACGTCAGAAGCGTCGGCATTGAGCAACAGTGGAGCTGCCGGGTGGTGAGGCGCTACAGAAACGATGTTGGTGATAGCTTCTTTCAAAGACTGGAAGGCTGTGCGTGCTGCAGCAGGGAACTCAAACTTCTTATGCTTCTCCCGGGAAAGGTCCGTGAGCGATTGCATAAGCGAACCGCAAGCACGTATGAAACGGCGATAAGTGTTGACGAGGC